>OY821760.1:4542661-5185096 GCA_963682095.1 Potentilla sterilis | reverse complement strand
CTACAGTGACAAAGAAGAGAAAGCATCTGAATATCACAGCTCAAAATCACCTTCATCCAGAATGAACACACTCCTTTGTGAATTCTGCCAGTCGGAGTTGGACCATAAACCAAAGCACAGGTCACATGAACACGATGTGGGGAAAACCTGTTAGAAGCAACAGCAGTATTAATTTTCTACATGTCCAATTAATTTTCTAGATTGTACTAAACAAAGTAGCATAAGATTATGGGATTATCACCTTGGTGATGACGAAATTGAATAGTAACGAGGCTGCAAACGAGGGGCAACTGCAGCGAAAAACACGCCTAGTGGAGGCTTTGCTGATGGGAATTCAGCCATTACCTCTAAAAGACTTCTCTGACTTCCAACAACCCATTTTGAATACTCATCCTGGGTAGTGTAAAGCATACAATTAAACTGGAAAGTAATATACTATGTAATATATATCAAGTTAGTAACACAGTTAACATGCATATGGAAAATTAATAAACAAAGGAGTAAATGCATGGAAAATATTCAACCTTCCCCTGAGGTGATGCTAAGAACTTAAGCCTTTCTGCCTCACTAGGTTGAGCAGCATGTGCAGCCAAAGCAATTAGAGCGGCCTGACATGAAAAGTATTTCAAAAGAAATTTATGATTATCAAAAGAATAAGAAAGAGAAAGACATGAGCTTGCAAACTGCATGAAGCACACCTTCTTAGGTGGGTTCAACAGGTCAGCATAACGTGCCAATGCTGTTTTGAGTGTGCAAGGACCAGGGAAGGGAGGCGGTAATGAGCTTCCAAGCGATGTGCCATCATCATTGTCGGTGTGAATAGAGAACAGCAAATCTAAAGGTTGACCCAACAACTTTGCAACTTCTTCAACTGTGTCATCACAATTATCTGCATAAACACCCACGTGGTCTCCAGTTTCGTATCTGAGACAAAGGAAAGAAATTTGATAATCAGTTTTTTCTTAGTAGAAATAACAAAACTTGCTCACAACAATTAAAGGAGCTCAAAATGAAGCCTTGTTTTTGGGCTTATCACCAATAAATTCCTAAGATCCCTTCAACAGAAGAACTTTTGGTTGTTTGTAAAAGATGGCAAGGTTGCCTTATTTATCACAATTGAAACTTCTACAGCTTCTTCTCCCCAAGGTTACCTTCTCATCCATACACTCAAGACAACAATATAAAGGTTGTTCTATCTGCATCACATTCGCTCCATTTGAAGCCTTGCCAAATACTCACTATTGGAACTAAATCTTCCATCGCTCAATTTTGATAGCCTAAATATTTTGTCAGAGCTTCATTCATGAATCTAAACTGTTTCTATAAATATTGTTATCAACATTCAACAGACAAGTATTAAATAAAAAATCTACTTCTACTAATGCAAATCTTTTGTCTTCATTGAGTCACAAAAAAATCACAAAAATCTAAAAAGGAAAATGGTCTGCATCTGAAAATCATTTGCAGATAGTAAACACATCTTTTAAACCTATCAATACATGTTTTAGATAAAAGCAAACATTAAAGTCATGAACTTACGTAATACCAGTTGAATGGATGTCGAATTCCAGATGTATGCACGAGCGATCAGACTCAGGCTTATGAAGCTCTTTTTGAACAGCAACATTAACTCTTCAGGGGGCAAATCACAATCTTTAGTAAGAGAAAAAAATTCTGGGAGAAGGAAAAGGAAAACTAAAACAACACCGAGAATATAGTAACTCTGGAAGATGCAATACATGCAAAATCTTTAAGTACCTGCAAGGATGATGAATGTCAAAAGAAGCATTCCCATTTGCCATAATCGAGTTATGATCCTCATATGAGGTAACACTGGGATCATGAATAACAACTCTATATTCAGAAATCACAGCTGTATATGGGGTAGACACAGTATTTGTATCATCCTGGAGTAACTGATCTAGCTCGGGCCACAGAGCTTCCTTCCTAAAGAAGAACAAAAACATTACAGTTAAATGCAGAAGAAAAAGCTGGCACACTAACACTTCGCAAATTAAGATACCACCTTACAAAAAACATATCAATAAACGGACTGTAATAAACAGACTAAAGCATACCAGGCAGAAAAATCATCCTCAATGCACTGGTCATCATCACCTAAGCCAACAGTAACAAGACGCTTTGCACCTACATCAACCACAAAGAGGTAAATACAAAAATATAACAGACCTGACAGATATATATAAATCTAACATTATCAATGAGAAAATAAAGCAAAAAAAAAATAGTTTAATCCAAACATGATCTTGCTACGATATAAGTAACAGTTTGGGGAGTTTATAGTTGACGACTCAGGTGAGGAACTCATGTAGAACATCACTAGAAACAGACGGCCAGAAAGGTGATGTGATATTTTAAAAACAAAATAACCAGCTGAATGCACAATATGTAAACACAAAGACACACACTAGGTCAATGAAAGTCGGTTCCCAATCTCAAGAAAATTCAAAACTCCAGCAAACTAAAATATCTATTCACATACGAATAGCCAAAGTTCTATCGAAGGTGAAGACATTTTTGGGTTTTCTCGTGAAAAGATCAGTCCTTGTAATATGGTCCAAAGGATCCAAACCCCACTGCCTTCTCCCTCCATGGTGCACAATGTGAGAAAAGGATTAGAATCTGTCAATCACGCTTTATTACAGTGTCCTGTTGTTTAGTTGAAGTTGGGTATGGAGATGAAAGTAACCTGTAAAATCTAGGGAAAATTTTCCTTTTATTTACGAGCATAAAATGTTAGCAATGGGACAAATGGCAAACTTATATGGGGCCCTTTCTCCTTTTGGCAGAACTCGTAGTAGTTTGGCTTGGGGGAAAAAGGATTTTAAAGATTTTGATAGCAATGCGACTGAGGATTGGTGGGGCACGCAGATATGATTTGATCCTCAATCAAGCCATTGTTTCGACAGAATGTATGGGTTCATCTTTTTATAAACCTACGGATATCTTGAGTTATTGACAAACCGATGTATGCTAGCTAATCTGTGTTGAGTGGGCCTAAGTTAGCATATAAAGAATCTGAAATATTTGCTATTCTTAAAGTGGTCATCTTGTCCAATTTCTCTTTATATACTATAACTGCTACTGTAGAAAGCAATATCAATTTTAAAAAGTAAGCTACTGCTAAGGACTAAAACCCAGAGAGAAAGTGGGAAAACATATATATAGGACGAGAACAAAAGTCTGTGAGAGCACCAGTCTATAGAATATGATATGAAAACTTCTGGTAAAATTTTAGGCTATACATGTCTTCAAGTCTATGAAATGCAAGTGACAAGATACACAAGGGGCATTATTAGCAACAAAATATAGGAACAAGTTTAGCTATACCTTGTTCAACAAGTAAATCGTCAACCACTTTCGCTATCTGTGTCAATAAGGAGGGATCAGAAGATATTATTTCAAACAAAATGAGCTAACAAATGTATAGAACTGGTTTTACCTTATTAAAATGTTCATACTGCCTGTTACCCAGACCAAAAACACCATATCTTAGTTGTTCCAGCCACACACCCCGATCTGTTCCCTATAACAAAATCATGTTTCAACTTGTTAATTTAAACAGGTCATCCCTGTGATTTTAAGAGTGTTCATCAACTGAATGTTTACGAGAAAGTTACCAACCTCAGTAAACCATTTGTAAAACCTTGCTGCATTATCAGTTGGCTCTCCATCTCCATAACTACAAAGTCACGTCAATTACATTAAGTGTGAGACACTTTCATAAGAACCGGACAGATTTTAGTTAAGCAAAATTTTAATAAAGGGATAAACGTAAATCTTACGTGGCCAACATAAAAAATACCATAGTCTCTTTCTTCAGTTTTTCTCCATATTTATCATCCTCCGCAGCATAGTCATCCTAAATGAACCGTAAACATTATAACTATTGTATATTCCATCTTATGCAATTTAGCCGCAACAATGCAATACAAAGCATCAGTTCCCATCCAATTTACCAGGTCAATAACCTTGACAGCAGCCTTCTCATATCTTGCCTTGATCTCTTCTGCCAAAGCCTGCGCTCGCAAAAACATTACATATACTTTAGAAAAATTCATCTCTCAAAATCCAGACACTATCTCTTATAAGTTCAATTTCTACAGGTCCAAGTCAAAAAAATAGTCAACCATTCCATCTCCAATTCTCCCTAAAATGTTGCTTATGATGGCACTGGTTTAGAACAATCTAAAGAACCTGCCATCTCGCCTCGGACTTCGAAAATCCCAAAGCAACAGTACATTATCTATATATACAGGTGTCAAAAAAATCCTGACATTGCTTCTCATTTCTCCTAAACCAACAGCATTTCATCAAAAATTCACTTCCTTTACCACAAAATTAAAGATTTCTACAGCAAAAAATTGAAATTGAAACAAGTAAAAACACAGTAAACAGTAAAAAAGTAAGCAAAAAAGAAATGTCAACCTTGGCGAAGCCTTCAGCTGTGCCGGTCTGAGTCCCATAGAAGATAGAAACCCTAGTCTTCCCCGACGCGACCTCAAACTCATCCTCCTCCTCCTTAAGCGGCACCGCCTTAGGCACCGCCAGCTGCTTCACCTCGCGGCTCCGATCCGACGATCTCCGCCACAGCACCACCAAAACCCCGATTATCAACGCAATTGAAGTCGTTGCAATTAGCACCGCCGTGTCCGTCACCGAGTCTCCGAGCGAAACCCCGAGCGCCGACTCCAGCTTTCGCACCAAATCCGAATTCGAACTCATCGTGATCTTTACCGCCCGGAATAAAGTCTCCGAGGCTCGAATTCCGATCGAAATGAATCGGGTCGGTTGCGGCTTGGAGCCCACGGAGCTTGATTTGTTCGAGGTTGGTGGAAACTATAGAGCTCCAGAGAAAGAGAGAGAGATTTTGACTAGATAAAAAAGAAAAACTTAGCTGGAATTTATATTTATATATATAATTTACTGATATAATTGAATAAGGTAAAAAAAAAAAAAACAAGTTCTTGAATCTCCTATTTCTTTGGTCTGTAATTCTTAGGCTCGTTGTTTTCTGCGTCGCAGGACTTTCTTTCTACTGGGACGGAAAAACTCTGGAAAAGTTTTCTTCTTTTCATGTACTTTCTCATCCGTTTACCTTTTTACTGCGTCTCTGTCCGGGTCGGACTTTTAGTCAGGTAACTTTCTTTTAGTCGGGTAACTTTCCTGAACGTCGCTGTGAGGTTGACAGAGTGTTTGGGGGAGGGCTGGCCCCGGATAACAGCTGAAATGTGGAGAAATTCTACAATCTGGTCGGAATTATCAAGTATGTCCGATCGGCTAAGCGAAAATAGTATTTTGGTTATTTTGTAATAATAATAATAGGTGCTTAACAACAAGAGGATTTTATTTGCCTCATTAATTTAATATATAGGTGGGTTCAACCGTTCAACATTTAGAGGGGCATTATCATCTCTTTGCTTCATACGTATCGAGAGGCCGATGAGATTCGAATAGTTAGAGGCCATGAATAGCGTTGTCTCTCTATATTTCAATTTGTACACCTATTTGAAACGATTAAGACACATAAACAAATAAAGTAATTTTTTATTTTTTTATAAAAAGGAGGGTACTGGGAAGAGACTACAAGCAAACTCTCAGGTGTTTAACCTGATCTTTTTGTGCCGAAGTCTTAGCAGTGCCGCGCCAAAGACGCAGCGACACCCCCCCTCCTTCGGTCAATTGAGCACTCCGTAGAGGGTTTGACCTCCCCGCAAGGCCTTTTACATACACAATGATCGAACATTCAACCTTGCTTAAGTAACTCAGTCTGCTTACCAACTGAGCTGGACTCTTGTGGGTAAATAAAGTAATGTTCTTTAATATGGTATCATCAATTTATGATTTTTGAAATCGTATCAACTTATAAAGTTTTTCTTTCAATTTGCGCCACATAATTTTTTTTTCTTTTTAAAAGAATAAAATTCCTAAATTTCTATTTACCAAATATATCATCATATATCCTTGTCTGAGAGTCTGAGTTGTGTAATCTGGATTTTCCTTTATCTTGGACATGTATTTCCATATACGTGCAGAATCATGTACTTGAAAATTAAGCCGATACCTTGGATATGCTATGCGTGCATCTTTCACTTTTTAAGAGCATTCAAAGTACTACCATAAGTGTGGGAGCTAAGATTTTGAAGAGTCTGGTATATGCAGACACTAACTGTGTGGCACGGGACCTGCCATGATCTTCCCCCACAGCCACAGGTTGATGAAGGCTCATGCTCAAAATGCATGTCCTCCAAGAACATTTGCCCAGCAAGCTAATTGTTCCCTTTTACTCGTTGGACACATTTGTATCCCCACAATTGCTTATTACACGTTAGCTCACATATACGTATACCTATAGCAAACAATTATTCATGCTGGAGAAATAGAGGTAGAGAAGTAGAGTACGTACGTACCGTGGTTAGAATGTGCACCACGTTGAAGTGCCATACATGTCATTTTCATTTGACTTGGATGAGAAAAGCTTCCTCTCGCAGTCCCATCATCTCATGTCGCCTCTTACACATTATTGATGAAAAGATTTGCATTTTGCATGCTTCATTTTCACATATTAATGGCAATAGATTTGTAGCTTCGATCGAGATCGTTCAGGTCTTTTTATTACTTCATAAATTGTGTAAAAGTATCTATATATCCTTCTTCGATCAATCACAAATATAAACTGAAAGCCCGAAGGCTAGAGATTTATTTAGTTTGAAACTTGAAAAGGATTAGCTAACGTAGATGAATACATTTCCATAATTGACAAGAGTAGCTAGTGAGTTAGTGATTTAACCAGTGGGACGACCAGAGGAGAGAAATCAAGATCAGGATCATCAAGTGCATGATTATAAGCAAGACCATCAAAAGCATAATATAATCATCCCACAAAGCCATGGCCAACCATTTGAATCATCAATTGTTCAGAGACATGCCGAGTGTGCCTCCGAAATTCTCACACCGTCGCACTTGATGAACGGCCGGCATTCTAAAGAAGAGAACACAATGTTTAACGAGGTTTAACATTGTGTTCTCACAGTATTCCATGTAATTAGGTTAAACGCAATGCCTACGTCCTTAATTAGGGCAATACTAGTCTTTATTCCATTTAATTATGGGAATACGAGAACAATCTCACAGTATAGTGACTCAATAGTCACTAAAGTGGTAGCTAGCACACCTCTATCTCTCAGTGGTCTCTACTCACAAATGATGGGGACTCCCCCGGACTACTCCGGGATTTCATCAAACTCTCAAATGCTAGAATGAGTTTGGATACCTTGATCTCGAACTTAATGAGAAAGACTCGGATTCCTTGATCTTGAACTAATCAGACCAGTTCAAATTGCCCGATCTCGAACGTAATTAAGCAAGTTCGGATGCATGTCTTTGTTGTAGCGTATCTGATGCCTTTATATATAGGCACTACTCTTCATGGCAGATTGTAGGTGCATGCGAAGAAATGACAAGCAACGCCAGGCTTTTCCATTTCTAATTAACGTTCTAAGTTTTCTTGCTAACATTAATCGCATCTTTCCTTCATCAATTCATGACATAGACTCCGACCACCATCCTGTACTAGTTTTTGTTAATAAGCCTCAAGAACAGGCAGCTGCATGCTCTGTGTAGCTATAGCCTTCTTCTTGATGGAGATGCTTTTAGGCCTGATTGAATTCATTTGCCGATAAACAATTTGAGAGTCTAATGATCGAGTTGACGTTGGTGCATGTAATTTAAATAATCAAATCTCTCAATTAATTTGCTCACGTTTTATCTGTTAGGGAATAGGGATATTATCAAAAGAAAATGTTTATTTGATACATTTTTTTGGGTCTTTTTGCTCAAACCAATTACCACTTTTAAAAATTGCCCAACACTACCAGAAAAAAGGGCTTTGCCGACGAAAAAAAAAAACGGCCGACGAAACACTTTTTTCGTCCGCTATTCCCAAGAATGGCCGACGAAAATTTTTGTCATCGCAAAAAAAAAAAATTCGTCGACTATTCCCATAGAATGGCCGACGATTTTTTATTTCGTCGCTAAAAATGAAAAATCGTCGGCTATTCTACAAGAATGGCCGACGATATTTTCTTTCGTCCCTAAAAAATATTTTTCGTCGGCTATACCCCTATAATGGCCGACGATTTAAAGTTTTCGTCGGCTATACAAATTTTGGAAGAATGGCCGACGAAGTTGACAATTTCGTCGGCTATAAGTCTTTATATTTTCAGATCTAGACAGAAGCTGCTCATTTCAAAAAAAACGGAAAAAAACGGGAGAAAGAGTGAAAAATCTGTGGGTATTGTTGAAATCCGTCCTCTCTTACATTGTGGAGCTATATATAGGTACGTATATGTGTATATATGTTGATTTTGAGTTTTAGTTGAGTTGATTTTGAGTTTTAGTGATTTTGATATAGTAAGTGATTTTTTGTTTTGTTGTTGTTTTAGTGTTAGAATGTATGTATATATGTTGATTTTGAGTTGTAGTTGAGTTGATTTTCAGTTAGAGTATAATTATGTGTTTTAATTTAATAATGTTATTTTAATTAGTGTTAAAATATATATAAATATGTTAATTAATGGTTGTTGATAGTGTAATGAACTTAAATAATGGTTGTTAATTAATGGTATATATATATATGAGTTGATGTTGATAATAATATATATTGTAATATATATATGTGTTAATTAATTTATTATTAATTAAAGTTATACATATATATTATTATCAGGCTATATATGGATCGAGATAAGAGTTGGATTTCGCTTCCAAGGCATGACCGACGATACACTACAGGAGTTGTGGATTTTTTGCAGTTCGTCGAGGAAAATGCAAACGGGAATTACCATTATTTCCCGTGCAACAAATGTAAGTGTCGCAGTGATATGTGTCGATTTCCGATTAGGACAGTATGGGAGCACCTAAAGAGTAATGGGTTTTGGCCGAAGTACACACGTTGGATATATCACGGTGAGCCATCATTAGATGGATCGCATGATCATGGGCAGTATTTTGAGGCAGGCAGTAGTTGGGAGCACCTAAAGAGTAGGACAGTATGGGAGCACCTAAAGAGTAGTACATTTTTTTTCCCCTTCTTCTTCTTCTAGCTAGCTAATTCTTCTAATTACAAGTTCATTTGAGTGCTGAAAATTAACATATTGAGCTTCTAAATCAATAAATTTAACCAGATCGGACATTGGTGCATGCATGTAATTAATAATTTTAATGAATTTTGTATCAGTTTGAATTAGACCAAGTCAGTAATGCTAGCTAGGCACACAAATACATATTACACATTTAAGAACGGAGAGTCACATCATGTAGGTACTTAAGAATTTCTTGTTAGTTTCGGACTTCACTTATATATCAATTATCAGAGTTGCTGCAGGCCCTCCCCCTTAAAGTGATGGTTGTTTCAATTTGTTTCCTCTGTTCTTCTGGAAACTTTTCTGTTTATATATATCGAACAGGCCCCGAGCCAAGCTAGCTTGCTGGGGTAGCAACAGCTGTGAGTTTTATTTTGGATATACGACGTAATAATACTGACCATTAATTGTGAGTGTAGTTGGGAGTATAGCTGTTGTGAGTTTTAACTTTTAAATAGTATATTGTGGCCTTCAATTGATATATATTCTTATATAAGCAATCAGCAGTCAGATGCTTAATTATAATTTGTCGCATGCAGAAGATATACATACTAGCTACGTACAATACGATCGAGTATACGTACTTCAAAATCATCTCGATCTAATTGTATTTTGATTTTTGAAGGAAAGGAGCTGCATGCATGCCATATATAGTGGATTAGCACGGTAGTTGACATCAAATATCTATCATCAAACTCCGTTTCAAATTATGGCCTCGGCAATGATACAAAATTAGGACGAGGGGTTGATCCAGATGAAGCTGCTGACATCTTCATATTGATCGGCTGTGCATTGTGACCGAAGCATAACAAGTTAACAACACGATCGCCGGAAAAATGCTCTGCAACTTATTTCCGAGGAAATATAAACAGCAAGACACGAACTAAACTCAAAAAATAAGAAGATGCCTCCACTAGGCCCAGACCAAAATTAGGCACGCATGAGGTTTGAAGTTCGGCACTCATTAACAAGTTTGGAAGTCGAATTTGGAAAGGCACGCGACAACCCCAAGCTGCCGTTAGGGTATCTCCAACCCAAGATTCTAAACCCTATAAATTTGGGGTTCTAAAAAAATATGCTCTCTAATGGTTAATTGAGGAGGTCCTAAATCCTATATTTTTAGGACTTGGTCTCATCCCAAGTCTTATTTTGAGACTTGGTTTGAGACCAGTCTTATAAATTTGGCTTGGTCCCAAACACTCAATATATATATTTTTTTCAATTCAATATTATATTTATTTATCATGTACAAAAATAGTTTACAAATATAAATTATTATTAGTTACAATACAAAATAAAAAAAATTCAAATATACAAATTTAAGACTTTTAGTTAAAGGGCAAATGATAAAAACCTACCATATTCACATACTAATGATAATAAGGTCACCCCTTATTCCCACATGATAAAAAAGTCAGTTATGTTTATATAAAATGATAAGATAGTCTAATTATTTTATATTAAATGATAAAATAGTCAGATTCTATATTTTTTAATGACTGTTTTACCCTTGATTATAATAGCCACACACACTTTTCTCTCTTTTAACAAACCAACCTATTTTCTTAGCTCCCATGTTATTTTCCTTCTTTCCCATTTTGAATTCTGAATTCGACTTCGTCACTTTCGCCGATCTCGACTCCCTCCGCCGCTACCTCTTCTTCTAGCTCTAGGAGTACGAGAGCTCCGCCGTCGACAAAGGCCTCCTCCTCTGCGCTGTTCTCCCCGTCGATCGCCTCTTCTTCGACGCCTTCATCGATATCGACTCCCTCAGCTCCCGCCGTCTCTTCTTCGACGCCTTCATCGACTAGGTCAGTTTCCTCTCTCTCTCTCTCTCTCTCTCTCTCTCTCTCTCTCTCTCTCTCTCTCTCTCTCTCTCTCTCTCGTGTCTTGCATGCCTAATGAAGCTGCTGCAATCTTCGATGGAGATTCGCAGCAACACTGAACGAAATTAGTATATACATTATAGGATCTTTTCAATGATACGGAATTGATATAAATATACCAAAAATAGACCTATGTATACAGTATATTGCTGCTCTATTATTAGAATCAGTCGTGTAATCATGCTCTGTAGGTTGGCTTCTTAAATTAAGTTGAACAAGACCAGACTGCAATTATTTTCTTGATGGATAGTTACAATGGTAGTTACAAATATTTATCTTATCAGTCACACAGTTATTCTTTATGGGTACATTACTAGTTACATTATTATTCATGTTTGCTGTATTCATATGTCACTCCATTTTACCAGGTGTTTTTTTTTTCATCATTGTTCATCTTGTTAGTATTATAACTGTTTTTTTTTTTGTAGTTACACCAGTAGTTACATATACAGTCACATGTAAAATTACTTTATAGGTACATTACTAGTTGCATAAAATTAGGTGTTTATAGTCAGCAACAGGTACATCACTAGTTACACAATTATTTTTTATAGGTACACTACTAGTTACATTATTATTCATGTTTGATTGTAGTTACACCAATAGTTACAGAAGCAGTTGCATTTTATAGGTACATTACTAGTTACATGAAATTAGGTGTTTATAGTCAGCAACATGTACGTTACTAGTTACACAGTTACTTTTTATAGGTACATTACTAGTTACATTATTATTCTTGTTTGCTTGTAGTTACAGAAACAGTTAATAAAGCAATTACATTTTATAAGTACATTACTAGTTACATGAAATTAAATGTTTATAGTCAGTAACATGTACGTTACTAGTTACACAATTACTTTTTATAGGTACATTACTAGTTACATTATTATTCTTGTTTGGTTGTAGTTAAGTTGGAGCTAATCATTCTCTTCTTTTCTCTTCAAGGTGGAGAAATACCGTCAAACATATTCTTACACAATCAATCATGTTTCTTCTATTGCCAAGCCGTTGAAGCTTCCAAAGTCTAGTATTTTAGTACAGCCACAATTGACAAGGAGACCACCCGGAAGACCAAAAAAACTAAGGTTCAGAAGTAAGGATGAAGTACTGAGAAAACAGATAAAGTGCAGCAGGTGTGGAAAATATGGCAAGCACAACAGAACGAGTTGTAAAAATCCGATATAGCGATAGCGATTGTTTTACATCATTTCGTCCATAGTCTTTCAAAGGTTACTTTGATAGTTACAAATTTCTTCTGCTAGTTACCCCGACAGTTACATTTTCTAGTTACACTGATAGTTACATTATAGCTATTTGGTTTCTGACTTGGATTATATTCGACTATAAGAAAGTGAAAGAATCTTTGACTTGTTCATTCATTAGTTACTTTATCTCAATAGTTACATCAGCAGATTTTTTCATTTCCAGTTACATCTTCATTTACATTTCCTTCAGAAATTTTCTTCTATATATGCATTGTGCAGCGGAACGTTGCCGTTGCAGTGCAGCGGCACGCTGCAAAATTTAAAGGGAATATATGAAATATATAAAATCTACAAATCTTGTATTATTTGTGTGGTGAATGGATTTCTCAATGGTCTTGTTCTCACTTATTGTCACTTATTATTCATATTTGGTTGTAGTCGCACCAATAGTTGCAGAAGCAGTTACAGAAGCAGTTACATGCACAGTTACATAAAACATTTCTTTTTGTCACTTTAATCAGTTATATGATGAAACGACAATGTGCATAATCAGTTGCATAACCATTTACTGGTGTCGTTAAAGAGTCAGTTTCATCTTCAGTTCAGTTTATTTTATAGTTACTTGATACTCAGGATAGTTACATGCACAGTTACGACACTAGTTACAATGCTAGTTACATTTATAGTTACTTAATACCCAGGATAGTTACATGCATAGTTACGACACCAGTTACAATGCTAGTTACATTTATAGTTATTTGATAAACATGATAGTTACATACACAGTTACCACACAAGTTACAATGCTAGTTACATTTATAGTTACTTAATACCCATGATAGTTACATGCACAGTTACGACACCAGTTACAATGCTAGTTACTTTGCTAGTTACAGTTATAGTTACTTGATAAGCAGGATAGTTACATGCACAGCTACCACACTAGTTACAATGCTAGTTACATTAATAGTTACTAAATACCCAGGATAGTTACATGCACAGTTACGACACTAGTTACATTTATAGTTACTTGAAATCTAGGATAGTTACATGCACAGTTACAACACTAGTTACATTGCTAGTTTCATTTATAGTTACTTGATAGCCGGGATAGTTACATGCACAATTACCACACCAGTTACAATACTAGTTACATCGCTAGGTACATTTATAGTTACTTGATAAGCAGGATAGTTACATGCACAGTTACCACACTAGTTACAATACTAGTTACATTTATAGTTACTTGATACCCGAGATAGTTATATGCAGAGTTACGACACCAGTTACAATGCTAGTTACATTGTTAGTTACATTTATAGTTACTTGATAAGCAGAATAGTTACATGCACAGTTATCACATTAGTTAGAATGCTAGTTATATTTATAGTTACATTTATAGTTACTTGATACCAAGGATAGTTACATGACCAGTTACTTGAATTATTACAAGTCAACAATTTTAAATAACTCTGAATATAATATAGTTCCCTTAAAGCATATGAAAATCAATGAATAGTCTCTAATTAAACGACACTTTTCTTTTCCTATCTTGTATCGATATCCAACTTTGCTGATGATTCAGTAACTTCTTGATCACTTTGGTTTGAAACTTCGTAATATCTGGCTTATCTTCAAAATCTCTCTCATCGGCAAGCCTGCTCATGTAGTACATTACAAATGCGCCGCAATCTAATCTGTTTACCAAAGAAAAAATCTAGTCAGTTACATACATAGTTACACAGTTACCCTGTCAGTTACATTATTTATTTCAATTTACATCTTCATTTACATTTTTTCCGTATGACTTCTATATATGCAGAGAGCAAAACTTATAAGTTGAAAAACTTTTACTTACGAGGAGGGTTGTTGTTGAGGTGGGCTTTCTCTTTTAATTGGTACATTACTAGTTACATTATTATTCATGTTTGCTTGTAGTTACAGAAGCAGTTACAAAAATAATTTAACATGCACAGTTACTTTTTATAGGTACATTACTAGTTACATTATTATTCTTTTTTGCTTGTAGTTACACCAGTAGTTGCAGAATCAGTTACATTTTATATGTACATTACTAGTTATATTATTATTCCTGTTTGCATGTAGTTACACCTGTAATTACACCAGTAGTTACAAAAATAGTTACTTGACATTAGAGATTAGAAACAGTTGCTAGACTTAACAGTTACTTGATATTAGAGATTAGAAACAGTTGCTAGACTTAAGAATGAACATCACCACCAAAAGATGTTGTAGGGTCTTACATTAAATGAGGAAAATTCTAGAGACTACTCATATAACTAAACGTGAAAATCTATACAAATCAACTGCATAATGCAGACTATATCTGTTGGTATTTGAGAAGAACATAATAATAAGGGAGACTAGAACTAAAGTTGGCTCCTACAAGCAGTTAAGCCTTGAGTAGGCTATGAGCTAGGAGATTAACAAACAAGAAAACAAAAGGCAGTCGAATAGGCTGGTGGACACATGAATAAAACTATTCTAGTTGTGTTTATTAAAGTAAGCAGCTACTTATACTTGAAAACTCTCCTATGAGCCTGCTGAGACACCCCTCAACCTTAATGATCAGTCAGTTCTCTACAAACTACAATGCATTACATGATCTCGAATTTTCGAAGCAGTTACATTTACAGTTACTTGATACCAATGATAGTTACATGCACAGTTACCACACTAGTTACAATGCTAGTTACATTTATAGTTAATTTCAATCATTGTAACTATCTATTAGTTTCAACTACATTTCTGGAAAAACCATTATAACTATATTTCTTGACTTATTAGTTTCCTTGACATCTACATTATTTATTTTCAGTTACATCTTCAGTTACTGTGATAGTTACACACAAATTTTAAACTATCATCCATATTATAGCCATCTGCAGTATTACAATTACTTGGTATTTTTACTCATAAAACAACTGCTAACTAAGATGATGCCCCTATTTCTCAAATTTAGAAAGTGAGGTTATGCCGCATGCCAATACCAAATAAAGAAAGCCACCTTACACAGTAGTTTGGCAGTACTGTAGTTACGTATATAGTTACATAAACATAGACATGTTAATCCTAGTTACAATGTCAGTTACGTATATAGTTACTAATGCAAACATAGTTACATTGATACTTACTTATTTCCAACACAGTTTCTCAACAAAAATGACACAACTTCACACTGAATAAAGAACTATCATACATAATGTGACATTTCAGTTCCACAACTCCATAAATTCGTAAACAAACCTTCCACATTGTATGAGCCATGCCAAAATCTAAAGGTTTCATAAACAAATTGAAGCAGCGCACCAAATCTAACCAAATCACAACAAATCATATAGAAAACAAACCGAAATTCACATGCAAAATAAAACAAAACCTAATGTGAATCCCTAAATTGAATTCAAACCTTAGAAATCCCTAAAGAATGCAATCAAACTCACTTGCTGAGTAAGATGGTATGTATGGACGATGACGCTGGACTTGAGGACGTTGGTGTTGGAGTCGGGCTTGGCTTGGACGCAGCCGCGAAGGACAGTGAGTTTGGCGCGTTGGAGGGGTGCGGTTGGTCAGAGTCGTTGGGGATTAGAGAGCGGAGATTGGAGACCTTGACGGAGGGGGTTGGCGGACGTTGCGAAGCGTGGAGGGGAATGATTTGCAGTAGCGCCGGCGGAGATAAACCCAATTAGATTTGAATTAGCGATATAAGGATTTGTGGAGAAGCTGAGTTGCTATATGGCAATGGCTTAGAGATAAATAGATCTGTAACTAATTAGGTTTAGCTCAGTGGCATATTGTAAATTTCACGAACTATATGGGCAACGCGTTAAAGATTTTAATTGAGTGACTTAATTATCATTGTCAAACAGGTACTAACCACACTAGGCCAAAAACCTCAATAGACAATGGTTTTTTGGCATTGTCTGATGAGGGGCCGTTACCATTGTATACCCAGCGATTGTCTGATACACGCTTCAGACAATGGCAAATTATAATTGTCTGATTATAACTATGGACAATGATAGGGAAAAAACAGCCATTGTCTGACATCCAATAACGACAATGCTACTTTGTTATAAATCATTATGTCATGCTATTTTGTACAATATCAAATTTTTAGGAAATATTGTCGTTGCCATTGTAAGAAGACACTTATTTATATGAAGTATTGTCTTTATTAGTTTTGCACAACTTAATTTTATCTTTATGTATTGTCCGTATTTGATTTAAACTGCAGTGGTTTCTGGATTTTCCAATTTGTGTTTGATATTTGTTATCTGCATCTACTATAGACAATGGTTTTAGTTTCGTTTTTATTGTGATTATGAGTTGCAGACAATGATACCGTTTTCCCTTCCATTGTGATTCGTAGATATAGACAATTGTTTCGTTATGGCTTCCATTGTGATTATAAGTTTCAGACAATGGTTTTGTTTTGGTTTGTAATGTGATACTCCGATATACACAATGGTTTCGTTTTGGTTTGTAAAGTGAATGTGCGAATCAGACAATACTTTTCAGCTTCCGATTTACAAACCATTGTTTAGATGGTTGATAGACAATTTTTTCTGTTTGCAATTCACAGCGATATACAATACATTTCTTAAAACCAACAAATTAAAACATATCCATCTAATATTGATATTAACCAAATCAAAATCCATCCATTCACAATATATACCATCGTAATGTCCTACTGATTATATATGTACATTATAATCACAGTAGAAGATAGAAGTTATAACACAGAAGAAGATAAAGTTGCAGACCAGAGTAATAAGTAACAGTTGCACATCAAAGTTGCCAGCATTGTATAGCTGCTCATCGTAGAAGAAATTCATCCACACTGCTTGTGAATAGCTTCTTTGGGATTGACTCCCCCCTCTAGCCTTTCTTCGGTCAATTCTTTAAAACTTCAGAAACTCCAGATTTTGAAAGAGGCTTCTTTTCCCCAAGTCTCTTCAAAGATGTTACCATATACACTGATCAATTCATCTTGATTATTTTTCTCCTCTCGAGTAAGTGTAGCATACAGATCTCGTGCCCACTCTAAGTAAAATATGATCATTGCAGTAAACATTTTTGAGATAATTACTCTGAATCATATCGTGATTGTTGTAATCAAACATAATAATTTCACTATGCAAGTAGCTTAATATAAATGACAGCACAGGAAGACACATGACCTTATAGCTAAAAACCAACAATTGATTAAAGAACTTTAATCCTTACTTAGCACTTTGTACTGTTGACGTTGGCCCAAGCTTCACTCTTTGCTTCTCCTCCCTGCACATGTACAATCCAAAACTAAATTGAACTACAATCCTCATTTGGAACGATATGGACCAAAGCTTGATATCATAAATTGGTGTCTTTATGCTATCACCACTTTTGACTTCATCTCTATTATTTGATTACTGTATCTGCCTAAATAGTACAACTATAACTCATGCTACTGTTTCAAAGTAATTTGTACTGTTTTTGCATTGCCTCATAAACTGATATATATTTATTGTTAGAGACCCATGAATAGATATACTTTGAATCTTCAATCATCTCTTTTATTACCATTTAATCAAAATTCATATGTTGAAACCATGAAAAATCCGATGTGTTTGTGAATAAGTTGAGGAGAGCAAGATTTGTAGCAACACCATTTTGGTCACCATGAATCAAAGACATTAGTGCAACATGGAAAAAACTAAATAAATATTCAGATCTGGTACAGGTGCTTAAATATCTTTTAGTCATATCTAGATTATATTTATACCTCATATCAAATGCAATTGTCATCTGTAGCCTATCCTAGTAACGTGGAGCTGATAAAGTTTTATATCATTGATCAGTGTTGGTTTCATCCTCCTTTGATGCTGAAAATAAGGGAAAGCATGGTAAGTGGTAAGGCCATTTCTAATCTGTACTACTTATCCTTGTCAAAAAGATACTTTTACAGACAGATTTATTTACTGGACAGAGCTTTAAAGTTTGAGACCCAAATCTTGGCAAGAAAAGTCTCTCCATTTTTTTCCCCAAAATAATACAAAGGCTTACAACCAAGTTGATGAAATAGTGTGGATTCTTCAGTTGCATGTTATTCACATACAATGTTTTTTAGAATTCCTACTAAGATAATAAGGAGTTTAAGAAGGCAAGAGACTGTTTCAGAGACCATATTTCTACCATTCTACGTTTTCACGAACTGCAATAAACGAAAGCTGGTGCTATTGTAATTCATAGAAGCTCATTACCAGTACTAACTTGAAGTCCTGAACACTGCATTAGTGTTTATCTTTGATTTTCTCCAGTTTCCTGAAAAGCCAATAACATCAACAGTCGGATTAGTTCATATCAAAAGAGTACAACTGTTGATGCAAGCACAAAATAAAATATTCAGTCCAGGTGATAACAATCTTATCTGAAATCGGCTGTTGTGGAAACAATCATGAAAAAGAAAGTGTTGGGGTAAATCTGAATTCCAGCATTCCAATAATTGATGAGAGTACATATATTAATGAAAGTCTTAAAAATCTCAAATACAATAACTTTACCTGAAAAGCTGACCAAAAACCAAACTCAAATAAGCGAGGAATTAACTTGCAACCGGTCCAATAATCATTGAGGTCTCATACTCCAGCACAGATGAGCTGAATATCAAGGGAAACACAAAGAAAACCCAATCAAAAATTGGATTTATAGGAGTAAACCAAAGTCTCGTATTTAAACAGAGGCGGCGGAGAGCGACCACAGATGAAAAGTGAGGGGGAAGGGCCTTGATCCCTCCCTCCCACTATTGCCTTACTGTCAGCTTCTATCACTCCAAACCAATCCAATCGATGACGACATCTCAAACTCGAGCTTGAAGGGGCATTTAAGGGATCTAAGAATGGGCGGGAGGTCGTCCTCGAGCTTGGGAGAGGGCCAGTCGAGGCAGGAGACGAGGAATCGGAGAGCTTCGGTGATCTCACGAGCGGGAGGGATTGGGAATTTGAGGAAGCATTGGACGGAGTGAGAGGAGAGATAGGAGTTGATGGCAGAGAGGGCGGATTGTTGGTAGGAGCGATCTTTGTAGAGGTCAATGTTGACGCCGGAGATGCCGATGGAGGAGGGGCGGCTGCTGGCGAAGCTGGCGTCAGAGTCACGGTGGCGGAAGTGTTCCAGTGGGGTTGATGGTGGCGGGGGGCGTGGGGCGTGGGTTAATTGATGCCTTGGGTCGCCGACCGCCTCTCATGTTGGATGTGGGAGATGATTAATTGGGTTTTTGATTTGGGTGTGGGAATGAATATGAGAATCATGATTTTAGGGTTTTGTTTTGGATGGCGGAGCCCCCAAATGTCAAACTTTGTTTATTTCCCGCCCATATGCAGACAAAATTTAAGTTATAATCACTATTAACTTTATCCTTCAAATGCAAATGTGTCGTGAAATAAGATATGACTGAAATAATGAAATACGTCTACGGTTGAAAAATGAGAAGATTCCGACAAAATCTGTGTGCCGAATGTTGCGGTTAACTGGTTTTAACTTCCGTTTTCCTATGGGTAGCCTGATGGTCGGTAAATATTTTGAGGAAAATTTTTATACGATTAGTTGCGTCTCATCGATCTGAAACTATTCTCTGTTGAAGATCAGACCAAAAAACGTCATTTAGACGGACCAATTTCCGTTTTAAAGCGTTTAGAGGTTTGACTTCGCAGTTTGACCAAAGGTTTAGCCGACGAAAACTATATTTCGTCGGCCAAACTCCTGCGATCCTCGCCTTTTTATTGTCCGTCGTTGGATGGGGGAGATCGGACGGCTGCTGAGCGCGTAAAGTATAGCCGACGACAAAACAAGGTCATTTAAAAGTACGTAATAGCGTTTTCGTGTGATAAGTTATGATGAAAATATTGCATAATAATGAACATTGTCTAAAGCAATTGTCTGAAAAAAATATAGACAATGCACAATAATTGACTAAAAGCATTGTGTGACAGGTACCAATCAGACAACATATAAATTTAAAGGTATTGTCTACCGCTGGTTTTCACACAATGGTTAAATAAAAACTATTGTCTGAAGTCCCAGGCAGCGCAATGTTAAAACACCACAGTAAACTGAAATTGTCTGTAATAGACTCACACAATGGTAACATAAAATATATTGTCTGAATAGCAACTTCAGACAATATTTATTTTCTTACAATTGTCTGATTTTTCAAACAATGGTTTTTAGCAATAGCATTGTCTGATGAATATTGTCTATTGAGGTTTTTGGCTTAGTGCCATTTTATCATTACGTTGCTCTAAAATGACTTTTTTATCATCAGCCCTTAGTTAAAACCTTACCATTGGAGATGGTTGAAGTGTTATATGAATAGTGTCTAAATGAAGTCTTATAATAGGTATGAGACTCCATTATGAGACTTCATAGTTGGAGATGCTCTTATTTATTTAGCACACCCGTTTGTCATGATGAGTTTTCAAACTTCACTACCTTGCCCATGCATATTCCATTCTGATTGTCATGGTGAGTTTTCAAACATATCCCTCAGCCCATCACTACCGGGAAGCATGAATCGTAGCCATCACCACACACCAGCACCACCAATACAGAATTAAAATTCTATGATACCTACTTGTATGTGATACATGAAGCCATAGAGGATAAATAATTAATTCTTCAATAAATGAGTTTATGTCATATGATAACTTCACATTATTGTAGCTATAACGTATATATCATAGCTACAGAGTATTATTTCAGGGAAGATGTGATACTAATATATTGCATACTAATCTAACACATAATTGACGTACGAATTGAATCTTGAGTATCATACTACGATTTCAAGCAATATTCCAATTCTTTTCGAGCTCAACTTTCAGCTGTGCAAGTTGATTTTCAGGCAAAACCACAGTCACGGTTCGATCACCACTAACATCATCACCATCCTTGCTATATTTTGGCCCAGCAGGAAGCACCAAAACAACTCCTTCATCACCAACTCCATTAATGGAATAATTTGCATAAACTGGCTTATTCCCCTTCAGTTCAAGCCCATAAATCTCCATCTCTTCCAAATTCACAAATGTCAAGTTTGCTCCATATGATATGAAGTCTGCAGATTTTTCCCCAGCCTCATTATTCCCCATTATCTTTTCAATCATGCCGTTCTCATCTTCCCTCTTGTTCAAAATGAGCTCCACCAATTCTGAGACCTCAGCTTCTGCAACCCAGAAATCTGCTTCAACTGTGCTCCACACCATCTCATTACTTGGAAACTCAAATTTTCTTTCCCCAGATTTCTTTGTACAAAGAGTCACCATCCTTGTCTCCTCCGCGTTTTCTTTGGTCTTGGACAAGGATTTCCATATGATTGCAGAGAGTACTTCAAAAGCTGAGACGTCCTTGGATTTCTGGTCTGAGAGAAAATGGTTAATTTTCTCAACATGAACATAAAAAGTATGTGTCTTCATCTTGGAATTGTTGGGTGTGAGCCATAAATCGCCAACTAGATCAACCCTTTTCACGGCATTTGCTGTTAGTTTGGGAAGTACTACTGAAGCTGGAAACTCAGATTTTGCAGAGTTCGGCTCCTGTGGAGTCTTCTGTTGCACTCGACTACCTGCCATGGCCTTCCCCCACAGGTTGATGAAGGTTGAAGCTGAAAATGCATCTCCAAGAACATTTGCCCAGCTAAGTCCCACCGACATTCCTCCACATTTGAACCAAGTGAACTGCTTAGAATTACCACATGAAACCACAGATACAGTGTAATTAGATGTAACTTCACTATCGAAGAAGTTAGGTTGCAATTTAAGCTGCAATATATGAAGTTAAGCATATAATATATACATATATCCAAAAATAAATTCCTCACTTAATATGTTGAGGCTTGCCAAACAATGTAGCTATACTATCGAAGAAGTTAGGTTGCAGATTAAACTACAATATATAAATGAATATAATCTATAAGCTGCAGTTATTTTTCTTTGTAATTCACAACCAGATTACTAATCTATCGTAGAGTAATGAGATATAAACTTCTTACCTGTACAAACACCATAGGAGAGAAACCAAGATCAGGATCACCAAGAGCTTGATTATAAGCGAGGCCATCAAACACAGAATCATCCTCGACAGCCCTAGCCAACCATTCATCAATGGTTTCGTCACAACACGCCTCCACAGTTCTCACACCGCTATCATTACACTTGATGAACGGCCGGCCCGTCCCGGACCTTCTTATCCTCCCGGAGACGGCAAAGTAGAGCTGGAGGAGCTGGAACATAGGCTTCTTCAAGTCGTTCGCCGTAAGCCCCTCAACAGCATCGCTTTTGAAAAAGTAGACCCCTTTGATGTAGTGAAGCTTCATGGCCAAGTCCATATTGGTCAGCTCATGGACCTTGTGCTCTTGGTCGGTCACCGTCGCCGGGACAACCGAGGACAGTCTCATGCTGGACTTGAGGCAGTCGATGGTTTCAGGTGAAAACACCATTTTTTAAGATAGAAAGTTATAATAACCTAGCGATGAACTGATTTAGAGTTTAGAATTTAGAACTCATCGAAGCACAATTTAAAGATAGAGATGGGTGCACAATTTAAAGATAGAGATGGGTTTAGGCCGGTAAAGCTTATAATGAGGTCCTGTTGGGGGCGGTGGAGGTATTTAAGTCTGTAGTCAGTAGCGACATGTTTCTTGAATGCGTTGAGACAAGTTCATCTGCATGCTGAGGTCTTCCATAGAACACAATTGTATTATTGTATACTAGTACTCAAGTCAGATGCACATGCAGAGTGCAACCTAAATTGTTGTCCTCTTTAACATTTTTTCTTCATCTCATTTGATTGAAAGAAGAAATTATCAATGAGTTAGGTCAGTTTTTCAACCACAAACTCATCCCAAGACCAACCCCAATGGCCAAATCCCAAACCAGAAAAATCTCGATGTAATACAAGTGAAATTCAAATCAAGACCACGTACAACCCCAATGGTCGATTTTGAATATGTTAGCGGTGGAGACTCCATGGACAGATGGACTAGTACGCTACTCTTCCAACCTTTGATAGGGATGAAAATGGGGATGACAATATTGTGAATACTGTACTGTAATTAAGGAATTACGCAGCTAATGTAAGGAGTTATAGCACACATATATAATGTGTGCCGTGAGAAGTTAATCACATTATGTATGCAGGTTAGAAATTGCGGCACAAATTGTGTGTGCTATACGGAATTAGTTTTGTTGTAGTAAAATAAGAAGATTTAAATTAGCGAACCAAATTTCATACGGCCTAACGCATTTGTATGTTCCAGTTTTAACTGGATGCGATATTTTGGGAATATTTAATTAAACCTAGCAAACATGTTTAAGTACAAATAGCATAAATATCAAGTTTTGTTAATTGGGGTTGATTTAAGATCTTTTAAAAATAACGATTACTAAAACTAGAGAACAGATTCCACGGATCAATGTACACTTGCACCAACTGTGGCACACTGATCACGTACGCTGTTAGTTTTTCAACTCCATTTGTATTATTTGACGCTTTAGTGGCTGAGTTTTGTGAACATCACTTTTTTGGCCTTGTTATTTGTGATTTTTATTGTTGTTGATTGTGCTTAGACTGTTGCTCATTTCCAATATGTTATTTTTTTGTTTGACTATAATATTTTACAATTTCATTTTCACACATCCTTCGAAATTAGTGTCATGTGAATATATGACTGGTGTTTAAATAAATGATTGAGATTGCATACGTATTGACTATCGATTCACTTACACATCGATGTACGTGTAAAATAATTTTCCCCAAAACTAAACGTACGCACTCAGCAATTAAGAACCAAATTAACCGATGTTTTACCCCATACTGCTTGGTTACTTCCTTTCTTTTCTTCATCAGCCAACTAGAAATACACTACCAGAAAAAGGGTTATAGCCGACGATATGGGAAAAAACGGCCGACGAAATAGTATCTCGTCGGCTATAACCCCTTATAGCCGACGAATTACTACTTCGTCGGCCACATCGTCGGCTATAATATTATAGCCGACGACTGCCGACAACTCGTCGGCTATAACTATAGCCGACGAAACGTTTTTGGTTATAGCCGACGAGAATGGTATTCGTCGGCTATAATAGTTATAGCCGACGAAAAGTTTTTGGTTATAGCCGACGAGGAGGGTATTCGTCGGCTATAACTCTTATATCAGATCAACCTTCTGCATCAGGGAACTCAAGTATATTGACCGAAACCATACGTAGACCGTTCAAATGCAAAAGTGTCGTGAAATAAGATACGAAAGAAATATTGAAATACGTCTACGGTTGAAAAATGGGAAGATTCCGACAAAATCTGTGTCCCGAATGTTGCGGTTAGCTGTTTTTTACTTCCGTTTTCCTATGGGTAGCCTGACGTTCGGTAAATATTTTGAGGAAAATTTTTATACGATTAGTTGCGTCTCATCGATCTGAAACTATTCTCTGTTGAAGGTCAGGCCAAAAAACGTCATTTAGACGGGCCAATTTCCGTTTTAAAGCGTTTAGAGGTTTGACTTTGCAGTTTGACCGTACCGATCGAGCCTTTAACGTTGTCAGATGTAGTTGGATTTTTTTTCATACATGTATTTCATCTTAACGGTGATATCTGACGGTTGGAATAGATTTTCCAAACTTTTAGATTCGAAATCGGAACATATGCACTAATGTTCCTTAACTTGTTTACTAAGTGTTTAAGTGAATGTATAGTTTCAAATAGTTGCTATACGTAGACGCTTCAAATGCAAAAGTGTCGTGAAATAAGATATTACCGAAATATTGAAATACGTCTACGGTTGAAAAATGGGAAGATTCCGACAAAATCTGTGTCCCGAATGTTTCGGTTAGCTGTTTTTTACTTCCGTTTTCCTATGGGTAGCCTGACGTTCGGTAAATATTTTGAGGAAAATTTTTATACGATTAGTTGCGTCTCATCGATCTGAAACTATTCTCTGTTGAAGGTCAGGCCAAAAAACGTCATTTAGACGGGCCAATTTCCGTTTTAAAGCGTTTAGAGGTTTGACTTTGCAGTTTGACCGTACCGATCGAGCCTTTAACGTTGTCAGATGTAGTTGGATTTTTTTTCATACATGTATTTCATCTTAACGGTGATATCTGACGGTTGGAATAGATTTTCCAAACTTTTAGATTCGAAATCGGAACATATGCACTAATGTTCCTTAACTTGTTTACTAAGTGTTTAAGTGAATGTATAGTTTCAAATAGTTGCTATACGTAGACGCTTCAAATGCAAAAGTGTCGTGAAATAAGATATTACCGAAATATTGAAATACGTCTACGGTTGAAAAATGGGAAGATTCCGACAAAATCTGTGTCCCGAATGTTGCGGTTAGCTGTTTTTTACTTCCGTTTTCCTATGGGTAGCCTGACGTTCGGTAAATATTTTGAGGAAAATTTTTATACGATTAGTTGCGTCTCATCGATCTGAAACTATTCTCTGTTGAAGGTCAGGCCAAAAAACGTCATTTAGACGGGCCAATTTCCGTTTTAAAGCGTTTAGAGGTTTGACTTTGCAGTTTGACCGTACCGATCGAGCCTTTAACGTTGTCAGATGTAGTTGGATTTTTTTTCATACATGTATTTCATCTTAACGGTGATATCTGACGGTTGGAATAGATTTTCCAAACTTTTAGATTCGAAATCGGAACATATGCACTAATGTTCCTTAACTTATTTACTAAGTGTTTAAGTGAATGTATAGTTTCAAATAGTTACCATACGTAGACCGTTCAAATGCAAAAGTGTCGTGAAATAAGATACGACCGAAATATTGAAATACGACTACGGTTGAAAAATGGGAAGATTCCGACAAAATCTGTGTGCCGAATGTTGCGGTTAGGTGTTTTTTACTTCCGTTTTCCTATGGGTAGCCTGACGGTCGGTAAATATTTAGAGGAAAATTTTTATACGGTTAGTTGCGTCCCATCGATTTGAAACTATTCTCTGTTGAAGGTCAGGCCAAAAAACGTCATTTAGATGGGTCAATTGCCGTTGTAAAGCGTTTAGAGGTTTGACCAAAAGTTGACCAGGGTATAGCCGACGAAATACTTAACCTCGTCGGCTAAACTCTTGCGATCCGCGCCGTTTCATTGTCCGCCGTTGGATGGGCGAGATCTGACGGCTGCTGAGAGCGTAAAGTATAGCCGACGAGATTCATATTATAGCCGACGATATGCATATTATAGCCGACGATATGCCTAAATTCGTCGGCTATAACCGGCCCGCGAAGCCCAACTTCGGCCCGGCCCGGATTTTTGCCCGGCCCGTAAGAGTATAGCCGACGAATTTCGTCGGCTATCACTATAGCCGACGAATTAAAATTACATCGTCGGCTATAGTCCTTCGATTTAAACCGAAACAGAGCGCGCCTCCCTCATTTTCTGCTAACCCTAAATCCCTAAATCCCCACCTGCTGCAGCCGCCCGCCCCTCCCCGACGCCGACCGACCACCACCGCCCCTCCCCGACGCCGACCGACCCTCCCCCTCCCTACCCTCCCCCTCCCCGCCTCCTCCCCGTCCTGCCCGACCCCTCCCCGACCCGAAACCCCCTGCCGCCGCCGCCCCGAGCCGCCCCTGCCGCAGCCGCCCCTACCCGCCCCTGCCGCAGCCGCCTCTGCCACCCCTGCTGCAGCCGCCCCTAGCCGCAGCCGCCCCTAGCCGACCCGAAACCCGCTGCCGCCGCCGCCCCTGCTGCCGTCGCCGCCGCACCGCACCACCGGTCTTCGTCCAAACTGCACCACCATGTCAGGTAGTCCCGATCGAGCCTCATTTAGGGTTTTTATTAATTTTGTCGAATTTTGTGAATTTTAGGGTTTTTGTGAATTTTTTGTGGAATTTAGGGTTTTTGTGAAATTTATGGAATTGTGTGGATTTTTTGTTAAATTTGTTAATTTTGTGGAATTTATATACTAATTTTGTGGATTTTTTGTTAAATTTACGGTTTTTATATACTAATTGTGGAATTTTGTTGAATTTATATACTAGTATACTAATTTATATACTAATTTATATATAATTAGGTATAAATATTTTTTTTAATTTGTAGGACGATATATATATATATATATTTTTCGGAATATATATATATATATATATATAATTAGGTATAAATATAGTTATGTATATATATAATTAGGTGTATATATATATAATTAGGTATAAATATATTTAGGTACGTATATATATAATTAGGTATATATACATTGAATGAAGTTTTTAATTTTTTTGTGGAATTTTTGTGCAATTTATGGAATTTATATACTAATTGTGCAGGAAACCGGCGCTTTGTAGACCGATGGCTTGGCAGACGGACCGAGAGCGACCCCGACGCTCAGGCAGGATCCAGTTGTGGGGGGAGCGGATCCAGCGGTCGTCGGGGCCTAGGCCGGCCTATGAGTCGACGAGAGGAGACGTTGATGGGATTGACTCCGAGCGATCCACGTGGGGGCTCCTCGTATGAGTCGACGGGAGCGGGCCCTGACTCGAGTGTCGGAGGAGGACGCAGAGCCACCAGACCCCAGTGCACTTCAGCACTGTTCCAGGATCGGCAGCCGACCCCACCGCGCGCCGATCTGGACCCTCCAGAGATGCTCCCTGTCCCCCCACAGCGACAGCGTCCACAGCTACGGGGCCCACCGTCAGAGGGAGCAGGCCCCTCAGGGTCCACGCCCCGTATGTCTCCGCCATCGGGGATGTACATGGTCCAGTTCCTCCCTGCCATCCCTGAGTACGACGCCAGGGGGAGGCAGATTTGGAGGCACGACCGGCCCCACGAGATTCCCTGGGAGGAGGCCTACTTCTACAGTCCTTTCGACTCAGAGGACTGCCGCGGCCTGTGGGCCGTTCGTGAGAAGGACAAGCAGTACAACGACGCAGGTAATTGGTTAGTTTAATTAATTATTTAGATTGTTTAATTAATTATTTAATTAGTTAGTTTAAATAATTATTTAACTATGTATTCATTTTAATTATGAAACAGGCGTCCTCGTCAATAAACCCGCGGGGACGAGACGGACTAGAGGGCCAGCGAACATGTCGACCCTGGAGAGGGAGCTGGCCGGTGGGATCAGAGAGATCCTGCCCTGTCCCGGTGAGGATGGACGCCCGATTGAGCGGAGAGACACCACCACCAAGTACATCAACGCGACGGGCATGCTCGTGCTGGACAGGGTCCCACTGTTGTGGCCCGACTGGGGCTCTGTGCCCGATGAGATCAAGGCGCGAGTGTACAATGCACTGTCGGTGAGTTAAATATGATTTTTATTATAGAAAATAAATATTTATGAATTCAGTCCTTATAACTATATAAAAATATTTTCTAATTAATTTATAATATTGCAGCAATGGTTTAGAGTCCATCCTACCTTGGACTGGTGGAGAGACGAGCAGCTGAAGAACAGGTTATGTGTTTTGCTTTTTTTTGTATAAATATATTTATTGGCAGTGTACGAATATATCTAACAGTTGTGTTTTGTTAATATAGGTACTCCGAGTGGAAGAACGAGCTGTCCACGCACTACAGGACGTACCATGTGGAGCAGCGCTTGGGGCGAGGTGCAACCCCCCACGAGTTCCGGTACAGGGAGTACGAGTGGCTATGGCTGGTAGCCTACTTCGGGAGCGACAGGGTCTCGGTAAGAAAATTTAGCCTGCTAGTATATAACTTTTTAATGTTATTTAATAATTAAATTATGTAGTTACTTAATTAAATTTCAAGCTGCCTGAGACTTACCAGAAGCTCAAGAAGAGAGACAACAACAACGAGATCAAGATCTAGATTGGGATGGCATCGTTTTGGCATTAGGTTTCCAAGAAATACAATTACATAGATGGCACTTGTTTCTGAGATCTGCAGCTAGCAGTGTATGATGGTGTATAATGAGGAGCCACTGATCATGATGTATGTGGTGGACAAAATATATGATGAGAGCCATGGCATAACAAATAGGTATGATGGCATCCTAGGCCATGGGGTCTAGATGACGATTTTTTTTTTGAATGCTATCAGACTTTAACACTGATTTTAGTGTGAGTTGGAGTTAGGATTACAGTGTTCTGTGTGCATTATAAAATTTTTCACACTGACTATTCTATAAATAAATTACATATTTTGAATAAGTAGTAGGGTCCACGCCAACATTGCACACTGACTTTTAAATCTGTGTGTAATGAGCATTAGCCCTCCCTCCGGAGTTCACAGATACGCAATCCGTAACCGTATGGTAACTAATAGCTTTTTCACACTGAAATCTGTGTGAGATAGTCCTTTTTTACACCGATTGAAATCGATGTGAAATATTATTTTGCTAGTAGTGCGGGAAAGTTATTACTCGCTTCTAAGAAAAAGCTCAGAAGATATCGAAAGAAATTAAAAGAGGTTGAGTCTTGTTAATTCTCCTCATTTACTTCTTGGAATTAAATTGATTACATGATCTCTGATATATTTTAGAATAATTGATTTTATTCTTTCCTACAACTCTGATATGATTTTGATAAGAGTTCTAATATGTTTAGGAAGAATATCTTGTATTGATGAGTGTCATTAAGTATGGGGGAGTCTGAGAGATTCTTTTCTCTTGGACTCTACCCTATATATACTGATGTTCATTGAGTATTGCAGGTACTGAAAAAAACCCAGAAAAACAGAGCATCAAGTTTCAGTGTTCGAGAATCAATTTATCTTGCATCATGTGTTGCTTGTGTGAAGTTGAATCAACTCTGAAGTTCTGATCTTATTCAATTCAGTCAAAGCGTGTGTAAGCCTGTGTTGAGAACAAGATTGTGAAAAAGAGTTCTTGTCTCAAGAAGAGACTTGGAGATTGTGTTGAAGAATCTCTCATTAAATCCTACTGTGTAGAAGAGTAGGTTAATTGTCTTGTAAATCTAGTTGTGTTAAAGAACTAGTTTTGATAATTAAGCAACTGTGTTGTAGAGTTGCAAAACTGAGTAGTAGCTGTGTTGTAGAGCTATTCAAATTGAATCTAGCTGTGTGTAGAGCTAGTTGAATTTTGTATTTCAATTATTGATTAATTGAAATTTCAAGGTTCATTCAAATATCTCTGATTGAATTATATTGTCTTGTGCTTCATCTATGTATTTTCAATTGATATCAGAGCCGGAACACTTGATACACTTAGTGTTTGATTCAGGGATAGATGGAGCGCACGTCAATCAATATGCCTCCTCTCCTTAAAGGAGAAGGATATGAAGATTGGAAAGGGATGATGCAAGCCTTCATCTCATCTCAAGATTGCAGAGCCTGGCAATATGTGCTGCATGGTTGGTCACCTCCTCAAGATGCTAAAGCTGCAGAAGAGGCAAAATTTAAGAAGTTTGATAAATGGACTGCAACTGAGATTGCAAATAGTGAAGCTGAGAACAAGGCAAAGAATGCTCTATTCATTGCTTTATCAGAAGATGACAGATCTCTTATTAAGCATTGTTTAACTTCAAAGGAAATTTCGGACACTCTAGAGACCACATATGAAGGTAATAAAAAGGTAATAAAAAGGTAAAACGTCACAAATTACAATTGCTACTTCACGAATTTGAACTTTTGTAGATGAAAGAAGAGGAGACCATTGATCAATTCTATAAGCGACTGATTTCCATCACAAGCAGCATAAGATCTATCGATGCAAGGAAGGAAATATGTCAGGAAGACATTGTTTTAAAAATCTTGAGATATATACCTAAACGGTTTGCAATTAAAAAGGCAGCTATATCTGAATCAAGAGATCTTGAGACCTATCCCCTATTTGAACTTATTGAGAGTTTAAAGGCATGACACTGAGATCAATGAGGAAAACAAAAGTGACTCGAAGGCCTCAAAGAATCTTGCTTTGAAAGCTACCAAGAAAAAGGAGGTAACTGATGATAGTACTGAACTTGGTTTGCTAAACAAAGAATTTAAGAAAATCTTAAAATATAAGAATTCAGGTGGTGAAAGGAGCAATTCTGATTCCAAAAAACCTAGATTTTCAAGAATACTGGTAACTGCTCATGAAAATATTATTGACAAGCTTAATCATGAAAATCTGTTGTTACAGGAACAAATGATTAAAACAAATGGGAAGTTCAATCAATTCCAACTCAGCTCCATGGCAATAGCTAAGATGCTTTATACTGGAAAACAGTTTAAGAACACTTTTGGTCTTGGTTATAATGGTGAGGGCTCTTCAACTCATGTTGGAAACAACCTTGATGATGATGAAGTTTCACTGACTTCAGTGGATGAGTCTTCCTCCACCCTTCCTGAAACATCTAATCATGTGGTGAGTATTGAGAATGGTTCTCTCTCAAATCAGGTATGTTCGTCAACACAATGGTAAAATCTGAAGGATATTGAAGATGATCTGTCAAACTTAAAATTGCATTTATCAAAACTGATTAATTTAACAAATGCTAAGTTTTCTGACATTGATAAACACCTTGTGAGTAATACTAAAAAATCATTGAAGATTATTTCTAGAATTACCTCACTAGAAAATAAATGTTTATCTGTTTCTGAAACTGATGATCTTTCCAAGCTGTCCATTCAAAATAACAAGAAATCCACAGGTGTTCAGAATGTTTGGAGAAAGAAACAGATTGTGAATGTGAACTGCTTGATTGCTAATGTAAATTTTAATCACATTGAAGCAACCTGTTTGGTAGCATTTACTGCTGTAAATACCAGAGACTCTGACATTTGGTACATTGACAGTGGATGTTTTAGACATATGTCTGGAAATCAATGCTTCTTTCTCAGCATGGAAGATGAAACAATCACCGGAACTTTCACTTTTAGAGATGCTAGAAAAGCTGAAATTTTAGGAAGAGGAACTGTAGAAACCACTAACCTTGGTAAACTAGAAAATGTTCTGTATGTGGAAGGGTGAGCCACAAATCTGGTAAGTGTCAGTCAACTAGCTGATGATTTTGAGGATATCTGGTTTAACAGAAAAAGATGTATTGTGTTGGATGATCATGGTACTACTGTACTTGGTGGTAAGCGATCTAAAGATAACTATTATCATGCTTCAACTGATCCTTATGTTATTTTCTCAAAGAAATGTTTAAAAACTATTTCCTCTGATGAGTCTTTTGAGTTGTGGCACAAAAGGTTAGGGCATGTCAACTATCAGGATCTTCAAAAATTATCAAACAATCATTGCCTAAGGGGCTTACCTAAGCTCAGTGGAAGAACAGACAAGATATGTGGACACTGCAAGGCAGGAAAGCAAACTAAAGCTTCTCATCGTGCTGTAAACTCAACATCAACTACCAAGTATTTAGAACTACTCCACATGGATTCAATGTGCCCAACACAGACTGCGAGTATGTCAGGTAAGTGTTACATCTTTGTAGTTGTTGATGATTTTTCCAGATATACTTGGGTTGACTTTCTTGAAAAGAAAAATGAAACCTTCGAGTCCTTTCTAGGGTTAAGCAGACAACTAACAAGGCTTAAACAACATTGAAATATGAAATTAGCAAGAATTAGATCAGACAATGGTACTGAATTTAAAAATTCCTTATTTGTTAATTTTTGCCTTGAGAATTGAGTGTTTCATGAGTTTTCAGCTCCACGTACTCCACAACAGAATGGTGTTGTAGAAAGGAAGAACAAATCTCTCCTTGGAATGGGACATGTTCTTCTTCACTCTGCAAAATTGGGAGAAAAATTCTGGGCAGAAGCCATGAACACTGCATGTTATGTCTCAAATCGAGTTTTTATCCAATCAGGTAGTGATCAGACTGCTTATGAGCACTGGAAAGGTAAGAGGCCCAATGTAAGTCTCTTTCATGTCTTTGGCAGTCCTTGCCACACTCTAAAAGAAGGAGAACTTTTGAATAAGTTTGCTTCAAGAAATGATCCATTAATTTTTGTGGGATATGATGTAAGCAATATTGCTTATAGAGTGTACAACAAAATCTCAAAACGTGTTGTTGTTTCGATTAATGTATCTATTGATGATATGCCAGCTACACAGATTGATGATTTTCCACTTAAACGTCAGCATTCGTTTCCTCAATGTGGTGAAAGTGAAAGCAGCTCAAACTCAGACGGTGGGGATGAAAATCTTAGAACTGTACCTCAGAAGCAAACTGGTTTCAAACAAGTTCAAAAGGATCATACCTTAAGTGATGTGATTGGAAAATTCAGTGATGGAATTCAAACCAGGAACAGAACAACTCAGTGTGATAATTTTGAAACTACCTTGACACGTTTTGTTAACAGTCATGTTAAAGAATCTAACACGATCAACTGTTATGGTTTTGTCTCCCTCACTGAACCAAAGAATGTTCAAGAGGCTCTACTAGATACTGACTAGATTATGGCCATGCAAGATGAACTAAATCAATTTGCTAAAAACCAAGTTTGGGAGCTTGTTCCACGACCTGCTCATTCCAATGTTGTTGGAACCAAATGAATTTTCCGGAACAAATCTGATGAACATGGCACTGTTGTTAGGAACAAAGCACGACTCCTGGCTCAAGGATATTCACAAAGAGAAGGGTTAGATTATGGAGAGACTTTTGCTCCAGTTGCTCGAATGGAATCCGTACGGTTACTTATGGCTGTTGCTTGTCACCTTAAGTTCAAACTGTATCAAATGGATGTCAAGACTGCATTTTTGAATGGATATATTGACAAAGAAGTCTTTGTGGAACAACCTAAGGGTTTTGTTGATCCATATCATCCAGATCATGTGTATAAACTTTAGAAGGCCTTGTATGGATTGAAGCAGGCTCCAAGAGCATGGTATGATCGTCTTTCCAAGCATCTAATTGATCAAGGATATGTCAGAGGTTCTGTCGATAAAACTTTATTTGTTAAAACCTTAAAAAGTGATTTTATTGTTGCACAGGTTTATGTTGATGATATTGTTTTTGGCTCTACCTCCGATACTCTAGTCTTAGATTTTGCATCTGTTATGACTAGTGAATTTGAGATGAGCAATCTTGGTGAACTAACTTTCTTTCTTGGTTTACAAGTTAAGCAGATGAGTTCAGGAATGTTTCTGTCTCAAACAAAGTATGCCGAAAACTTAGTCGTCAAATTCGGTTTGTCAAAGAAGAAAACACTCACCAACCCCATGAGCACATCAACTAAACTTCACGAGGATAAACAAGGCAAGTTCGTGGATCAATCGTTATATCGCAGTATGATTGGAAGTCTTCTATATCTTACTGCCAGCAGACCTGATATTTCCTTCAGTGTTGGAGTTTGTGCTCGGTTCTAATCTAATCCTAAGGAGTCTCACCTTGAAGCAGTTCAAAGAATCATTCGATATGTAGCCGGTACCTCAAACTGTGGTCTCTTTTATACAATTGAATCTAATGTTGAAGTTGCAGGTTATTTCGATGCTGATTGGGGAGGCAGTATGAAAGGTGGAAAGAGCACTTCAGGAGGCTGTTTCTTCTTAGGAACGAACTTGGTCTCCTGGCACAGCAAAAAGTAAAATTGCATCTCTTTGTCCACTGCTTAATCTGAGTATGTTGCAGCATGGAGTTACTGTACCCAAATGATTTGGATGAAACAAATGCTGAAAGATTATGGTTTGCTTTAGGGAAAATTAACCATTTTATGTGACAATACAAGTGCAATCAGTATTGCCAAGAATCATGTTCAGCACTCTAGGACCAAACACATTGATCTCAGGTATCACTACATTCATGACTTAGTTGAAAATGACATTCTTGAACTGTGTTTTATTGAAACTGAAAAACAACTTGCTGATATGTTGACTAAACCTCTGGATACTGTTTTTTTTGAATATCTGCGCAATGCCATTGACATTTGCACTGAACCCTGAAGTTACAAAATACTTCCATCACATATCATACACATCATTCACTCCATCCAATGATATGTGATGTTACTGGAGCTTAGCTTGATCTGATATTTTTAGTATTAGTGATTCCTTTTACTACTCTGCTCACGACTGCATTTCATTCTGACTCTGGACCGATTTTTCGTATGTAACTCTCATGTATCTTGTGTATTAGTTTTTCTACCTCAGTTTCCTTCATTAGTGGTGGATCTTGTTGACTTGAGAAAATTTGCCTACATGGCTTTGGTGATACAAGGAGAAAAATTCCATCCTGCAGTAGAAATACACTGCTCAGTATTAACTTCATGAAATAAAAAAAATAAAAAAAATTGTGCTGAAGTCTGACTAGATCATTCCTAAAGTAACTACTGTCTTGGTTATGCCCTTATTGGGATGGTAGGATGAGAAACGGGAATGGTTTGGTCTCCTGGAGGTAGTAGGTAATGTTTCCAACCTAAGTCTCAGAGTTTGTGGTATCCTTGTTATGCTTAGCAACCTAAAGTTATCTAACTTGAGATTGCTCGCTGCCACTTGCTACATGGGTTGTGAAATTCAGGCCTTTAAAAGACTGTTATAGAATGCTATAAGGGGGAGTGTTGGTACTCATGGTTAACAATGGTTTTGCTAAACTATCTCTCCGCACAATGACTGATCTTGCCTTGTTTTCTTGATACACTTGAACTCGTGATTTTTCATCTTAATTCAGCTAATGGACTCACTTTGTCTGAAATATGTCCACAACATAACAAATCACATATTGAATTACATAGCAAATCTCATACTGAACAACATAGCAAAGTTAATATCCAAATAACATAACAATTAACAAGTTAATGTCTAGGTAACGTAACATAACAATTGCCTAGACTATAGACAAGGTTGCTTCAACATATCTGTTATGTTACAAGGTAAATGATAGAACAGTAGTGTAAACTCCAGAGAAGAACTGAAGAAAGCATCTAGAAGACCTGCACAATCAGCAATTGTACCAGGCTGCTGCTCTGTTGCCCCTGCTGCCCTGTGGATCTGCTGCCCCTATTGCCCTGCTGATCTGCTGCCCCTGCTGCTCCCTACTGTTGTCCCTGCTGCCCCAAATAGGCATATCAACAAAAACACACTATATAAACATCTCTATCTCATTCTCCAAGAAATTTTCTACTTGCTTATAATGTAGTATAGTCTCCTAAGTTGGAGATAACGTGGACTTGATGGCTAACCGGCCAGCCAATGAACAGACATTACAAACACATCAATATTTACAAACCTAAATCAAAACTAAAAATTTAATTTGAGTTAAAAAAAAACATTACCTCTAGATAACACAAACTGCATCCTCAATTTGAAGGGGATCAGAGGGCGGAGACGATGATGTCGCTGAGAAGGTGGTGTGACTGGTGTCGTTTGAATCTTCAAGGCCTGAAGCTTCTTGATTTCGCCAAGCAACAAGCTTCTTCCTTCTAGCCATTCCTTGCAACAATCAGTCTAATCACTTCATCTCTGAACTCCGGCCGATTTGGGGCTTCGGCAGAATTTGGGGCTATCAACCGATTTGGGGCTATCGGGACTTCGAGAGATTTGGGGCATCGGGCAAGCGGGGAGAGGAACAAGACGGGCTCGGAGACTGGCTCAGAGACGGGAGAGGAGACGACGATGGCTCGAGGGCTTCGGGCGAGCGGCGACCGGGAGAGGAACATGGATCAACGTGATGGACTGCCGGATGGTCGAGCCGTCGAGGAGAGTCAAGAGACGCCGATGGAGAGTTGGAGACGACGTGACTGCCGGACTGGTCGAGCCCTCAAGAGACGAAGTGAAGGTTTGAGGGAAGTCAGAGAACTGAAGGTCTAAGGGAGGGAGGGAGTGTCTGAGCTCTGAGGGGAGTGAATGAGTGATTGAGTGAATGACGGAGAGAGATACAGAGAGTAGAGATTTAGGGCTGAGGGAATTAGAACTTAATCTAACGGTCCAATCTTTTTCACTTTTTTGGTTTTTTATTCAACAGTTGAGATTAAGTAAGTATATATATATATATATATATACATATATATATATATAATATAATTATTTATTTATGCGGGACGGGACGAGACGAGACGAGATTTGTTTAGGTAATCCCGGTCCCGTCCCGTCGTTTTAGAACGGGATCGGGACGGAACGGTATTAGCATTTTTCAAACTTCAATCCCGTCCCGTTCCGTCCCATTTTAGAACGGGATCGGGACAAGATCGGGATTACGGGACCAAATGCCCAGCCCTACTTTTTTATGTCTTGGAGAAGAGAAATGATGGAAACTAATCTCTTATTTTCTCTGATACATTGTCTGTTGATTGTGCACTCTTCTATCTGTTTCTAATCTATATGCAGGTAAGTCTTCATGTTTTGAATATGAAAGCTAATGGGTGAGATTGAAGGTATTAGCTTTCATATTCAATATTACTCTTTCCTATTTCAACCAGGAAAGTTTTGACTCTCTTCTAGGAAAGAACTCAGAAGATATCGAAGGAAATTAAAAGAGGTTGAGTCTTGTTAATTCTCCTCATTTACTTCGTGGAATTAAATTGATTACATGATCTCTGATATATTCTAGAATAATTGATTTTATTCTTTGCTACAACTCTGATATGATTTTGATAAGAGTTCTAATCTGTTTAGGAAGAATATCTTGTATTGATGAGTGTCATTAAGTATGGGGGAGTCTGAGAGATTATTTTCTCTTGGACTCTACCCTTTATATACTGATGTTCATTGAGTATTGCTGGTACTGAAAAAAAAACCCAGAAAAACAGAGCATCAAGTTTCAGTCTTTGAGAATCAATTTATCTTGTATCGTGTGTTGCTTGTGTGAAGTTGAATCAACTCTGAAGTTTTGATCTTGTTCAATTCAGTCAAAGCGTGTGTAAGCCTGTGTTGAGAACAAGACTGTAAAGAAGAGGCTTGGAGATTGTGTTGAAGAATCTCTCATTAAATCCTACTGTGTAGAAGAGTAAGTTAATTGTCTTGTAAATCTAGTTGTGTTAAAGAATTAGTTTTGATAATTAAACAACTGTGTTGTAGAGTTGCAAAACTGAGTAGTAGCTGTGTTGTAGAGCTATTCAAATTAAATCTAGCTGTGTGTAGAGCTAGTTGAATTTTGTATTTCAATTATTGATTAATTGAAATTTCAAGGTTCATTCAAATATCTCTGATTGAATTAATTGTCTTGTGCTTCATCTGTGTATTTTCACCCATTTTAATCGTTGGGGAAGTAACACTTGTGATCGATAATTGACTTTAGTTTGTATGTACTGTTTATACATGTAACATGTGCCTAGCTACCATTCAAATGTGCCATGCTAATCTACCAAGAAGTTAATAAGATCGAAATCAAATTTTATGTTCGATCAAAATTACATGAATTCATTGCCATGGTTTTCCCTTATTGCATAGGTAAATTGCATTTACTTTCTCAGTTTTCTTTGAGAAGACGACATGCAGTATATCAGAAACAAACATAATAACGCTTTCAACTAAATAATTTTAGTTATTTACCAATCAAACTTAGTTAGGGTTAAAAAGACACAAGATCATCACAAAAACTATGTCAATGAACTACTTAACCGTAAACAATTTGAGTTAAATCTACATATTTCAAGCTGAAGAAAAGTTAGTTACTACTTTAACTGCTCGATATGAACATCTCGCGCGGGAAAGAGTAGTTTATTCTGCAATCTATTTGAGCATATAGGGTGGCCACCATGTCAAATAGTAATGAAATTACTTGATGGTGTGAAACAATGCAGTCGGGGAGAGTTTGAGGGGTAAATTTAATTAATGGTTTAATGGAGTGCAAGAGGTGTATATGTTTTTATATGACTCAATACGGTAGAGCCAAATCCTAGCCCTTACCACAAGACGTGAGTAACTTGGTAGGAAGCAAGAGCACTTAGCCGGATCCATAGTACTTGTTTCTGTCCGTAGGACCCTCCTGGTGGAATCTTCTGTTGGGAATGGAGCTCTCCTCTCTTGCAGATGATCAGGATATCTGTTAGATAGTAAAGACCGGTGGAGACTGATCGGTTCTTCTCCAATGCCTAAGTAAGTATAATTGGGTTTAGAATAGAGTAGGTGAAGCTGCTCAATTAGTGATTACCATTTAATGAAGGTGATTAGGCCAATATATGGGCTCCTGGCAGCAAGAGCTAAGCTCATCCCTCGATGTGGGGTTGGTAACCCCTTCTGCACAATTTGGACGCCTATTCGCTCCTTCTTCGTGGGATTCTCCCACCGGCCCCGAAACCACACTTAGGTCCGGTTTGTTTAAAAGGAATGTGAGAAAAGAAAAAAGATTTAATTTCCTTTCCAGACTGATGTGGAAATGGAAAAAGTTTTAGTAATTCTATGTGAGTGTTTGGTGCATATCGGAAATTAAATTAGGAAATCAATTTTTCATTCCTATTGCAGTGTTTGGTAAACTCGTAAGAATGGAAGATATATTGTAATTTTCCATTACACCCTCTACTATTTGAACTATACAACAAATTCTTAAAAAAAAAAAAACAAAAAACAAAGAATTTGCATTTGCATACAGAGTTGGAGATTGACAAAACAAGAATCTCACTTGTTCCCTTTCATATTCAGTCCAACTTGCCAAAGTCAAAAAAAAAAAAAAATGAAAGAAAAGAAGAAGAAAAGAAGAAACTAAATAATTGGTTAGAGAGATAATTTCTGTAATTTTACCTTTTACATTGGGAAATGGAATTGAAATACCACCCCTAACTAGGTAATTCTATTAAGGCTTTATGATGGAATTCATTTCCAGTCAGATCTCATTTTTTGTTTCTTTTCCGGTCTCAATTTATAACCAAACAACAGCTCGGAATGGAAAACCAAATTATTTCCCATTCCATACAATGATTTCCTGCATTCCAAACGGGGCCTTACGTATCTGATTGCCGGTTCTTGGGCTTGCGTTTCCGGCCCTATTGCGGGTCCGTGGGCCCCAGTAACCGTTTTGTTACTACCGTCAACAAGTCCCCCAAGTGCCCGGTCAAGTTCATTCTTGAATGGGGACTTAATACATATTCTGCTTTTAGGCACACAGACCTGTAGGCTTTTATAGACCACCGGTAAGACAGTCCCCCGAGTCTGTGTTTAAGATTGGACTTGGCCGGGAGTTCGAATTTTCCGGTTGGATCGATTTTTTGTTCGGGCTGGCGAGGCAAGGTAGCGAACCTTGTTCCGGGTGGTGTTTTTTATGACACCTTGATTCTGTTTGAGCTTGCGAGATTTTTAAGCCTGCGGTTATTTTATCATTTGTTAGATGATAACTTCCCGTTGGGTTTATATTTCCATGCTTTTAGGCACACGGACCCGTAGGCTTTTATAAACCACCAGTAAGACAGTCCCCCAAGTCCGTGTTTAAGATTGGACTTGGCCGGGCTTTCAAATTTTCCAGTTGGATCAATTTTTGGTTCGGGCTGGCGACGCAAGGTAGCGAACCTTCCCAGTGGTGTTTTTTATGACACCTTGATTCTGTTCGAGCTTGCGGGGTTTTTAAGCCTGCAGTTATTTTATCCTTTGTTAGAGGATACTTTTCCGTTGGGTTTACATTTCCATCGGTTTTCCGACCCAAGATGATCAGTTTGTTGGGCGTACTGTGTTTTGTGCTGTGCAATTGGTGCGTGTACCGCCCGGCTTTCTCAGCTTGCGATAATTGTTGGGCTTATGCTGTCTTTAGGGATTTCTCAGTTTTACCGAGTTTTCTTTTCTCCTAACCTCTGCATACGCGCCAGGTGTCACGTCTATCCCTGATTCTTATTAAACGAGGGAGTCTGTTTGTCCCATCAGTAACTGCTCCATCGAGAAGTTACCGATAGTGGGACATGTGCCACTATTTTACGGTGGAGATGAGTGGATGTGATTGCCTCGACCTATGAAATGCCCTGATTAGTTTTGGGGGGAAACTGAAGAGTATGCTTTTTCTTCCTCTTATAAAAGCTTTCTCCTTTCCTCATTCTCACTTTCTTCCGTGGTTTTTCGTTTTGAGAACAGAAAGAGAGAGACAAAGAATAGTTTGTTCCCTTTCCCGCACTTTCTTTGTGCCGTTTTTCCTTTCAAGAACTCGATTGCGCGGTGTTATTCTTTCCTCGATTTCTCTCGACCATATTGGCTTACAAGTTTGTTCATAGTCGCTTTATTGTTTTTCTCGTGCCTGTCCTTTGTTGTTTTTTTTTTGTGTGTCTCCGTTGACTTGTGTTGCTTCTTATTTTGCACTCGTTTGTTTATGTGTGTTGCGAAACTTGCTTGGTTTCTTCTGCTTTGCCTAACCCCAATATGCTAGTGAAATTGTGCTTCTTTCCTCGGTTTTTCTGGGTACTTTATGGGTTTATTGTATGAACTTTGCTTTTTGTTCATCTGGGTGGTGGTTTTTGATCTACCTTTGCTGCCGCTAGTCTTACTTTTATTGTTTTAGGCCTAGGTTTATACTTTTTGTGGCGGCTGCCCGCTCTATGGCCTGGCACTTCTGATAGACTGTAGGGTTTTCTTTTATCTAGGAATCATGGACTCTAGGAGTACAACCAATGCCTCTAGTACTAGCGCTTCTGACCACCCGGTTGACGTTGCTAACCAACAGTTAGATGACTGGTTGAGCCCTCCCTCCGCTCGCCAAGAGGCTTTTTCTCACCCCGTTGAAGAGGTCTCCTCCAATACCTCGGATGATGAGCACTCTAGCTCTCCGGTGGTGACTGTTGCCGCTCAGCAAGTAATTCCTTGCGGCCTTCCCGTGGGCATCACCCAAGTGGTAACCCCTTCCCTTCTCATGCTATTACCGATGGCGAGATGACAATCGAGTGCGATGACCTGGAGCACTGCATGACTCCCGCTGAGCTAGTCTCGTTTAGGGAGACCTGGGGTATTGATGAGTCAATAGAGCTTCGGGCCTTAAAGCCAGGTGAGCTAGCTTGCAACCCGAAATTAATAAGGCTGGGTTGCAGTTCATGAGGACCAGTTTCGCCATGGCTTCTCTCTCACGCTGCCTATGTTTACGCAGTACGTGCTTAGCATGGCTAATATTACTCCCACCCAGCTTCCTAGCAACCAGTGGAGACAGATGTTGAGCTTAGGTTGCTAATGCTAGCTAGAACGCGAACGAAATAACTCTCACACAATTTAACCCTACACAAAATGTTATCGTTAGTATAGAATAAGTATGGATCGTTCAGTCCAGGAATTAAAGGGTACTCAATCAAATAAAGCATTAACACATACATATACACATATTCACATGAAAATATGGGGGTTTCGAAATTGATTTTTACTTCCTACGAATTTAAAAGACAACCTAAGCTAATATATACATGTGATCGACATCTTTCACACAAACTTTCCACACAAAAGCAATCATAACATGCAATAAACGAAACCAAGGAAACAAGGCAGCAAGTTTGACATATTCAAGACTCAACTTAGTTCCAACCTAACTAGGCCCGTAGAGGTTACCTAATCGATATTAGACTTCACAAAAATACTTAGAATTAGCTTAGTGCATAACCCTAATCTTTAGCTAACCGGTTTAAAACCACTTAGTGTAGAAATTAAACAAGTAGCATGTAAGGCACACAATCTTTAGTTGGAAACAAGTTAACATGCAAGGCGTCACTTTTCATATTAGACAAGCAAATTACAAGAATTACTCTAACCCTAGGCAGCAAAATAAATCAAACCTACTTAGCACACGATTTAACCTATGTTACTACAACGAATGAAATCAACACCTAGACAACAACCATGACCTTTCGATTGCATCTAAACATCTCTTTCAGTTGCACACAAATTGAAGAAATTAACCAAGTAAAAGAAAAGAATCAAATCAAAACATGCTTCCCTAAAACCTAACTTACAATTTATAACATGAAACGTTTATATGCTCTTTATAAAACTTTGCATCCGAAAACTTAAGCTATGAAAACAAAACCAAGAAACATAGACAAAGTTTATAACTAACATACAAAACCAAAATTCAAACCAAGTTATACATAGACACATAATAGGATACCATTAAAACATACAATCTACATAGACATAGAGTTGTAAAACTATAAAATTACAAGACATGGAGATGGAGGAGGTACGACAAGGGTAGGATGATTTGGAAGTGGTGGTGATGTGTTTTTGGCTTGCTATTCTACATATGATTTATGGTAGAATATTTGGTAGAGCTAAAAGCTTGTGTTTGTATGTTGGATGTGATGATTTTTCCTGTCCCAAGTCGTGCCTTTTATATAGAGGAAGATGGCTGCATAGTTTCTACAACTTCCCCTTTTGCAATTGGGAAAAGAATCCTAATCCTTGTCGGTTTTGGTATTCTTTTCCTCTTCTTGTTCTTCTAGGATTTCTTGCTGCTTTCCTACTTGATACAAGGCTGCATTCCTTGTTCAATGTGGCTTGCCTTTCCTTGATGTAATCGGAATCCATTCCTTCTCCTAGTCAGTTCGGGAACTCTTCTCCTTGTTTGGCAGATATGACCTTTCTGTGATTAATACAACATATCTCTTTTTAGAAAATATCTATCAAGGTGATTCCAATTGATTTGGAAACTAGACTCCCGTAACTTTTTATCCATATATGGTTCGAACTCTGGTTCAATGTGAGCTGTCCTGGAGAGTCCGTGGAATTTAGATGACGTATACAAGAATTTACCCGAGTTTAATCAGAATTCTTTTTTGTGATTCTTGGCAGTTTTTTTTTTTTTGTTGAGAATGCTGTTCACTGAGTTCACTCTCAAACAGATCCGAAACCGAAAACTTCGAAAGCGTCAGACGCCAGTAGGCGCGTGGGTTATGACGTACAAGAAAACAAAACAAAATGTCAAAACCAACAGAATGGGAATACAATACAAGTAAATTGTCCAATTTACCCCCCTTGCACTCTCCTTATTTATGGTAAATTTTATTTATTTTTCTCTCTCCTTTTTATTTACTTGGATGCCACTTTTCCTCTCTCTCCTTCTCTCTCTGAAATCTTTGCTGTAAATCTCTCTCTCTTTCTCTCTCTGAATTGGGATTAAAAATCGAGTCCTTGGGTGTTGTTGTGAATATGAAAGTGGACCCAGAAGAGAAGCCTTCAGGAATGCACTCTGCATTTTCAGGTTTGCAATTGTTTTTACCCTGTAAATAATTCGTGGTGGGTTTTCTCTTTTTCAATTGATTCCGGTGTGATTTTTATTTATTTACGGCAATGTCACTGATTATTTTAACTGTTTCGCATCTGTGTTTTGTCTACATTTGTTTCTTCTGTGATTGCATTATAACCCCATGTTTTTTTTTTAAGAGTTTTGGTCCCGTGATTCACAATGTGTGTTGTTCCAGGTGGCTGAAGATTTTCTGGGTTTGATTGTTTGTTTTGATAATGTATATCATGTTGGGGATTGAGGTTAATCTGTATCTGGGTTTTGGGTTTTTGTGGGTCAATCAATAGAGTGAGACATTGTTTATATTGGTTATGGTTTATAATTTATATATAAGGGAAGAGATAGGGTGACTAGTGGTAACTTCCAGCATTGGCTTATTGCCTATTGGGAATTTGGGATCATTAACCGTCTGAGAGAGAAGACTGGATTTTAGAACTGGTTATGCTCTTTGTGAATGATAACTCATTAGTGGGATGATGATTTGATGGTTAAAAACTTCAATTATGAAGTTTAGGCTTATATGGGAGGGGGTGGCTGAAACAGTGGGTGTTCATCAATTATTGATTTCAACTTACCTATTATAAATATATAATGTGTGCGCCTGTGTGTGATTTCTTTGTTAGGAAGTATTTCAGAACAGTTTTAATATGGCGTGTGAGGTTTTGTAGTTTAATTATTTATTTGCATACAGGTATCGTAACTGTGTATTTTTCTTTTTCCTTTTTTATTGTGTTGGTTACTCCAAGAAGGAGTCATTGTTCGTATTGGTTATAATATACATGCGAACGAAGTAAGGACTAAGGTGCCTATTTCGATTGATGGCACTGCCATCCATTGCCTATTGGGATCATTGACCACTTAAGAACATGAGACTAGTCTACAGAACTTTGCTTTTTCTTGTAGAATATATTCTCCTTGCTAATGGTACAATGAATCTTCAGTGATCAAGTTTTTTTTTTTTTTTTTTTTTTTTTTTTCTCAACTAAGTCTAATAAAGTTCATGATCTTAATGGCATCTTGAAAGGAGTGTAGGCTTATGAAGGAGAATGACCGACCGATTTAGGTATTGTGTTATGAAGGAACAACATGTTTTTGGGACTTTGGAATTTGGATCTATAGAGAGAAAGTTATTTACCCACACACGCAAGGCTAGAGTTAAGATAGTTATCCCCTTTCAGATCCTTTTAAAAACAACATCTCCAGTTTACCAAGAACAGGGTGTATCTCAGGTTCAAGCTTGGCTCATGGTCCGAAGATTTTAGAATTACATATTAAAAGAAAAACATCGAAGATATTATGTCTTGTGAATTAACTACATGATCTAGTAGAGAAAATTTGGAGAAAACCTTAACATTATAACCAGGTCTTCCTCAGTACACTTGCACGAGCCTTATCTTTAGGTTATTTGTCACAGCATGGATCTTCCAGAGTTGTTGGTGCTCTTCATGGTCTATGTTTTGTTGCTTAATATGAAAAATTAGGAACATTGCATAATTTTCTTTACAAATCTTTAGAGTTTCCTAGGACTATGTTCAACTTCATTTTCTTTTAATACTTATAAGGCCTCCCAAATTCAGTTTTCAATTGTTTTTTGTCCTCAGGTTTTGTGCTTGACCCTGAAAAATGTAGCAGGCTAAGTTTGGAAGAAAAGAGAGAACTAGTCCATGAGATTGCTCAATGGTCAGAAGAAGCTCCACAGATGCTTAGTTCCTTTAGCAGTAAGGAGCTTGTTGAAATGATCTCTGCTGAACTGGGGGAGGAAAGGAAGTACAGAGGCTATACGAAACCTAGACTTATAGAACGCCTGCTAAGTTTAGTTTCTGAGAAATCAAAGAGTAATACTAACAGTAATCCTGCATTTTCTCCAGCCAAAGTAGAAATTGGAAAGAAAAGGAAACAGACAACAGAAGGTTCCTTTCAGCCATTCACTGACAGAATTCATGTTTCCATGGTGACTAGTAAAGAAGAACATGTTAAATTCCAGCTTTGTCAGAATACAGCATGCAGAGCTCCTTTAAGTTCAGAGCCATCATTTTGCAAGAGATGTTCTTGCTGTATATGCCATCGTTTTGATGATAACAAAGATCCTAGTCTATGGTTGACCTGTGACACTGATACTGTTGATGAGAATGGTCCATGTGGAATGTCATGCCATCTGGAATGTGCTTTAAAACATGAAAGAGCTGGGATAATGATGAATGGTTGCTGTCGCCAATTGGATGGAAGCTTCTATTGCATTGCTTGCGGAAAGGTCAATGATTTAATGAGGTAATAACTTTTTATTTTTCTAAGAATATGTGAATGTTTAAATCTCAGTTTCATAGCTTTTAGATGCATAGGCAATGGATGGAGTGGTAGTAATTCTGTATGACAGGGTCATTCAGACTAGACCTACAAATCCAGCAGCTATTCAGTCTTTTTGCCTCTGTGAACACAGGTACCTGTACCGCTGTATTGGTTCCACATCAATAAGCAGTTTAATCACAGAATCCTACAAGCTACTGAAACATCTCTAACTATGTAATGTCATGGATGTCCAACTCAGTCACCTTAGGATTGATGATGATGTCTAAAGTGCTTACCCAAGATTGTCTAACAATGGATCTCCATTTTTGGGAGGTTATGGTGCTACAAACTTAAGTTTGTCTTTGTTTTGCTGAACTAATGGCGAATTTATATTGATGCCTGTTTGTTTGACCTTAGTTGATCATAGGAATGAAATGACATTCCAGATTCTAACTAGAAATATTTAATGTAGCCACAGATGGGAAGCTTTTAAGTGATGTTAATGCCTTTGAAACAATTTAGAAAGAAGTCAACATATTTATATTTTAATTGCTAATTGCCATAAACACTTTTATCATGTATCAGAATGAAATAATAATCATAAGCTTTTGGTGAAGCAATCAGTTTCAGTCTCGAACAACCTACCAAACTTAAGCTGGTGTTAGCACCAAGTTTGACTGTGGCTAATTGGACGGTTGGCTTTGTGCAGAACATGGAGAAAACAATTAGTGATTGCCAAGGAAGCTAGACGAGTTGATGTACTGTGTTTACGACTTTCTCTATCCCACAGAATTCTTTTGCATACGAAGAATTACCAAAAACTGCAGAACAGTGTTGAAACTGCCTTAAAAATCCTGAATGAGGAACTCGGGCCGCTTGAACAGGTTTGTGGAAAGATGGGACGTGGAATTGTTAACCGACTGTCTTGTGGTGCTGAAGTTCAGAAACTGTGCGTTTCTGCAGTTGAGTCTTTTGACTCCATGTTTTCTGATCCTTGTTCTGTTCATGTGGAAAAGAAAGACCAAGCAAGTAAGTTTATTGTTATTGTTCGGTTTCTTTTCTTGTTTTCGGTAATATTCAAGTCCTCTACATCTGCAGCGTCTAGGTTGACCACAGCATCAACAATTTAGTTCAGTTACAGCTGACTACTGTATAAATGCAAACTACTGTTTGGTAGCATAACCGTCGTCAGTTAAGCAACTGATTTAGGGAGGGTGAAAGTACGTTGGACTTTAGTTTGAGTGTCCACATGCTTTCAAACAAAATGACTTCTAGGTTCCAGTTTCATTTACATGTCTTTGTTGGTTTTGTTGCTTATTAAATTCTATTCCACCAGCTTGCGGCATCCAATTTGAAGAGTCATCCCCTTCTTCCGTCATTGTTGTGCTAGAATATGAGGATCATCTTTTTAACAATTTCTTGGGCTGTCGGTTGTGGCATCGTAAGTCTGATGAGAAGGATTATCCAGACCAACCTTCTTTCATTGTTTTAAGGCCAGAGAAGAAATTTGCCATTGCTGATCTGCAACCTGCAACTGAATATATCTGCAAGGTTTCTTTGTTTAGCAACACAGAAACTTTGGGCGTTTGGGAAGCTAAATGGGTCACACCTGCATTGTATGATAGCTCTGTTGCATTTGAGAAAAAGATAGGAGAAGAGAATACGGTAATTGGTCAGATTCTTTCCCAAGCAGAATCAACCAATTCTAGTGATATCAAAGGGGATCATCCTGTGAAGTTTCCATCATCAAATGGCATAAAAAAGAACGAGAACAAAGGGCTCTACCCACCACCGCGTTCAACGGAAACTGCTCGATTGATGAAAGAAGCAGTTTCTCCATTGACACCTAGCAAATCCAATGGAACACGTAAAGCACCAAGCTTCAAATGTACAAAGCGAGTGGCGGAAAGTGATTATGAATATTCAGTGAGGGCAATCAAATGGTTAGAGCATGAGGGGCACATAGATGAAGATTTCAGAGTTAAGTTTCTGACTTGGTTCAGCCTCAAAGCTACTATGCAAGAGCGAAGAGTGGTCAGAGTGTATGTCGACACTTTCATTGACGATCCATCAAGCTTGGCTAGGCAGCTGATCCACACCTTTGTGGAAGAGATTTATTTTCAGTCAAAAGAATACCAGTTTCTTAACATAGGCCTTGCACAAGGTTGTGCCATCAAATTTTGAATAGGGAATTCGGTTTTGTCCGGAAAATTAGTTGATAGGACATGGTTTAGAAATGTAGGTTTTTTCAGACGGAAACTTAGTTATCGTCTAACTGATCATAGAAAGGAGTTGGCTCTTGATTTCAATCTCTCCTTGGTTAAGGTTAACGATTTACCTATTTTTTGGTTAGAGGTTTCATAGCTACTCTGTAAAATAGACTAGTAAATTTTTTATATCTGTAAATTGCTCAAACATCACGTTGTATACGGAGAAAGGAAACCAATTTCTAGTAGGGTTGCAAAAGCGCAACTAGGTTTTTCCAGTACAATGTTGAACATATGTAAGAAAATTGAGATAAATCAAACGGCAAATTCATCCTCCATTACAACTTTGACTGGAAAAGCATGCCCTCTAAAATACTAGCACACCATGATATATAACAAGTTACGGAAGCTCAAAACAGTTAGTTTTCTACCAAAAAGTAACAAGCCATTTGGTCCATCCAATGATCCATAGTTCCATACTATTGAAAAGTGAATGCATACTGAGTTATCTGATTCTGTAACTGAGGAGAAAGTGATGTTTAGTATTGCCACTGAATGATGGAACAAGGTGGCCAAGTACTAGCTGAGTGAAATTTTTGTGCGACCCTTCTGAATGTAGTTTTGCATTTTTCCAATAGGTGCATTGTACAGCATTTCTGGAACCCGGGGGCAATTGTCATGAAGTTGGTCCCTCATTGATAGTTTCGTTCAATAAGGCAGCCAAAAACTCTGCCAAGTTTGGCTGTGGAGTGGACCTGTTTGAACTTTCTGAAATGCTTGCTTTGTTTTTGTTACCACTGAAGGGAGTCTCTAGTTCCTTCCGGATAAGAGGTGGTAAAGCTTGCCATGTAACAGGTGACAAACCTTTCCATGGATCTTCTTCAACCATGGAAGCATTGTAAAAGCGTTTTGGATCGAATGGACAATCATGAGAACCGCGTCCACCTCTACCTCTACCTGATCCTGAACCAGGGTGTCCCCAACCTCTACCTGAACTTGAACTAGGACTATGACTATGACTATGACCTCCATGTACTGAATAAGGGCTCTGACTATGACTGACCAAGTGCCCCCTACCTTGCTGAGTATTGGAACTATATCCAGGGGTTCCAGGTGGTCCATATCTGAGGCTTACCGGTGGCCTAAATCCGGGGCTTCCTGGTGGCCCGAATCCTGGGTTTCCCGGTGGCCTGAATCCGGGGCTTCCTGGTGGTCTGTATCCAGGGCTACCTGGTGGTCTAAATCTTGGGCCAGGAAACCTGCTTCCTCTGGGATCAGTATGGATTAAATTATAACTTGGCGGACCTTCAGCTCCATTCCAGACTTCAGGTGGATTTCCATGATGCATGGCAAAAGGTCTTAACATTCCTGCAGGATTTCTTTGAGGAATAAACTTTTGTTGGTACATTCTCTGGTCTGGGGAGAAATGGCTTTCATGGCTTTGAAACTGATGAGGAGGAGGAGGCACTTCAGGGTTCATTGGTGTTCCTGAATCATCATTCAGAGAAAACAAGAATGATAAGAAAAAACAAAAGATAACAAAGAGGAAATCTCAAGTGTTGAATACTTCGGCATGAAGCATTACAAGCAATCATGTATGCATCAAATACTACAAGATGACACTTATTCTGTTTGGATAAGTTAAATGAAACTTGCAAGGAAATGAAATTGTGACACAAGCACTCATATACAGTTCATTAAATATGAAAAACAAAATCAAATGAGACAGTAGAACACGAGACGTTTTTAACAGAGCACAATACCTAAAGGAGGTGGAGGTAATCTTGGCATAGGAAGACCACCAGTATCTATATGCATGAAACTATTCGATGCAATCTGATCACCAACTTTACACCTCTTGGTGCCTGCAGAGAAGCCCGCCATAGGGTCTGTATAGAAACCAAACCTGGAAGGAGCACAGGGCTCCTCCTGCTCCACATTACCATCAGCCAGTGGATTGGAAAGGTAACCCAGTACATCGGAACTTGTATCATCGTGAGAACCTACAGCTTCTAACCGCATTGCTCGAAGCCGTTCCTTTCTCTTCTCTGAAGTCTCCATCTAACCTGAATATTTAACCATATGTACTTAGAAATTTCAAACCTTTTCACTTTCTATCAACCCCCAAACCCCAATTAAACTTGAAATTAAAATCCCCAAATCCGTCATCAATTTCTTATCCTAAAAATTCAAAACTTTCACATGAAATTGAAAAATCCCACAGTTAAGTATAAACCCAATTCCTAAATTTTATAACTTGACTCATTCCCTCTATTCATAAGCTTAATTTACATGACCCCCAAAACCCTAAATATGGAAATCGTCACAGGATAACAGTACAGGTAACGAATTTCAATAAAAACACAACAGAAATATGTAGAAGCCAGAGATTACGAATCAAATAGTTTTCGAAGTTACAAGTAGAAGCTGGGTCCTTGCAGGAATCGAAGATTGCAGCAAAATTGAATGTCAGGAAAACAAAAAAGAACTGAATCGTAATCGTAAATCTGGAATTAAACGCTAATGGAGATGAGAGGGAGAAGAAAATACTGACCTGAAGAGTTTGGGTGTAACGATTTTGTTGGGCGAAGTAGTTGAGCTTGATCGTTGCTGGGTTTAGAGGAAGGAGAGAAGAGAGCAGGAGGAGATGGAAATTTTCAACAGCTTTATGCAAATTTAAAGTGGTGTTGGATTTTAACCTAAAATAGAAAGGAGGATTGCTGTTGGGCCGGGTCGGAGTGTGATCCATAAAAGGATGAGTTTATGGTTTAGTGTTTAGAATTTAGAATTTAGAGTTTAGAGTTTAAGTTTAGGTTGTTTGAAACTGATGTAGAACGGCTTGCCGACTAGTTCGAGGAGCAACTTGAGAAACGCATCGGGAAGCCGTTCTACATCAGTTTCAAACAACCTAAACTTAAACTCTAAACTCTAAATTCTAAACACTAAACCACTAAATTCTAAATTATAAACATAAACAACAATATTTAAACTAAGAACCTAATTAAATCCAAAAATATAAATATTATCTTAAATATATTATATCCCAGGACGATATCTTTTAGCTTAAATCTGACAGGGCTCACTAAAGTGAGTCTTGTAGATCTCGTCGTTCCCTATCTGGAAAGGTATTATACGTCCTGAACGGACATTCTGGCCACAATCTACTCCAAATTTAATTCATCGCTGATAATTGACTTTTCGCACGAGCAACCTGAAAAGTCCAAAATAATAACTTCTTCAATATTCCAGCGGCTAGCAACCTCATTATACGTGAATTACCAATTTTCAACTCATTCTTCTTGATTCTACGCCGCTTCCATATTTTAATATTTTTCTCACTAAATTGGGCTTGTTCCCGTCCTACATCAGACTCCTCCACTTGAAAGAACTCGACCTCGAGTTTATCTTGAATGCAACTCGATCATTAGTAGGAATAAAACATGATAATCCATCAACTTCCATATTCTCGAAACGAGAAGGTATCACCATGAATCCAATACCGTAGACAAGTTTATAATAATTATCTTGAAATTGCGACTCCTCCACTTGAAAAGGAATGGACAATGGCTCCTCTTTAGATCGATCTTGGACACAACTAGGCACACATGACATGGTTAAGGATGTGGTATATGACTCGGCTTCTTTAACTTCAATGAGCTTCTCTTCAATCCTGAAAGTGACATCTTCATATTTCTTTTCACACACCTCAGGATGGCCATTCTTGATGTTCTTCTTCTTAGGCTTGATTTTAATTTTGTGCGACTCCCACCTAATTAAACATGAGCCATCTTTGCAATAACCCTCATTGACACTTTCATGCCATGGCCTTCCAAAATACAAATGAGTGTCCTCCATGTCGATCACATGACAAATAATCTTCTCATCCTAAAATTTTCCCATAGAAATAGGAATCTTACAAACTTCTGATACTTGTACATATCCATCAACCCAATATGGATCAATTAGTTTATATTAAAATATGGAAGCGGCGTAGAATCAAGAAGAATGAGTTGAAAATTATTAATTCACGTTGTTTCTGCCTAAACCCGGGGGCCTGGTAGATACAGATGAATCCAACTTGATCTCCTGCAAACCTGCTCACTAAGGGGAATACCGGGCGGGCCGGCCTTCTCCTCTCTGATGCCTAAGTTAGTATAGTTGGAGTATATATAACTTGAGCACGTATGTAAGCGGTGAGAGAGATAAGTTACCTATTAATGAGGGTAGTTGGGGCCCTTATATAGGTGGTTGGGGGTGAGGGCTGGTCTCACCCTTCGATGTGGGACTGGTTCCCTTCTGTTTGTACATTTTGGTGCCCTCTTTGGCAGGCAGGCACCCCCGGTCCCAGGGTCCCTGGTGGCAGGATAGAGTGCTGGGCCCCGAGGCCGGGTGTTGGTGATCCGGTCCCGGGCCTTGGGCCGGGCCCTGGTGCACTTGCTGCGGGTCTGTGGGCCTGCTGTAGCCCCTCTGCGACTACTGTCAACACACGTATAATGAGGTTGCTAGCCGCTGGAATATTGAAGAAGTTGTTATTTTGGACTTTTCAGGTTGCTCGTGCGAAAAGTCAATTATCAGTGATGAATTAGATTTGGAGTAGATTGTGGCCAGAATGTCCGTTCGGGACGTATAATGATACGACCCGAACCTCGAATTACTTTTTAACTGTTTTACTTCTATATTTACATTCCAGAAATTGTTTTACGATTCGAAAGTTCTAAAGGTTGACTTTTAGATGAGTTGACCCGACCGATGATTTTATTTCTTGACGAGGTAAAAGACGTTGAAACGAGTTCGTGGACACGTAGCATGCTCAATTTGAAGTTCGTATGAAAAAGTTACGATGTAAAATCGGAAATTTGTCCGATTTTGGACAAGTATAAATAGCCGGGAGAAAATTTCCCGAAAGGGAAATCCCCCATTTTTTCTTTTTCTTTTTCTTCTCTCTCCTTTCTCTCTCCTCTCCCCCGACTCGGCCCGACCTCCGGCCGAGTCTACGCCTTCCGGCCGAATTGGGCTGGCGCACCGGTCACGTTCGGACCGGCTCAGCGTCCTCTTCATGTCGGTGGCAGCGGCGCGGCATGAAACGCCGTCGTTTGGCCGTGCACCGCCCGAGCTGGTTCGACACAATCGAACCGGAGCTCTCTCCTCCGGCCACGGCTCGGCCCGATTCCGGTCGGGAATCGAAGGTCTCGACGTGTGCAACAATCCCATGGAAGGAATTGATCCAGTTCAGCCCAGGTAAGGAGAATTTTGAATTCAAAATTCTAGGGTTTTTGATTCCGAATTGGAGAGTTGTGTAATTGGTGTTTTTGTTGGATTTGGATGTTAAATTCGAGTTTAGGACGATGAATGGAGTTGATTAGGTGTTGGTTGATGTTTGATTGGGTGAGTTTTAGAGAAATTTGGATTTGGGGGTTTTAGGCCGCCGTGTCGGCCGCTGTATGCGGCGGCTGGGGCTATTTTTGGCGGCGGAGGCGACGGGGATGAGTCCCCGAGGTGGTGGCGATGGTATTTGGTCGATTTAGATTCGATTTGTGATGTTTTGGGCCACTATAGTGGCGGCGCCGGCGGCGGGACGGCAGAGTTGCGGCCGAGGAAGAAGATGAATAGTAACCGGTAAAACGGTAAACGGTGAATAGTGAACAGTAAATAGTAAAAGTAAAAAAGTAAACAGTAAAAGTAAATGATAAATAGTAATTTTGACTTTAACCATTTACTGTTGACTTTTCAAATTACTGTTTGACCTTGGTTTATTACTGTTGACTTACCGTAAAAAGGTTAAAAGCTGATTAAAAGGGTTTTACGACGAAATAACTAGGAAAAGAATTAATCGGACACGGAGTGGGTGTCCTGATTAATTTCGAACGTAGATTATTCGGTATTTAGGCGAAATTCCTATACCGATAAGTGAAAAAGGAAAAATTGGAAGTTTCGGGCGAGTAAGGACGTCCGTAGATTTATTGATTATAAACAAATTCCGAGTTTCGTAATAATTATAATTACGTCCCTATTACAGGTCGAGAGGTTATTCGACGGGAGGAGAGATCGGATTAGCGGCGCGCTCGGCCGTACTGTGAGTGGATTTTATTTTAAATAATGCATGCATAAATATTTTATGAAATGCAGTTTATTTTAATTGCATACATCCTTAAGCATGAAAGGCAATTTATTTTTATAATGTTGAAGCATGAAATGAATTATCAGTTTTCGATAATATATATATATATATATATATATATATAACTCTGATGTTTATGAATTTAATATTTTTGTGAAATATGAATTTGAGTTATATATTTAAGATTACTTTTGAATAATACGTAATTTTATCCAGAAATGAGATTTCTGTGGATTTTATGATTTCACTATTTGTGAATTTCACGACATGTGAGACATGTCGAGGCTTTATATATATATATATATATATATATATATATATATATATATATTCTCTTTCGAGATTATCTTACGGCATATGAGATATGCCGGTGATATATATTTTCGAGGCTATGATTCTATTTTATTATATTTATAAGCCTCAGATGTGCGGTCGGGGACCGTATGGATTTTTATATATAAGGGGAAACGTGCTTTCGGTTTTGTTTTCGGATTTTCACCATATCAGGGTCCGGATATATATTGATGCTAGCTAGCTTAGTCGCCTGAGCCCACGCTAGGTGACGACTTGACCATATAGGTCAGATTCACGCTCGGTGGTCGACGTGTACGGGCATGGGGAACCTATAGAGAGAGCTGAGGCTCGACCCTTAGCCTTAGGGGCTACTATTAAATGGTGGTAATGACGTTTCCCTATTTTATTTATTATATGACCAATGGGATTGGTCATGATTGATTTTATATTAATTGAGTTTTGGGAATATTTTCTCTTATGAGACTTTCATTTATTTAATAAATTCCCGAACCAGCAGGGCTGGATTTTTAATTACAAGAATATTTGGGAATGAGCCAATGAGATTGGTCCAGTTATATTTTATTTGATTATTCGATATACCAATGGGGTTGGGTTTTTACTATAAAATGATTTGAGATTCGGCCAATGGGATTGGTCGTGGTATGTTACTATTTGATTTTCAAAGTATTTATTTTGAAAGTATAAACAAAATATTATTTGTGTATTTGAGATATCAGCAGGGCTGATTAATTATTATGATTTTCTTAAACGTGGGACGTTTTACGAAAATGCATGCATAGTGGTTTTCAGTTATAAAATATTAGGGACGTAATATAATACTTTTTATATAAAGTGTTATACGATATTATTTTATCCAGTCACTCTAACGTGTTTTTTAAATTACTTTCCCCTGGGCCCTTCGGTTTAAATCGCCCAGTGTGTAGAGTAGTGATCAGAGGTCAATAGTACTCGGAGTCGAGGCATAGTCATCATCATTGTCGCTTCCGCTAGGTGGGATCTATGATCCCTTATTCTTTTATTTTCATATTACATTTCTTGTTATATTTCCATTTGTGATTCCAGTTCATTTTGTTAGATTGCTCTGATTACCTGTGAGCCAGTTGAATTAGATTTTGTATTTATTTGTGGCGGTTGTTGTGATTTGGGGAGCAGGTGGCTCCTGGTGTTACAGATGGAACTGGAATTTAGAAGTGTTTTGGTTGTTGCAGGTTTTAGGGTTGTCCATCTTAAGATTGACTTATCAATTTATCGATAGAGTTAGTCTTAAGGTGATCCCCGCATGATCTTATCCGGATTTCAGGGTGAAATCCAGGACGGGTCCTATCATATAATATCTTTCCAGATAGGGAACGACGAGATCTACAAGACTCACTTTAGTGAGCCCTATCAAATTTAAGTTAAAAGATATCGTCCTAATCATCCGATTTGGGATATAATATATTTAGGATAATATTTATGTTTTTGGATTTAATTAGGTTTCCTAGTTTAAATATTATTTTTTATGTTTTCTAGTTGTATTAGGTTTATGTTTTGTGCCCTATATATAAGGCACCTTCTACCTTGTAATAGAGATAATTAGAATCATATTATTATTCAATCAAACTGAGAGTTTTCTCTTATTTTCTGGTTAATTCCAGACTTCTATCCAAGAGTTTATCGCATGTAAACTCTCCATCTTTTATAGGGATTAACGCTTGTTAGCCCCCCATATTTTCCGCTGCATCATAGATCTCGTCGTTCTCTATTTGGAAAGGTATTATACGTCCCGAGCAGACATTCTGGTCACAATCTACTCCAAAACTTAGAACTTAGAACTTAGAGTTTAGAGTGGAGTTTAGAGTTTTGAGTTTAGAGATTAGACATTAGAACTAAGAACTCTAAATCCTAAACACTAAACCGTAAATCCTAAACTCTAAACCGTAAACACTCAACACTAAATAAACTCTAAACACTAAACCCTAAACACTAAATTCTAAACCCTAAACACTAAACCCTAAACACTAAACACTAAACCCTAAACTCTAAACTTTAAACCCTAAACTAAGCTCTAAATTTTAAATAAACTCTAACCACTAAACTCTAAGTTCTAAAACTCTAAACATTAAACTTTAAGTTATAGGTTCTCAATTCTAAACTCTAAAATCTAAGTTCTAAAACCAAACACTAAATTTTAAACCATAAATTCTAAACTCTAAACTCTAAACTCTAAGAGACTAAACCCTAAACTCTAAACATTAAGTTCTAAACACTAAACTTTAAGTTTCAAACTCTAAATTCTAAATTCTAAGCTCTAAACTCTAAACACTAAACTCTAAATTTCAAACTCTAAATTATAAGTTTTAAACTGTAAACTCTAAGTTCTATGTCAAACTCTAATTTCTAAAACTAAACACTAAACCCTAACTCTAAACTTTGAGTTCTAAATTCTGAACTCTAAATCATAAACTTTAAAGTTTAAACTCTACACTCTCTAAATTCTAAGTTCTAAAACTAAACCCTACTCGATCTAAACCGTAATTTCTAAACTCTAAACTCTAAGTTTTAAATTCTAAACTATAAGTTTTAAACTCTAACCTCCACACTCTAAATTCTAAACCTTATAACTCTTAACTCTAAACTCTAAACTTGTAATTTCTAATCATAGTAAATTTTAGTAATTTTTGCTTTAAGACTTTAGTTTGTCCTTAAATTTTAACATTGAACTCTTAACCATCAACTCCTAATTCTAGACCCTAAACTCTAAACTCTAAATTTATAGGGCTTTCGATTCATAGTAAATTAAAGTTAAATTCCGCGTTAAGAGTTTAGTTTGTCCTTAAACTTTAAAATCAAACTCTAAACAGTAAACTCTTAATTCTAGTCCCTAAATTCTAAATTTTGGGCCTTGATTCTTACTAAATTTTAATAATTTCGCATTATAGTCTTGTTATATTAGTCAAAGCCTCCTCTTAAATGGAATACCAACTATTTGTGTAACAGCCCAGCCCATATACTTATGATATTGTCCGCTTTGGGCCCCGCACGGTTTGCAAGCATGTATTTGCAAGCATGGTTTCTCTGACCTCAGTCATGTGTCTCCTCTGGTCTTCATCTACCTGATCAAAGAGTTTTACTACAGAAGTATGGTTACTTTTTTCCCCTCATTCTCTGATTTCATTGTTTAATTATAATCACATTCTGTATTTGCTGTGATTTCTTGAATGGAAATTTGATCACTTTTCTGATGGTTTAGTTGCCACGTTTGAACACTGAATACTGTGTCCTGTAGTTGTTCAAAGAACTAAGCATGGGAAGGACTGGCTGGCTTTTATTGCCTCATGCCAAAGATGATCTTTAATTTAGCTTGTTATGCTTTTAATTCTGTTTCTGTCTGAATCCCGTAGACTCACAGTTACCCGGTGGAATCTTCTGATGGGCTAGATACTCTACTGCAAACTCCTGCTAACTAGGAAGAACCGATTGGGGCCGGTCGTTTCCACTCCGATGCTTAAGTTAGTACAGTTGGGATTGAAATATAAGCAAAACATGTGGAAGCAGACAATTGGTGATTACCATTTAATGAAGGTGGTTGGGCCAATATATGGGCTCCAAGCTGCATGACCTGAGCTCATCCCTCGATGTGGGATTTGTGGCTCCTTCTATACATTAAAGATGCAGTCTGGCCCCTTTTTCCTGGGCCTCTCCCACTGGCTCCTGGGCCTCTACCGATCACTTGAGTACTATGTCACGGCCCTCTTGTACTTGGGCCTGCTTTCCCGGCCCTAGCGCGGGTCTGTGGGCCCCGGTAGCCCATCTGTTGCTACCGTCAACAAGTCCCCCAAGTTTCCGATCAAGTTCATTCTTGAACGGGGACTTAACAGGTGTTATGCTTCTTAGGCACACTGACCCGTAGATTTTCTTGACCACCGGTCGTATAGTCCCCCAAGTCCGTGTTTGAGAATGGACTTGGCCGGACGTTCGAGTAGTTTGGTTGGTTCGTTTTGATGGTCGGATTAGCGGGGCAAGGTAGCGAGCCTTGTACCCGTTGTTTTTATGTTCGTGTCTGTAGGGTTTTTAAGCCTGCGAGCAGTGTTCTATTGTGTTAGAGGATACCTTCTCGGTGGAATGTCTTAGCCATCAGTTCTTACTGGATTTACACTTTCCCGGTGAATACCTTAGCCATCAGTTCTTACTGGCTTTATACTTTTCCGGTGGAATACTTTAGCCATCAGTTCTTACAGGCTCTACACTTTTCCGGTAGAATACCTTAGCCATCAGTTCTTGCTGGCTTTACACTTTCCCATTGCATCCGTTGCATGTACCGGTCGATTATTGCAACCTGCGGTACTTAGTTGGTGTGCACTGGCTCTGGAAATTCCTCGGGTTTACGGGGTTACTTTTTCACCTAACCTCTGCATGCGAGCCAGGTGTCATCAATATTCCTAACTTACATTTAATGAGGGAGACCATCAGTCCCATCAGTAACTGCTGCCTCAGGAAGTTACCGATAGTTGGACACATGTCGCGATTTGACGGTGGAGATGAATGGTTCTGATTTTGTCGCCCTTTGGAATACCCTAATTAATCTGCTTTGCGCCCCCTCCTCGATCAGAAAACTCGATTTCGCGTTGCTTTGCTCTTCGCGATTTTCCTCGGTCATAACAATTGACAGGTTTGCCTCTTCTTGCCTTGATTTCTAGGTGTTTCTGGGTTTACTTTTTGGCTTGGTGTTGTTGTTTAGTTGCATTATTACTTGTGATTTGCCCTTGTTGACGTTCCCCCTTGTCGTCTACCTCTCTTTTACTTGTTTTCCTTTGCCTTTCCTACCCACATCCAGACCGATGGAGGGAAGACCATCGCGTGCGATGAGCCGGAGCACAGCATTACTCCCGCTGAGCTTGTTTCTTTCCGGGAGACCTGGGTTATCGACGACTCCATATAGCTACGGGTACTGAAGGCGGGAGAGCTGGCTTGCAACCCGGATAAAGGCTGGGTTATCGTTCATGAGGACCAGTTTCACCCAGGGTTTTCTCCCGCTGTCTCAGTTTGTTCAATACATCCTGAGTATGATTAATGTATCTCCCGCACAGTTGCCTAGCAACTAGTGGAGGCAATTACTCAGCCTTGGTTGCCTGTATCACCTATGTGATATGATCTTCCCCACTGTCAACGAGTTTAGGGCCCTTTACAAGCTGAGTTACAGCAAGAAGAGGAAGGCTTGCGGATGCGTTACCTTCTCAGCCCGGGATTACAAATTTGCCCTCTTGGGTCGCCAAAGACTGGAGGAAACAAGTGGGAGGGGGGGGGGGGGGGGGGGACCGTTAGGTACCCGGTGCCTTCCAAGCCCTTGGTGATCAGTCACACACTTTGACTGACATAGAAAAACATATGATAGCCCGTATTTTTACCTGCTGGTCCGAACAAGACCGCATCTCTTATTAGTTCATCCGGTGGAAATGTGAAATATCCTGGAATACTGTGAAATGGGGAGGGTTCCTGGTGGGTTTTTTTTTTTTTTTTGACAACTCCTTAAACTTATGATGTTGTATATCCTGCGGTTTTTAATTTTTATTTTTAAGTTTTTTCGCTTATGGCTTCCTTAGGTGTACTTCCTCGTACGCACATTTCCAAATCATCTAACCAAAGAGATGAGTGACCCGGCCCTCTTTTTTTTTTAATTATTATTAATTTTTTTTTTATATAAAGAGGATCTAAGGGTTTCACACATACCCCCTATCGTGACTCGAACCCAGGACCTAATAACCTCCTTCCTAGGTAATAGTGATTGAGCAGTGAGCCGCTGCTTCCAAGACCTCCGTCGATCTGGAGACGGGGAAGAAGACTCAGCAGGAAGAGGCAGTCCTGTTGGTGATTCCCAACTCTGGCTACGGGAAGGAAACTGCTGCCCCTAAGACCCCCCGTGACACAACCAAGGCCCCGGTAAAGGCACCAGCCAAAACCCTAGGTAGGGCACCGGCCCCGGCCACTGTCTCCTTGGCCAAGGCATCGGCCCCTACCATTTCCTCCTCGGCCTCGGTGGAGGTTGCTGACATGGGGCAAAAGAAGAAGAGGGTCCGCGAGATGAAAGCGGCCTCTGACGTAGTCACTCTCACCGGCAAGTCCGTTGGTGAGTATGTGACTAAGCGGTCCAGGACAACCGCTAATCCCTCTGCCATCGTGATGGCCAAGGCTCTGTCTCAGCCGGTGATTAAGCGTACTCTCATCTGGGTGTTGGCGGACTAATATGGCATGCTTAAGGACCTCGAGAACATTGAGGTTGACCGTATCCGAGCAAAAGATGCCTCACCGCAAGAGAACTGCCGACGGGCCCGGGAGCAGGTCCTGTGGGTAAAACTTTCACCCGCCTTCTTCCATTCATAATTAATAAGTTACTTTTATTTTTCTAACTTACTCTTCTTTTCCAGGGCCTGTACAATTTGTACCTTATTGATGTCAGCGAGGAGCTTCCTGCGCTGAAGAAGCAAGTAGCCGATCTCACCAGCCACCGGTCCTTCATGGAGATGGAGAAGGGTAGGCTGGAGAGGGAGAAGGCCAAGCTGGAGGAGCGGGCCACATACCTGGAGGCTAGGAACGAAGAGCTCCAACAACAGGTGGCTCATTTCGCCGCTGGTAAAATTGTTGCATCCAATGATGCGGAGGTAAGGGAGAAGATCATCGAGGACTTCAAGGATTCTGATGAATATCTCGACCTTCTTGATGATCCTCGGGACAGCGGGATTACCGAGGCCTACAATGAATGGTCCCGGAAAAGGTGGTTGGACATCGAGAAGATGACCGCGGATATTGCCCAGGAGAAGCGGTTGGCTCAGGAACAGGCTCAAAAGGCTGTGCTTGTTGTCATCGGCCTGCTGCCCGGTTATTCCGGTTGGGAGAGCTTAACCACTGGGGGAGAGGCTACTGCTGGAGAGGATGATCAAGGGCATGCTCGAGTGCCTTGAAATTTTTTTTTATTTTGCCCTTTTTTTTTTTAACAATGGCCTTGTGCCCCTTTTGTTAATACAGGTGATTGGTATATTACCTGGTAGTGCAGGCTGGTTTATTTTGACTTTTCTTAATGAACGGAAAATATTTTTGACTTGCCACACTGTTGTTATTTGTTATGCCTCTGCCTTTTCCTTTACTTATTCCCCGGAATTATGCCTTGCCACACTTTGGATTACCTTGCTTACTGCCTCTATTGACTCAGGGCTCTCTACGGTCCCGGGTGGCACCACAAGCGCTCTAGCCAGAGCGTTATTTTGCTATTGTCTCCGCTCCAGGGTTGCCATCAGCGTGGCGTTCTCTTCCTCCATTTCCCTATACTGGGCCTGTGCCCTCGCCCGCTCCATGTTACTCTCACTCTGCAACTAGTTTACTTTCGCTCTCAATCTTTCTAGCTTGTCCCTCACATCTTCCCTTGGCGGGTCAGCGACCTCTACCCGATTACTATCATCGGTCAATCCTTCATGTATGCCACTCGGACCGGCAGTGGGGGTAAACTCTAGGACCCTGTAGACTTCCTCTGAGCCTATTCCCAGGGCCCGACTTTCTTGATCTCTTGTCATATTAGCAGACGTGGCTTTAACGTATAGCTTCCCACTGACGGCACCAAATGTTTCTGTCTGAATCCCATAGACTCATAGATACCCGGTAATATCTTCTGTTGGGCTAGATACTCTCTTCTCCTACAAACTCCTGCTAACTAGGAAGAACCGGTTGGAGCCGATCGTTTCTACTTCGATGCTTAAGTTAGTACAGTTTGGATTGAAATATAAGCAATACAAGTGGAAGTAGACAATTGGTGATTACCATTTAATGAAGGTGGTTGGGCCAATATATGGGTTCCAAGCTACATGAACTGAGCTCATCATGCACTTGATGTGGGATTGGTGGCTCCTTCTGCACATTAAAGATGTAGTCTGGCCCCTTCTTCCTGGGCCTCTCCCACAGGCTCCCGGGCCTCTACCGATCGCTTGAGTACTCGGTCACGGCCCTCAGGAACTTGGGCCTGCTTTCCCGGCCCTAATGCGAGTCCGTGGGCCCCGGTAGCCCATCTGTTACTTCCGTCAACAAATTCAGTTTTGGTAGATCATGTTATATGATAGTCCTTTTCTCAAATCACGAGTTTTGGTAGACCTCCTAGTCTTCTACTATGTGTTGTTAAGAACTCGACATCATTTCACCTAGTTGGCTAGTTGTTCCGCCTAACCGACACCTGGATGCAGGTCTAGGCATACAGAAAAGTATTTAGGAGGTTAAGTATTCATATAAGTAAACTTACCTTGCTATACTTGTCTTGATTACTTATTTAGTTTGTGTTCATATAAGTAATCGCCCTCGTTTGTGTCTCTACTCTAGGTTCCATATTTAGTTCAAGTATAGAGAAGGAATCGTTTTACAATTACTTTGCCTAAATTTGAACACGTAATGATCGATACAACGATCAATATGGGCATCAGGCCCTATATTTCTATTCTGGCATGACATTGCAGGGTTACCAGTTTGGAGGTTCAAACCGGGAAAACTGTGAAATGCATGTCTCACGTATTTGGTCTATAACTGCACAAATCGTGTTTTTTTACGGTATTAAGAGCAACTTCAGCAGACTCTATATATTATAACTCCTTAGCTACTTTGGAGAACATATTTAGCTTTTTGTGAAAAATAGCAGCTATACCAGGCTCTCTATTATAACTCTATGTTAACTTTTAGCTATCTCGCTAGCCAAATTTGGAGAGCGTGATAGCTAAAAGTTAAAACATTTAAATTGAATACATTCCTTATATGTAATTATATATAATTTATATATACATTTAAACCACTTTTTATTCATTTAATAAATATTTTAAATTCAAATCAAGCTAAAATAGAGAGAACTGATGCAGACGTATTTCTAAAGTGGCTAGCTAAAATGACTTTTTAGCTATTTTGACTAAAATGTAACTAAAATATGATTAGTATTGCTGGAGATGCTCTAAGTGAAACCATATCGCCTGATGGGAGAACAAAACATATTCCAAATTAGAAAGAACAGTAGCACTAGCACTACCAGAAAAGGGGTTATAGCCGACGACGCCATCTCGTCGGCCGTTTTCATTAAATCGTCGGCTATAGTCATAGCCGACGAAGTATCGTCGGCTATACTCTCGTCGGGAATGCTCCGTCGGCTATAGTATAGCCGACGACACCGAGGGTAAGTCGTCGACTTATACACCACGCAGTATAGCCGACGAATAAAGCATCGTCGGCTATACTTCGAACATTGCCGACGACAGAATCGTCGGCTATAACAATTACGTAATTGCCCCTAACCTGGAAGTATAGCCGACGACACTATCGTCGGCTATACATCAGTCATAGCCGACGAATTAATCGTCGGCCATAACATTCTCCGGTGCCGGGAACGGCTTTTTTTGCCGGAAGCCGGGAGGGTATAGCCGACGAAATATGGTCCATTTCGTCGGCTATAACCCCTAAATATTTTTAAAAAATTAAAAATTTTACTCGGGCCCAATTTCACTTCGTTTCGGTTTGGCTGCAGAAAATCCACAAACAAACATCCAAATATCCAACAAATATCCACATCAATCCATCCCTAATATCCTACCTACTGTACAAATTAAATTAACCCCCTAACTAGTCATCTACTCATCATCACCCCCTAAACGCGTAGCGTCGTCGACGGGATCGTTCGAGTTCCGGTGGCTATGGCTAGCCTGATCGCCTGGCGTACTCCGATGCGGGGGGGGGGGGAGTGGGGACGACGAACTCGGGCATCTGTGGCGGAGGCGGGGGCTGGAGTCCAGCCTGCTGGGCCTCCCAAGATTGCTGCATCCATCGGTACATCTGCGCCATAGATGCGTCTCTGGCCTGCTGCGCCGAAGCCTCCGCCGCCCTCGCCAACTCCGCCTGCTGGAGCGCCTCCACCGCCCTCGCCAACTCCGCCTGCGTCCTCTGCAGCTGTGTCTGCAAGTCTCCTCTCGTCGAAGACGCACGCTGCGTGCTGAGATTGGCTGACGTGTACTTGAGAACCCCATCTCCCGCCGCGCCTAGGCCTCTCTGGTAGAAGTAGTTGTTGCCCGTCCCTACCGCCTCGTGCATGATCTGAGAAGCCAAGCGCGGCTCAAGGGTGTCGATCGTGGAGGCAAACTCCGCGATCGCCTCGTCGGACGCCCCTTCCCCCAGGGTGTCTCGCGCGTTCCCGAAGGTGATCGCGTCGGTCTCCGCATCTATTTCCGCCTAATTGACAAGAAAATATAATAAACGAATTAATAAAAAAAAATATAAATTAATTTAATGAAACACTTTTATTGAAGATGGGCGAATACTTACCACTTGGTCGGGACGTCCCGGATACATCTGCGCATGAATCCACGACAACGGCCTCAGCGGTCGGTCCCTCCTCGCAATCTCTGCCCACTGCCTCCAGGAGCGGGCGCCGCCGTGGTGGGGGTGCTCGTTCATTTTGCGGTTGTCGCTGTTCGTCTTCGAGATTTTCTGTATTATAAGAACGAACATATAAACGCAAATATAAATTAGTAACTAAATTAAAATATTAGGAACTAACCAAAATAAAATTATTAACTAATTTAGTTACTAACTAATTTAATTTAATTAGTAACTACTTAACTAACTAATTTAATTTAGTAACTAACTTACTAACTACCTAATTTAATTTAATTTAATTTAATTTAATTTAGTAACGAACTAACTAACTATGTAACTAACTAACTAACTTAATTTAATAACTAATAACTAATAACTAACTAACTAATTAATTTAATTAAGTAACTACATAATTTAATTATTAAATAACAGTAAAAAGTTATATACTAGCAGGCTAAATTTTCTTACCGAGACCCTGTCGCTCCCGAAGTAGGCTACCAGCCATAGCCACTCATACTCCCTGTACCGGAACTCGTGGGGGGTTGCACCTCGCCCCAAGGCCTGCTCCACATGGTACGTCCTGTAGTGCGTCGACAGCTCGTTCTTCCACTCGAAGTATCTATATTAACAAAACACAACTGTTAGATATATTCGTACACTGCCAATAAATAGTATGATAGTAAAATAACGCGAAACACATAACCTGTTCTTCAGCTGCTCGTCTCTCCACCAGTCCAAGGTAGGATGGACTCTAAACCATTGCTGCAATATTATAAATTAATTAGAAAATATTTTTATATAGTTATAAGCAAGGACTCAATGCATAAATGTTTATTTTCTGTAAAAATTTTCGATTTAACTCACCGACAGTGCATTGTACACTCGCGCCTTGATGTCATCGTGCACAGAGCCCCAGTCGGGACACAACATTGGGACCCTGTCCCGCACGATCATGCCCGTCGCGTTGATATACTTTGTCGTGGTGTCTCTCCTCTCGACCGGGCGTCCATCCTCACCGGGACCGGGCAGGATCTCCCTGATCCCACCGGCGAGTTCCCTCTCCAGGGTCGACATGTTCGCGGGCCCTCTGGTCCTTCTCATCCTCGCGGGTTTATTGACGAGGACGCCTGTTTCATAATTAAAATGAATACATAGTTAAATAATTATTTAAACTAACTAATTAAATAATTAATTAAACAATCTAAATAATTAATTAAACTAACCAATTACCTGCGTCGTTGTACTGCTTGTCCTTCTCACGAACACACCACAGGCCGCAGCAGTCCTCTGAGTCGAAAGGCCTGTGGACGTAAGCCTCCTCCCAGGGAATCTCGTGGGGCCGGTCGTGCCTCCAAATCTGCCTCCCCCTGGCGTCGTACTCGGGGATGGCAGGGAGAAACTGGACCATGTACATCCCCGATGGCGGAGACATACGGGGCGTGGACCCTGAGGGGCCTGATCCCCCTGACGGTGGGCCCCGTAGCTGTGGAAGCTGTCGCTGTGGGGGGACAGGGAGCATCTCTGGAGGGTCCAGATCGACGCGCGGTGGGGTCGGCTGCCGATCCTGGAACAGTGCTGAAGTGCACTGGGGTCTGGAGGATGCGGCTCTGCGTCCTCCTCTGACACTCGAGGTTGGGCCCGCTCCCGTCGACTCATACGAGGAGCCCCCACGTGGATCGCTCGGGGTCAATCCCATCAAGGTCTCCTCTCGTCGACTCATAGGCCGGCGTAGGCCCCGACGACCGCTGGATCCGCTCCCCCCACGGCTGGGTCCTGCCTGAGCGTCGGGGTCGCTCTCAGTCGGTCTGGCAAGCCATCGGTCTACAGCGCGGCGGTTTCCTGCACAATTAGTATATAAATTCCATAAATTTCACAAAAATTCCACAAAAAAATTAAAAACTTCATTAAATGTATATATACCTAATTATATATATACCTAAATATATTTATACCTAATTATATATATATATATATATATTCCGAAATATATATATATATATAGATATATATATATATATATCCTCCTAAAAATCGTTGTTAATTCCACAAGATTAAAAAAAAATCCACAAAATTCCATAAATTTCACAAAAAATTAAAAAAACTTCATTAAATATATATATACCTAATTATATATATACATAAATATATTTATACCTAATTATATATATATATTCCGAAATATATATATATATATATATATATATATATATATATATCCTCCTAAAAATTCCACAAAATTACACAAAATTAACAAAAATTTCACAACATTAAAAAAATTTCCACAAAATTCCATAAATTTCACAAAAAAAATAAAAAGCTTCATTAAATATATATATACCTAATTATATATATACATAAATATATTTATACCTAATTATATATATATATATATATATATATATATATATATATCCTCCACAAAATTCCACAAAATTAACAAAAATTCCACAACATTCCATAAATTGCACAACAACCCTAAATTCCACATAATTTCACAAAAACCATAAAATTTCACAAAATCCCTAAATTCCACAAAACCACAAAATTTCCAAAAACCATAAATGAGGGAGAGCGGGACTACCTGACATGGTGGTGCGGCTAGGGGAGATAGTGCGGTGCGGCGGCGACGGCGGCTAGGGGCGGCGGCTAGAGGCGTTGTCGTTCGGAGAGATTTCGGGTCGGGGAGGGCTCGGGAAGGAGGGGGCCGGGGCGGGGAGGGGTCGGGTGGGGCCGGGGAGGGTCGATCGGCGTCGGGGAGGCTCGGTGGTGGTCGGTCGGCGTCGGGGAGGGTTGGGGAACGATTGGGAAATTAGGGTTCTAAGCAGAAAATGAGGGAGAGGCGCCTCTGTTGCGGTTTAAATCGAAGGACTATAGCCGACGATTTAATTTTAATTCGTCGGCTATAGTCATAGCCAACGAAATTCATCGGCTATACTCTGACCCGAAATCCGGGCCGGGCCGAAGTTGGGCTTTGCGGGCCGGTTATAGCCGACGATTTAATTTTAATTCGTCGGCTATAGTCATAGCCGACGAATTTCGTCGGCTATACTCTAACCCGAAATCCAGACCGGGCCGAAGTTGGGCTTTGCGGGCCGGTTATAGCCGACGAAGTATGGATTTCGTCGCCTATAATATGAATCTCGTCGGCTATACTTCACGCTCTCAGCAGCCGTCAGATCTCGCCCATCCAACGGCGGACAATGAAACGGCGCGGATCGCAAGAGTTTAGCCGACGAAGTTAAGTATGTCGTCGGCTATTCTTTGGTCAAACTACAAAGTCAAACCTCTAAACGATTTAAAACGGCAATTGGCCCGTCTAAATGACGTTTTTTTGCCTGACCTTCAACAGAGAATAGTTTCTGATCGATGAGACGCAACTAATCGTATAAAAATTTTCCTCAAAATTTTTACCGACCGGCAGGCTACCCATAGGAAAACGGAAGTAAAAAACAGCTAACCGCAACATTCGGCACACAGATTTTGTCGGAATCTTCCCATTTTTCAACCGTAGACGTATTTCAATATTTCGGTCGTATCTTATTTCACGACACATTTGCATTTGAAGGGTCTACGTATAGTAACTATTTGAAACTATACATTCACTTAAACACTTAGTAAACAAGTTAAGGAACATTAGTGCATATGTTCTGATTTCGAATCTGAAAGTTTGGAAAATCTATTCCAACCGTCAGATATCACCGTTAAGATTAAATACATGTATGAAAAAAATTCCAACTACATCTGACAACGTTAAAGGCTCGATCGGTACGGTCAAACTGCAAAGTCAAACCTCTAAACGCTTTAAAACGGAAATTGGCCCGTCTAAATGACGTTTTTTGGCCTGACCTTCAACAGAGAATAGTTTCAGATCGATGAGACGCAACTAATCGTATAAAAATTTTCCTCAAAATATTTACCGACCGTCAGGCTACCCATAGGAAAACGGAAGTAAAAAACAGCTAACCGCAACATTCGGCACACAGATTTTGTCGGAATCTTCCCATTTTTCAACCGTAGACGTATTTCAATATTTCGGTCGTATCTTATTTCACGACACTTTTGCATTTGAAGGATCAATCAATGGTTTCGGTCAACATCCGGGCCAGGGGTTATAGCCGACGAATTACAGGTCGTCGGCTATACTTTAGCCGACGACCTTCAACATTTTGTCGTTAGCCGACGACTTGCATATTAAATTACCCAGAATGGGCATTATAGCCGACGAAGTATGGTCCATTTCGTCGGCTATAATGCTTATCTTTCCGAAAATTTGCCATTTAGGGCCTGAAAATTGCTTATTTCACATGATAAATTCCTGAACATCGCACAAACAATTCAATACAATTTCCCATAAACTCGGAAAACGGTAATTAAGGACGAAAAATGTATTCATATATACATGCATGCACCATCGTACACAAATACATACATAAACAGTATACTAAGGATGATAATCAGAATCATCCTCATCACTTGAGTCAGACGTAGTATAGTAGTTAATATCTGGCAACCGGTGCTCGTACTCGTCGTCTGAGTCATCGTCTGCCTGATATAGACGATCCGGATTAACATCATACATGGGCACCTGACCCCTAGGAAGTCGAACCACTCTGTCCGGCGTCACATTATTATCGCGGATGGTGGAGGATTCCGGAATGTCGCCGGCGTCCGGCTCTTGGTATGCGGTCGGTTCTTGACACTCTGTGCTCACACCAAGTGTGGTAGCACTGTATATGTCTCGCTGAGACACATGGTTAACTACCTTCCACGTGTCTCTGTTCAATGGATCGTCAAGATAAAAGACCTTTTTAGCCGCTGTGGCGAAAACAAAGGGGTCATCTTCATACACACTAGTGGCGGTATTCACCGAAAGTATACCGTACTGATCGATCCGTATGCGGTGCGGCCTAGTATCAAACCATCGACACTTGAACAAGTGGACTTTCATGCGGTTCCCATAAATGAGTTCAACAACTGACTGTAGGACACCGTAAAAATCCACGCCCCCCTCTGCACCATCGACCATCACCCCACAATTCTGTGTTTTGCGTTCCCCGTCTCTAGCTTCACATATATACTTAACGCCGTTGACATCACACATTGGGCGGACTGTGGAAGATATCGGCTTCATCGACAACAGCCTCAATTCCTCTGAGTAATTTGTATGACCACCCCTCGCAGCCACTTGCATCAGCTGAAAAATATAACTCAAATCAGTTGGTGTGTTTATGATTAAAGAATAGGGAACTGTAAAAGAAAGCCATCTAATATATATATTTATACACTTACCCATTGTGGAAAATAGTCTGCAAACGTCGTGTTGTGGTACTCGACATCACCGCGAACTTCCTTGCAGTGAAGATGGGTTCGTTTCCAATATTGTACCTCCGGACAGTTTATTAGAACCCACCAGTGGGCAATCCCTACCTCATGGTCAGGCAACTTGTCCACACCCTTCTTCTTGAAGCTTCCGTATGGTACAACAGAGTTGGCGACGATAGATAGGTTGAAGTCGGGGTCATCTCGACTTGGATGTTGTGGGGGGTCCTCCATCGCTCCCAAGTAAAACTTGGCGTACGTTACACACTCATGCGCAATGTAAGCTTCAGCAATACACCCCTCAGGCGCAGATTTATTGTACACATATTTCTTGTAGTCTCCAAGTTGTCTGCAAGGTTAACAAGTGCATGTTAAGAGCATGCAACTTTTATTTAAAAACATGTATAAATCAAATTTATGAATAACATGTACCTTTCGATGGGATACATCCAAGTGTAGTGTACGGGACCGGTAAGCAACAATTGTTGGGGAAGATGGATCATCAGGTGAGGCATGATGTCAAAGAAGTTTGGGGGAAATATCCTCTCGAACTTGCACAAGATAAAAACGATTTCCTCATGCATTCTCATGAGGTCTGATTTTCTAACTTCTCTAGCGCATAACTTCTGGAAGAATCTTGACAACGCCACCAACGGCTCAACCACTTCATCCTCCAAGTACGCTCGAATGAAAATAGGGAAGAGGCGTTGAAGCAGTACATGGCAGTCGTGACTCTTCAATCCGTACATCTTGTTGTCTCGGTAGTTAACACACTTGCTTATGTTACCCGCATAGCCATAAGGATACCTGCATAGCCATTAACGACAATTAGATTTCATGCATATATAGTCGTCCAACAACAGATGGATTATTTAGGGAATACATGCCTAATAAAAAGTTACCTGACATTACTCAGCCATCCAAAGATTTCATGTTTCTGGTCCCTGGTGACGGTGTAAGGAGCTTGGGGCATTTTGCTCCTGCCCTCTCCCAACCACAAATGGTCCCGCAGTCCCATATTTCTCATATCAACGCGTGCCTTGGGGGTGTCTTTTGTTTTCTTCTCCCAATTCAAAACTGTGCCAACCACGGCTTCACCCACATTCTTCTCTATATGCATGACATCCAGGTAGTATCTGGTAGCCAACCTGGCCCAATAAGGAAGTTCCCATAAGATGCTCTTGTGTGACCAGAACCTATACCGATCCGGCCTCTCTGGAATCGTGCGCAACACATCGGGATGATTGCTAAGCGAACCAAAGTCATACTCATTCAACACTGCCAATATTTCCTCCCCTGTCCATTGCTCGGGTGCCCAGCCCCTTTCTTCAGTCCCATCAAAAGCCTGTGCATCGTCCCTAAATGGATGGTCATGCGGAAGCCAACGACGGTGACGCATCTGGACAATCTTGCTGCAATGAGGACTGGAGCAATCAACAGTCATGCACTCTGAACAAGCCCTGTAACCCCTGGTGATGCTGCCCGACAACATACCCCTCCCAGGAAAGTCACTGATCGTGCCAACAAGCATGGCATGCATCCGGAACATCTCATTTTTGAACCGGTCGTAGACCAGGTGGCCGTTCAGACTCAAGTACCGAAGCTCCTCAATTACGGGTCTCAAATACACATCGAGACACTTTCCCGGATAACCTGGGCCTGGAATCAACAATGTGAGCATGTTATATTCCTTCTTCAGGCACATCCACGGTGGAAAGTTGTACGAAATCAAAATAACTGGCCACACACTGTACTGAAGCTCTTTCTTGCCAAAAGGGTTGAAACCGTCGGATGATAGCCCTAGCCAAACATTTCGAACCTCTGATGCAAATTCAGGAAACTCCAACACATTCTTCTTCCAAGCCTCTCCGTCGGCGGGATGTCTAAGGGTGTCATCGTCAGGCACATTCCTCTCAGCCCACCATCTCATAGCTTTGGCCGTGAAAGCACACATGAACAACCGCTCAAGCCTATCAATCAGCGGGAATTACCGAAGTATCTTCACAGCTTTCTTGTTCCCTTTAGGAGTGAACTTATACCGCTCTGTATTGCATACTGGGCAGTATTCAAGATCTGCAAGTCCTTCCCCGTAAAACAGAACGCAATCGTATCTGCATGCATGAATCTTGATGTAGGAAAGGCCGAGATCTTTAAGGATATGTCGCACCTTATGATGACTGGTAGGAAGCCGATGTCCGGGGGGCATCGCCCCACCCCATATCTTCAGCCAATCATCAACCGATTTGACAGTGCCTTTGTTCTCCGTTTTGATCTTCATCACTCCCATGACAGATTCAAGGACAGTCTTACTGCATCCGGGGTACAACGGAGTCTGTTGCAATGTGATCAGGTTGTTGTACTTTTCCATACCACTTGTGTTGACCGGAGATCGGGGTAATGGCTCGAGTGGCTCAATATCAGGGAAACACTCCATCTCCGGAGGAGGGAGTTGCACATCTGGTGCTTCATCAAAGACACCGCTCTCACGAGGAAACATATCGTTGATCCAGTTCGTTGTTGGATCATTGGAGGAACTCCCTCTCTCGGCAAATTGTCCATGATCATGAGGACCCGCAAACTCTGGTTCACCGTGATAAATCCAATTAGTGTATAGGACCCAAAATCCATATCTAGCCAGGTGTTACTCCACTGTCTCTATGGAAAACCGGTGTCGTGGGGTGGCACACTTGCACTTTTTACACGGACAATAATGAAGTGTAGTGTCTCCACAGTTAGCCATCACAAAATCCAGGAAACTCCTAACTCCATCATGATACGCCTGATCCCATCTTCCAAGGGTAATCCAACTCTTGTCCATCCTGTAAATTCAAGAAATAAATATAGCTATATATAGATATGTATATATGTACGTACTACGTACGTACGTACGTACTAATTAATTAAAAAATTCATCATTACACACACACACACACACACACACACACACACACACACACACATATATATATATATATATATATATACACATGCATCCCTAAATTAATTAAAACATTGTCAATCTCCCTAATTAATTAAACACAATGTATTTTTTATATATATCAACAATATATTTTTAATTACAATTAAATTAATTAATATATATATATACATTTTTTCATCAAATTCATCTAAAATCACCTATAAATCAACAATCAATCACTAATCTTCAACAAAACTTCAATTCTATCTAACCAACATATCAACCCATTAATAATCTCATCTCAACACACACACACACATATATATATATATATATATCAAATTAATCACACATTTATTCTAATTAAACTCTAAATTAACACACCTCTGCATATAACCAACTAAATCAACACACACAGCAATATACGTACCTTTCAAGCTTATGGCCGAGGTTTTGGACGATTTCAGAGCGTTTTCGAAATATTTTCGACGAATGAGCTCACTGCTGCAGAATAGATCTGATATAAGAGTTATAGCCGACGAATACCCTCCTCGTCGGCTATAACCAAAAACTTTTCGTCGGCTATAGTTATAGCCGACGACGTCCGACAACTCGTCGGCTATAATATTATAGCCGACGATGTGGCCGACGAAATAGTAATTCGTCGGCTATGACCCCTTATAGCCGACGAAGTACTATTTCGTCGGCCGTTTTTTCCCATATCGTCGGCTATAACCCCTTTTCTGGTAGTGATAGGCATTTATAAAAGGAAAAAGAATACATGTTTTTTTTTTCTTTCTTTCTCAAATCTGTTGCACGGTGAAGATCATTTTCTGACAGATCAAATTGGCACGTTTCTGCAGGAAGTGCCATTTGGTTGCTGGGAGTCTATAGACCGGAAAGGTCTTTTCTGTGTCCTCTTAGAGCAGTAGGCTGTTGGTAGTTGATTAATTTTCTCAGTAAGTTATTGGTGTTAGATCAATATGGACTTGTCACATATTAAATGATAATTATGCTTAATGACGATACATACTTCTACATGGAAACAAATACAGAATCATATCTAGTTGATAATGATTTCGTGTATTAAATCATTATTGTAAGGAATCCTAGTTATAGTCTAGAAGCAAGACAACTAATCAGTATTGTATCAAGAATGTAATTAGAAGACTTAACTCGCAAGAAATGTCCTTAATGGGAGGACTCTTTAGGGTTAATGATTCTATATAAATAGATGGTATTGGTCCCTGTTATCACCACGACATATAGCGTAAGTTCTGTCCATTGAGAAGCTTATTGTGGTGACTAACAGAAGGCCTTGCCTAGTACTTTTGTGTTTCAGGATTGCATCAATGGAAGGAGCTATGGTTCATGATGATGGTAAGTTAACTCAAAGCTTAAGTTTTACGATTTGGTTATGCATATGATCTATTTTATTGTGAACATATTGATTTTGGTTTACAATTGGGTCTATGTTTTCTGTTAGTTTCTAATTTCCTATATTTTGTCTCCACATTAAAATTATGTTTCTATGGAATATGCATCGGTTCTCCTTAGTTAAAAAAAAGATGAAAAAAACGAAAATTCTATTAGTAAGTTCTTTGTGTGTGTGTGTGTGTTTCATAAGGGTGAAGGCATTACAACACTATATATAAGGGTAACAATTCTCTGCTGCTTGTTTTTTCTCGTTGATTCCTCCTTCTAATAGGCAAATGTAAGGCAGCAAAGAAGTTCCAAGCTCTTGAACAACAGGTCTATCTAGTACTACACAATGATTCCTCCTTCTAAAGGATGCTGGGAAAAGCAAGGACTAACTGTAACAAGCATCTTGAACATCTGGTTTATTTAGCGATGGAGGCTGGTTGCTTAGAGAAGGTTGATGAACTGTGTGATAGGTACTTGCTCAAAGCACCTGAACCAAGTCTTCGCTATGTGCATCGGGATGAACTGCTTGTAGAGGAGCAAGCTGATCCTTTGCCTGTTGCAACTTGTCATGTTGAGGAATCCAAAGTCATACATAGTGACTTTGAATGGAAAGCGAATTATGGAAAGAGACGTAAACGACGTAAACTAAATATGGTATCTATCGTTCCAGTTGCTACTGGAGAGAAGGAGGAAAAGGTTACCAGTAGAAGGCCCAGAAATTACTTAAAGAAGTGGAAAGCTCAGAGGCCACTCACCATTTGCAAGCATTGTTTTTCTAACCTGAAGTACATTTCTCCCCTGATGTTCATCTACCTCCTGAAAGAGTGGTATTTTATGTGTGTGTTACTTTTTTCCTCATTCATTATTTTCATTTATTAAAGCATTTTCATTGTGAAGTCTTAAATTGAATTCAGCACATATTTTCTGCTTTAGTACCCAAGAGTGAAAACTGTGTGCTTTTAGTTGTCCATACATTTAAGCTTGGGAAGAACTTTTGTTACCTCATTCGTACTGAAAATTTGATTTTTAAGTTAACTTCTGATTAATAAATTAAAGCTCAAACAGTTTTGTGCTTTTAGTTCAGTACTGGTAGATCACCTGATATGACAGTCAGTTACTCAGCTACTAACTTCTGGTTAGTTATGATCAAAATACGGCTTTTAAAAATTTGACTGTTAGGTGATCCAGCTGTTCCAGAAACTTACACCCTTAAGGCAGTCTAAGCATACAGAGATTTGATGTGCTTAGAGGTTTATTAGTACATGGGGATATATATGTTCAGTCTTATTGAGTCTGTTCTCCTGAGACATAGTGTTCCCTCATGAAATGGTCTCACAATTGCATTGCAAATGGATCGAGTTGAAATTCGGCAAAGATATTAGTTAGGGTTGTACATGTGTTGCAAGGTTTCCAGAATGCACACTTGTTTCATTGATTAGCAAATAAAATGAGTTTCACTATGCATATATCTCGGCATGTGTTCTTTCCGGCAGTATTTCTCCAAAGGGTAGAAGTCTTGCCCCCATCAGGCACTCTTTCTAGTTTTCCTTGCATTTCACTTTTGTTATCGAGCATTGAGAAAGACTTTCTAGAATGTAATTTGCCTGACTTTGAAGACGTAACGTTACAACGTCCATTATGGGCTCTTGTTTCTTTTGCAATGTGGTGTACAATTACAAGTTCAGAGTTTAAATTTAGGAAAGATATGAAATTAATTTCTTACTAATTCGGTCATTTCTCATGTATGCATGTTTTTGTGTTAATAAATTTGCTAATTATTAAACTAATAAAGATAAAAAAAAATATTCTCCAAAACAGGAAAAAACACGACCATAAAAAAAAGAGTTAAATTCACCAGTAGGGTCTGGAGATTTCAGGGACTGTCACTATGATGCCCAAACTCTCAAGTGTATCATTGTGGTACCTGGACTCCTATTTTCCTCTCAAAGTGGTACCTATAACAACTTTTCCATCCAACTTAACAGAAATATTTGTTTTTTTTTTTTTACTTACTTACTCACTTACTTACCTTCAGCATGTCAATTTCACCTAACGACTTCCTGTCTAAATGGTTACTATTCAGGCAGAATCACTGTTGTTTTAAACTGATAAGTTTCTTAAGTTTTAGTAAATCAAATAAGCAAAGAAGAAAAAGAAAAAAAAAACTGTCTCAAATACGACTCCTAGGAGGTAGTCCTCCACCTGGGGTTTGAGAAGTTTTAACAAAACAAGTAATCTCAAAGACCACTCTTTGGCGGTAATCCGCCACCTGGGGTTTGAGATTGTTTAAAACAAACAAGCGACGGATATGGGGGAAACCTCAGTTTATTTATTCAAACATACGTACATATACATAACCTAGAGCAACACTCTTGGGTAAAAGGCTAAAAGTTGTATAGCTACTCATGCTGGAATTAAAATATAAACTTACTTGTAGAATAAAGCACTTCACCCCGATTGGTACAATAGGACACTTACAATATCACTCTTATTCTCACTACTATTTATCTCACTACTATTCTGGACAGATTTTGAACTACTTGAAGTATCTCTTCTTTCTCTCTGATTTCGAATGCCTCTTCTTGTGACTTCCTCCATCTTATATAGCCTCCGGATTCCAAACTAGAATTCAATTCCATTTTGAAAAGCAGACAGGAGGAATCTTTGCAGATAAAAATTTATCTTTTCTAGCTTGTCTTTAGGCGTCGGCAGCTTCTTTATTTAATAACACACCTAACTTTCTTTTGAGCTGGCCTCCACTTACCTAAAGCAAATTGTCCTGATGCGTCGGCTACCATCCTTTCAACATTCCATCATGTTGTCGATGTTGTGCAATTCCTCGTCAGCAAAGGAGGCTCCTGAATCATCATCCTTATCTTCATCCTCAGATTCCATATCTGAATCATAAGGATCCTTGTATTCTGGCTCTCTTTCTAGTTTTTCTATCCATGTGGCAGTTGCTAACGTACCATCTATTTCTCGCCTTTCTAGGGCTTTATAAAAATCACAGTTTTCTGGAGGAGGATGGTTATAGCTGGTGACTATAAGCTTTTCTCCTCTGGCCAGAACGGTAGAGGCCTCATCTTTCTGAACTAAGTTCTGGATGCGAATTATTGCCATTGCTTTCATCCAAGGAATACTCTGATTTGGTCTTCCATTGCTTGATGACCATTTATGGGCCTTAGATGTCGGGCCTTGAATAATCCTGACATAATGATAAGGGGAAATATAACTCTTTCTCCCTTCTTCTTTTGTCCATTCAGGAGGAGATGAAATGAACTTTAATCTCAGAGTACAGCCTTCTGGTCTAATGTTCTTGACTGCTTGGTAAATTGTTTCAGGGAGATCTTCTAGGTCTTTGTTGGTTTTTGTCCAAAGGTTATGAACAAAACCATTCTCAATTAACCACAATTTGTTTTTCTGCGGATATTCTGCTAAAACATCAACTAAGTATCTTCCATAATAAGGACCTGCTACTACTAGCAAGGTTGATTGAAGAGCTTTTCTGTTCTTGAAGTCTCCTAAGAGATTATGGAAGCCGAACCATTCAGATTCTGACAGGGCTAACAGCGGCACCTTTGCACTTTCAGGATTCCCAAGATATTGTATCTCAAGACTTTCTTTGTGAAGCTGTCTCTTTTCTTCTAGTTCATAGCTGCAGAATTCTTCGGCTAAAGTTTCCAGGGCTTGAAGTACTAGTGCTTCATTATTTTCACGAGATGCAGCTAGAATATTATCTATGATAATTCTTTGGTTAAGCTGCAAATTCTTGCTGGTTCTGAACACCGGCTTCTCGTAGATCCTCATAGGATGATTAAAAATCTTTCTCAGACCTTTTACTGCTGGTAACCTGAAGGATGCTATCTTGTCATTGGTTCTTGCCTTATAAGGCTGTCTTCTTTGAAACCAGTCATTTGTGACTGTATTTCTAGGATGCTGTAAAAATTCATTTACAATTGTCTCTTCTTCTGGGTTGGAAGATTGCTTCTCTTCTAGATTACCTTCCCATTTTGTTGGATCGGGTTGAATTTTCTCAGGAGAACTACTGGACTCAGCTGGGGAATAGGATACCAAATATTGGTAACTTGGTCCATCATGTAATGGTCCAACCTTCTTGTCTCCTTCTTTGTATCTTTCTTGTAGGGTTTTTTCTTTTACTTTCTGGGCTTCATGCCTAGGCCTTGTTCCAAAATATGGTCTTCTTCTTTCTGCAGGTGCTGGTTCTAGTTCTAGTTCTGGTCTTCTGCTTCTTGGGTTACGACCTTCACTCCTTTCAAACATCGCTATTTCTCTAGTGAGGGTGTCAGGCAGATAATTCTTGTTTCTTGTAGTCATTTCAACATCATATTCATATTGAGTTAAAAACATTTGTCATCTAAGGACTCTTCCTCTATCAGCTGCTTCTGTTAATTTATAGTTCTTAAAGTTTTTTACTCTCTTGTTATCAGTTCTGACCAGACTTCTTTATCTCCTGTGGAATAATTTAATTATGCTGGATTAAATTTTCCTGACAGGAATTTACAAATCTTTTCTTCATTTGTATCGGGCGTTATTGCTAATACTACCCCTGCCCAATAATAATCATTTGCATCAGTTTGTAAAATAATCAAGTCACCTTCTTCAGGTAACTGCAAAGGAGGGAGGTTTCTTGTAAATTCTTTAATTTTCTTAACGGTGTTGCTATCATCCGTTGTAAAGGACCATTTTTTTTTTGTACTTGTCTTGGGCGAGAGAAGAGCAGTAAGACCGCTTACTTGAGGGATAAAATCTCTTGCAAAGTTAACAACTCCCAAAAATCTTTGTAAAGACTTTGCATTTGGGATATTGTCAGGGAATTGACTAATTTTCTTCACTATATGCTCTTGAAGACAAACTTCTCCATCCTTGACATGTATGCCTAAAAAATCTATCTCTCCTTTTATGAGATAAATTTTCTTTTGACCAAGGATTATGCCCTTTTGGACCATGAGCTTGCAAATTTGCTCTAGATGCTTCAGATGTTCGTTCATAGTTTTAGAGAAGACAAGAATGTCATCAATGTAAACTATGCATAAATCTGAGTATGGTTTGAATATGTTATCCATCTTTTTTTAAAAGATAGATGGGGCTTGCTTGAGGCCAAATGGCATTACTAGCCATTCGTAATGTCCTTGAGGAGTTCCAAAGGCTGTAAGAGCGATGGAATCCTGGTGCATTCTTACTTGCCAAAAGCCTGATTTTGCATCAAACTTTGAGAATGTTTTTGCTCCTTTTAACCTATTGATCAAGACTCTTACTTGTGCTATTTGATAGCCATCTTTGACTGTTTTCTTATTAACATCTCTATAATCTATCACCATTCTCGCTTTTCCTCTTAATTGCTCTGCATGGTTTCTAACAAAAAATGTTGGAGCGTGATGAGGGCTATCTGAGGGTCTGATTAGTCTTTTTTCAAGCAATTCTTGAATTTGACTTTCCATTTCTTTTCTATCCTCATCTCTATAATGAGGAATTGCTTTGACATGACATATTGTATTGACATCATGCATTCTTAACTGACAATATACCGGGTCTCTTTTCCAGTATAGCTGGGGATCCTCACTGATTATGGGTTTCAGTAGGTTTTCTATTTCAACAAGATTTGGAACTTTCTTTTGTTCTATCTTGTTAACGTATACTTTTAGGTTGTGTTCTCTGATGAATTCTTCTTCACCATCTGAGCTTTCTGAATCTGAAGGTTCTACCTCTGATTCTGAGTCTTCTAAACCCGTTTCTTCCTTTGGTATGATTTCTTGGCATTCTTGAAATGCCAATACTGGTTGCAAAACGTGTTTAAAAGGTGGTTTATGATCACCACGGTTCGCTGGCTACTTCTGATATTGTTCTGTGAATCCTTTACTTGCAATGCTGACCGCATCAAGTAGTCGAGATTCCCAGTAGAACTCGTTGTTCTTGTCAAACCCTATCATTTCGGAGGTTTGCACTATCTTTTGTTGTAGTAGGAAATCATTTCCTATTAGCATATCAGCTCCTTGAGCTTCACTTTGCCAGATTCTTTGGAAAGTGAAAGTTCCTCCTCCTATGGATACTCTGCCATTCTTAGCAACATGATCCATTAGGAATTCATTATCTCCCATTTCAATTCCAGTAACCGCTTTGTCAGACTTTTCCCAGTATTCTTCAAGAATAGCATATTTTTTTGCTAAACTGTATCCTGAACCACTATCTACAAATGTATGTAGATGATATTTTTTATACTTGGGAAATTTCAGGCCCACAGTGATGTAGTTGCTGTATATACTTGTTTGAATCTGTTTTACTAGCTGGATTGTATTTTCAGATATTTCTATGAAAGGATTGATCTTCCTTTCATTTTCTTGGGGAGAATCTTTTTCTAATGTTTTTTCTGGTTTTTGGCTTAATGAAGTTACTAACTTCATTTTATTAAAGTCATCCTCAATGTCTTGCTTTTTCTTGAGATTACCTTCAAGCTCTTGCATGCTTTTGGTTTTGATCATAGAATATATCATATTCTTGATCTACCAGGGTGTGAGCATATTTTTCTTTGGTTTTTCTTCTTAGTTCTGCTATGAAACATTCCTTATGGTATGTTTCTCCTGTTTTTTCACAATACATAGGTATCGTGTTACTATCGTAACAATTACAATAGTCACAGGTAAAAATTCCTGGATTTGGTAGAAATTCTGACTCATTGATGCTATCAATGTTTTCTTGTTTCCAATTTTGGATTAACATGAACATAGGGCGATAACTGTTTTCTTCTTCAGAATCTTCCGAAGTGGTTTCTATATCGCTTTTTGATGAATACTCAAGAGAATATATTGATTCATTCTCTTAATCAGAATAGGCTACTTCGAAACCTTTTAGGTTTGCATATTCTATAGCTTCATCATATTCTGCTATGAGAGCTTTAGAAGATCTTTTTTCTCTTTTAGGACATTCATTCGCATAATGTCCTTCTGCCTTGCAAAGCCAGCATCTACAGGGCTTTGTTTCTCTCGAGGAATTTTGTTTTGATGATTTTTTCTTAAAGAATCTCTTTCTAGGAGTTCTTTTTTCCTTGTTTCGTTCAAAACTTTTCCTAAACTTATACTTCTTTTTAGAAGTAAAGCTTCGGTTGTATTTCTTGTTTCTGAACTTGCTCTTGTTTTTTTGATCAGTGTGGATATGGCATCCCCACTGCGTTGGAGTATCCAATATTTTCGGACACATGTTCTCAACTCCTCTGAGTTGTTTTTTGGTAGTTCTAGATTTTTGATTTTATGTGCATTGTTTTCTTAAGAGATCTCTTACTCTTTCTGTTATTCCTCCAACAGTAAAGTACTGGAGGGGGTTTTCTTCAACTGACTGCGATACTGCATTATTCCATGGTTCTGGTAATTTTCTGTAGTATATCTTGACAAGATCGTCGTTTTCTAAGTCTCCAATAGTACAGAAATAATTCTAAAATTCATTGGTATATTCTTCAAAGTATCTCATGTTGCAAATACTCAGTTTTTGAATATTTGCTCTAGCTCTTTCTTTAGACTGCTCGCTATGCCCTGTTATATCTCCACAGAATTGTGCATATAAGGGAATAGCAAAATCCATCGGATTATTAGTCTGAGCTAGCTTATTTGCCCAATCAGCCCATTTAGAGCTTCTTTTAAAGGAATTATACCATTTTTGGGCTATTCCAGTTAAGGTTGACTCATAGTAAGCATGAGCATCCTCATAGGCGTACTTGGACAAAATTTACGCTTGGGTTAGCTTCAAGCTTGCAACCCAGTCGTTAATGGTTTTTCTTTTGTCTCCTACACTATCTAAATTTAGATAGACTCCTCTTTCTGAGACTGCTTGTCCCCATTTTGGTTCTGTAGGAATGTACTTCTGAGAGCTCCGTTCACCATACTTTCCTGCAGGCGCTTGCCCTTTAGGAAGTTTGATTTTTCTTCTCTAATAATCTTAGTGGGATTATTGGTGATGTTTTGAATGATAGTATGCCCTTCTAGGGGTGCTGACTGGTTATTACTTATTTCTGCCTCCATGGATGTTGTTCCTGATTCTTCTGTGGCAGCCTGATACAGCAGTATTTTTCTTTTATCTTTCCCTGTTTGTATTGAAGAAATTTTCTTTATGATTTCTTCTAATTTTTCTATGGAGTCACAAGCTTCTGCTTGTGCATAAAGTTCTTTTAATCCTTCTTTCTTAAGCATTCTCATAGGCCTTTTTGAATCTTCTTCTTTAAAAAATTCTTCAGGAACTGCTCCTGAAGTACTTGCTTGCTCATAATTAGCAAATGAGTACCTATGAAATTGAAGACTTATTTTTCCTCCCATGTCTTCATAGATAGATGCATTGGAGCTTTGTATTTGTCTCTCAGGAGGTGCTAAGTTCCATTTCCTTGGGAATGTTACTTCATGCCATTTGGTGACATGTTTTTGCTAGGAATTATTTTTAGGATTTGTGAGGACAGATGTAGTAATGCCAGGGCTATTAAGGAATCTAGTGTTTGGCGTTACATTAGAACTCATTAGCTTGTAATAGATCCTATAATCCACAGCTAATTCCATCATGCCTTGCTTCATGGTAACCCCTTATGATTTGATTCTTAGTCTCAAACAGTGTGCTGCATCACTCAGATGAGTGGTGAAGTTTGGAAAGACATTAAAATATGCAACATGGTTGCATAGTGAGGCTTCAACTGTTCCTAACATACTCTTCTTGAAATCTGTTATTCTGTCATCTTGTAAGATGCATAGGACTGAACAGTCTATCCCGTCTCTTGCTAAGAGTTTTATTGATACTTCAACAACACCAATATGCATGTAGGAATATTTTTTCTGGAAGGCTTCACTAACTTCCTTTTGGGTGATTAACCTGATATCTGTTTCTCCACCGGTTGCTGGAACCGTTAGTTCTAATATCTTGAATCTATGGGAATCCAAGACGAAAGATCATTTCTTTTAGATCTCATTGAATCTAAATCTAGGCGCAGATGCTTCTCTTACGCTAGATTCAATTTCATTGTATTCAAATTCTTGAGCATTTATGAGCTGTATTGGAGGTATAGTATTTCTTTTACTGAGTATCCTGCTCAGCATTTTTACGTCTCTTTTGGAAGTTTTGGATGTTTTCCATTCGAGTAATTTAGGTTCGCTAAATTTGAACTCGCTTTCTACCTTTGGAGAAGGTATGATGATCTTGCTTGCTAAGGTCTGAGCTAGAGTTTCTTCGTTGATTCTTTCAACGTTGGAATTTTCTTTCATTTTTTCTACACTTTTTTGTAGATTTGAGATTCTTGCGTTTGTCTCTTGAAACTGTTCTTCTATATTTCTTCCGATTTCTTGAAGAAAAGTATTGCTGTAATTTTGCTGATGCATGTATTATCGCTTCTACGTTTTCAGCAAGTTTTTCTGTAGGAAGATAAAGACTTAAAGCCTTTATGTCTTCTTCCTTTACTTTTTGTTCTACTCTCTGCTTCATCCAATCCTGGAGATGAGAGTTTCTAAAAGTCTTTTTAGATTTCCTTGAGTTTCTCTTAATTCAGCTGCTTGCTGATTGATGTTGTTAGCAAGGATCTCTGTTCTTACTAATTTCTTTTCAATATCTGAAAGATATTGCTTTTCTTTAAGGTAATCTAGCTTAACCTCAAGCTTTGATAATCTTATTGGTATTTCTCCAAGTTGATTGATCTTTTGATTTACTCTTTCGAGTTGTTCTGTTGCTTTCTCAAAAGTCTTGTTTCTAGATAGGTGATCTAGAAATTCAATTATACTTGGTCTGGAAGGATCAAGTTCTTCTACTCCTATCTCTTTTTGGAGATGAATAAGTTTGTCGTAGAGAGTGTTTAAAATTCTACAGACGTATTCAATGGAGTATTGCTTTTCTTGAATGTGTCTTGAGTGGAAACACAGGTTCCACTTATCACTTTCTTTTTCTATACAATAGGCTTGATAATTCTTATGCTTTAGTTCTTTTTTGTTGGCTAAAAGGAGCCAACTTTGTGGCATAAGCCTTTCTTGTACCTGTTTTTGAGCAAAACAAGCTCTGATACCAACTAGGACGGATCTAACCAGCGGCACTAGCTGCGACTCAAAATTTCAAGGTGTTCTTGTTCTTGTTCCAAGGTTTGTTCAAGATCTACAATCTGTCTTTCTAAAATATGGATGCCTTGCGTAAATCTAAAAATTATCTTCCAATATCCGTGTCTATGTCTAAGAAGCCTTTCTCTGAAGCTCTTTAATTTTTCCAATTTTTCTTTTTTATCTTTTAATTCTTTTTCAGTTAATCGGATATTTTCTAAATAAATTAACCTTTGAGACGAAATATTTTATGATTAAAATAACTGCTTACCTTTGAGTGTAGAGGATAAATTATATGTATGCAATATGCTAAATAAATAATTTTATGGGCCCACCACGCTCCGTCAGAATGTAAAAATAAAGATAAATTTGAGGAAAAATTGTAAATAACGGAATATTCTAACAGAATATACCTTAGGTTTCATTTTAATACTAAAACAAGAGTTCAGGTATCATTTTGATCTGTTTTAAAGTTCAGGTACTATTCTGACAGTACTCTAAGCGTTTAGAGACCTATGGTGAACTTTTCCCTAAAAAAAAATAGAAAATGACCATTTAGTGCTAATTTGGCCCCCTAATTCCCCATTCCAATGACTATCTTATTTTTCTCCCCTATTGAACATAAGGTAACAACTCTATTGTCCAGTTGAACAAATCTTTTTCAATCCTAGTACAATTTTAATTTTTTTTTTCTTCCTTGTTTGTCCTTCTGTCTTATCTAACAGTCTCATTTTTGAATTATAATGTGCTGAGAAAGTGGAAGATAAAGAAACTTTGCCGAAATGTCACCCAACTCCGCCGGCCTCCCATGGCCGGTCGCCGGATTCCGGTCACTAAATTTTTTTCACCGGATTTCTTTTTTTTTTTCTCCGAATTTTTTTTTTATTATTTTTTTCTTTTTTTTATAATCAGGTTATTGGATGATGGTTACTGACCCCCAGTAAGCAATTTGCAGATTACAGATTTCCAGTAATCAAGTTACTGACCCTCAGTAATCATGTTACTGACCCCCAGTAATCAAGTTACAGATTCCAGATTTCCAGTAATTAAGTTACTGACCCCCAGTAATCAGATTTTCCCAATCGGATTTTTTCGAAGGAATTTTTTTTTATTATTTTTTTCGCCGATTTTTTTATTTTCAATATAACTTTAGTCGCCGGATTCCAGTCACTTGGCTCAAGTTACTAAGGGTCAGTAATGTGATTACTGGAGGTCAGTAATGTGATTATTGGGGGTCAGTAATGTGATTACTGAGGGTCAGTAATAGATTAGTGAGTGTCTTTAATGTGATTACTGGGGGTCAGTAATTGATTACTGAGGGTCAGTAATGTGATTACTGAGGGTCAGTAATCGATTACTCAGGTTCAGTAATTTGATTACCAGAAGCAACATTTTGAAAGAACAGAAACCTAATCAAGGCACCTAGAAATATACTCTGGGCACCCTCAAATATACTCTGGGCACCCTCTACCCTCTTCTCTTCTCTTCTACCTCACCCAGCTTCTCCGATCTCTCTAGCTAGCTACCTCCTGATCTGACAGTTCAAATTTCATTCTTCAAGCAGAGGCAGGATTCGGTTTAGCTAGTGATCGATCGAGAGCTAGAGAATCAATGGCGGCAGAGAAGCCACCTGCACCGATCCAGTCGTCACCCTCGACCAAGTCAACCCTCGATGCAGCCGATCGGCGTCTGCTCCTCCACACAGTAGCCCAAGGTCGACGACACGCCCGCTGCAGTCCAGATCATACCTTGATCCGAAGCCTCTAGACCCGGATCGCCGCCCCTCGACTTCGACCTCGACCTCGACGACGAAGCCCATCGTCGCCCCTCGACGACGAAGCCCGCTGCAGTCCAGATATGGACACCCATCGCTGCTCTTCCCCGATCCGGCGGAGGAGGAACAGGAGGCAGATCAGGGTCGTCTGCGGAAGTGGGCGGCGGTGGAGGAGGAGCTCGGCCTAGGGCGAGAGTTAGAGGAGTCGCGAGAGGTGATGCGGGCGGAGGAGGAACAGGAGGCAGTGAGGGTGGTGGCTTCAGGCCGGCGTCTTCCAGGTCGGCGTCGAGGCAGGTCGGCTTTTATCCTGGGTTCCCACTCTAGTGCTTCTGCTCATGTTCAGATGGAGAGAGAGAGGATATTAGGGTTTAGTATAGGGTATTTAGGTATTTTTACTAAGATTCATTGGAGTAGGTATGTAACATTGGAATGGGCAAGTTTTACCCAAGGTATTAAATATCGACGATTACGGAAATATCGATCGTTTGAAAAAAAGAAATTTCGATGGAAATTTCGAGAAAATATCAAATATCGATGGAAATTTTACCAAAAATTTATATAAAAATTGTATATTTAGATAAAAATAGACTAAAAGTAAAATATCGGAAAGATATGAGTATTAATATCGATGTTTGAAAAAAACAGAAATTTCGAGGAAATATCGAGGTTATCGAGGATATTTTAGTCTTTGGTTTTACCCCATTTTTGTGTAAATGGTCATTTTCCTTAAAAAAAAAAAGGGTCTTCCCTCAAAACTGTTGTGGGGTTGAAGCTCAGTGTCTGACAACTTAGAGCGGCAAGATCAAATTTGCCACTTTTGTGGAGGCAATGCTGTTTTATTTTCTGGGAGTCTAGTAGACAGGAAATGTCTTTCAATTAAGCTCATCCTCTTAGACTCGAAGGCTGTTGTTAGGTGATGGCTATTGTCCCTTGAATTGGTTATTGGGTAATAGATTTCTTATGCAACTTCTCATTTTTTCATCTCTATCTAGTTGAGTTCTCTTCATGTATTATTGGAACCCGTTTTAGATTTTTATTTTTGCTGTGTAGATTTCTTGCCCATAGAGAGTATATTCTTTCGAAGGAATAAATCTTTGTTTTTCATGCGTCTCTTTATAGCATTATGCTGAAGGTTTGAACTGACTCATGGGATTGAAGGAAATGTTTGCCAGAACGGCCCTGCACCTAACAGCAAGAAAGGCTAATCAAAACACATTCATTAGCTTGTTTTTCTGACCCAATAAACACCATCTTTCTCTACATTTTTCATACCTTTTGAAAGAGAATATTTTCTCAAGTTGGGGTTATTTCCTCACTAATGAATTTCACCATTTCCAAGTGACATTCTTTTGTGAGGTCTTCAGTTGCAGACAGCTCATTTACTCTAGCTTATAAGCCAAGGAAATAGATAAGCTTTAAGAGTGCGACTGTGCGAACATTGGCGATTCCACACCTATACAGTAATTTATTCTTCACTTGTTCCTGATTTAAACCTGAAAAATTTGATTTGTGCTTCATACAAATTATTGCTTCTTACATTAGCCGTAGATAGTCATTCTGCTAAATGTTTTTGGCATACACCAGATGGTGGTCATTTTTACTCACTCAGTTTTTGCCTCCACATTATGGTATACGGTTGTTAGCAGTCGTGTTATTTTTCTTTTTATCGTCAAGGTTATGTAATCACTTTTTTTTTTTGTAGCAAATTACCAAATATTATTCAATTGAGACTTCGTTCTGTTTTTTTTTTTGGACATGATATTGTGACTTTGTTCAGGGCCTTTTTTTTTTTTTTTATTAATAGGAAAATTTAAGGCCAAAAAGAAGTTCCAAGCTCTTGAAGAATGCGTCCACCTAGTACTGCACAATGATCCCCAACCAGCTGGACGAGCTACATTTGTTGTTCAGTGCCTCTATATTTTGCCCATGTTTGGATTACACTCTGAAGGGTTCAGTGATTTGATTATATGTGCTCTTTGTCGCTTCCTAAAAATAGAAACTTCCATAATACTCTTTGAAAGCCAAAGACCTTGCTGCCCAGTTATTTCTCGACATTGTCAGGGGCTTTGTCAACCATGATGAGACGGTAGTTGAGAAGATATCTGAAGTCTTTGATGTTCAGTTGGCAAATATAGAGGAAGTAATACACCAGAGTGAAATGAATGAGTCCAGTTTTGACATGCGGCACAAAAGTTTGTTGAGCAATATATTTTAAAGTTGATAGAGTCTGAATCATATATGACTGCAGTTACTCTATTAGAGCACTTTTCTATCCGCCAGTTTGGCAAATCTTTTCTCCTTAGTATGATGGAGGGCAAGCAATTCAAAGCTGCCGAGAAATGGGCAACATTCATTGGCAAGCCAATGTTATGTGTTCTTGCCCATGAGTACATCGACAGGAATATGCTAAAGAATGCTAAGGAAGTCATGGTGAAAAACACTTTCCTACATGAATTTCCTGATCTTTATCGCAAGTATAAAGAAGGCTCATTAAAAAAATTAGCAGAAAAAGGATGGTGGGATATAGCTGAAGCAAAGACAAAAGGTAATAGGCAACTTCTTGAATATCTGGTTTATTTAGCAATGGAGGCTGGTTACTCAGAGAAGGTTGATGAACTTTGTGATCAATATTCGCTGGAAGGGTTCTCGATCTTAAGTCAAAATGCCTGAGCCAAGTCATCTCTATTTGCGTCTCGATGAGCTGGCTGTAGAAGACATCATTTGGGTTGATCAGGTTGATGCTTTACATAGTGCAACTTGTCATACTGAGGAAGCCGGAGTTGCAGGTCTTGACTGTGAATGGAAACCGAGTTATGTAAACGGAGGTGAAGAAAATAAAGATTCTATCATGCAACTTGCTTCTGGGAAGAGGGTTTTCATCCTTGACGTGATCAAGTTATTTGAAGATGTGCCTGACGTCTTGGATGACTGCTTAATTCGCATATTTCAGTCTCTGAAGGTACTGAATCTTGGTTATGCTTTCAACTATGATGCAAGGCATCTGGCTGTTTCATATGGAGAGTTGAACTGTTTCAATCACACTATCAGATGTTACTGGATATTTAGCAAGTATATAATTAAAGAACAAGGGGGCGGTCTATCTGGTCTCGCAGAGAAAGTACTGGGAGTTGGTTTGAACAAAAAAAAGAAGGAACAGCAATTGGGAACAACGACCTTTGACGCCGAATCAGTTGGAACATGCAGCTATCGATGTAGCTGTACTGCTTCACATATTTGACTATGTTCGTAGTCAATCTCAAACTGCTGATGGGGGAGTTGGAATAGTCGAGTGGAAATCTTTCGTCCGTCCCCGCATGGATAGCATCAAGAAGTCCAAAAAGGGACACCAGTGAGTTGTACGTCAGAAGCTGAGAAGGAGCATTAGCAGTTTTTGTACAATGTAAGTGCATCCGCAATCTCATCTTTCTTTCTAGCTCTTGCGTTTCAGTCCCCAATGTTTTTTTTTTTTTCCCACAATGTTTTTTCACTTGCCGCTTATATGTCCAGTTAAAAACAACTTTGCTAAAATTCTCTTAATCTGTAAGCAAGTTATGGAGGTGAGGAATAGTTTGGACTTTCATCCTGCTCAAGTGTTCTTCCTACTCTGTAGGTCCAGCAATACTAAAATTCCGCCATGTACTGAAATTTTCATCGAGGAATCAGGGTGCACTTAATTGGTTTTTTCATACATATTTCAACCTTCCTTATAGAGTTTGTTTATATAATTAACATTTTTCATTGTATTTTTTTTTTCACCTTTTTACCCTTCTGGTTTAAAAAGGAAAGTTTCTTCATAAATATAGCTGTCACAATTTTTCGAATTTAATTAATATGTAACAGGTCCAAAACATAAATATACGTAAAAATTAAAGTTTTAATTTAGTGAATTAGCGGGGAGAAATTTATGTTACGAAGAGTCAAACAAAGAGAATGAACTCATGTAATTTTTATTTATGTCTTAATGAACACGATTAAATGCCTTAAAAGTTGTCAAATTAGCCCTTAATTTTAGCTTTTCTCATTGATGGCATTTCTTTCTCTAGCTCTCCAAGGCTATTTAGCCTTCTTACATACTTTCCTCGTTCAGCACACGGGTGTGGCTGATTTTCCTTTGAAGATCTAAATTTGATTCTACAGTACAAGTATAATTTACATGTGAGTCCGGCATTTTTACATTTGTGGGGGGTGTGTACTCTTTCGGATACGTTGATTAGTTGAAAAAAGATTTGTATGTGCAGTAGGTAATTTGGGTTTTGTATTGAGTTTCTATGCAATAGGTAATTTGGGTAATTTGAGTTTTGTATTGAGTTTCTCTGCAGTGGGTAATTTGGGTGTCGTATTGAGTTTCTCTACAATAGGAAGTCTATGAAACTATGAAATAGGTATCTATGTCGTAGGGGACATACCTTTTACGTAGGTTTATATGGTTTCTACCTGTTATACAGGTGTACTAAGTATGCTTTACTATTTAAGATATGTAGATATATAGTTTGTGTGGTTTCGATAGTTTTAATGAAAAAATATAACCTCATAATTTTTTTATATTGAATTTAATAGCGTCGATTATGGGGGGCTGGAATCAAGCATCCTTGATTGAAGAACATATTGAAATTCTGTTGTGTTTGTGGAAGAAAATCAAAATCGGTGCGTTTTGACTTTACTGTGTGATATTTTGAGTAAATATGTCCAAAAAACAGGTTCTTTTGTTCAGGCATAAAAGATATCTTTAAAAAAAAGAAATTAACCTAATTAATAGGTTTGGGTGTATTTTTAAAAACTCTAAGGGGTGTGTTTAATTTAAAATAGATCTTCAAATATGGGTGTATATCTAAATCCCCTAAAATCTAACGTAGAGAAAGAAATGATTAAGGCAAGCATAGCTTAATTAGAATTTTTTAGAAACCCTCCTAGGCCCAAGTGTTTAGAGCCACTGAGACTCACAGCCAGAGACTGTAGACCTCTTATAAGATTACCAACAAAATTGGATCTTGGACCAGCAAACGCATTTCCTATGCGGAGTCTAAAATGCTGATTGAGCCACCAGTCTTAACTCTTAAGTATATAACTAGGTTTTCCGTCAATATCTCTTCCTCCCTGATTATTTACATATATAATCACTTAACTCACTAGAAGAGCTATAAGTCTGGATATCAGCTCTAGCTCTAGCTCTATTAAGCTCAAATAGTGTCATGAGTTAATCTTGTGACAAGCTCACTTGAATCTATGTTTCTTGATGTTCGCTATTTCCTAGCCATTCATTGTGTCCATTTTTAGGCTATTAAAAGTAATTTTAGCAAAACATATATTTTACACCTCAAAACGTTTCTACGGCTTCGTTGTGTTTATTTAAATATTTTTTTAAATAATTATATTGCGTTTCTCTAGAATATGGATTGAGCATTCAGAGCATTCGGTTTATATTTTAAAGACTCACGACACTATAAACTACTTAAATTGAAGAGGTGCAGTTTGGAGCGTTACACCACCGTTCTTTGCGAGAGATAGACTTCCATCCATCCTCCGATCACTTCAAGCATGTTGTTGTCAAAGGTGACTCAAATTTCCTACAATAGAAGATTAATTTTCTTTAGCGGATTAAGTTCTTTGGCTTGCTTCTCAGTTTGATTCCATTGTGTTCCAACAAATGTTTCATCAGGCTAACTTTTTAGCATATGGTCTAGCTGATTGTGCTCATTTCCACCCTGCTCCTTCGATCGCGATCTGATTTCACAGTTGTCTCCTCCTTGTTGTGTCTGCAGCATTCCATATGGATCAACTAAGAGGGGTCCTTCCTCGTAGTTTCATTTTGTCTCGGTTGTTTTGTCCGTTAAAAAATAAAAAACTCGCAAACACACCTAGGGCTGGGCATAAATCTGAATTTGGCCCGAATCCGATCCGATCCATCCGAAATATTTGAGTGAGAATAATTATGATCCGATCCGTATTAAAACCGAGTTGGATTTGGATCAACCTCATAAACCATCCAAAAAAAACCGATCCGAACTGAATTTTTTTAATTTACATTTATATACTTTTTACATACGTATCGTATTATTATTCATTGGTTCCATGTCTTTACCATGTACTCTCCAACACTTAATCTAATGATCTATCCATATGAAATCTCTATCTACCACCTCATTTCATTCTCTCATGTCAACCCTTTATTAAATTAAAACAAAATAGTCAAAATGCACCCTGAACTTAGTTCAAATTGTCAATTTACACCCTGAATATATAATTACGAAAACTGCCGATTTGCATCCCTTCCGTCATATCTAACGGTTTCCATCCAATTAAGAGTCACATGCCTAACACATGAGGGGTATTTTTGTTATTTTATATTTATTCTATTTTTTAAATAAATTGCACAAGAAATTTATTTTTTGCACAAGAAATTTATTTTTTGTACAATTATGTCTACTTACTCATAATTTTTTTTAAAAAAATAACGTATACCTTACATGATATAATTTGTTAATAAGAAAAATTATGTGGATAACTAAAATTAAATTTTAATTAATAAGAAACATGATATAATTTGTCTAAGACTAAAGAACTGAAATATCTCAATAAAAGTAGTCTTTGGGTCACAAATACAATTATATAAGTGTAGAAAATATTGTACAAAAATAAATTTTTTGTGTATTTTTATTAATAAAATGAAATAAATATAAAATAACGAAAATATCTCTCATGTGCAAGGCATGTGACTCTTAATTGGATAGAAACTGTTAGATTTGACGGATGGGGTGCAAATCATCAGTTTTTGACATGTTGAGGATGTAAAATTTCACAATAACAAGTTCGGAGTGTAAATTGACATTTTAAGCTAAGTTTAGGGTGCATTTTGGCTATTATGCCTTAAATTAAATTTGTTTATGTACTAAGTATTGAATTATAGTTATGGTGATTATTTTTTAGTGTTACTATTGGGATCTCCACATTTGCACATTAGACCTCCATTATACTTTTGAATATAAGCATTTACTCACTAGACCTCCATTCAAATTACTGAAATAACCTTAAATATGTTATTCACATATATTTCAATAACTTACTCATTCAACTTCCTATTCACTCAATAGACCTCTATTTCTTAATTTTTTTTCTTTCATGTGTAAGATCTAATAAGATAAATCAAAACATAGGATATACAAATATTTCAAAACACACTAACATATGTCCTTGTACTATTTCAATAGTTACTAGTGTGTTGGAAATATATTTAAGGTCTATATATATATATATATATATATATATATATATATATCAAAATAATTGACCTTTTTTTTTTCTTCATGTTGCAAACTTATTAAAATATATGCGCTTAGTTTTCAACACTTACTCTTGACCTTATATTTTGTATATGCGCTTAAATATGTATAATTATAGTAACTTTATGTAACATTAACAATCTTATAATTTGTATATTCGCTTAGTTTCAGCACTTACTGAAATTGGAAATAAATTTGATAAGGAAAATAATAAATAACATTATTATTGAATTGGAAAGTCTATTGACAATAAATATAATACTTTTTTTATACACTTATTGTCCTCAATAGTCTTTATGCAAGAAGATACAAATGTAATTCAATAATTGAAAATAGAGGGGGGGTCAAGTGAGCAAATGTGGAGGTTCCAATAGCAATACTCTTATTTTTAATCATTTTATGGAATTATGATTATGGATTTCTTGATGCATTTTGAAATTTTAATTCCTAAGAAAGTAGCCTTTTTGAATTCGGATCAAAATCGAATCCGGTCCAAACCGATCAGAAAATCTTGATTGGTTTAATATCCGGATCTTTATTTTAAAATTCGGGTACGGATGTAGAAAATCTCAAACTAAATAATTCGGATTGGATATGAATTTGCTTGAAATCCGATCCGAAATCCGGATGCCTAGCCCTAAACACACCAATAAAACCCCATTAGGTTAGACCCGTAACCCGCCCATTTGTTAGGCCTACTAAAATGTAATTGACTAAAATATGGGGGTCGTTTTGGGAAACAAACTTTCAGCGGGTCTTTTTTCAGATTTTGAAAATCAAAACGTACCCATTTCTCTTCCTTGGCGTACTGTTCACTCCTCCTTCAACGCAGCACATCAATCGTCGCAAATCTTCAGAAAACGGTGAGTGCGCTTCTTCAATCCTCCTCCTCCTCTCCTTTTCGAAACCCTAACTCAGGTTATTCATCTAATTTCTCTTTTGTCTAATAGAAAAAACCTAGCTTACCTTTGTTTCACCCAATTTCAATTTGAAGTTCGGTAGTAATAGTATTACTCTGGTTAGGGTTTTGTAATCTCCGTAACTAACTTAGCTTCGCTTGACTTGTTTGGACCATCATCAGACCAGTTCTGATTTTTGTGGCTTCCAAAATTAAATTTCTGCTAGAACTAAGCTATTGAATCAATGGCGGAACCTAGTTCCGCCGATGAACTCAAGAAGCATGTAATGAAGGTTTTTGAGGATGCCACCAAAGTCTGTGAGGACTTGGACCTGAAAAATGTAGTTGATACAATCGGGAGGAGCTATGATTCCCTTAACAACTATGCGTTTGATATGTTTAATTCTATGGCGGACGTGGGCCTCACTGACGAAGCCAAAGAGCTGTTTAAGCCTCTCCCTGGCCGGGCCGTACTGCTGGATGTGGCTGTTTACACTGTGGTCATTCAGGCATCTGCTGTTGCTGGAAAGACAAAGGCTGTTCTCAAGGTCTACCAGCACACGATAGCCATCGGTATCGCTCCCCCATGGCTCACTTACACTATTCTAGTCAAGGCACTTGTAGCGGACTCTTCTGATTGCAATTTTATTGGCTATGCGAAGTTTTATATTCTAGAAATGTTGGATAAGGGGATGCAGCCTAATCGTATATGCTACATGAGTGTGTTTTAAAGCCATTGCCCAACAGGAGTCGGTGGAGAAGGCCGCCGAGTTCCTTGTGCTGTTAAAAGCCAGGGGGTTCAGCCCTGAGCCCAATTGTTTTAACTCTGAAAAAGGCATGTTCAAAGAGGCAATGAAGGCAATCAAGCTGTACGCCAATCTCAAAAATAGCATAACTGACAAGGATGTGCAAAAGGTGTTCCAAAAGTGGCGCACGAACAGTCCTGCCGTAAAGAAAGAGGCAGCCAAGATGATCAAGGCTTTGATGAAGGATGGCAACCTAGATGAGGCCATGGAGATGTCTTTGGGGAACATCGAAACAGGAATAAGACTTATGGTCCAATCCACACCTCCGTTATTGAAGCCTATCTCAAGTTGGGCAAGATTAATAGTGCTCTCGAGGTTTACCAGAACATGTTAGCTGGTGGAGTTATCCAAACTCGTATACTTACACAGTTCTAATCAAAGGACTCATTGCTGACCCCAATTTCTTTGGAGAAGCCAAGAAGTGCTTGATTGAGATGATGAACAGGGGGAAACAGCCTAGTGCTGCCACCTACACTGCCGTGATAGAAGAATTTGCAAGGAAGGAGGACAATGCAGCTGAGGAGGAGGGCGAAGAGTTTGTGGAGGTCATGATGGGGAAGGGATGTGTGCCTAATGCAAAGGCAATGAGCGAGGTTTTAAAGGGCAGACCTACACCTTTAATTAGAAGGGTCATGAGTATTGTCCTTTCCAAGTGGAAGAACTGATGCTTTGCTTCATTAATGTTATCCAGCAGCTTTTGGATCATACGGTTTCATATATGGGGTTACTAGTTACGGTCGAAAATCATATCAGGAAATTTAATGGGTTTCAACTTTCTTAAATGGGATTTGGTGTCGTTCTGTTTGATTTTGATTGCTGTCCTTGAAATAGTCTGTTGTGCTAATTCATGTAGTCTGTTTGGTGTTCTGTATTCATTAGTTTCTTTTGTTCGGTGAGACTTGGAGAAAATAGTTTCAAATACCAAATTGCACAAGTTGCTTTGCTTGCTGTGCGAAAAATGATCAACTTTGGTGTATCCAAAATGGTTTTAGGGAAACAGTCTGACAATTCTAGTTATGTTAGATTCACAGTTCAGAGGTAAAAGGTAACAGATTGAGGGAGACAAAAGAAACTTTGAATTGAGCTCTTGTGCCTTATGTATTCCTTGCAGTTTGTATTTTATTCTTGGCAACTTCTTCTTCATTGAAACATAATGACCTTATGAATATGCATCTGAAAAATATATTGAGGTGCATATCACTCAGTTTTGTAGCTGGCAAATCCATTTGTGTTGAAAATAATAGCAATCCCTAGATATATAAGATGCTTATTTTCAGCATAATAGGTAGCATTAAAGTTATTTCTTTGACTACTTGTGTTGTTTTGCTTTACGTGAAAAATGAGGAAAGTGTTCTGCTTCTGCATCTGTTTCCTATTCTATCTAATCAATACATGTAACACATTCACTCTGTTCATCTCTTCTTCGTAATGCATTTGATACGAGGCTGCTATTTCTGCAGTTAGAGGATTAGAGGTTATGCATCAGGCATTGTTTTTCAAGATATCAAATGGTAATGTTATGTTGGTAGCGATGAAGAGAGTGAATGTTGTAAGTAGAAAGATGTTGGCAGTTCCCTTTATGGACCAAAACTCAGCCCAAGATGCAGTAAGATGAGTCCCAGCACAAGTACAAGTGAAGCCATGAAGCCCAACCAAATCAAGGCCCAACATAACCTCAGTAAACCTAGGTATATTCATGCATATTCATATCATGTTTTCACTGAGGATAGCAGTACCACTTTGTATCCTACGTTTGCTACTAAGGATAGGAGTACTGTTATGTATACCGGTTTTCTGGGTATTTTTATAGCTTTGTTCAAATCGTCTTGAAAACTGTGATTTATCTTCTCAATACATTTCCAGCTGTTTCCAGTCGATTTGCTTTTCAAATTCAAACAGCCACCCAAGCATGTGATGCTCTTGGCGCTCAAACTATCAAAGGGTGAAGTTTTCTTCAACCCGTGACCTTGAGGTTTTCAAGGTCCCTTTGTTTATGCTTGGTTTGTGTTACACTTACCTATGTAATTGATAGTAGGCTGTATGATCCTAGAAGGAAGTTGTTTTGCCTTTCCATATTGTTAACATTCTTTTGGAATGCTTTTTGCAAAACTTTTTTCCCTCTTATGAAAAGTTAGCTATTTTTAGAAAGTTGGTTTTGTCCTCTTATCATTGGCTTTGTTCTACAAAGGATTTCAACAGCATCTAAGCCAAGCACATAAGGACAAACCTCCTTAGTTTATTGGCATGCGTATTGCTCTCTTAAGCAACTTACACTTGCCTATAAATACCAAGCAAAGTGATTTTGCTTGGTGGTCAAATTTATTTGTGTTTTTGTTATTATTGAAGAATATCGGCTTGGCTGTGTTCTTATTCTCTAATGCTCTAAGTCTTCCTAGTGATTATAAATCTTAGAGCTTGAGAAATCAAAAACCGTTTTTCTAAAATCATAAAGCATTTGCATTCCAATACATGAGGTTGTGATTGAAGGTGCAACGACCCCAAGAGTTCACAAGCAGAGTTAGCTAGGGCGTAGTTAAGGTCTGAGTGAAGCTCTTGTATCCCTTTCATGTGTGAGGACTTAGGGGACAAGATGGGAGAGCGTTCTAGTTAAGACTAGGTAGAGTCTTAGAACAGGATAACAATAAGGTCTGGTATCCCAGGCTCTATTCTTGTATAAGTCTACGAATTACATAGTGGAAAGGTTTGTCCTTTGGATAAGGGCACGCAGTTTTCTTCCCTGAGTTCAGGGTTTCTGTGTTAAAGAAAAATATCTCTGTGTTGTTTTTACTTTCAGCAATCTTTTTCATTACTTGCTTAATCGTTGCAAACTGTTAACCAGGATAGCACAACTCCTTGCTATCCTCGGATTACAACATATAACGAAAAAGTTGCAAAGAGTCCTATTCACCCCCCCTCTAGGACCTTCAAATGTGTTACCTTGCATTTCTATTTTCTGATAATGAGCTTTCTCTGCTAATGAAATTATATCTACACATTTCCATTTTCCATCCCTTATTTACTCAAAGAATGGCACGAGTAAATAGCTGATCCAGTATCTTGCTGAGGAGAATGCTAAAATAATTTTATATTGCTGTTGCCTAAATTTTGTTGTACATCAAAGACTTTATTTTGACAAAGATGGTGGCAGATCGGTAGTAAACATTTTTTGTTCTTCAAAAAGCTCCAGTTCCACGTGCTAGAGAGATCTATATAAAAATGATTGTCAACTAGTGTTTTTACCCCCATAAATTGCTCTCATAGATGATAAGCTACATTCTAGTTCCAACTGAAATATTTAGTTTTCAGCTATCTTAGTTACTGTTGTGTTCTAGCCAACAAATCCCTGATATATATTGTGTTTAAAGCAGCTTTATTGTCTTATTGTATATTCGTATCCTGCAGTTTCCTCTATAGGCACTGCATTTGATTTGTCCAAACCTTACATCCAGTAGTGATACAGATAATGCAAGTTATATGAATCTGCGCGGAGAACTTGCGACCAAGATTGGAGGTTATGGCGACATTACCATATTATAGGATTCTGAAATGGGCAAGTTTTCTTCTGTTTCAAAAGCATCTAGTATCTAGTTAAATCTGCACTTTCCAATTTCATATTTTGGAGTTTGTTTTTTGTTTTAAGTATGACTTAAAACTTTGGTCACATGAGCTTTTTTCTATCTATTTCTTTCTTTTCCTTGTTTGGCCTGTGATTTAGACATGCGTTGTGGAAGACTTCCTTATCTCTAAAGTCTAAACTACTGCTATTCTTATGGTACTCTGTTCAGTGTTAACTACCACTATCGGTTTGTTGATGCTTTAATTAGAAGACTTGGTTTATGGATTGGTATCACATGTTTTTATCATGTAACGTACTAAGGAATTGAGAGATTTTAATTGAAGGTCAGTAGCTCTTTAACTTTGCAGATGAGAACATCAGAAACAACTTAAGCTACTGCACTAGTTCCTCCAGGTTTGTGATAGTTTAGTGTAAAATGTTATTACGTTTCGACTTCATATCTAAGATTTTCACCTGGAGTAGTTAAATACTATGCATTTAGTTATAGTTGCATCTGATGACACCGGAATTGGGTTAGTGTTTCATTCCTTCATTGAATTTTTTGGTGGTGGAAAAATAAGGACAGTTGCCTAAAAAGGTCTTGGCGTGGCCTTATCACCATTATACTGATACTTGAAAAAGTTAAGCATGTTATATCCATGTGGTTTCCAGATATGGGTAGCTGTTCCTCTTGCCTATATCTCCTCTCCAAGAGATGATTTAGAAATTGTAGCAATCTGTATGGAATTGTGAGTTGCTTTAGAGACAGGAGAGTCCCTCTTCTGATATTCTTGACTATGCGCTCAAGCTATGATCCCGTGTTACTGATGAAGACCAGTGCTTAGCTGCTGATGAGCAGTTAATTGAGAATAAGGGGTTACTTCAAAAATTTCATACAATTTCTTCCAAGTTTCCCAGTGACAATTCATTGGCTGCCAGTCTTGTTGCTTAAGTGACATCAATAGGTGGAGGGAGTGTCTCTGGCTTGGCTTCTACCGCTTCTCTATTGTAATGCTGATGCACTTAAGATATTTTGTATTTTTGTTCGTGACCTCCTTGATTGTGCAATTCTACTGAAAATGATGAAAGTATTTACTAGTATGTGCTATTCGATTCTATCAATTCAAGAGAATACATGCATCGATATCCGAACTTTGTCATGACTGTGTTGCCTCACCACAAGGTTTGCAACCTGCATATCTTTTTATGTAAACGTCACTGTGTTTCTTGCTTCCATAATTTTCATGTGTTGAAGCCAATGGGCATAACCAGGTCACTTGTATAACGGTGGATTTGAATCATTTGACACCAAGTCCACAATAGAGACTTCCCAATTTCCTACGGAACCAATGGATAAAAAAAGTACAATAGTACCGTAACGTAATTACTCAATTGTCGTTGCTAACTAGTCCATCAATTGTTCATGTTATCAAGTGATCAACAATGATCCGGAATTGAAAACCCCGAAAGTTCATGGCACTTGGGAATCCTTCTCCTATTTTTGGCGGCAAACGTGTTACATATAAGAACCGTTGACTGTAATTAATAGTTAGAATTCAACGGTGGAGATTGATGCTAACATGACGGAGTATCAAAACTCTAAACATGTAAAAAAAAAAAATTACATTTTTGGCGACGAAATTCATCATTGGTTTTGAGTTTTGACCCAAAGTGTCCAAGTATGAAAATTTATTTATCATCAACCATTTGACCTACACGTTTCATACCACAACTTTCGGTTTCATTCTAAGTTGTGTGGGCATTACTATGGGGTAAACAAATGCATTGGATTTGACAGATTTTGTTCATGATCGGGGTGAGGTAGCGAGTCACTTCAGTCTATAACGAATTAGTAACACACCCTATTAGAAAGCATAAAATATTCAAACCGAAGTCAACGAGGATATCTAACAAAACCAAAATAAACCTTTTACCGCAAAAGCATGAACACTAAAATCCTTTCAAACTTTCCGACTACGAGCTAGACAGCTAGTGGGAGTTACGACTCGAACGCTCGCTTGACCAATGTTAGAACATCAACAAGTGATTGGATTTTGACTCATTTTCAAAATTATTTGGTTTAAGAAAGAAAAAAAAAACGTAAGGAAATAGAAAAAATTAAATACAAAATTACCTATAGCTGTTTTAATAGGAAACCATTTCTCTTGCTTGGTGCTTGTTCTCTGCAGCAGAATCAGAGCTACTGCCGGCGGCGGAGGAGTCATCGGAGGAAGGTCAGTGCTCTCCTCTTCTCTTCTTCGTCTTCTGTTATCGTAATAGTATTCTTTTGGTTATAGGTCCGAATTCTCACACAGTAGCTATTGGTTAATTTTAATTTATTTCTAGTAGAAAACCTAGCTTTACCTATTGCTTCATATCAGTGAAATTTATGTTTTTTTACACACCTAGGTCTTACTTCAAGTTCGAATTATCACTTTCCGGTGGGGATTATACTGTTTTGGTTTTGAAGTAGAAAAACCCCAACTTATTTGGGGATTTTCTTCAATAGATCTAAAGGTCTGATTATTGTGGTGTCAAATTTTGATTTCTGCTGCAACTAAATTAGATAGAACAGTCGAATCGATGGCGGAAACTAGGCTCCCCAATCCCTCTGCTGATGACCTCAAGAAACATGTGATGGAGATTTTTGAGGATGCCACCAAAGACTGTGAGGATGACAAGTTGAAAGGTGTATTTCGCTCGATTGGGAGGAGCTACGATTCCCTTGATGATTATGCAGTAAAATATTTCAGTTTAATGGCAGATATGGGCAAGGCTGAGAAAGCTAGAGAGATGTTTAAGCCTTTCTCTAACTTGGGCATTCTGTCTCCAGTAGCTGTCTTCACCATTGTGATTTCACTCTACGCCGGTGAGCGCAAGGCCGAGAGTGCTCTCAAGGTCTACTGGCGCATGATAGCCACTGGTTTCAACCCTGTCTCCTTCACTTACACTCATCTCATCTGTGTACTTTCAACAGACTTTTCCAATGCGAAATATCTTAGGTATGCCAAGAAATATTTTCTTGAAACGGTGGATAAGGGGATGAAGCTCGATGCTACACCCTTCTGGAAAATTATAAGGGCCATTGCCTACAAAGAGCCACTGGAGAAATTTGAGGAGTTCATCAAGCAGATAAAAGACAAGGGGCTCAATCTTCATGAAAATGGTTTTTACTACAAAGAAACCTACCTCGCCGAAGCAAGGGAAGTGCAGAAAATGTATGCTCATCTTGTCCACAATGACACTGTTGACAAGGATGTTAGATGTTACTTCTACTTGAAGACCACCTCTGCTAGCCACATGCAGAAACTGGCAAACAAGATGTACACTGCTTTGATAGTTAATGGAAATTTAGACGAGGCCACAGAGTTCGCTAAAGGAGTTAACGAGAACCCTGCAGAGTCCATGGTCGTAATCCACACCTCTATTATTAAAGCCTACCTAAAGTTTGGCAAGACCAAGGGTGCTTTGGAGGCATACCTGGCCATGTTAGCTGCTAGAATTGCCCCCAACTCCTACACTTACAGTGTTTTAATCAAGGGACTCAGTGCTGACCCCAATTTCTTCGGAGATGCCAAGAAGTATATGCTCGAGATGATGGACAAGGGAAAGCGGCCCAATGCTGCTACCTTCACTGCGGTGATAGAAGGCTTTACAAAGAAAGAGGACAAGGCAGCTGTGGAGGAGGGAAAAGAGTTTGTGCGGGTAATGATGGATAAGGGGCTTGTGCCTAATGCGAAGGCAGTGATGGAGGTTCTAAAGGGTAGACCAACACCTGCAATTAGAAGTGTCATGAGCATTGTCCTTTCCGCCTTGAAGCAGTGAGAATGAGCATTGATGAGCATCACCGCGTTGTGGGTGTTATACCAGCAGCTTTAGGATTAAGAGGTTTCAGATGTGGAGGAGCTATAGTGATAGTAGAAAACAGAATATCAGGAAATTATGTGGGATTAGGTTTCTATGTGGTACTTTTGGCTGTTTGTCATGATATAAATATCTGTGGTTTCTGTTTCTTTTATTCTGGCTGTCTGAATGTCATGTTGTTGTGCAATCTAAATGGAGAAACAGTTTGATAAGTTTAGCTGTGCTAGGCTCACAATTCTGACTTCTAATATAAAAAAATATATACATATATGGGAACCAAAATAACTTGAAACTCCAAATTCACTATAGGACCTCCTGTGATCGTTATTTTTTTCTGCAGTTTGTAGAATTTCATTAATGCATTGTTTTCTCCGTTTGAAACTTAAACGATCTCATATCAAAACTCGTGTAATTAAGGGTTAACTGATTTCAGTTAATCACTGCCATTTCCTTTTGATTAGAAAGGAGTAGCACTCCTAGGACTTTAAGTAATGATGTATATTCAAGCCTGGTAGGGTTGTTCATCTCCTTTTGACAATAGCCATATATTTTCTTCCTTCCAAATCAGAAAGAATGGTGCACTGTTTCTGCTTATAGGTAACCTTCATTCAGATTCATTTAATCTTATTCACCCTTTAGGATATCTAGTAAAAAAAATTCATTTCAGTTTCATGATATAGTAATCCCTTATTAGTTGGTTGTAAAGTCAATCATAAATGCAGCCTTTTCTTAATAGTTTCAAGCTACTTCCATCAGACTAACTTCAGGCAAAGAAAAGTTAGTTAATTTGTTTTGGTTTTGAGTTCAACATAAATTTGCCTGGAAAATTACCCCTGCTTGAGCCCTCAAATACTCATTTGAAGCACTATGTAGATTCTAGGATGTTAATCTAAGAGAATCATAAATGCCCAAATAAAGAAAGGTATATTGACAGAAACTTCTGTGTTTCCTAGTTGTATTCAAAGCATGAATCTTTTGTTTGTAAATGTGCAAGAGTTCATATTCTTGCAAGAAGATTTGTGTTTTTATTGTAATCCAGTTGGATCCTAGTTTCTTTTTCACTGTATACTAGCCACACTTGCTATTAATCATGATTGCTTAGAGAGTTACAGTTAACTGACAACATTTGTTTTTCATTCCTTGTGTTATGCGTGTATATTAGGCAAGGTACAAACAGCAGTGTACTGAGAAATCAGAAAACAAAGATTGTATTTGATAGTCAGGTGTGTGAGATATATCATTGCCGCTCGCAAATGCACACAATCATGAAAAGTGGATGGAAGCATTGTCACAGGTAACACAGCTATGGAAGTCCAACGCTTTCTGTTGAAATCTGAATTTTACAAGAGTCTCCTTTTGTTCGAGTAAACATGAGCTGCTATCGATCTTTGAATTTCTGAAAGTGGTTTTAAGTTTTGACTTGAGTCTGCAGCCTAGCAACTTGTTGTGCACAACATTAGAATTTTCTCCCATTGCTGGTGCTCAATTTCTTCGTACATGAAAATTTTATTTTGACAAGTTCAGTTGAGAATTGTCCTAAATCATTATACTGTATATCTGGTGGCAGACTGGGAGTAAACTTGGATTCTTTCAGCTTGCTTTCTCCCTCCCTCACTAAGGCTTAGTTTGGGACAGCTTTTGAAGCTGCTTTTGAGACTGTTTTAGCTTTTGGAATTAATGTATGGTGTTTGGTAAAGTCCCTAAAAGCTGCTTTTGGTCAAAATAGATTTCCCCAAAAGCTGAAATCAAAAAGCTAGGAAATAGAGCTTTGGAAAGCAGCTTTTGAAGAAATGGTGGTGCTAAGAAATATGATTGCACAAAGTTTAATGAATGCAATGTAGTTGTAATATTAATAGACTCTAATATATTTTGTGTAATGGTTCCATTTGATTATGGTGGAAAATACTTTGTCTAATATTATTTTAGATGAATTTGGTTTAATATTTAAGAATTCTTCGTAAATCTTTTATTTGGTCCAAACAACTAGTCATACATTGTAAAAAATTATACCAAAATAATTGCACAAAACCATAGTCTATAATTTAGAGAAGTAATATCCATTTTAATAAAACTTTAAATATTTAAGATTATTTTGATAAATACACCCACTCAAAATATTTTTTACTTAGAACTTACCAAACACAAAAAATTACTTTTCGTTCTCACAGCACTTTTGAAAACAGTTTACCAAACACCTAAACTGCTTCCTCTCACAGCAAATTCAAAAGCCATTTTACTCACAGCTGATTTAAAAGTCATTTTACTCACAGCACAGCTGTCCCAAACTAAGCCTAAGTGTCGTCTATGAGCGATACTGTGTGCTCTTCTATATATAGACAAGACTTTACTTGAAAGCTAGCTCACCTATAACGGTTACAATCATTTAATAAGATAGTAGCAACCTTGGACAAAGGCACATCTTCTCTAGTAAGAGCATCATTTAACTTGTATGCCCAAGTGTCTTCATGACCGAATAAAACAAGTTTAGTCCGTCTCCACAGCATTAAGACTCTTCGTGCAAGGCCGGGCAGCTCGGAGCTGGTCTCCACACAAACGGTCTGATTATAGGAGTGTGAAGTAGCAAGCCACATAGGTTATGTTACCATGTTAGTAATACACTTACTCAGTCGATAAAGGTCCAAGTGCTGCGGCAGCTTTTATTTGGTACAATTTCACAATGGAGTTTTTTGAGAAATTAATATGTTCATATATTCACATGAGAAACAATTATAAGATATAAGTATGAGATTGTAAAAACAATTCAAAATCACAAATAAAAGCGAGAATCTATCTAATTGTGATATCTGTAATTTTTATGATAACATACTTAAAACAAATCTGAGTCTACTCGTTAAGTAGATGTTGTTTAGTGGAAAAACCAAATTTGCAAATAGCCAAAAGAAGAGGGGACTAAACGAAATGGAACTTATAAAACAAAAGAGAGAGAGACCAGAGAGAGAAACCATCTCTGTTCTCTGCAGCAGAGCTACCGCCGGCGAAGAAAGGTGAGTGCTCTTCTTCTCATCTACATCAGTAATCATAACAGTCTTCTTTAGCAACCCTAATTAACACAGGTTATCCTCGATCTGAAAATTTCACACAGTAGCTACTGTTTAATTTAATTTAATTTATTTCTAGTAGAAAATCTAGCTTTAACTATAGCTTCATTTCAACTGAAACTTAGTTTCTTCACACACTAGTTCTTGATTCAAGTTCGAATTTTTACATTCCAGTCGTATCATACTGTTTAGGGTTTTAAAGTAGAAAGCCCTAATTTCACTTCACTTCACTTTCTTTGGTCTTTTCTTTTCTACACCAGATCTTTAGTCGATTTCTGATTCGTCTGGTTTCAAACTTTGATTTCTGCTGCAACTAAACTACATAGTACAATCGAATCAATGGCCGGAGCTAGTTTCCCCAATTTCTCTACTGATGAACTCAAGAAACATGTAATGGAGGTCTTTAAGGATGCCACCAAAGACTGTGAGGACGAGACGTTGAAAGCTGAATTTCGCAGACTAGGGAGCAGCTATGATTGTCTTAACAATTGTGCAATTGATATGTTTAATTTCTTGGCAGAAATGGGCCACCTTGACACTGCTAAAGAGATGTTCAAGCCTTACTCGGGCATTCTGTCTGAAGTAGCTGTGTTCACCATGGTGATTACGCTCTACTCTAATACACGCAAGGCCGATACTCCTCTCAAGGTCTATCGTAAAATGTTAGCCAATGGTGTCAAACCCGTCTCCTACACTTATACTACACTCATCTGCCTACTTGCGTCAGACTTTTCCACTGCAAAGTACCTTAGGCTTGCCAAGAAGTATTTTTTTGAAACGTTGGATAAGGGGATGAAGGTCAAGCAAACACCCTTCTGGAAAATTATCAAGGCCATTGCATACCGAGAGCCATTAGAGAAGTTCAAGGAGTTCCTTGACCAGGTAAAAGCCAAGGGGTTAAATCTTCAGGCAAATGGTTTTTGCTACAATGAAGCCTACCTCGCTGAAGCAAGGGAAACCCTGAAGATGTATGCTCATCTTGTCCACAATGACACTATTGACAAGGATGTTAGAAATTACTTTGACACGAAGAGCGTCTTCCCTGGCCACATTAAAAGACTTACGGACAAGATGTATTCTGCTTTGGTAACTGATGGAAGTTTTGACGAAGCCAGAGAGTTGCGTGATAGAATTAAGGAGACGCAGGGTCTAGAGCCCATGGTCTTAATCCACACCTATCTGATTAAGGCTTACCTCAAGTTTGGGAAGACCAAGGGTGCTCTAAAGGCATACCTTGACATGTTAGCTGCTGGGGTTAACCCCAACTTCTACACATACACCATTTTAATTAAGGGACTCAGTGCTGACCCCAACTTCTTTGGAGATGCGAAGAAGTATTTGCTGGAGATGATGGACAAGGGGAAGCGGCCCAATGCTGCTATCTTCACTGTAGTGATAGAGGGCTTTGCAAAGCAGGTGGACCAGGCAGCTGAAGAGGAGGGAAAAGAGTTTGTGCGGGTAATGATAGATAAGGGGTTCGTGCCTGACCTAAAGGCTATGATGGAGGTTTTAAAGGGTAGACCTACACCTGCAATTAGCAGTGTAATAAGTATTGTCGTTTCCGCCTTGAAGCTGTGAGCAGTGATGAGCCTCGCTGCTTCATGGATGTTATACCAGCAGCTATATGATTAAGAAGATTCAGATATGGAGGAGCCAATACTTCTTGATGCAGTGATGCTCTGCTTCATGGATGTTATACCAGCAGCTTTATGTGCCTTCAGATATGGTGGAGCTAGTGATAGCCGAAAACTGAATTTCAGTATTAATATTTTGGGTTTGGTTTTTAATATTGAATATTTGGCTGTTTTCTAAGATATTGAATATCTTTAGATTGTGTTGCTTTTGTTCTGCTTTTCTGCATGCATGTAATATTCTAATCTTCTTGCTCAGATGGTATTTATCTACTTTTGATAGGTTAGGCTTGAAAAATGCTTCTTTGGTATGTCCAAAAGGAGAAACAGTTTGATGTTTCAGTTATGCTGTATTCACAATTCTGAGTTTGATTAATATAGGCTGGTTCCTTAATAACTTGAAACTTGAAGTTCACAACAGGACCCTCCCGTGATTCTGGTTTCCTTGTAGATTGTATAATTGGCAGTGCATTGTTGTCTTCACTTGAAACTTCAAGATCTTATATCTGAACGAGTGCAGTTATTAAGGTTAAATGACTTCACTTGATCGCTGCCATTTCCTACAAGTAGAAAGGACTAAAATCCTAGTGCTTGAATTATAAGATCTTTATTTGAGTCTGATAGTGTTATTGTCATCTCTGTTTGATACTAATTGTAGCTTTACTTTTTTTTTCCAAATCAGAATGAAAGGTGCACTGCTTCCTGCTAAGGTAACATTCCTTCATTTCTTACGAAACGCTTGCACATCTCAGTTTCATGGTATAGTAGTCCTTTATTATTTGGTTATCAAGTCAGTAATAGAGGCTTCTTTTTCTTGTCAGTTTCAAGTTACTTCCATCAAATTAAAATTCCATCATGGTTTTGAATTTATTAACATAAGTTTACCTGGATTCACCTCTGCTTTTTTCGTGATGATGTGGATTTACATATGCTTGAGGCCCTCGATCGCTCACTAGAGCGACGTAGTGTCTAGACTTTTGATGCGTGACTGCATAAAAAATAGTGTATCAACAAAAATCTCTGTCTTTTCTAGTTGAATTCAAAGCATGAATTTTGTCAACTGTGCAAGTGTTCATTATCTTGCAAGAACATCTGTGTTTTAGATGTAATTCAGTTTGATCCCAGTTTCTTTTACTGTACACAAGCTTCAGTGCTCACTTTTATGATTTTTTTATTGGCTACAGGGTTATAGTTGACTGATCTTGATTTATTTTTCATTCCTTGAATTTGTCATGCTTGGGCAAGGTGTATTCAGAAATCAGAACATAATGCACACACCTAAATACAAGAGTAGTCTTGCACTCGAGAAGTTTTGGGAAAGAAAAGATTGTATTTGATTGTCAGGTGTGTGAGACATGTAGTTGCCCCTCGTAAATGCACACAATCATGATAAGTGGACGCCTGGATTGAAGCATTGGCACAGGTAAGTGGCACAGCTATGGTAGTCCAAGGCTTTCTGTAGAAATCTGAAATTTTGCAAGTCCCCTTTTGTTCGTGTAAACCTGATACGCGATCGATCTTTCAACTTCCGAACGAGGTATTGAGTTTTGACATGAGTACTAGTCTATTTTCAGAAGCTGAAAACCACCAGTTAAAAAGAATGATGTCTATGAATTTCAAGTTCTTCTCCCCCTCATATATTCCAAGGACTATTACAGAATATGTTTATATCCTTCTCACCTGTCACCTTGATTGATAATAACATTATTACTTCATAGTTCTATTGGTTCAAAAAATTCTTTACTATTCTCAACTGGTTGGAAATAGTAAAAAAACACTATTCTAGGATGTGTTGAAATTGAATGGCTGATACTAGGGAACTCCGGCGACTAGCTATTCCATTATCTTGTTGAGAACAATGTTGTAGCTCAGTTATTTAAGATGGTATCTACTTCAGACGAGTCATCTTCGTCTCTAGTAAAACCATATTTTCAGACGAGTCATCCTCGTCTCTAGTAAAACCATATTACAATCACCATCAAATTCAACTTCCCTCCATTGCTTATTTATAGCAACCAGCATACCTGCTCTAAGCGTCTCTGCCTTGGTATGCGAGGCAGACCTGGTACATGTTTGGCCAAGGCCGCAACACGTCGTCATGCATCGTCTCTTACTATAACTCCGAGCACCCTGTCAGTGAGCCTTCTCTTCACCTTGCTAGCAGCATATGGGTGCAACTGTTTCATCGCTCAAGCAGCCATGTCACGTCTTTCATCCCCCATTGTACACAATGGTGTTGCGTGCACACTACTACATGTACCCACAAAGTAGACCCCTTTTACACACACACACACACGCTAGGGAACTCATCACTTTCTAAATGAATACAATTAGTTCTTTACATCCACAATTAGTCTCTTACGTGTATACCCCGTTATGTGTACATGGGTCATGATCCACTAATCTCAAAACTTTGTTTGGCAGATGCTTTGACAAAAATAGGTAATCCAATTCAAATAGGAAGTTGGACATCAACTCCCCCTCAAGAAGCTAATTAAGTTCTTCATTTTGATTTACTTCATTTAGGGATATTACTTAATCAGGCAGTACTAGGACTTGAGTCCACGAGAATATCACGAGAAAGCAATAATTGCATATCGCAATAACCGGTAAATACAAAGAGTAAAGAAATCTTTCAAATTAAGTAGTACTATGAACACACTTAAAATCTTTATTTACACGTTTTATATATTTTTCTATGACTATTTTACATATTATTAACATACTATTTTTTGTTATTCACACACTTAATTTAAAAAATAAAATATTTAAAAAGGTACGTGAATAAAGATTTTAGTGGTAAACAACCCCTTAGGTCAGAAATTTGAGCTAAGAAAAAAATAGCAGAGAGAGAAACTTTGCTACTGTTCTTCTCTGGTTCCAGAGCTAATATACCTCCGGCGGAGAATCATCGGGGGCAGGTCAGAGCTCTTTCTTCTTCTTCTTCTAATATGATCATCAGCATCTCCTTTCAAAACTCTTAACACATGTTATCGGTCTGAATTCTCACAGTAGCTACCAGTTAATTTGATTTGCTTACAGTAGAAAACCTTGCTTCCTTCATTTCACCGAAAATTATGTTTCTTTAAGCTAGTTCTTGATTCAAGTTCGAAGCTTTACATTCTGGTCGTATTTATACTGTTTAGGTTTTGAAGTAGGAAAAGCCCCAACTTCACTTTATGGGTCTTTTCTTTTCTACACTAGATCGTTTGTCAAGTTCTGATCTTTTGTGGTTTCAAACTTTGATTTATGCTACAACTAAACTACATAGTTCAATCGAATCAATGGCGGAAACTAATGTCCCCAGTCCCTCTGCTGATGAACTCAAGAAACATGCAATGAAGGTTTTTGAGGATGCCACCAAAGACTGTGAGGATCAGGAGTTGAAACGAGTATTTCGCACGATTGGGAGCAGCTGCGATTCCCTTAATCATTGTGCACTTGAAATCTTCAATTTCATGGCAGATATTGGCCACACTAACAATGCTAGAGAGATGTTTAAGCCTTTCTCTCACTTTGGCATTCTGTCACAAGTTGCTGTCTTCACCATTGTGATTTCACTCTACTCCGGTTCGTGGAAGGCCAAGAGTGCTCTCAAGGTCTACCGGAAAATGATAGCCACTGGTGTCAAACCTGTCTCCTACACTTACACTCAACTCATCTGTGCACTTGCAGAGGACTTTTCCAATGCAAAGTACCTTAGGTTAGCCAAGAAGTATTTTCTTGAAGTGTTGGATAAGGGGATGAAGCTCAAGCGTACACCCTTCTGGAACGTTATGAAGGCAATTGCCTACCAAGAGCCACTGGAGAAGTTCAAGGAGTCCCTTGAGCAAATAAAAGCCAAGGGGTTCATTCTTCACGACAATGGGTTTTACTACAAAGAAGCCTACCTCGCTGGAGCAAGGGTAGCACTGAAGATGCGTGCTCATTTTATCTACGATGACACCATTGACAAGGAAGTTAGAATATACTTCTACTTGAATAGCGCCTTCCCTGACCACATCCAAAAACTAACGAACAAGATGTACGCTGCTTTGGTAGTTGATGGAAATTTAGACGAGGCAACAGAGTTCTGTAATGAAGTTGAGGAGACGGGTATAGAGCCCATGGTCTTATTACACACCTCCCGGCCTGATTAAGGCCTACCTCAAGTTTGGTAAGGTCAAGGGTGCTCTGGAGGCATACCTGGCCATGTTAGCTGCAGGGGTTGCCTCAAAGTCCTACACAGACACTGTTTTAATCAAGGGAATCAGTGTGGACCCCAATTTCTTTGAGGATGCCAAGAAGTATTTGCTTGAGATGATGGACAAGGGAATGCGTCCCAATGCTGCTACCTTCACTGTGGTGATAGAGGGCTTTACAAAGCAGGAGGACAAGGCAGCTGTGGAGGAGGGAAAAGAGTTTGTGCAGGTAATGATGGATAAGGGGTTTGTGCCTAATGTGAAGGCAATGATGGAGGTTTTAAAGGGTAGACCAACACCTGTAATTAGAAGCGCCATGAGTATTGTCCTTTCTGCCTTGAAGCAGTGATGCTCTGTTTCATGGATGTCATACCATCAGCTTATGGAATTTGGAGAGTTTAGATATGGAGGAGTTAGTGATTGTGTGAAATTGATTTCATTATAAACTTTGCGGGATTGGGTTTCACTATGAAATTTTTGCAGTTCGCAGCTTATGTTTATAGTTATCCTTTCCACTTTGAAGCTAGTGATGCTCTGCAGCTTATTATTTCGATCAGCTTTAGTACTAGGAGACTTTAAATATAGAGGAGTTTGTGAGAGAAGAAATCTGGATTTCAGTATAAACTGTGTGCTTTCCTCTTTTGTTGTGAAGGTTGTCTTACTAGTACGCTGGCGCATAATGAATCTAATGCTACTTTATACTGTGTGGAAGGACTGGAAGGCATCTCTTTTTTTTTCTTTTTTTTTCAACAGCACACTTGCTATTAATTTTAATGTTTATCTTTCAATGGTCTTAGCCTTTTGCAACTGTTCTTTTCCATTCCTTTTAATTTGTCATGCATGTAGATAATATATATTAAGATTCCAGACAAATGAAGTTTCAACTGGGAGTATTTTTGCTCTTGGGAAGTTTTGACAGTATTGCATTTTGAAGGTTAGTGTGTGCCAGAGATGTTGTTGGCAGACCGTACATCTCAATATCACAGAACCACTATAGATATTGTGATGTATTAGTACATGTTACGCACTTATGGGTAGTCCAAGGCTGTCAATAAAATTAGAAATACAAGTCTCCTTTTGCAGAGTAAGCCTGAGTGGCTATCAATCTTTGAACTTTCAAAAGATGTTTTGACGTGAGTACTAGGCTAAAGTAATGGTGCTCAAATCTTTTTACATCAAAAGCTTTACTATTAAAAGTCATTTTTGATGATTTTTCCTATATCATTAGATATCTGGTGGCAGAGACTGGCAGTAAACATGAAACTTTTTATCCTTGAAAAACAACCTGCAATTCCACATCCTACAGAGATGTTATGGTCATTTAATTTCAGCCATGTTTTACACGTGAATTTTTCATACTGATAGTGGTGTTGCTTTGTAGTTCTACTGGAGCAAAATTTTGGTTTAACTTCTGCAGATTTCACCCCAGGAAATTTGTGTGCTTGATCAGGTTATAGCATGCTTCAGATTTCACCGAGTTTTGCTCTATATATAGTCAAATCTGTTACTGAGTTTGTACTTTGAACCAAATCTGCATATGCAATAGTGATGAAGATAATTTTATAAATGGCAGGAAGTTGTATGAATCTTCACTGAAAACTTACAGCCAAGATTGGAGCTTATGGTGACCATGGTAAGCTTTCCTCTGGCTTTTCTCAAGCATCTATAACAGAGCTATTTTATTATTCTTGTAGTTTCAACATTTATTTTTTAGGACATGAAGTGTGAACTTTGGACAAGACAGCAAGACTTGTGCTACTTATTACTCTGTTACCAGTATCATTTGTGGAAAGTATTTATCTACAACTAATAGTTTATGTATGCAAATTACGAGCTCTATTACTTTGTTGCTGATACGAAGATTCAGCAGCAGCTGCTGCTGCTGCTTATAGTTTAGTATATATGGCATTTTGTAATCATGTAATTTAGGAAGGAACTTAATTATCCTCATTAAGTTTGCAGTTGCAAACAGAAACAGCTTCTGCTACTCACTTGGTATTATTAGTTTAATAAAGACTTGAAAATATAAGATCATTATCTACAGTTGGATAAAAATATGACCGTTTTAGACATTTTAAGTTGCATCTGGTGGCAAATGAATTGTTTCCTAATTGGATGAATGGAATACTAATAAACGAGGTTGAAGTAACTATTCCCACGCTACAAGTAGCGACTGGTGTTAAGCCATTGCCGGCCGGCAGTCGGTGGACAAGGCCAGAGAGTTTCTTAAGTAGATAAAAGCAAAGGGTTTCATCCAATTCAGGATAACCAAATTTACAAACACTAACTAAAATGACCAAATTTGAAAAAAAAAAAAAAAACATTTGGTCTTTTCTTTTTTAAAAAAGAAAACTGCATTGCGTTAAGCAATTGAATTATTTACATAAGATATTAGTACATTGGATAACCAAGTTTACATCCCTATCCCAACTTCAAGAAACCTAGCTATAGGATTAAGTCTGACGAGAGTAATATTCTACAACTAGCAATTCATTTATTTTCAAACCCACCCACTTACTATCTATTATTTGATTGACTAATCCTTTATATTGGAATGGGTCAAGCTAACTTCATTTCACTGAAATTTCTTTGGAGATACCATGAAGTATTTACTTGAGATGATGGACAAGGGAAAGTGGCCAAATACTTCTACCTTCACTGCGGTGTTAGAGGGATTTGCAAAGCAGGAGGACAATGTAGCTGAGGAGGGAAAAGAGTTTGTCCCGGTAATGATGGATAAGGGGTTGCGCCTAATGCGAAGGCAATGATGGAGGTTCTAAAGGGTAGACCAACAGCGGTAATTAGAAGAGCCATGAGTATTGTCCTTTCCACCCATAAGCAGTGATCGTCTGCTTCATGGATGTTGTACCCGTAAGCTTTAGGATTAGGAGGCTTCAGATGTGAAGGAGCAAGTGAGAGCAGAAAACTGGGTTTCATTATAAAATTTGTTATGTCCTTTATTCAAGTACTTGTGCTAATATGAGTCTAATGCTACACTTTTAACTGTGCGGTAGGCTTCTTTTTACAACACACTTGCTCAAAATTTTAATGTTGATTTCCAGCCTTCTACAACAGTTGTTCATCATTCCTTTTAATTTTTCATGTATGCAGATAGTGTGTTGAGAAATCAGAACCAATGAAGTTGAAATTGGGAGTATTGCGTGTTGATAGTGTGCCAGAGATCTTAATAGCACCTAGTTATGGGAAAATGGGTAGTAAACCTGTGCAGCTGGCAATATTCTTTGAACTTCTAAAAGATGTATAGCCATGAGTACTGGTCTACTTCAGAATCTGTGGCTCTACATTTAAAGTTTTGACATGAGCAACTTCATGGATGTTATACCAGCAGTTTTAGGATTATGAAGTTCCAAATATGAAGGAGCTAGTGATGGAAGAAAACAGGATGTCAGTATATACCATGTGGGATTGGGTTTCCTTTTTTCGCTGTTTGTTATGATTTTAAAATATCTGCAGTTTCTGTTTCTTTTGTTCAGTTGGATGTCATGTTATCTGAATGTCATGTTATTTTCTTCTTCCTCAGCTGGTATCATCTGCTGATGATAGGTTCGACCTGAATGCTTCTTTGATTATCTGATGTTTTGGTTGTGCTAGACTCACAGTTCTGATGATAAACATGCTGCTTTTTCTTTATAGTTTCAAGTTACTGCCATTAAATCAGACCTCAGGCAAATAACAGTTTCTTAATCCATTGTGGTTTTGAATTCAACATAAGTTTGCCTGGAAATTTACCCCTCCACGATCAATATAATGCCTTATATATACAAAGACTATCCCCTTTTTTTTGTTTTCTGATGAGCAAAGAACATATCTTTACATTGACAAAGATCTCTATAGTAGAGCAGAAGAACCATTACACTGAAAAGAAGTTTATAAACAAAAGAAAGCAATCAGTGACGGCATGTAGCGGCCGTAGCTATGAAAGTAGCTCCTGTCACATTATCTGAAGAGAACATAAATTCAATCGGATGGCACTCAAAATCCCCAGCAAAGCAACAATCTGATATATCCCACCTGTCCAACATTTTGGTCACCGCAGAGTACTCTACCTCCACCCTGAGCCCAAATTTCAACGACCGGCGGGTGGCGAATTCTTCAGAGATTTGCTTGGCATCATCACTGTCCCTAATGTAGCAGCTCTGACGCAGTAGAAGGGTGGAAGGGTTGATCAACGTCGAACCCTCAATAGATGGAGAGCACAACCACCCTCAATAGATGGAGAGCACAATCAACGTTGTACTCTATAGGATAGGTCTGGAATCCACCAGAAACAAGAGACAAACTCTTAGGGTTTTTGATAAAATTATATTGACTGCCGTCTGCAATCCCAAAGGGATGCTTAAATACTGAAAAGAAACCCTAGGGCAACTAACAAGGAAACCCTAAAGGCCAAAGAATTAAAACAAAACAAGTCCAAAACAAATTAGAAAACTTAAAACTTGAAAACATATTAAACTGCCGTTTTGAGGCCCTAAACGAACTCGAAAGCCCGAAAAGGCCCACATATCATAGCAAAGCTATGAGTTTGATTCCTGGCGTCGTTCCCTTTCCGGAATGGTATCACAATCGTTATTCGGACGCCGAATGCCAAAACTGTAGTAAACCGGGCTCCTTCAATGTTGGCGGACGACGTCTGGCGGATGTCGTCTGGCTGATCTGCCCTGGCGGATGACTTCTGGCGGATGAACTCCTGGCGGATGTAGTCTGGCGGATGAACCACTCTTGGCGGACGGACGTCTCTGGCGAGCGGACTTTGACTTGCAACGGTCAATCTGATCTTCAATGTTGGCTGTCATCCATCCTACATCAGGCTCACTAATCCAAATTTGAAACTGACGAGGGTTTGGTTCATCGAGTCCACAAAGACAGAAGGCACATCGTTCGTTGCCAAATAGGATTGGTGATGTGGTTGGTAATGGTGATGAATGAGCCATGGTTCCTTGTAGAGAGAAACCTTAATATTGTCACAAGTGAGGGTGCTCTTCTAGTTGGGGTTCGTGACTAGAAGATTCATGTCCCATAGGCCACTTAACTCGGAGGAGGGGGTGATATTTAGTCCTACTATGGTGGCTGAGTCGATTTGAAATTCGGGACCTATGGAATGATCAAGCACACCAAACTCAGGGATCATATAGATCTCACACATTTATGTATCAATATTTATTTACTTTGACTCTCCATTTTAGATTAGTTGTGTCCAATTTCTCAATTTTTCACTAACTATTAACTAACTCCTCGGACGGTTAGATATATAGGGAGTTCCATCTAGGTTGCTCGACTAATATTACCAGGTTGTCCGTATTTTGTTGATTTAAGACAATTTGAGTCCTCATGAGTTGTACTTTTACAAAATTTGTATTTTGGATCACTTTTGGATTACAAATTGTTAACTTATTTCAAGTGTTACATTATTTTCACTGATTTGGAAATAAAATTACAGCTGTATAACACAACAAGTTTAACACTTAGGTTGCGTTTGAGGGAACTTATAAGTACGGAAGGGTTTTCTGTTTGGTAACACAATATATCAGTAGCTTTTTGAAAAAGTAGGGGTCATTTTCGAAAATGAGAAACTGCTCCTACCCACCTTATACTTATAAGTATAAGTCAACTTTTACTTAAAAACCCACCCACCCGCACCAAACTCACCCTTAAACCATTTACTCGAGTTATTAATGTTCACACACACACTACTAACACTAGGCAACTTGAACGAAACTAAAAGACCCAAAATGGCAAATTGCAATAACTGAAAGGCAGGGGCGGACACATATAGGGGCCAGCGGGGGCCAGTGCCCCCACTCAATTTTTGACGTTTGACATTTTTTTTTTTAATCTTTAATTGTTCAATATATGATATAATTAAATAGAGAATGAGAGGAAGATACAGAAAGAGCTCCAGACGTAGCCACTACTAGAGTTATAGCTCAAGAAAATTTACATATATAAAAACTTATTGACGTATGTTTGTATATTAGACTAATTGGTAATATATGCAAAATTATAAAGTCTTTGTTCAGTAGTCTCATCGAGTTGTCGTCTTATATATTAATCTCATACTCTAATCGGCTAATCCTATTACCACTCTTACTGTTGTGAGTCCTCCAATCAACCTCTCGCTTTCCGACTCCCTAAGAACCTCAAGAACCTTGTTTCGCATTCATTTGCACCACTTTTGATGACAAATCTCAACACGTACACATATTTTAAAGAAAGTAGATATTTATATTGAAATCTAAAAAACAAAATTTGTGCTTCACGTAAATAAAACTCTTTGTCCTTTTTTTTTGTTCCTAATCACATAATTTTCTGCGTCCGCCACTGCTGAAAGGTATCGGAAAAATATTGCAATACCTGAAAATGAGGTGGGGCCTAAAAGAAATGGAGACCATTATAAAAACAGAGAAAGAGAGACCATTTCTCTTCCCCTGCTGCTCTTCTCTGCGGCGGCGAATCATCGGAGAAAGGTCAGTGTTGTTGTTCTTCTTCTATAAGCATAATTGTCTTCTTCTGAAACCCCAACACATGTTTATCGATCTGAATCTCACAATAGCTACTGGTTAATTGCTTAATTAATTTGTTTTTAGTAGAAAACCTAGCTACCTTCATTTCGTTGCAAATTATGTTTCTTTACACATTAAGTCTTAGCTCAAGTTCGAATTTTTACATTCCAGTGGTATTATACTGTTTGGGGTTTTGAAGTAGAAAAACCCTAACTTCACTTCACTTCACTTATTTGGGTCTTTTCTTTTCTACACTAGATCTTCAGTGAAGCTCTGATTTTTTTTGGTTTCAAACTTTGATTTCTGCTGCAACTAAACTAGATAGAACAGTCGAATAAATGGCGGAAACTAGTGTCCCCAATCCCTCTGCTGATGACCTCAAGAAACATGTGATGGAGATTTTTGAGGATGCCACTAAAGACTGTGAGGATGAGAGGTTGAAAGGAGCATTTTGCTCGCTTGGGAGCAGCTACGATACCCTTAACAATTGTGCACTTGAAATGTTCAGTTTCATGGCAGATATCGGCCACACTGATAAAGCCAGAGAAATGTTTAAGCCTTACTCAGGATTTGGCATTCTGTCTGAAGTAGCTGTCTTCACCATTGTGATTACGCTCTACTGTGGTTCGCGCAAGGCTGACAGTGCTCTCAAGGTCTACCGGAAAATGATTGCTACTGGTGTCAACCCCGTCTCGTACACTTACACTCAACTTGTCTGTGTACTTTCAACAGACTTTTCCCATGGAAAGTACCTTAGGTATGCCAAGAAGTTTTTTCTTGAAGTGTTGGATAAGGGGATGAAGCTCAATCCTACACCCTTCTGGAATCTTATGAAGGCCATTGCATACCGAGAGCCACTGGAGAAGTTCAAGGAGTTCCTTGACAAGGCAAAAGCCAAGGGCCTCATTCTCCAGGACAATGGTTTTTATTACAAAGAAGCCTACCTTGCTGAAGCAAGGGAAACACTCAAGATGTATGCTCATCTTATACACAATGAGACCATTGACAAAGATGTTAGAACTTACTTCTACATGAAGAGGGCTTTCCCTGGCCACACCCAGAAACTGTCGAACAAGATGTACACTGCTTTGGTAGTTGATGGAAATTTTGACGAGGCAATAGCGTACGCTAACAGAATTGAGGAGACACGTATAGAGCCCATGGTCGTAATCCACACCTCTTGTATAAAAGCCTACCTCAAGTTTGGCAAGACCAAGGGTGCTCTAGAGGCATACCTTGCTATGTTAGCTTCTGGTGTTGCACCCAACTCCTACACTTACACTGTTTTAATCAAGGGACTCAGTGCTGACCCCAATTTCTTTATAGATGCCAAGAAGTATTTGCTCGAGATGATGGACAAGGGAAAGCGGCCAAATGCTGCTACCTTCACTGCGGTGATAGAGGGCTTTACAAAGGAGGAGAAGGCAGCTGAGATGGAGGGAAAAGAGTTTGTGCGGGTAATGATGGATAAGGGGTTCGTGCCTAATGTGAAGGCAATAATGGAGGTTTTAAACGGTAGACCAACACCTGCAATTAGAAGTGTCATGAGTATTGTCGTTTCCGCATTGAAGCAGTGATGCTCTGGTCATGGATGCTATACCATCAGCTTTGGGGTTTGTAGGCTTCATATATGGAGGAGCTAGTGAGTGAAGATGGATTTCAGTACTAATTTTAACGGGATTGGGTTTCAATATGGAATTTTTCTAGCTCTGTAGCTTGTGTGTAGTATTTTCATTTCTGCCTTTAGGCAGTGATCTTCTACTTTATGGATCTTAGACCTGAAATCTTTAGTATTAGAATCCTTCGGATATATAGAAGTGAGAGTAGAAAACTGGATGTCAGTATTAGTCTTATGCTGTCCTCGTTTGTTGTAATTGCTGACATACAAGTACTCTGATGCCTAATGAATTTAGTGCTACTTTTTTAACTGTAATGAAGCCTTGAAGGCAATGTTATTTCACAGCATACTTGATGTTAATTTTAGTGCTCTTATTCCTTGGTTTTTACCCTTTACAACAGCTAATTTTTCATACCTTATAATTTGTCATGCATGTGGGAATTTCAGTACAAATGAAGTTGAAACTGGGAGTATTCTTGCTCTTGGGAAGTTTTGACTAATAACAGTATTGCATTTTGGTAGTAAGTGTGTGCCACAGATATGTTGTTGGCACACTGCGCATCTCAATACAGATTCCAAATAAAAAAACTGAGCTTATTTTTTTCTTTCCAATTTTCAGCAACGGTCTTGTTGTTTTAACATTTGGTTTTTAGCACATCGAAGTATGAGCTGGTGGACAAGAGTTTTGCTACTTCTCTTACCAATATAATTTGTGCCAAGTTTTTTTTATACAATTAGTAGTTTATGTTAGTTTATGTATGCCAAATCACCAACTCTATTACTTTGTTGCTGCTTTGATAGGTATATTCAGCTGCTTATGGTTTAGAACATATGGCATTTTGTGATCAGGTAATTTGAGGATCTTAATTTTCCTCATTAATTTTGCAGTTGCAGACAGAAACAGCTTCTGCTACTCACTTGATACTATCAGTCTTTTTTGTGTGTGTGATTGAAATGGTATTTTATCGAATCAAATAGATTACATCAAGCTGAGGTTGTAGTCTCAATAGGGACCCCCACCCCAATACTTAACCTATCTAGTTACCATCAACTAAATCACGCAACCATTGAGGGGCAATCTCCTTGCAATACACAGCCTGTGTCGGAGACAACACTGCTCTAGCAAGTCTCTGAAGCAAAATGTTCAGCCTTTTTTTCACATTCTTCGAATAAAATAGTTCAAACTCCCTCTTCATAACTTTCACTGCATCAAGTATATAATCCCTTCGTGGATATCTAAACTCTTCAAAACACTTAGAGCATCACCCTTTACCATAACTCTTGCCACTCCTAGCAGCTTACAGTAGGTGAGCCCGTGCCAAAGTGCAAGAGCTCCAGTTGCCGCTGCATCCAACTGTTAAATATAATGCTTATTTGTCTTTTAACTCTATATTACTTGGGATTGGGTTTCATTGTGGAACTTATTGCTGTTTGTTATGATATTGTAAGTATATGTAACGTCTGTTTCTTTTATTATGGCTGTTTGAATGCAATGTTATTTTCTTCTTGCTCAGATGGTAGCATCTGCATATGATAGATTTGACATGAATGCTTCTTGGTATATCTAAAAGGGAAGCAGTTTGATATTAAATTTTAGTTGTGCTAGGTTCACAGTACTGAGATTTAAAAATATACACACATTTATAGACTGGAAACCAAAATGACTTGAAACTTCCAATTCACTGCGGGACCTCCTACAACCATGAATCTTTCCTGCAGTTTTTGAAGTGTTCCTGAATTGTTGTCTTCTCATGAAACTTAGCGAGCTCATATCCCAACTTGAGCAGTTATCAAGGGTCAAATGATTTCATTTAAACAGTGCCGTTTCCTTTGGAGTAGAAAGGAATAGCAGTCCTAGTGCTTGAAGTAATGATGTTTATTCAAGTCTGATAGGGTTGTTGTTATCTCCATTTGACATCATATTTTTAAATCCTTCCAAATCAGAAAGAAAGGTGAACTGCGTATGCTTGTATGTAACCTTCATTAATTTTCTTTTGATCTTTTTTTTTCTTTCTCTGATTATTCTTTTGATCTTTTTTAACCGTAGGAATTTTAGGAAAGTTTTGTACATTTCAGTTCAAGATATAGCAGTCTCTTGTTATCAGGTTGTCAAGTCAATAATAAATGCAGCTTTTTCTTAATAGTTTCAAGTTAGTTCCATCAAATTAAACTTCAGGCGAATAGAAGTTTCTTAATCTGTTATAGTTTTGAACTTAATATGAGTTTGCCTGGAAATGTAGCCCAGCTGCTTGAGCCCTCGATCAAATCCTCATTAGAAGCACTATGTAGTTTCTAGGATGTTATGCCTAACAAAATCGTAAAACCCCTAAGAGGGAAGTTTATTTCTCTAGCTTCTGTCTTTTCTAGTCCAATTCAAAGCATGAATCTTGTGTTTATCAAATGTTTGCGTTTTTGATTTTGATGTTATTCAGTTCGATTCTAGTTTATTTTTAATGTATGGTAGCTTACAAGTTACAACACTCTTATTAATTCTACTATTGCTTACAGAGTTACAGTTGACTGATTTTGACTACATTTGTTTTTCATTCCATTGAAGATGTCATGCATTATATTGTGCAAGGTACAAACAGCAGTGTATTGAGAAATCAGAACACAATGTGCACACCTAAATACAGGAGTATTCCTGCACTCAAGGAGTTTCGAGAAACAAATTAAAGATTGCATTTGACAGTCAGGTGTGTGAGACTTGTCGTTGCCCCTCGTAAATGCACACAATCATGAGAAGTGGACGGAAGCATTGGCACAGGTAAGTGGTAACATAGCTATGGTAGTCCTAGGCTTTCTGTAGAAATCTGAAATTTTATAAGTCTCCTTTTGTTTGAGTAAACCTGGAGCTGCTATCGATGTTTAAATTTCTGAGAAAGGTTTTGAGTTTTACATGAGTAGTAGCAAGCGTATTTCAGAAGCTGAAAATAACCAGTTAAAAGGAATGATATATCTACATTTGAAATTCTGCATGTAAATAGATCATGTTGCAGCATGTTGCAGCGTTTTTTCATTTCTTTCTCGCCTCGATGACTACTTCATAAAATTTTAGTTCTATTGGTCCCAAAATTTCTCGCTATATTTTCAATTGGTAGAAAATATGTAAAAAACTAAAAACAATCTATTCTCAACACCATAGTAGGGAGTCCCCACCTTCACCTTTCAACTTCCCTCCATTGCTGCTGTATAGCGACTAGCATTTCTGCTCTAAGTGTATGTCTCGGCCTTAGCATGCGAGGCGGAGGTAGTACACGTTTGGCCAAGGCAGCAACACAAAGTCAATACGTCATGCATTGGCTCTCACTGTAACTCCGATATCCTCCACTTCCGGATGCCACATGAAAGGCTCCGTATAGTACATACATTAACTCTGAGCATTCCCAGTCACACTAAGCAACTCGTCCCTTACATTCACAATAGTCGCTCACGTTTATATCCATTATGTGTTCATGAATCATGACACAATAATCTCGGAACCAATTCTGTAAGTTCGTCTCCACATCATCAAGGCAGAACACGCAATAAGCGACACAAATTTGCAAATAGCAAAAAGAAGAGGGGGTTAAAAAAAATAGAACCTATAAAATAAATAAGACTAAAATCTGCTTACTATCCTATATTTTTTAGAGTTTCATCAATTTAGTATTTAAATTTCTAATTTAATTAAAAAAGTCCTCGCACTTTTTAATTTCATCAAATCGATCTATTTTTTTACCAATCTATCAAGTTGATCGGTCTTTAAAACAAAGGAAAGTGGGGAAAAAGGTGAGCAAAACAAAGAAAGACAAAAGGAACCATTTCTCTTCCCTGGTACTGTTCTCTGCAGCAGAGCTATCGCCGGCGGAGAAATTATCGGAGAAAGGTTAGTGCTCTCTTGTTCTTCTGTTATACTCGTTAGCATCTCCTTTTAAGACCCGAACACATGTCATCGATCTGTATTCTCACACTTAGCTTCAAATTAACAGGTTTTGCTTACAGTAGAAAACCTGCTAGCTCCTTTGTTTCAACTGAAATTTATGTTTCCTTACACACTAGTTCTTAATTCAAGTTCGAATTTTTACATTCCAGTTGTATTATACTGTTTGGGGTTCTGAAGTAGAAAAGCCCTAACTTCACTTCACTTCACTTATTTGGGTCTTTTCAATTCTACACTAGATCTTCAGTTGACTACATAGTACAATCGAATCAATGGCGGAAACTAGGCTCCCCAATCCCTCTGTTGCTGACCTCAAGAAACATGTAATGGAGGTTTTTAAGGATGCCACCAAAGACTGTGAGCACAAGAAGTTGAAAGCGGAATTTCGCAGACTGGGTAGCAGCTACGATTGTCTTAACAATTGTGCAACTGATATGTTCAATTTTATGGCGGATATGGGCGCCATTGACATTGCTAGAGAGATGTTCGAGCCTTATTGTGGCATTCTGTCTGAAGTAACTGTGTTCACCATTGTGATTACACTCTACGCTGGTTCATGCAAGGCCGATAGTGCTCTCAAGGTCTATCATAAAATGATAGCCAATGGTGTCAACCCCGTCCGTTACACTTACACTCAACTCATCTGTGTACTTTCAACAGACTTTTCCAATGCAAAGTACCTTAAGTATGCCAAGAAGTTTTTTCTTGAAACCTTGGATAAGGGGATGAAGCTCCAGCAAACACCCTTTTGGACTATTATGAAGGCCATTGCTTACCAAGAGCCACTGGTGAAGTTCAAGGAATTCATTGACCAGATAAAAGCCAAGGGGTTGATTCTTCAAGACAGTGGTTTTCATCACAATGAAGCCTACCTTGCTGAATCATGGGAAACTCTGAAGATGTATGCTCATCTTGAACACAGTGATACCATTGACAAGGATGTTAGATGTTACTTCGACATGAAGAGCGTCTTCCCTGGCCACATTAAAAGACTGTTGAACAAGATGTTCGCTGCTATGGTACTTGATGGAAATTTCGACGAGGCTAAGGAGTTCCGTGATAAAGTTGATGAGTCGGCTATAGAGCCCATGGTCGTAATCCACACCTACCTGATCAAGGTGTACCTCAAGTTTGGCAAGACCAAGGGTGCTCTGGAGGCATACCTTGCTATGTTAGCTGCTGGGGTTGCTCCCAACTCTTACACATACACCATTTTAATCAAGGGACTCAGTGCTGACCCCAGGTTCTTTGGAGATGGTAAGAAGTATTTGCTTGAGATGATGTACAAGGGGAAGCGTCCCAATGCTGCTACCTTCACTGCGGTGATAGAGGGCTTTGCAAAGCAGGAGGACCAGGCAGCTGAAGAGGAGGGAAAAGAGTTTGTGCGGGTAATGATGGATAAGGGGTTCGTGCCTGACCTAAAGGCTATAATGGAGGTTTTAAAGGGTAGACCAACACCTGCAATTAGAAGTGTCATGAGTATTGTTGTTTCCTCCTTGAGGCTGTGATGCTCTTGTTCATGGATGTCATACCATCAGCTTTAGATTTGGAGGTTTCAGATATGGAGGAGCTGGTGGTGATGGTGTGAAACTGGATGTCAGTATAATTTTGTGGCATTGGGGGTTTCAGTATGGAATTTTTCAAGCTCTGCTTTCTGTTAGTAGTGTTGTTTCTACCTTTAAGCAGTGATCCTCTGCTTTATGTTTGTTAGACATGCAATCTTTAGTATTATGAAGCTTCGGATATAGATTAAGTGAGAGTTGAAAACTGGATGTCAATATAATTTTTGCGCTGTCTTTTGTTTTGAATGTTGACTGACAAGTACTCTGGGGCGTAATGAATTTAATGCTACTTTTTATCTGTGTGGTAGGCATTGTTGTTTCACAGCACACCCTCTATTAGTTCTTATGTTTGTTATTCATTGGTTTTTAGCCTTTTACAACACTTGTTTTTCATTCCTTGTAATTCGTCATGCATGTAGATAATGTATTAGAATTTCAGTACAAATGAAACTGGGAGTATTCTTGCTCTTGGGAAGTTTTGACAAATAACCATAAGTATTGCATTTTGATAATACAGCTTCCAATTCAAAAACAGGACATTTTGTTTTTTCATCTGTGTCAACTTTCAGTAACAGTCTTGTAGTTTTAACATTTGGTTTTTAGGACATGAAGTATGAATTGTGGACAAGACTTGCTGCTACTTTTTACTCTCTTACCAATATCATATGTGCCAAGTGTTTCTGTGTATAGCTAGTAGTTTATGTTAGTTTAGTACCAGCTCTATTTCTTTGTTGCTGCTTTGATGAGAAGATTCAGATGCTTATGGTTTAGATATATGGCATTTTCCATTTTGTAATCAGGTAATTTACTAAAGAACTTACTATCCTCATTAATTTTGCAGTTGCAAACAGAAACAGCTTCTGCTACTCACTTGCTAGTTGGTACTATTAGAATTTAGAATGTGTGTGTGTGTTTTTTTTTTTTTTTTATCGATCAAATAAACCTGGGTTTATAGTATCAATAGAGACCCCGAATGCTTCCCTATCTAGTTACCATCAATTAAATCATGCAACCAGGGAGGCCCAATTTCCTTGCAATACACAGCCTGTCATAGAGAACGCTGGTCTAGCAAGACTGAGCCTTCTCTTCACAGGCATTCTTCCATCTTCATAACTCTCACTGCATCAGCTAGAACGCCTCCAATCTCACTATAGTCCCATCCATGGATATCTAAAACCCGTCAAAACATTTAAAGCATAACCCTTTACCATAACTTGCCACTCCTAGCACCTTACAGTAACTGAGCCGGCGCCAATGTGGAAGAGCTTCAGTTGCCGCTGGAGCTAAAGGAAAATGGAGGGGAATAGAGAAGGCACCCAACAAGCTTTCCTCTGTACTTAACACTATCGCTCCCAGACAACTTTAAATATCTACTGCCCCATCGAAATACAAAACTGAGCAAAGATTATCACTCACCTGGGCTGCTGTCGTATCATCTCTTGCTGCACCAGAAAATTATGAATTGACGCAGTTTGATGCCTTCAAAAACTCCAAAAACTCCATTTGCCACTCCATGCAGGGCTGCACAATTTGAAAAGGGATCCAAATCCACCAACAAATCATACTGAAGTAACTGAACGTCTGAACATCTCCACTTCCTTATCAGTTCCAGTTTCAGCTACTGTACTCTTTTAACAAGATCAATATATAATTGCATCCTCAACCCACCCAGCAGCCAAGTATGCTTCCAAAAATTCCTAGCCAATATTTTAGTATTAGTTTAATGTAGACCTGATAACTTAAGATCATCACCTACAGTTGTATGAAAAGCTGATCGTTTAGAAATTTCAAGATCCAACCTTTGAGGATATGCTTCCGTTATAACCTACCTTTTCCTTAAAGGAATAAGATTTCTCACCACACTTTCCTCATCTTTCCTAGCAATTCACAAACTTATTTTCAATTATCTTCTCCGTTTGTATCAATTCATACTAGCTACCAATGTTTTGTTTGTCAAGTGTTCAGTATCTAGCTAGCTCTTTTAACTGTAAAGTAGACTTGCAGCTGACCCAGATGTAGAGAGTTGATTCAAATTTTTCTGTCACCAACTGTGATTTTCACAACAGTTTGTCATATCCCTATACTTTGCGCACTTTTGTTATTGAAGATCCAGGATCAAAAGTCGGGGATCTTTGATTTTATTGTAACTTTAAGGAAGCTTAGACTTTATTTAATATCAAGACCGTCCCTAACAATTTAAGAAATATGATTAGGAAAGAAATGTAACGAATCTTTTGTGCTTGATTCTCAGGAGCTAAACTAGAGGGCCTATAAAGAGGACACGACAAGGAATTGCTTCAATCCAAAGTTAACATCCTCTGAGCTTTGTAGTTTCAATAGGGAAACTTTTCCTACACAAGCCAGGAAAGGGGCTTATATAATTTCCTTAAAGGAATAGGATGTATTTCTTTCCCAGTATGAGCTAAGCCACGCTTATAAATAGGGGCCTCTGAACATTGTAGTTTCAACTTTACTGAATTGTTTTTGCTGCAACTAAACTACGGTGAACAACCGTATCAATGGCAGACACTACAAATTCCCCTAATCCTTATGTCGAAGGCCTCCAAAAACATGCTATGAAGGTTTTCAAGGATGCAACCAAAGGCTACGAGCAAGTCTATTATAAATTTCTCAGAGTTCAGAACTATGACGACCTCAACGAATATGCAATTTCGGTTTTCGATGCTCTGGCAGTTGACGACTTCTATACTGAACAAGCCAAAGAGCTTTTTAAGCCTCGCTTGGGGTTGCCCGTACTTCCAGACGTGGCCATCCTTATTATGGTCATGATAACCTACGCCACTGCCGGCAACGCCAACGCCGCGCTAATGGTTTACAAGCAAATGTTAGCCACTGGTGTTACCCCTACCTCTTTCACCTACACTGTACTCATCGTTGCACTTACAACAGACTTGTCTTCTAATGACTATGTTGAGTATGCCAAGAAGTACTTTCTGGAAATGTTAGATATGGGGATAAAGCCTCATTCTAGCTCTTACATATCCGTGTTCCAAGCCATTGCTGGCCGGCAGCCAGTGGACAACGCCAGCGAGTTTCTTAAGCAGATAAAAGCCAAGGGCTTCGTCCTGAGTCGAACGTTCCTCGCTTTCAAGAAGACTACCTCACAGAATCACTGCATGCACTGAAGTGGTACAAAGATCTCATCAACAATACAAGTGACAAGGAGATGAAGAAAGTCTTCAAAAAGTGGAACCAAAGCTACCTCAAGAAACAGTCAAAGAAGATGTGTGATGCTTTGTTAAAGGATGGCTATAATGAAGAGTGCAAAAAACTCTATAAGAGCAATTACACTACCGGCATACTTCCAATGGTGACACTCGAGACCAGCGTTATTGAAGCTTACCTGAAGCGTGGCAAGACCAAGGGTGCTCTGGAGGCATACCGGCGCATGTTAGCTACTGGGGTTGTTCCAAACTCCTACACTTACACTGTCCTATCAAGGGACTCTCTGCTGACCCCAATTTCGTCCGAGATGCCAAGAAGTGCTTGCTAGAGATGATGGGGAGGGGAATGTGGCCCAATGCTTCAATCTACACGGCTGTGATTGAAAGCTTTGCAAAGAAGGAGGACAAGGCATCTGAGGAGGAGGGCAAAGAGTTGGTGGAGGTGATGATGAGTAAAGGGTTTGCGCCGAACGCAAAGGCTATGATGGAAGTTCTAAAGGGAAGTCCAACACCAGTAATAAGAAGGATCATGAATATTGTACTTTCCAAGTTAAAGGGTTGATTATGCTTTGCTGCACGGATGCTTATATATGTTACTAATTTGGAGTAGTGATCGATATTGGACCAAGTTCTATGAAGGATCGTAGCTGCTCTGGTCTCGTGAATTATATTATGAGAAAATGTCCATTTAGTACTAATTTGGCCCCTTCACTATCCATTTCAATGATCATCTTATTTTCTTCCCCTATTCAACATAAGGTAACAACTCTTATTACCCATTTGAACAAATCTTTTCAACCCTAGTACAGTTTTAATTTTTTTCTTCATTTTGTCCTTTTTTCTTATCTAACAGATTTTTGAATTATAACGTGCTGAGAAAGTGGAAGATAGAGAAACTTTACCGAAAGGTCACCGAACTCCGCCGGGGTCCCATGGCCTGTTGCCGGAGTCCGGTCGTCGGATTCCGGTCACCAAATATTTTTTGTCGGATTTTTTTTTTTCGCCGGATTTTTTTTTTCAATATTACTTTAGTCGTCGGATTCCAGTCACTGGACTCAAGTTACTGAGGGTCAATAATGTGATTACTGGGGGTCAGTAATGTGATTATTGAGGGTCAGTAATGTGATTACTCGGAGTCAGTAATGTGATTACTGGGGGTCAGTAATAGATTAGTTAGTGTCTTTAATGTGATTACTGAGGGTCAGTAATTGATTACTGAGTGTCAGTAATCGATTACTGAGGGTCAATGCCACATAGTACTAGATAGAAAAAGAATACATTGATAAAATTTTGCATAAGTATTGCAGAGCTCAAATTCAAGTGCTTTTAAGGCTTGCTAACATGACCTCAATTAAGCTTCTAAAAGAAGCAAAAGAAGACCCACCATCATCAACAACCTTCCTACATATTCCACTCATTTCCTGAACCCTCTTCCTAATCTCACCATCACCCTCCATTAAACGTCTCAGAACTCTGTCAATCTCATATGCTGTCACAAAATCACCACCGTACCATCCTTTTTGTATACAACTCTCAACTCCCAACTCCACCCCGAATTGTACTAATCAATGGCCCAATTCCTTTATTCCTATTCCTTTAGTCCTCTCGACCCGGTTTGCTGATCGAAGGGGAGGGACGACTGGGTCGAGGCAGCGTCGTCCGAGGGATCAGAGGGATCGGAGGTCGGAGGTCGAGGCTCCGGGCTGCTGGGTCGAGGCAGCGGTGGTGAGCAGAGGTGGTCCGATCGGGCGGTCGTCGTGCTTGAGCGGCGGGGAGAGCAAGCCGATTTGGGTCAAGCAGCGGTGGCGCCGATTTTGGGTCGAGCAGTGGTGGCGCTGATCAAAGGAGGGGAGGACGACTGGGTCGAGGCAGCGTCGTCCGAGGGATTGGAGGGATCGGAGGTCGGAGGTCGAGGCTCCGGGCTGCTGGGTCGAGGCAGCGGGGTGAGGCAGAGGTGGTCTGATCGTCGTTCGCAGGGTCTGAAACCCTTGCCGTCGTTCGGGTTGGGAGAGGTAGGGGGCGGAGGAGAAGGGTCGAGGGCGGCGGGGAGAGAGAGAGAGAGAGCAGATCTCGTGAGAGAAACTGAGAGAGTATGTAGCACTACCAGAAAAAAGGGTTTTCCCGACGAAAAAAAAACGGCCGACGAATTAAAATTTTCGTCGGTAATTCTAAAGAATAGCCGACGATTTTATTTTTCGTCGGTGAAAAAAAAAAATCGTCGGCCATAGTTTAACCATAGCCGACGAAACCGTTTTTTCGTTGGTATTTTCAAAAAATCGTCGGCTATATTCATATTTCAGTCGACGATTTCTATTTTCGTCGGCCTTTCTCCGAAACATTAGCCGACGAAAATTTTTAGAAGTATGGCCGACGAAGTTGACATTTTCGTCGGCTATAAGTCTATATATTTTCATATCTGGGCAGTAGCTGCTCATTTCAAAAAAAAAGGGGAAAAACGGGAGAAAGAGTGAAAAATCTGTGGGTATTGTTAAAATCCGTCCTCTCTTACATTGTGGAGCTATATATAGGTACGTATATGTGTATATATGTTGATTTTGAGTTTTAGTGATTTTAATTTAGTAAGTGATTTTTTGTTTTGTTGTTGTTTTAGTGTTAGAATGTATGTATATATGTTGATTTTGAGTTTTAGTTGAGTTGATTTTGAGTTTTAGTTGAGTTGATTTTGAGTTTTAGTGATTTTGATTTATTAAGTGATTTTTTGTTTAATTTGTTGTTGTTTTAGTGTTAGAATGTATGTATATATGTTGATTTTGAGTTTTAGTTTAATTATGTGTTTTAATTTGATGTTATTTTAATTAGTGTTAAAATATATATATATATATATATATATATATATATGTTAATTAATAGTTGTTGATAGTGTAATTAACTTAAATAATGGTTGATATATAGTGTAACTTAAATAATGGTTGTTAATGGTATATATATATGAGTTGATGTTAATAATAATAATATATATTGTAATGTAATTAATTATTAAGATTTATATATATATATATATATATATGTATGTGTTAATTAATTTCTTATTAATTAAAGTTATACATATATATTATTATCAGGCTATATATGGATCTGGATAAGAGTTGGATTTCGCTTACAAGGCATGACCGACGATACACTACAGGAGTTGTGAATTTTTTGCAGTTCGTCGAGGAAAATGCAAACGGGAATGATTACCATTATTGCCCGTGCAAGAAATGTAAGTGTCGCAGTGATATGTGTCGATTTTCGATTAGGACAGTATGGGAGCACCTAAAGAGTAATGAGTTTTGGCCGAAGTACAAACGTTGGATATATCACGGTGAGCCATCATTAGATGGATCGCATGATCATGGGCAGTTTTTTTAGGCGGGCAGTAGTAGTACATCCAACGATCCAACAATGGCATTCGTTAAAGACGTGTTTCCTTTTGAAAGCGGTGTACGTGGGGAACAATATATGCATGACCCGGTACTGCCCTTCCCACAAGTTGTCAACACTGCTGCCTTTGATAAGTACAACAAACTGATTGCATTGCAACAGACCCCTGTGTTTTCAAGTTCTGAGAAGACAGTTCTTCAAAGTGTGATGGAGGTAATGAGGATTAAAGTCGAGACAAAATCGACTATCAGGCAAGTGGATGAATATCTTCAGTACACTTCTTCGTTGTTGGAGGAGGGTCATCGTAATCCTACCAATCACCGTAAGGTCTGAAGTATCCTCAAAGATCTAGGGCTTTCCTACATTAAGATCCATGCATGCGCATTTGACTGCGTTCTCTTCTGGGGTAAAGATGCAGAAGGGAATGACCTTGTTAGCCTTGACGCATGTCCGATATGTCAGTCTGACCGATATAAGTTGACGGGAGCAGGCAATAGGAAACCTGTGAAAGTGGTTTGGTATTTTCCGTTGAGAGATAGGCTTGAGCGGTTGTACATGTCAGAAACCACCGCAAAAGCTATGAGATGGCACGGTGAGGGGACGCGGGAGACGCAGATATCATGACACACATCTCTGACGGAGCGGCTTGCATATAAACAACGAGTTTCCTCATTTTGTGTCAGATGTCAGAAACGTCAGGTTCGGGCTCTCAACCGAAAGGTTCAACCCTTTCGGCACCATGAGTCTTTCATACAGTATATGGCCGGTGGTTTTGGTACCTTACAACCTTCCTCCGTGGATGTGCATGAAGAAGGAATATAATATGTTGACGTTGTTGATTCCGGGGCCTGGTTACCCAGGAAAATGTCTCGATGTGTATATGAGACCATTGATTGAAGAGCTTAAGGTATTGTGGGACGTTGGTCATCCCACTTTTGACAAGTACAAGGAGGAGACGTTCCAGATGCATGCCATGGTTATTGGTACCATCAGTGATTTTCCTGCTTATGGGATGTTGTCGGGCAGCGTTGTTAGGGGATACAAAGCTTGTCCAAAGTGCCTCAGCGATTATGGGAGCACCCCTCATTGCAACAAGATATGCAGAATGGGTCATCGTGTGTTCCTTCCGGCGGATCACCACTGGCGTTACGAGTCCGCCGCATTTGATGGAACCGAAGAACACGGTGGTCCCCCCAGAAGATGGACGAGAAGAGAAATTTTAGCAGTGCTTAATGAGTACGATTTTGGGCCCCTCAGCAATCATCCCGATATTGTAGCGGAAATACCTGAAAGGCCTGAGGAGTACAAATTCTGGACACATAAGAGCATATTGTGGGAACTCCCGTACTGGTGTGAGTTGCTGATCCGTCACTTCCTAGACGTTATGCACATAGAAAAAAAATGTTTCTGAAAGTGTGGTGGGCACAACGCTGAACTTGGAAGGGAAGACGAAAGACGGTCCTAAGGCTCGCACTGATCTGCAAAACATGAATATCAGAAAACAACTATGGTTGAAACAAGGGAAGAGAAAAATGCCTCAAGCTCCTTACACCGTCAAGCCTGAGCATAAATCAGAAATTTTCCATTGGATAAGTCGGGCCAAGTATCTTTCAGGCTTTGCTGGAAATATAGCCAAGTGTGTGAACAGACAATTCAACAATCTTTACGGGTTGAAAAGTCATGACAATCATATCTTGCTACAGCGTCTCTTCCCTGTTTTCATTCGACCGTTCCTTCCCCGTCACGTTGTGGAGCCGTTAGTAGCGTTGGTAAGATTTTTCCAGAAGGTATGCACACGGGAAGTGAGAAAATCTGACCTCCGGGAAATGCAACAAGACATCGTTCATATCATGTGTAAATTTGAGATGATATTTCCTCCAAATTTTTTAGACATCATGCCTCACCTCATGATCCATCTTCCTCGGCAGTTGTTGCTTACCGGTCCTGTGCACTTCACTTGGATGTATCCGATGGAAAGGTACGTATTTTACACCTTCTGTTAATTTCTTCATCAATATATGTGATATAGTATTAATGTATTATCATAACACTTTAAAAACTTGATTTATAGGCAACTTGGACAATACGGTGATTTTGTCCAAAACAGATCCGCACCTGAAGGATGTATAGCTGAAGCATATATTGCGCACGAGTGCGTCACCTACATGAAGCTGTATTTAGGAGCGTTACAGGAAAGCATACCGGAAGATGTACCTTCACAGTTCCATCTTTCCATACTCTCCGACGATGTTGTACTCGGTGGAAACATGCCAGTTTCCTACAAGTTGAAAGATTATGAGGTAGTCATTGCACATTGGTGGGTACTAATTAACTGTCCAGAAGTTCAGTTTTGGAAGAACATACATCTAAACTGTGACCAAGTAGGAGGTGATCTCGATTACCACAACCGGACATTCGCAGAGTATTTCGGCCGCTGGGTACGTAACTTTAACACTATTCTATACGTATTTATATATTATTGTGTATAATTATTCATATTTATAGTTGATTTTAATGGTTGCAGATGGACCTTATTAAAAATGATAATCACCCAAATTGGTCGCACGAACTCAGACTTCTGGCGATGAAGCCGGTCTATTCAAAAGTTTATGTGACGTGTAAGGTGAATGGTGTGTTATTTCGATGTGAAGAAAGAGACCTCAGACTGAAAACACAAAATTCAGGGGTTATGGCACATGGTGGGGATGATGGAGTTGACTATTACGGTGTTCTCCATTCAGTTGTGGAACTGCATTATGGGGAAGGCATGAAAGTGCACCTTTTCAAGTGTAAATGGTTTGACACACGGCCGCAGAGCATGAAAACCGATCAATACGGCATAACTTCTGTGAACACTAGTACATCATGGTATGAGAACGACCCGTTCGTTTTGGTCACATGGGTGAAACAAGTGTTTTATCTTGATGATCTCGCGAAGGGTGACCCGTGGAAAGTAGTCAACACTATCCACCATCGCAACATTTACCGGGCGTCTACACTTGGAGTGGCTGAAGAGAACGAGGAAGGGGGCACAGCGTATCAAGAGGCCAACTCAAACGGTATTCATGACTCATCTTTTATTCGCCTAGACACGCCGGTGCGAATTCGACGTGAAGAGTCACTGCTTGTTGATGTTGATCCAAATGAAGAAACTAACTAGGACTCTAGTGGTGAGGAACGACATAAATTACCCCTATCGAGCAATTCAGAAACCGAAGAAGACTCATCCGATGATTCCGATTACAATCCGACGGATTAAGTAATTTAGATGATGTAATCCTTTCATTTGTAATCCACTCTTTTCTAATGAACGGGCGTGGGGATGAGCCTCCCAGCATAGGCTGGGTTCCAAACCCCTTAAAAAAAATTTTGAAATATGTTGACTGTTGGGTTTCTGTTTTTTTTTTGTTCAATTTTGGTTATATATGAACAGGACATAGGAATACGAGAGGTGTAACACCACTGATTTTTTTATTTTTTTCAATGAATAGCCGACGAAAAATGCATTCTTTCGTCAGCTAAACTAATTATAGCCGACAAAAAATGCGTGATTTCGTCGGCCAAAACTATATTGAAAAATACATATTTTATTTTAGACAGAAAACGACAAAAGAATAGCCGACGAGTACTATGTTTGATTTCGTCGGCTATGATTTAAAAAAAAAAACAAAAAAAAACCACCTTCCATTTTCTATCACGGGCTCTCAACCATTGCTTCATCCTTCAAATGCAAATATGTCGTCAAATAAGATATGACCGAAATAATGATATACGTCTACGGTTGAAAAATGACAAGATTCCGACAAATTCTGTGTGCCGAATGTTGCGGTTAATTGTGTTTTACTTCCATTTTAGCCTGACGTTCGGTAAATATTTTGAGGAAAATTTTTATACGATTAGTTGCGTCTCATCGATTTGAAACTATTATCTATTGAAGGTCAGGCAAAAAAACGTCATTTAGGCAGGCCAATTACCATTTCTAACCGTTTAAAGGGTTGACTCACCCGGTTGACCGTCCCGATCGAGCCTTTAACGTTGTCAGATGTAGTTAGATTTTTTTTCATACATGTATTTAATCTTAACGGTGATATCTGACGGTTGGAATAGATTTTCCAAACTTTTACATTCAAAATCGGAACATATGCACTAATGTTCCTTAACTTGTTTACTAAGTGTTTAATTGAATGTATAGTTTCAAATAGTTACTATACGTACACTCTTCAAATGCAAATATGTCGTCAAATAAGATATGACCGAAATGATAAAATACGTCAACGGTTGAAAAATGACAAGATTCCGACAAAATCTGTGTGCCGAATGTTGAGGTTAACTGTGTTTTACTTCCGTTTTCCTATGGGTAGCCTGCGTTCGGTAAATATTTTGAGGAAAATTTTTATACGATTAGTTGCGTCTCATCGATTTGAAACTATTATCTGTTGAAGGTCAGGCCAAAAACCGTCGTCTAACTAGACTAATTTCCGTTTTAAAGCGTTTATAGGTTTGACTTAGTGGTTTGACTTAGTGGTTTGGCCAACAGTTTAGCCGATGAAAATTATATGTCGTCGGCTAAACTCTTGCGATCCGCTTATTGTCCGCCGTTGGATGGCTCAGATCCAACGGCTGCTGATTTTCCAAAGTATAGCCGACGAAATATTTGAATTCGTCGGCTAAACTCTTGCGATCCGCGCCTTTTCATTGTCCGCCGTTGGATGGCTCAGATCAGACGGCTGCTGATCTCCTAAAGTATAGCCGACGACATTCAAAGTATAGCCGACGATGTTAAAGTTTTCGTCGGCTATAGTTAAGAATAGCCGACGAAATCTTTTTTAATCGTCGGCTATTCTTTCGGGTATAAATCAGAAACTGTCGAACCCTAGCCGACTTTTTCCTCTCTTCCTCCTCCTCCTCCTGCTGCTGCTCCAATCTGCCGCAAAGATTTCGTTTCCGCCGCGCTGCTGCTCCTCCTCCTCAAATCGGAGCCTAAACTCTCCTCCAATTCCGGCCTCATCCTCCGATTCTCCTCCTTCCTCAAGCTATTCCGGCCGGCCTCCTCCTCCTCCTCCTTCCCCTCCGCCTTCCCCTCCTCGTCCGACCTCCTTCCCCTCCTCGTCCGGCCTCCTCCTCCGATCCGGTTAAATTTTTTTTTTTTCAATTTAGTTTAATTTTATAAATTGTTATATATTTAATTTTAATTATATAAATTGTTATATATTTGTTAATAAATTTAATTTTAAAAAATTGTTATATATTTGTTATATATTTTATTTTAATTATATAAATTGTTATATAATAAATTGTTATATATTTGTTAATAAATTTAACTGTTATTTAGGTTAAATAGTTAATTTTAATAATGAAATATAGTTATATTTGTATATAAATAGTTATATTTAGGTTAATGGTTAGTATTATTTAAAATTAGTACAAATTTAAATATTAATTTGTTAGTATGTTTTGAAATATGTTAGTATTATTGGTTATTATATTAATTAGAATTTGTTATTTAATGTAATATAATTTAATATTAATTAATGTATTAATGCCTCAAGCTGCAGATGGCCGATGCATTCAGACAGTTCTTCGGAGGCCGTCGTTCCAGATCTAGGGGTTCTGGAAGTTCCACAGAGTCCGACAGGGCCTTTAGCCAGCCTGAGAGGACCACCACCCAGCCGTGGAGGAGTGTGGATTCATCCCAGCCGCGGAGGCCTGTGGATTCATCCCAGCCGCGGAGGAGTGTGAGTTCTCGGCACCAGACCCTTCTCCAGGCGGGGCGGCCGTCGAGCAGTTTACGTCCCCCTGTCGGGCCAGATGCTCCGAGGTTCAGTAGGCAGCTATTTCAGGACGAGATAGCTGCAGACGTTCCTCAGGTCCGTATGCCTGAGGTTCATCGGGAGCCGATGACGAGTCCGACGACGTCTGCTGCTGACTCGACTGAGGGGCCTACTCTCCCAAATCAGCTCTACCTGCCGTACAACATTCCTGCGATACCCGAGGTCGACTTTCGAGGTGTGTCCATATGGCCTGCTATGCCTCAGTACGTGAGTGCTGCGGAGGCATACCAGCAGCAGCCATTTGAAAACCCTGACCTCCTGATTTCGGCGAGGAGAAAAGGAAAGTCGACAGACGAGTCATCCAGTTCAGGTAACATTTGATTTTATTAATTAAATGTTTTATTAAAATTAACGCACTAATATTTAATTTTATTAACCAATCGTCGTTTATGTGATAGGGACAGCCGCTAGCAGTTCAACGAGGAATACGAGAGGTGTCATATGTTTTGACACGCTCAGAAGAACTGTTGAGAGCAACGGGAGGATCTGGATCAACGAACCTCCTAATTAGGAGGTTCAGGGGAAAAAACGCCGTGACTACACGGGTTGCGTGGGGGCACTGATTAGGGACAGAGTCCCTATGTTGTGGACGCGGTGGGCTGATGTGCCCGAAGAGATCAAGAGGGAGGTGAACAACGCCGCGTCGGTGAGTAATTTAAAAAATTTAATTTATTTTACGTAATATTTAATAATTTTCGGTATTGTTATAATTGTAAAACTAATAAAATATTATCTTTCAGACATACTTCTAGATTGCAGAACATAAGCAGCATTGGGCGGACGCGATGCAGTCGTTGAGGTACGTTCGGAATTCCTTATCTTATAATTTGAAATATTTTATGATATTAATAATATTTCTAATGCACTTTTGTTTTTTCCGTAGGTTCAAAGAGTGGAAGAACGAGCTCCGTTCTCACTTTAACCAATACGACAACCGTAGTCGTATGGGTACTCCCAGAGAGTTCATGTTCAGGGAGTACGAGTGGCGTTGGTTGAAGACTGTAGACTTCAACAACCCACTTATGCAGGTAAATACTAAACTTAACTATAAATGTTTATTTGTTAAAATTTTAATTATTAGTTTAATTATTTTATAATTATTACACTAAAATTTTTTGATGCATTTTTCTAATATTTTATTATTTGTTTGAAGCAACGGTCTCGGATAAACTCTGCGAACCGCCGCCGTAGCACAACCCCCCATCATGGTGGTTCTAGGCCGTTTGCACAATATCAGGAGGAGGCGCTTAGAGATCATCCTGATAGCAACCCGTACGTGGAGACGTTCAAGATCGCTTATCCACAAGCGACAGAACAGCTCGTAAGTCGTTGATTACGATTTTAAAATTTTAATTATTAATTTTACTTAATTATATATTTGTTAGAATATTAATTATTATTTTTTTTCCCGTTCAATTAGGAGAGGGTGAACCGGGCTGAAGAAGAGGTGTTCCAGCAAGTAGTTCGGGAGACACAACCGAACATTTTAGAGGTAGATCTGGAAGAAGCCCTGTGCCAGGTCGACCGATCGAATGTCCAAACGGCAGCGAGGATGTTCGACGCAGCCTTCCCACACCGCTCAAACCAATACTACTGCCGGGGTTTGGGAAGTTCTGGAATAGGGCTCCTGAAGACCACTAAGAGAGGTCAAAAGAAGGGAGGCGGGGACAGCCAACAGATGAGGGGGGAAGTGCAGAGATTGGCCGCAAGATTGGCGGCCGAGTCCCAGAGATCACAGGAGCTACGCCGTAGAACACAACAGTATCATTTGGATCTGGCCAGTTGGCATGCTGAATGCGACAGAGTTCGGCAACACAACTACGCCGCCCAACAAAACTGGTGGTGTGATATGTTCGCGGCACAACAACACGCCCTTGAACCCCCGCCCCCGTTTCAGCCGTTAGTTGAACCTCCAATGCCTCAACCTCCCGATGATGATAGCAGGATGCTGGGGATGACGTGGTGGACTTTAGTGCTTTAGGTGATGATTAGGGTTATATTTTATGTATATTGGAACAAATTAAATAATAAATCATTTAGACGTGTTTCTTGTTGGTGCAAATGCATGGATTGTCTTTGTGATTTGCAGGTTGCTTGGAATGGTAATTTAGAAATTAATTTAATGTTTTTTCCCCCAAATGTAAGAATAGCCGACGATATTGGCATTATTTCGTCGGCTATAAGTGCTATAGCCGACGATTTTTACCAAATTTCGTCGGCTATAACTTTTATAGCCGACGAAAATGACATTATTTCGTCGGCTATAACTAATTAATGCCTATTAAAATATTAATATATTTCGACGAAATAACCGACGAAATATGCTGGAATCGTCGGCTATATTTCAGAACAAATAGCCGACGAATTTCGTCGGCTATAGTTTACGATATCGTCGGCCATACTCGAAAATATCCGACGAATTTCGTCGGATATTTTGTCCAGATTTGGTCGACGAAATTAATTTTCGTCGGTAAAGTCGTTGGCCATACTCGAATATAGCCAACGATTTCGTTATTTTCGTCAGCCATTGGTATTACCGACGGCGTTTTTCCAACGAATTATAGTCGACGAAAATTTCGTCGGGAGAAGGAATAGCCGACGAAAATTCGGCATAGTCGACGAAATTTTTTTCGTCGGCTATTCTCTCGGATCTGGTAGTGAGTTACTAATGCATAGTTTACACAGAATAGGTACAAGGATGACAGTTACTAAGATAGTGACACAGATAGTTACGAAATTGATAGTTACTGAGATAGTTAGTAAAATAGTAATACAGATAGTTACAAAACTGATAGTTACTAAGGTAGTTACTAATATAGTTACACAAATAGCTTTCAAAATTGATAGTTACTAAGGTAGTTAAACATATAGTTTTCAAAATCGATAATTACTATGATAGTTACTAAGGTACAAGGATGATAGTTACTAAGATAGTTACTAAGGTAGTTACACAGATAACTTTCAAAATTGATAGTTACTATGATCGTTACTAAGGTAGTTACACAGATAGTTTTAAAATTGATAGTTACTATAATAGTTACTAAGGTAGTTAAACAGATAGCTTTCAAAATTGATAGTTACTATGATAGTTACGAAGGTACAAGGATGATAGTTACTAAGATAGTTACTTTGTCATTTACTTGATAGTTACTTGATAGTTACTAGGCTAGTTTCCAAAACTGTTCCTTGAATAGTAACTTTGATAGTTACTCAGAAACAATCTGCTTAACTTTTCATGAAACAATCTGTTCAAATAAAGCATAAACAATCTGTTCAAATAAAGCAAAAAAATTCCTATACTTTAAACTTCCTAAATTTTCCTAACAATCTGTTCAATCGATCTAACAGTCTCTCCAACTATGCCGATTGTCCGCAAAACGCTTCAGAATGTAAGTCCTAAACTTGTCAGCCTCTTTTTTTCCAAACTTCTTGTTGAAATTGCCTTGTGACATGATAACGTTCATGAAGTACATGACATATATCCCATAATCGACGCTGTTTTGTCACAATAAATAGATTAATAAAAGTCAGACAGTTATAAAGATGATAGTTAGTGATATAGTTACAAAGATGCTGGAATAAGAACTTACGAATCAGATTGTTGTTGAGGCAATTTTCCGCTGTACGAACTGACTGTAAAATTTGACTTATAATTCTCCTTAATCCACCTTATAGATTGAAGAGCCTCTTCTACCATCTGCAATTCAATGCTGGTGCTCTTGTTACAGTCTATTTTGTACCTGCATCCTTGCTCCAGCATGTCATCCGATTGTTCAAGCACAACTTTCATCAGCAAATTAATCATTGTAACCTATTAATAGCATAGTTAGTCAGATAGTTACAAAAAATAATAGTTATTCAGATAGTTACTTTCATAGTTAATCAGATAGCTAGCAAAAATTGATAGTTACAAAGATAGTTACTAACATAGTTACACAGATAGGTTTCAAAATTGATAGTTACTAAGATAGTTACTAAAATAGTTACACAGATAGGTTTCAAAATTGATAGTTACTAAGATAGTTACTAATGCATAGTTACACATATAGTTTTCAAAATTAATAGTTACTAAGACAGTTACTAATGCATAGTTTACACAGATAGTTTTCAAAATTGACAGTTACTAATATTATAGTTACTAACATACCATTTTTTGAGCATCTTTAAAACTTTGCCCGGTTTCTTTTCTTCTTGCCCTCATGGAATCAAAGTGGGCAAATTTGCACGCTTCCTTGTCAAACACCAGTAGAGTATGGTGGAAGCTCCGCTTATGTGTAAGGGGTATCATAATGGTATCCGCTTTAGCTAGCTTCTCATAGAGAGGTTCACAGAAGAACTGATGAATTGGTTTTGCTTCGAGGTCTTCTGTCGACATCTGTTTTTAAACCAAACCTATGATTAGTTATCTCATAATGTTTTACAAAAATATAATTCTCCTGTTAATTAGTATCTTACCCAGGAGTGAGTGAGCAGAATTTCTATTTTTTGTGCAACTGGATCGTTGATGTCCTTCATTTCGCTATATAACAAAGATGCAAATGCATCAATCATGTTATTTGCGACTTCAACTCCAAACACGACTTGTTCAATTTCATGCTTTGAAATTTCAGTTCCCACCTCCTTTCCTTCCCAGAAGAACACTCTACAGACATGATAGAAAATCATATGATAGTTACTAAGACAGTTACAGTCAGATTATAGATACTGAGATAGTTACTAAAATAGTCACACATGTAGTTAGTCAGATAGTTACTCAAAATGATAGTTACTGAGGCAGATAGTTAGAAAGATAGATACTAAGATGATAGTTATTGAGATAGTTACTGAGATAGTTACTTAAGAAACTATCCAGACAGATACCAGGACAGATTGTAGGACAGACAGTTAATAAGATATATACCAAGACAGATAGCAGGACAGATTGTAGGATAAATGAATATTATGCTTACCCGCTTGGCGCCTTGTTCCAGTATTCTCGAAACCTTTGCTTCGTGTTTTCGTCCATATGATCTTTGTAAACTGTGTGGTCATCCCGATCCATCACCTCTCGTTGGCTAGGTTGATAAGGTTCCTCGATCTGAATCACCAACAAGGTAAATTGGTTCACCTTCCTCTGTCACCCCAGCCACATCGTCAAATGAAGTCTGAACAGCAGTTACTGATTCAACCTGTTCTGGTTGCACCACCTTTCTCAAACTTTCCTCCTCTTTCTTTTTCCGCCTCTCTTCTTCAAACTTTTTTCTGTTCTCTTCCTGCCTCTTTCTTTTGATTTCCCGTTCAGCTTTGACTTCACCCCACTATATGTTGTCCTTTCTTGACGTCCTCTTTCTGTTTTTTATGCGCACAACATATGAATATATTCTCAGCTATTCTGCTAAACTCCCGGAGTGCATTTCATCAAGCGAAAAATTCGTCACATTTTGGTTTGATCTAATATGCACTTTTTTCTTTGTTTTTGCCTCAGCTTGGTTGAAAACAGGCATGGGGACCGGTGACTCTATGATCTGGAACTTGTGAGGTTCAACTATCATGTCACCTAGAGTTACCTTTCTGGCTTGTGGAGTAGGTGGAGTCCTCAGATTTGCTGTTGAGATTTCTTTTGGTTGCTGCGGTGATTGAGTGGGAGTGCTATAAGCTCCCCAAGGAGATATAATCCCCGGCAAGATGTTGAAAGAAGGCATTTCCGTCACCGATGCCTTGGGTGACCATCTTGCTTCCTTTGGGATTTTTCTACGATATGTTCTTCTTTCTTCCTCATCACCTGCGCGATAGGAAATCAAATGATAGTTATAGTTACAGTTATAGTTACTAATACATATACTCATATGATAGTTACTCAGTTCTGTTGATGGTTACTAAGATAGTTACTAAGGTAGTTAAACAGATAGTTTTCTCAAATGATAGTTACTAAGGTAGTTGCACAAAATAGGTACAAATATGATAGTTACTAAGATATTTACTAACATAGTTACACATAATAGTTTTCAAAAACAGATAGTTACTAAGATAGTTACTAACATAGTTACACAGATAGTTTTCAAAATTGATAGTTACTAAGATAGTTATTCAAAATTGATAGTTACTAAGATAGTTACTAACATTGTTGCACAGATAGTTTTCAAAATTGATAGTTAATAACAAATTTTTATTAGCTTTGCTTTTTTCTTCCTCTCTTCTTTTTTCAGCCTCTTCTTTTTTCTTCCTTTCTAACTCTTCCTCAACTTTATTCAAAGCGTCCAGCTGATCTGCTACAAGCTGTTCTTCTTCTTTTGTATTTTTCTAACTGCTTTCCTTCACTTCAGTTGTCTACCCTTCTTTTTCGGCTTCAGTCGCCAGTTTTTCCAGGCCATCTGATTGAGATTGTGGTGATGTCATCTCCATTGGGTCGGAGAATTGAGTCAGTGGGCCACAATTTTCTTTTGCCTCTCCAACTCAGCCTTTAATTTTAAATTTTCCAGCTTTTGTGCCGTTGCACTCTCTTTCATCACCACAATTTCCAGTCTGGCGTCTTCCAAATCTTGTGACATCTGTGCTAGATTTTTCTCCTTTTCTTGTAATTTTTTTTAAATGCTCAATCTGCATTTGCTTTTTCGTGAGCTGTTCTGAATTTTCTTTGTTGATGATTCCATGTTGCATTTGTTCTATTTTAGTCTGCTCAGCTGCTTCTGGTTCATCCTCATCCTCACTTGTCCCTTCCAGGTCTTCTCTGCTTTTTCCGAAATGTTTCTGAAAAAAATAAAATAACAATTACTCACACACTTACTGACATAGTTACCAAAATGATAGTTACCAAAATATTTACTAACATAGTTAGTCAGACATAGTTACAAAGATGATAGTTAGTCATCTTTGATAGTTACTACGATAGTTACTAGTTACTAACATAGTTAGTCAGACATAGTTATAAAGATAATAGTTAGTCAGATAGTTGCTAACATACTTACACAGATTGTTTACAAAATTTATAGTTACTGAGATAGTTACTAAGATAACTACACAAATAGTTTTCAAAATTGATAGTTACTAAGGTAGTTACTAACACAGTTACAGAGATAGCTATTTAAAAATGATAGTTACTAAGATAGTTACTAAGATGATACTTACTGACAAGTCTTTGAGTTGATACTTCCACATCTTTTTCTTCAACTTTTCCAGGTCCCATTTTCTAATCTGGTGTTGTTCATTGTCCCTCCCTGGAATTGGCTCCACCAAGTTTGTCTTCATGCACAGCCAATATTAGTTGCAGAAGGAATGTTAGTTTATAAGAAGCAAAATGATATAACATAAAAGAATAAAGGAAGATAAAACTCGCGCACTGCTTACCAGAATGACATGAACACATCCTCCTGTATTCTTTGATGCACGGTCCGATTTCTTGTACTTTGTGAGACATCTTTTCAAGAAGATTTTGACTTACTTTTGCCCAGGTATAGTTAGATGTCTCATCTAAATCCTCCACAGCTCTGACCATGTCTATATGGAGGGTTCCCTTTGCATTTGAGAAGAGAAGCTTGATGAGAATGTCGACAATAATCAGCCTTGCTATATTTGCATCTCTGCTTCCTCTTTCCTCATCAGATTTAGAATTCTTATTTAATTCGGCTGTTATGGCTGTATTCACCATCTTTTTATTGACTTCCTTTGATTATCCGAAAAATCTGATCACAAAATCAGAAATGGGCGTCTCTTTTCTCTGAATGTACACTCCTGTACGGTTCAGCCCCAGAATTTGTGAAATATCTGATGATTTTATTCTAAACTTCTTCCCAGCAAACTGAAACTCATCTCTTACGTGATCGTAAGCTTCTAGCACCATCCCCAATTGGTTGTTTGACTTTGAACCGTAAACAAGGTTCTGGTGTAGTGCTTGAAACAGCTTGGCAAAGGGAGTCCTCTCGATCAGTTGTAGTACTGCCTCTGGTATTTGGCCCCCATATTCATTGAAATTTGGTAGGGTGCTTCTGAACTGTAGGGTCTGCCCCTTTTTCTTCTGTTCATTTGAAAACACAATTAAAACAAAATTAGTATGACAGTTGATAGTTACTAGTTACTTTAATAGTTACAATGATAGTTACTAGTTACTTTCATAGATACTATGATAGTTACTAGTTACTGTGATAGTTACTATGATAGTTACAATGATAGTTAGTAGATATTGTGATAGTTACTATGATAGTTACTAGTTACTTTTCATAGATACTATGATAGTTACCTTGATAGTTATTAGTTACTTTCATATTTACTATGATAGTTACTAGTTACTGTGATAGTTACTTTGATAGTTAGTAGATACTGTGATAGTTACTATGATAGTTAGTAGATACTGTGATAGTTACTTTGATAGTTAGTAGATATTGTGATAGTTACTTTGATAGTTACAATGATAGTTACTAGTTTTTTTCATAGATACTATGATAGTTACCTTGATAGTTACTAGTTATTTTCATAGTTACTATTCATAGATACTATGATAGTTACCTTGATAGTTATTAGTTACTTTCATAGTTACTATGATAGTTACTTTCATAGTTACTATGATAGTTACTAGTTACTGTGATAGTTACTTTGATAGTTAGTAGATACTGTGATAGTTACTTTGATAGTTAGTAGATATTGTGATAGTTACTTTGATAATTACAATGATAGTTACTAGTTTTTTTCATAGATACTATGATAGTTACCTTGATAGTTACTAGTTATTTTCATAGTTACTATGATAGTTAGTAGATACTGTGATAGTTACTATAATAGTTAGTAAATACTGTGATAGTTACTTACAGGATTTTGCAGTTGATGTTCTTCTTGTTTTTCTATCAGTACGATCTTCTTTGCACCTTTATCATCATCTTCATCAGTTTGATAATCATATCCACTACCACTACTAGATGTATCATATTCAGTTTCATCACCATCATCTTGTTGTTGCCATTTTCTTTTTTTATCTCTAGCTCCCCTTTCTTCCGTTATCTGCACATTTGATAAGCAAAGTTACTATGGCAGTTTTTTCAATTATAACACAGTTAGTAAGATAGTTACTCAAAAGAAAAACAGTTACTATGACAGTTACTTACTGATTTTCGTGCTTGCTTTCCTTTTTTAACATCAGCACCATCATCGCTTTCATCATCTTGTTTTCTTTTTCTTTTGGCAGCTGCCGCTACCTTATCTTCGCTTATCTGTACATTTGATAAACACAGTTACTAAGACACTTTTTCAATTGTAACATAGTTACTGAGATAGTTACTTATAAGAAATACTGTTACTACTATAGTTACTAACTAATTGTGTTGTTTTCCTTTCCAGTTTCTGTTATTATTTTTCTTTCCCTTCTATCTCTTCTGCTTTTTTCTTCTATGCTCCCATCAATTCATAGTTAGATTATTTATACACTAACATTTGCATTACCAACTGCTTAATAGTTACACTAACAGTTACAGAAAAAATATAATTTCGATTACGAAGATAGATAGTTACCTTTCACTGTTTTTGTTTTGCAGTCTTCTTTTCTGGATTGTCCTCATTCCTCTTTTTTTTGTTCGTAGCTCGTGTTGTCTATCATCCTCACTTGAAGTAACCTCTTTTGCCGGACTATTTTTCAGTTTTGGTGCCATTTTCTGCATATGTGAGGGAAAAAAGTTATAACCTGATAGAACCATAAACTCAAACAGTTCACATATATTTCCATCACCAAATTTCACAACTACTATACATTTATGCAACACTGAAACAATATAATTTCATTAACATAAACTCAAACAAGATAGTTACTAGAATAGAATCTGTTATTGTTCATTGCACGTAACACAGTTACTAGAATAGTTTCTGTTATAGTTCCTTGCACATAACACAGTTACTAGAATAGTTTTTGTTATAGTTCCATGCACATAACATAGTTTCATCTAAGGTTGGGCATCCGGATTTCGGATCGGATTTGAAGCAAATCCATATCCAATTCGAATTATTCGGTTTGAGATTTTCTTCATCCGTATCCGAATTTTAAAATAGCGATCCGAATATTAAACCAATCCGGATTTCCGGATCGGTTCGGATCGGATTCGGTTTTTATCCGAATTCAAAAAACCTACTTTCTTAGGAATTAAAATTTCAAAATGCATCAAACAATCCATAATCATAATTCCATAAAATAATTAAAATCAATTACCCAAATCATAAAATCCGTCACTATAATTCCATACTTAGTACATAACCAAATTTAAATTTATCATAAAGGGTTGACACGAGAGAATGAATTGGGGTGTTAGGGATTTTATATGGATAGATCATTAGATTAAGTGTTGGAGAGTACATGGTAAAGACATGGAACCAACGAATAATAATGTTATACGTATGTAAAAAGTATATAAATGTAAATTAAAAAAATTCGGATCGGATCGGTTTTTTTCGGATGGTTTATGAGGTTGATCCAAATCCAACCCGGTTTAAAACGGATCGGATCGGTTCATTATTTTTCTCACCCCAATTATTTCGGATCGGTTATCCGACCCGGAAATTTCGGATGGATCGGTTCGGATTCGGGCCAAATTCGGATTTATGCCCAGCCCTAGTTTCATCCATTCACACACACACACAAACACTCAGAATTTTTAGCGCCCAAGCAAAATTTTAAAAAATAGCAGTTACATAATAGTTACTTTGATAGTTCCAACCATAACAAGATAGTTAGTAGGATAGTTACTGTTATAGTTCCATCCATATAACACAGTTTCATCTATTCACACACACACAAACTCTCATAATTTCTATTGCTCATGCAAAATTCAAAAAAAAGAGTAGATACTGTTTTAGGTTATTTCTGTTTAAACCTAAAATCATCTTCCAATTTATCATCTAATCCCCCCAAACCTAAAATCATCATCCATCCTCCACCTTCTTCCCCTTCATTCTCTGGAACCCAGTCTAAACATCTCAGATTTCTCATCCTCTTCTTCAGCAAATACTGAATCATCATCATCATCTCATGTCATGCATCATCAAAACTCAAATCTCATCAAAACTCTTTTTGAATCTCTAAAAGAAGGTGAAATATCTGTTACCTGAGCAGCTGAGATTTGGTTGTACTGCGAGCTATCGAGATTCGCCGTCGGAGAAGGACAGGAGAGCGGTGGAGACTCGTCGACAGAGAAGGAAATGAGAACGGTGGAGATTCGGCGTCGGAGAAGGAGAGGATAGAAGTAGAGAATCGGAGTTAGAGAATGTGAGAATGAGAGAAATTGAATCAGTGAATGCGAATGAGAGAAATTGAATTCAGTAAAACCTTTAAATTCCTTCCGATCACAAAAAAAAAAAAAAAATTAATTCTTAGGATCTTAGCCGGCGACAGTTGGCCGAGAAAAGTCAAAAACGCGTCTGGCTTCTTACGACGCAAAAACAACGGTCCTAATATCTGGCCGTCTATAAGTACACGCCTCCAATCAACTCCAGTCTCCCACTTCACTCGCTTGCAATCTCTCACTCTCTCTCTCTCTCTTTCAATTTGGGGCAAATCTCTTTCTCTTTTTCTCTCTCTTTCAATTTAGGGCAAATCTGTAATGGGTGATTTCTCAGGTCTTAATCTCCTCTCGGAGGTAGCGACAATAACAGCGGTGGCTTCTTCTTCGCAATCTTGCGATCTCCTTGCTGTTCAGATTCTGACGAACCTTACAATCAACAAGAAGAAAGGCCTTCTGCTGTCTCATCTTCAAAAGGTGGGCTTTTTGGTACCCAAGAAGAAAAGGTCGACAAAGAACAGAACTGACTTGTTGTCTTTCATCGTACCCAGGAACACAAGATCTAACCGCTTTTGTCACCAAGACAGGGCCAACAACAAGAAAAGAAAGATGACGCTGTGTTGTGGATCTGGGGATATTCAAGTCAAGAGGCAGAGGACACTCTGGTCTTTTCAAAAGAAATCCGAGTTTAGGTTTTCCCTTATCAAGATCCCTATATCTTTCAGGACAACTGCAGTTTGTTAGTTCACGTTCTGAGGTATATTTTTTCTCTTGATTTCGTTTTGGGTTTCATGTTATGAAACCAGTTTCGTAGTTACTACATCTGTTGTCCCCTTTTGTTTAACCAAGTTTAAACAAGTAGTATAGGACTTCGTAAAGGAAACCTGTTTGCATACTTATGAAAATTCTTCAAAAATTTTAGATGAGGATAACTTACAATCGAAAATTGGAAATTGTGTGTTCTGAGGTTCTTCCATTACTTTGTTCCAAAAATTGTACTGTTGCAACTTGCAACATTTTAACTTGTTTTTTCTCCTTCTTTGTTAGCACTGTTAGAAAAGTTTAAAAAAAAAAAATATCTCTGTTTAGAATTGTGAAGATATTGACAGTTGGTGCATAGTCAATGTGGATACGCTCCTTTGGCGCTCATCCTCTGAAGTATGATATACGTGCGAGGTTGGACAGTCACACGGCTTCACTGGTTCGTGGTAAGCATGCTAGTTTCTTTGTTGAAAGTGACCTTCTCAATATTTAGTACTGATGGTAAATTGAGGATAAAGGTATTGTTAAGTTGATTTCTTGTTATTGTGAGAGTCATTTGTGCTTCATAATCGGGCAAGTACAGCTGCTTATGCTAATGATGATGCTTTGAAGGGTTTTTCTAACTCAGGTTGGACCTTCCCAATTTGAATGTTGGAATGCTGGTGCTAAATTGTTTTCTGGTATTATTAGTGATTCTCAGAAGTTCTATTTAATTGATATATCAGGCTATCTAATGATCAGAGTTTGGTTTAAATACTTCTGTTTATGGTTATCCATTTCCTTCAATCAGAAATGGTACCCACATTTGGATGATTTTCATTCACTTGATAGTCTTCCTTGAATGCTGGTAGGTAACAACACTGATTTTGTGTGTGTAAAATATGTTGCTGTTGCTGCTATGGGTGATGCAGGTCCTGCTTCCTGGATGGATTTGAACTGCTTACTTCACCTACGATTTATTGGATCTCAGATTAGCCTGGTTGACGAAGAGAACTGTAAGAAGACGGGGTTTGACAAATTTGTTTGCAATATAATTCATGGTGCAGGAGTTTCCTGATGTGTTATGTAACACTTCCTTAGACTGAAGTCAGACTACTGCGCCTTTTGGTTTCGCGGAGTCATATCACTATTCTAGTAAGCAAGATAAGCTTTTCATTATTGTTAAGCACCGGTATTCGTGGAGTCCTGAGCTGCTCGTGTTCAAAAGCTGAAGGTGTATGTGTGGTCATCTTTGTTTCACTAGTAGCCTACCTTGGAGTCAGCTAGTACGTCACCTTGGGGCCGATGTGGTCTATTGTTGGTGGGTGATGAAGGAAGAACCAAGCATCTTAGTTAGGATCAGATAGCTTTTATTTAATTTTTTTTTTCTTTTTTTCCCAGAAGGATGATAGCTGTTAGTTTGCTACTGTCACTAGCTACTTGAATTTGCTGTTGCAGTCTAGGATATTTGTAGATATTTGTAGATGTTAAATCTTTTCACAGTGTAATTCCAACTATTACTTGAGTAAATAATTTTTACTTCTTGTTCATATGCAAGCTCTCTCTTTTATATTATTTCAGTTGTTGCTTCAGAAAGTCTAGAATATTTGAATTAAATTAATTAATTTGATGCTGAATGAACAAATAATTTCGTTTTTGACAGCTGAATGAACTAATTAATAAAAGTACAATCTGCAAACACTTCAAAATCGCAGGACTTCCTTCATTTTTAGCAGCTAAATGAACCAATTACTTAACGTACAATCTTCAAGCACTGCAAAGTTTCTAGGAGTTCCTTCTACTAAACTCTCAAGTTCCAAGTTTGCTTTGTTCCGTCAAATTTTTTTTCTTGCAAAGTTTCTAGGTACTTAGCATTACTACATTCTCAGAAAAAAAAAGAGAGGCACTTAGCAGAATAGGAGAAGCATCTCCTCATTCCCAATCCCATCCATTCAAAAGCTGATAGTTTAATATAGCTAAAAAGTTTATAACCAAATTAATGCAGAACAATAGAATAAAAGACGAAACTTAAATGATTCTGTACATCAAATTTAGTACTCACACTTCTCCAATTACAAATTTTCACAAAAGATCAGAACAGCACCGAATCCCACAATAGAAAAACCGATCCTTAAATGACTGGTGTAGACAGCCACGTCAGGAAGCAATGCACCTCAGAAGCATTTGAGCATTGACAATGCAGGAATTGGTTAGATATTTGAACTCAATCCCTTATTGTTAACAATGTCATAGCCCTGAATCATGTCAAATTATTCTTTCAAGTCCCTGTCCTCGGTCTCTGGTTGCACCCTTGAAGAATGATGAGAACTAGTGTCTGCCAGTGATTGAAAATTCCCTGTATTTTAGTTGTAGAAGAAATTAAATATGAAACAACAAACATAAAAGCTTAAATCAGTGGAGTGGAGATAAGGTTTTCTGTTTTAAAACATGTATACATACCTGCATAATCATGATATCAAGTTCAAAAAGCATCGCACAAGACAACATCATTCAATAAGTACTACCCTCATAGTGATGTCCTCCTAGTTCTTCTTTTGTATCGCAGTAAGCCTCTAACCTTCTTCTCTGATCAATCTATGTGGATTGTGTAGGCAAGGATAGAGCAAGGACCTAGGGTATCTATAAGAATTCATACAGGAAACGCAGACATATTCACTTGGCTTTTCTTGACAAGAAAGTTGGTTTTCCTAGTCTGGTTACATAATCTAATCAGACGAATTCCTACATCAGTAAGTAATGCCCAATTCTAGTTCTGCCTTAAGGGTGTTAACTGAATCGGACAATTCCAAGACCCTAACTAAGCCGGAGTGTAAAAATCAGAACTATTCTATTGGAAACAAATTAACTTGAAAGAGGGCAAGTATTGTTTGCCATTGATTCGACAGTTAGCTGTTGTTGCAGCAATTAAAATTAAAGGCAAGAGAAATAACAAAAACCAAAGGTTCACTAAGGATTCAGTGTTGTAGATGTATAAGGAATGAGTCACCCAAATTAGTGAAATGAAGTTAGGGAATTCAATTTTAGAAAACAATATACCAACATCGGAATGTAAACTTCACAACCTGACTAAGAGCAGTGTAAAAAGGAGAGGAAATATCAGTGAAATCAACCGGAGTCATTGTCTCCTTTTAACAAATTAACTCATCTAGGAACAACTGAGATATAGATCAATAACCAGTAGGTTTCCAAAAAGAAAACAATGAAGATAACACAATTCAGAATTTTTCTCTTGCTGGCGCAGTCCAGGATTGAAACTCAATCTGTTAATTTTCTACTCTAATTAATGTCAGCAGTCACACTACTCCCCTATATGAAAACAACTAATCTAAGAGCTGCTTGCTGCTTCCTTCTGTAACACAAACACAAGCACACAAAATGATTTACTTGTACTCCTGTAGGTATCTCAATCACAGCCTCAATTTGAATAATGTTGAATAATATCCTACCTTTGTGTATCCTCACAACTGTAAAAAATCCTTTTCTGCAGTAGGCTGATTCTTCTGCAACTTTGATGGATCACAAACATAAGGACTTGTTCTGAAATTTCTTCGAGTAAGCTATGATAGAACACTAAATCAGCAAAATGTTGAACAGATTGCTATGCAAAACTAAGCTGGAAAAAGATAACTCACAGAGCGACTAGTTTCGCATAGATCAGATTCACCACCACTTACACTTACTAACCCGTGCTATCAAGAGCTACTGTGAGAAGAGTTTCTAATAGGTTAACTCAAGTACACAATGATGAAATCACCTCATTACTTCCTTCACATATAGGCTTCCTAAAAGTCTGCATAAACATAGCCACCCTACTGAAATTCTCTGTAAGGTGTTGCCCCCCATTAGAAGATCTGAAATACTGATATATAGTTATATACCTCCTAAGTGACAATGCTCAACAGCACATAATAACTACCTCATATTAAGTTTAATCTATACAGAACCAAAAAAGATTCAACCAAACTTAATGACTTCTATGTCAGAAAAGAGAAGAAGGCTTTGACAAATTATGATTCTGTAAAACCTCACATCTAGCATTCATGTCACCAAACTTGATGTCATTACCAGCTACTAGCCCAGCAAGATCGTGCTTACTCAAATACAAGTTTATGATGTACAGGATCAATTATAACTCCAATTCATGATCTTTAGATGATACCAACAGAGTCAAATACTTTTTAGTGAAATTGTTAGACTTGCTCGTATATGCAAGAAGTCTCGAAGTTTCAACTTCAGGCAGTATTTTGACTTCAGAACGCTTATGTGTATACCTCGCACAATCCACATGCACAAATTAAAGGTTAAAAACAACTGCTGTCAAAATCAATCAATGATAATGAATATTAAAATTACCGAGAAGTGTGGTAATTAATCAGCCACCGGTATACCAAACAGATGAAAATAATACTGAAAATTAAGTAATAAAAAGCCTAGCATCAAATCACAAGAACCTTCTTGCAAGGTATTGGACACTTGCACATTTATCAAACAAGAGATTGGTTTTGGTTTCAATTAGAAATGGTCAAATGAGAGAAGAAGGAAATCAATAAATCTTACCTGGAATAGATTGGATACAAAGGAGACAGAAGCACACACTCATATCAAACTAAAGCACAAACATAACTAGTAGAATAGTTCACTTCAAAGCCCATTTACCAGAAATGCAGAGAACTTCTCGAGCCACTGGAAATATTGATCCTTTCACTAAAATGAAGGTAACAATAACTAAATGAGATAATGTAATCCATAAAATAAGTGAACACATTACGAGGAAGTGATCATTACGTTTCAAAAGAGAAGGACGCACAAGGAAAAGCTAAAAACTGCAGAGAACCCAGAACCACAAGAACTCTTTGTACTGAAATCCATGTTTGAAGAAAAAGAAATGCAGAACACCAGAATGGAGAAGTCGAAATTAAAGGAATTAGCACGACACTTTAATTTGGTGTCAACATCCACCATCAGCAGAAAGCACAAAATATTAGATGGAACCTATATGATTTTGTTCTTCACAGTCAGCATTCACAATGATAGAGAACAGCGCTAAATCCCATGTCAAAATTCAATCCTATATGATCCCTAGTTTCCTACTGTTCCTAGCTAAAGTAGCTCATACATCGACGAACCAAAGCATCAGCCCTTCAACTTGGAAAGAACAATGCTGATGACCCTTCTTATAACACCTTCTGGTCGTCCCTTTAAAACCTCCATCATTGCCTTTACATTTGGTTCAAACCCCTTACCCATCATGACTTCACCAACTGTTTACCCTCCTCCTCAGCTTCCTTGTCCTCTTGCCTTGCAAACCCTTCTATGACTGCAGTGTAGGTAGCAGCATTGGGCCTCATTCCCTTGTCCATCATCTCAAGCAAGCACTTCTTGGCATCTTCAACGAAGTGGGGATCAGTAGTGAGTCCCTTGATTAAGCTAGCATGCCCTAAGTGTAGGAGTTTGGGGCAACACCAGAAGCTAGCATGCCCCTGTATGCCTCCAGAGCACCCTCAGTCTTGCTGGCCTTGAGGTACTCTTCAATAACACAAGTGTGAAATAGGACAGTGGGATATATGCGCGTCTTACGATGTTGCTCACGCAGCTCCCTGACCAGGCTTACATTGCCATCCTCTATCAAAGCATTAAACATCTTCTCCATCTCTTTCTTGGAGTGGGGGGTGCGCCATTTGTGGAAGACTTTCCGCATCTCCTTGTCAGTTGTCTTTTTGATGAAATCATCACACAACTTCAGTGCATTGATATCTTCTGTGAGGTTGGCTTCTCCAAAACTAGGAACATTGGGATGAGGGACAAACTTTGCTTGTATCTGCTGAGAGAACTCCCTGACTTTCTCCACTGACTCACAGCAAGCAATGACTTTGAACACATTCACGTAAGAGGCAGGATGGGGCTTCATCCCCCTATCCAACATATCCAAAAAACACTTCCTGGCATACCCGGCACATTCGACATCACAATGTGGTTTGGTTGAAAGTGCTTTTATGACTAAAGCGTAAGAGAAAGAGGTGGGGGTGACACCGGAGGCTAACATGTGCTGGTACACCTTGAGAGCAGCCTTGATCTTGCCGGCATTGGCGTAGACCCAAATGACAACAGTGAAAACGGCAACAACAGGCAGTACCCCTGACTCATTTGTAGGCTTAAAGAGCTCTCTAGCCTCCGCAATAAAGTTCTGATTTGCCAAAGTATCAAACACCGAAAACGCATAATTGTTGAGGGCATCATAGTTCCTAATTGAGTCGGACATTTCTTTCAAGACCTTGTCCTCACAGTCTTTGGTGGCCTCCTCGAAAACCTTCATCACATGTTTCTCACAAGAATTGGGCTTGGCCATTGCTTTGATTGTCAGCTCTAGTTTAACCAAAACCCACAACTTTTGTACACCTTCATAAAACTTCCTGGCATTTACAAGAATAGCTTTACCACTATTGCATATGTAAATTTGCTTGAAAGTACAAACTCAGTGCAGGTTTGACAATAGAGCAAACCCAGGAATATAGAAAACAAAAGCACCTGATCAAGCACCACAAACTTTTTGGTGGTGAAATCTGCAGAAGTTAAATTAAAGTTTTGCTCCAGTAGAACTACAAAGCAACACCATTATCAGTATGAAAAATTCATATACATGTAAAATATCTAGCTGAAAATTAAATGACCATTGCATCTCGGTAGCATGTGGAATTGCAGCTGTACAAAAAAGAAGCATGTGGAATTGCAGTTTTTTTTTTGTTTTTTTGTTTGTTTTAAGGATGAAAAGTTTCATGTTTACTGCCAGTCTCTACCACCAGATATCTAATGGTATAGGAGAAATCACAAGTGCTATTGAATCTAATGCATATGCTATTTGTCAAAACTTCCCAAGAGCAAGAATACTCCAAGTTTCAACTTCATTTCTACTGAAATCTGAATTTATCTAAAAACCAATGAAAAAGAAACATTAAATTAATAAAAAATAAAAACCTTCCACATAGTTAAAAAGTAGAATTTTATGCACCAGAGTACGTGTAAGTCAACCTTCACCACAAAAGAGGACAGCACAAAGTTTATACTGAAATCCAGATTTCTACTCTCACCAGCTCCTCTATATCTAAAGCCTCCTAATACTAAAGCTGATCGAAACCATAAGCTGCAGAGCATCACTGCTTAAAGTTACAAAAGACAGTACTAAACACAAAGTAGAGCTGGAAAAATTCCATATTGAAATCCAGTACCACAAAATTATACTGAAATCCAGTTTCACACTATCACCAGCTCCTCCATATCTGAAACCTCCAAATCCTAAAGCTGATGGTACGGCATCCATGAACCAGAGCATCACCGCTTTAAGGCGGAAAGGACAATACTCATGACGCTTCTAATTGCAGGTGTTGGTCTACCCTTTAAAACCTCCATCATTGCCTTCACATTAGGCATGAACCCCTTATCCATCATTACGCGCACAAACTCTATTCCCTCCTCCACAGCTGCCTTGTCCTCCTGCTTGGTAAAGCCCTCTATCACCGCAGTGAAGGTAGCAGCATTGGGACGCTTTCCATTGTCCATCATCTCGAGCAAATACTTCTTGGCATCTCCAAAGAAATTAGGGTCAGCACTGAGTCCCTTGATTAAAACAGTGTAAGTGTGGGAGTTGGGGGAAACTCCAGCAGCTAACATGGCCATGTAAGCCTCCAGAGCACCCTTGGTCTTGCGAAACTTGAGGTAGGCTTTAATAACAGAGGTGTGAATTACAACCATGGGCTCTATACCCGTCTCTTCAACTTCCTCACACAACTCCGTGGCCTCGTCAATATATCCATCCCCTACCAAATCAGTGTACATCATGTTCGTCAGTTTTTCAGCGTGGCCAGGGAGGGCACGCAACACGTAGAAGTAATTTCTAACCTCCTTGTCAACGGTGTCATTGTGGACAAGATGAGTATACATCTTCAGTGTTTCCCTTGCTTCGGCGAGGTAGGCTTCTTTGTAGTAAAACCCATTATCATGAAGAATGAGCCCCTTGGCTTTTATCTGGTCAAGGAACTCCTTGAACTTCTCCAATGGCTCTCGGTAGGCAATGGCCTCAATAGTTTTCCAAAAGGGTGTAGGCTTGAGCCTCATCCCCTTATCCAACACTTCAAGAAAAAACTTCTTGGCATACTTAAGGTACTTTGCATTGGAAAAGTCTTGTGAAAGTACACATATGAGTTGAGTGTAAGTGTAGGAGACGGGCTTGACACCATTGGCTAACATTTGCCGGTAGATCTTGAGAGCACTATCGGCCTTGCGCGAACCACAGTAGACCGTAATCACAATGGTGAATACAGCTACATCTGACAGAATGCCAAAGTGGGAGTAAGGCTTAAACATCTCTCTGGCTTTGTCAGTGTGACCGATATCTGCCATGAAACAGAACATTTCAGTTGCACAATGGTTCAGGGAATCGTAGCTGCTCCCGATCGTGCAAAATACTCCCTTCAACCTCTCGTCCTCACAGTCTTTGGTGGCATCCTCAAAAACCTCCATTACATGTTTCTTGAGGTCATCAGCAGTGAAATTGGGGACACTAGTTTCCACCATTGATTCGATTGTACTATGTATTTTCGTTGCAGCAGAAATCAAAGTTTGAAACCACAAATATCAGAGCTTGAATAAATATCTAGCGTAGAAAAGAAAAGACCCAAATAAGTGAAGTGAAGTGAAGTTTGGGTTTTTCTACTTCAAAACCCCAAACATTATGATTATCACCGGAATGTAAAAATTTGAACTTGAATCAAGACTTCAAGTGTGTAAAGAAACATAGATTGCAATGAAACGAAGGTAGCTATAGCTAGGGTTTCTACTATAAACAAATTAAAATTAACCAGTAGCTACAGTGCGAAAATTCAGATAGCAACCATGTTGGCGTTTCAAAAGAAGAAGATTATGTTTAAAGAAAAGAAGAGGAGGAAGAAGAGAAGAGCAGTCACCTTTCTCCGATGATTCTCTGCCGGCGGTAGCTCTGGAAGCAGACAACAGTAGCAGGGGAACATAAATGGTCTCACTCACTCTCTCTCTCTCTCTCTTTTTTGGTGCTTAAATTTCTGACCCGCGTATTTTATTGGTTTCCATTCCTTTTAAGTTTTAAGCCACCTCTTTTTTTAGTTATTGCAATTTAGGGTCTGCCTAGTTTCTATCGGAAAATATTCATTTAGTACTAATTTGACTCCCTCATTATCTATTTCAATGACCATCTTAGTTTATTTCCCTATTAAACATAAGGTAACAACTCTTATTGCCCATTTGAACAAATCTTTTCAACTCTAGTACAGTTTTAATTTTTTTCTTCCTTTTTTGTTCTTCTGTCTTATCTAACAGATTTTTGAATTATAACGTGCTGAGAAAGTGGAAAATAGAGAAAGTTTGCCGAAAGATCACCCAACTCTGCTAGCGTCCCATGGCCAGTCGTCGGATTCCGGTCACCAAATTTTTTTCGCCGGATTTTTATTTTTTGTTTCGTCAGATTTTTTTTTTTCATTATTAAAATACTGACTCTGACTTTAAGCATGTTACTGACTCTCAGTAATCAGGTTACTGACTCTCAAGTTACTGACCCCCAGTAAGATGAATATTGACCCCCCCAGTAAGATGATTACTGACCCCCAGTATGCAACTTTGCCGACTTTTTGTAAACAATTACTGATTTTTTTTCAAATGAAACTAAATAGCATCATATAACACATATCACAATTCCAAAAGGGATTCCAAATCCAAATAAATGAGGTCTTACATACTTCTTACTTAAGAGACATATCATATAACACATTTCATACAAGATTCCAGTAAGATGATTATTGACTGACTCCAAGTATCCAGGTTACTGACTCCCAAAAAGATGATTACTGACCCCTAGTAAGATGATTACTGACCCCAGTAATAATATTACTAACCCCCAGTAAGAGTTTGCATATGTAAAATTAGAGAGAAATCGAGTCGGGTCCTTGAAACCTCGATCATCTCCTGCATCTTGGACGTGGCCGAGTTCGGTTGGAAGAGGCGAGGGAGGAGACGTAGTGGAAGCGGAGGGAGTCACGGCAGAGGCGGAGGTGGAAGAGTTTAGCTGTCGTTACCGGACCCGGATCCGGGCTCGCCGTGGCCGGAATCGTGGCTGTGAGGCATAAGCGAGCGGCGAATCGACTGGAGGAGAGAGAAGAAGGTCATGGTAGTGAAGAGAGTGCAGACTGGTGAATTGGGGGAGAGGAGGAGGGAGAGGTAGAGTTTTCGAGACGGCGATGGTGAAGTGGGCCGGGCCGGAGTCCATGGCGGCGGAGATCGGGCGGACGAGGTTGGAGAGGGAGAGGGACTTGGCGGCGAGCTCATCGAAGAAGCGCTCCATGGGGTTAAAGGGGTCATTTTCGTCGGCGACGTCGTGGAGGGCTTGGAGGTCGGAAGGAGTGGAATTGGAGATGGGATGGGATTGGGTTATGGTGGTGGGGTTTTCGAGGTGGCGGAGGTCTTCGAGCTCTGTGACTATTCGGGCTATGGTTTTTGTCCATAGCTGGATTTGGGATTAGTGGCGGAGGTGGAAGCCGAACTGCGCCGAGCGGGAGATAGAGAGGTTAATATCGAATTGGTTAGGGTAAATGTGTTTCAATATGACTGAATTACAGGTACTAGGGTAGTTGTGTAATTTTCCCAAAATTCATTGATCTGGGCTATAAACATTGGAATTGACAATTTTTAACCATTTTTTGTGCAAATTGTCATTTTTCCTTAATTAATTACCTCGAGTAAACGGTTGACTCGTAGTGTACTTTTATTTTCGCATCTACCAGATTTTTTAATTTGGAAATAATCTAAAATTTGAGAAATGAGCCAACATTTGTAAACCCAAAATTGATGAAAAATACAAAAAAGTATATGTAATAATATAAGGGATAAAGACCATTTGTACAGAAAGAGCCGAAAATTGCCCGGATCATTTATACTAGCCCGTTCCAATGAATCCTAGCTAAAATACAAATATACCCCTGATTTATTAATTAAACCTACACTACCAGATCGGACAAAATAGCCGACGAAAAAAATTTCGTCGACTATGACAAATTTTCGTCGGCTATTCCTTCTGCCGACGAAAGTTTCGTCGACAATAATTCGTCGGTAAAACGGCGTCGGTACAACGAATGGCCGACGAAAATAACAAAATCGTTGGCTATTCTCGAGTATGGCCGACGATTTTACCGAAGAAAATTCATTTTGTCGACCAAACCTAGGCAAAATATCCGACGAAATTCGTCGGATATTTTCGAGTATGGCTGACGATATGGTAAACTATAGCCGACGAAATTCGTCGGCTATTTGTTCTAAAATATAGCCGACGATTTCATCTATTTCGTCGGTTATTTCGTCGGAATATATTAATATTTTAATAAGCATTAATTAGTTATAGCCGACGAAATAATGTCATTTTCGTCGGTAATGAAAGTTATAGCCGACGAAATTTGGTAAAAATCGTCGGCTATAGTACTTATAGCCGACGAAATAATGCTATTTTCGTCGGCTATTCTTACATTTTGGGGAAAAAAATTAAATTAATTTCTAAATTACCATTCCAAGCAACCTGCAATTCACAATGACAATCCATGCATTTACACTAACAAGAAACACGTCTAAATGACTTATTATTTAATTTGTTCCAATATACATAAAATATAACCCTAATCATCACCTAAAGCACTAAAGTCCACCACGTCATCCCCAGCATCCTGCTCTCCATCATGCTGAACGAACTCGGGAGGTTGAGGCATTGGAGGTTCAACTAACGGCTAAAACGGGGGCGGGGGTTCAAGGGCTTGTTGTTGTGCCGCGAACATATCATACCACCAGTTTTGTTGGGCGGCGTAGTTGTGTCGCCGAATTCTCTCGCATTCAGCATGTCAACTGGCCATATCCAAATGATACTGCTGTGTTCTGCGGTGTTGGTCCTGTGATCTCTGGGACTCAGCCGCCAATCTTGCGGCCAATCTCTGCACTTCCCCCCTCATCTGACAACGTGTCGGACTCTGCGGAACCGGTGGAACTTCCAGAACCCCTAGATCTGGAACGACGGCCTCCGAATAACTGTCTCAATGCATCGGTCATCTACAGCTTCAGGCATTAATACATTAATTAATATTAAATTATATTACATTAAATAACAAATTCTAATTAATATAATAACCAATAATACTAACATATTTCAAAACATACTAACAAATTAATATTTAAATTTTAACTAATTTTAAATAATACTAACCATTAACCTAAATATAACTATTTATATACAAATATAACTATATTTCATTATTAACATATATATAAATACAAATAACCATTTATATATTAACAAAAATATATAAATGGTTATAATTAGACTACCAATTTATATATAATTAATTTAACAATTTATATATAACAATTTATATAATTAAAATTAAATATATAACAATTTATATACCTAAATTATAACAAATATATAACAATTAAATTTATTAACAAATATATAACAAATATATAACAATTTATATAATTAAAATTAAATATATAACAAATATATAACAATTTATTATATAACAATTTATATAATTAAAATAAAATATATAACAAATATATAACAATTTGTTAAAATTAAATTTATTAACAAATATATAACAATTTATATAATTAAAATTAAATATATAACAATTTATAAAATTAAACTAAATTGAAAAAAAAAATTTAACTAGATCAGAGGAGGAGGGGAAGGAGGTCGGACGAGGAGGGGAAGGCGGAGGGGAAGGAGGAAGAGGAGGAGGCCGGCTTGGAGGAGGATTTGAGGAAGGAGGAGGATCGGAGGAGGAGGAGGCCGGAATTGGAGGAGTGTGGCGCCGCCAATTTGAGGAGGAGGAGGAGCAGCGCGGCGGATTGGAGCAGGAGAGCGGCAGATTGGAGCAGCAGCAGCAGCAGCAGGAGGAGGAGAGGAAAAAGTCGGCTAGGGTTCGAGAGTTTCTAATTTATAGTAGAAAGAATAGCCGAAGATTAAAAAAGATTTCGTCGGCTATTCTTCAAAATAGCCGACGAAATCTTTAAAATCGTCGGCTATTCTTTGAATATCATCGGCTATGCTTTAAACATCATCGGCTATACTTTAGGAGATCAGCAGCCGTCTGATCTCCGCCATCCAACGACGGACAATAAAAAGGTGCGGATCGCAAGAGTTTAGCCGACGAATTCAAATATTTCGTCGGCTATGCTTTGGAAAATTAGCAGCCGTTGGATCTGAGCCATCCAACGGCGGACAATAAGCGGATCGCAAGAGTTTTGGCCGACGACATATAATTTTCGTCGGCTAAATTGTTGGTCAAACCACTAAGTCAAACCTCTAAACGTTTTAAAACGGAAATTAGTCTAGTTAGATGACGGATTCTGGCCTGACCTTCAACAGATAATAGTTTCAAATGGATGAGATGCAACTAATCGTTTAAAAATTTTCCTCAAAATATTTACCGAACGTCAGGCTACCCATAGGAAAACGGAAGTAAAACACAGTTAACCGCAACATTCGGCACACAGAATTTGTCGGAATCTTGTCATTTTTCAACCGTAGACGTATTTCATTATTTCAGTCATATCTTATTTGACGACATATTTGCATTTGAAGGATGAAGCAATGGTTGAGAGCCCGTGATAGAAAATGGAAGGTGGTCTTTTTTTGTTTTTTTTTTTTAAATCATAGCCACGAAATCAAACATAGTACTCGTCCGCTATTCTTTTGTCGTTTTCTGACTAAAATAAAATATGTATTTTTCAATATAGTTTTGGCCGACGAAAGAATGCATTTTTCGTCGGCTATTCGTTGAAAAAAATAAAAAAATCAGTGGTGTTACACCTCTCGTATTCCTATGTCATGTTCATATATAACCAAAATTGAACATAAAAAAAAAAAACAGAAACCCAACAGTCAACATATTTCAAAATTTTTTTTAAGGGGTTTGGAACCCAGCCTATGCTGGAAGGCTCATCCCCACGCCCGTTCATTAGAAAAAGTGGATTACAAATGAAAGGATTACATCATCTAAATTACTTAATCCGTCGGATTGTAATCGGAATCATCGGATGAGTCTTCTTCGGTTTCTGAATTGCTCGATAGGGGTAATCTATGTCGTTCCTCACCACTAGAGTCCTCGTTAGTTTCTTCATTTAGATCAACATCAACAAGCAGTGGCTCTTCACGTCGAACTCGCACCGGCGTGTCTAGGCGAATAAAAGAGGAGTCAGGAATACCGTTTGAGTTGGGCTCTTGATACGCGGTGCCCCCATCCTCGTTCTCTTCAGCCACTCCAAGTGTAGACACCCGGTAAATGTTGCGATGGTGGATAGTGTTGACTACTTTCCACGGGTCACCCTTGGCGAGATCATCAAGATAAAACACTTGTTTCACCCATGTGGCTAAAACGAACGGGTCGTCCTCATACCATGATGTACTAGTGTTCACATAAGTTATGCCGTATTGATCGGTTTTCATGCTCTGCGGCCGTGTGTCAAACCATCTACACTTGAAAAGGTGCACTTTCATGCCTTCCCTATAATGCAGTTCCACAACTGAATGGAGAACACCGTAATAGTCAACTCCATCATCCCCACCATGTGCCATAACCCCTGAATTTTGTGTTTTCAGTCTGAGGTCTCTCTCTTCACATCGAAATAACACACCATTCACCTTGCACGTCGCATAAACTTTTGAATAGATCGATTTCATCGCCAGAAGTCTGAGTTCGTGCGACCAATTTGGGTGATTATCATTTTTAATAAGGTCCACTGCAACCATCAGAATCAACTATAAACATGAATAATTATACACAATAATATATAAATACGTATAAAATAGTGTTAAAGTTACGTACCCAGCGGCCGAAATACTCTGCGAATGTCCGGTTGTGGTAATCGAGATCACCTCCTACTTGGTCACAGTTTAGATGCATGTTCTTCCAAAACTGAACTTCTAGACAGTTAATTAGTACCCACCAATGTGCAATAACTACCTCATAATCTTTCAACTTGTAGGAAACTGGCATGTTTCCACCGAGTACAACATCGTCGGAGAGTATGGAAAGATGGAACTGTGAAGGTACATCTTCCGGTATGCTTTCCTGTAACGCTCCTAAATACAGCTTCATGTAGGTGACGCACTCGTGCGCAATATATGCTTCAGCTATACATCCTTCAGGTGCGGATCTGTTTTGGACAAAATCACCGTATTGTCCAAGTTGCCTATAAATCAAGTTTTTAAAGTGTTATGATAATACATTAATACTATATCACATATATTGATGAGGAAATTAACAGAAGGTGTAAAATACGTACCTTTCCATCGGATACATCCAAGTGAAGTGCACAGGACCGGTAAGCAACAACTGCCGAGGAAGATGGATCATGAGGTGAGGCATGATGTCGAAAAAATTTGGAGGAAATATCATCTCAAATTTACACATGATATGAACGATGTCTTGTTGCATTTCCCGGAGGTCAGATTTTCTCACTTCCCGTGTGCATACCTTCTGGAAAAATCTTGCCAACGCTACTAACGGCTCCACAACGTGACGGGGAAGGAACGGTCGAATGAAAACAGGGAAGAGACGCTGTAGCAAGATATGATTGTCATGACTTTTCAACCCGTAAAGATTGTTGAATTGTCTGTTCACACACTTGGCTATATTTCCAGCAAAGCCTGAAGGATACTTGGCCCGACTTATCAAATGGAAAATTTCTGATTTATGCTCAGGCTTGACGGTGTAAGGAGCTTGAGGCATTTTTCTCTTCCCTTGTTTCAACCATAGTTGTTTTCTGATATTCATGTTTTGCAGATCAGTGCGAGCCTTAGGACCGTCTTTCGTCTTCCCCTCCAAGTTCAGCGTTGTGCCCACCACACTTTCAGAAACATTTTTTTTTTATGTGCATAACGTCTAGGAAGTGACGGATCAGCAACTCACACCAGTACGGGAGTTCCCACAATATGCTCTTATGTGTCCAGAATTTGTACTCCTCAGGCCTTTCAGGTATTTCCGCTACAATATCGGGATGATTGCTGAGGGGCCTAAAATCGTACTCATTAAGCACTGCTAAAATTTCTCTTCCCGTCCATCTTCTGGGGGGACCACCGTGTTCTTCGGTTCCATCAAATGCGGCGGACTCGTAACGCCAGTGGTGATCCGCCGGAAGGAACACACGATGACCCATTCTGCATATCTTGTTGCAATGAGGGGTGCTCCCATAATCGCTGAGGCACTCTGGACAAGCCTTGTATCCCCTAACAACGCTGCCTGACAACATCCCAGAAGCAGGAAAATCACTGATGGTACCAATAACCATGACATGCATCTGGAACGTCTCCTCCTTGTACTTGTCAAAAGTGGGATGACCAACGTCCCACAATACCTTAAGCTCTTCAATCAATGGTCTCATATACACATCGAGACATTTTCCTGGGTAACCAGGCCCCGGAATCAACAACGTCAACATATTATATTCCTTCTTCATGCACATCCACGGAGGAAGGTTGTAAGGTACCAACACCACCGGCCATATACTGTATGAAAGACTCATGGTGCCGAAAGGGTTGAAACCGTCGGTTGAGAGCCCGAGCCTGACGTTTCTGACATCTGACGCAAAATGAGGAAACTCGTTGTTTATATGCTTCCAAGCCGCTCCGTCAGATATGTGTGTCATGATATCTGCGTCTCCCGCGTCCCGCTCACCGTGCCATCTCATAGCTTTTGCGGTGGTTTCTGACATGTACAACCGCTCAAGCCTATCTCTCAACGGAAAATACCGAACCACTTTCACAGGTTTCCTATCGCCTGCTCCCGTCAACTTATATCGGTCAGACTGACATATCGGACATGCGTCAAGGCTAGAAAGGTCATTCCCTTCTGCATCTTTACCCCAGAAGAGAACGCAGTCAAATGCGCATTCATGGATCTTAATGTAGGAAAGCCCTATATCTTTGAGGATACTTCGGACCTTACGGTGATTGGTAGGATTACGATGACCCTCCTCCAACAACGAAGAAGTGTACTGTAGATGTTCATCCACTTGCCTGATAGTCGATTTTGTCTCGACTTTAATCCTCATTACCTCCATCACACTTTGAAGAACTGTCTTCTCAGAACTTGAAGACACAGGGGTCTGTTGCAATGCAATCAGTTTGTTGTACTTGTCAAAGGCAGCAGTGTTGACAACTTGTGGGAAGGGCAGCACCGGGTCATGCATATATTGTTCCCCACGTACACCGCTTTCAAAAGGAAACACGTCGTTGACGAATACCATTGTTGGATCGTTGGATGTACTACTACTGCCCGCCTAAAAAAACTGCCCATGATCATGCGATCCATCTAATGATGGCTCACCGTGATATATCCAACGTTTGTACTTCGGCCAAAACTCATTACTCTTTAGGTGCTCCCATACTGTCCTAATCGGAAATCGACACATATCACTGCGACACTTACATTTCTTGCACGGGCAATAATGGTAATCATTCCCGTTTGCATTTTCCTCGACGAACTGCAAAAAATTCACAACTCCTGTAGTGTATCGTCGGTCATGCCTTGGAAGCGAAATCCAACTCTTATCCAGATCCATATATAGCCTGATAATAATATATATGTATAACTTTAATTAATAAGAAATTAATTAACACATACATATATATATATATATATATATAAATCTTAATAATTAATTACATTACAATATATATTATTATCAACATCAACTCATATATATATACCATTAACAACCATTATTTAAGTTACACTATATATCAACCATTATTTAAGTTAATTACACTATCAACAACTATTAATTAACATATATATATATATATATATATATATATTTTAACACTAATTAAAATAACATCAAATTAAAACACATAATTAAACCAAAACTCAAAATCAACTCAACTAAAACTCAAAATCAACATATATACATACATTCTAACACTAAAACAACAACAAAACAAAAAATCACTTACTAAATCAAAATCACTAAAACTCAAAATCAACTCAACTAAAACTCAAAATCAACATATATACACATATACGTACCTATATATAGCTCCACAATGTAAGAGAGGACAGATTTCAACAATACCCACAGATTTTTCACTCTTTCTCCCGTTTTTTTTTTTTTTTTTGAAATTAGCAGCTGCGCGCTGCCCAGATCTGAAAATATATAGACTTATAGCTGACGAAAATGGCAACTTCGTCGGCCATACTTCCAAAAATTTTCGTCGGCTAATGTTTCGGAGAAAGGCCGACGAAAATACAAATCGTCGGCTGAAATATGAATATAGCCGATGATTTTTTGAAAATACCAACGAAAAAAGGTTTCGTCGGCTATGGTTAAACTATGGCCGACGATTTTTTTTTTTTACCGACGAAAAATAAAATCGTTGGCTATTCCTTAGAATTACCGAAGAAAATTTTAATTCGTCGGCCATTTTTTTTTTCATCGGGAAAACCCTTTTTTCTGGTAGTGACTGTCTTAGTAACTATCAATTTTGAAAACTATCTGTTTAACTATCTTAGTAACTATCATAGTAACTATCAATTTTGAAAGCTATATGTGTAACTACTTTAGTAACTATCATAGTAACTACCTTAGTAACTACCTCAGTAACTATCAATTTCGTAACTATATGTGTAACTAAATTAGTAACTATCTGGATAACTATCTGCATAAAACAATGCAGCGTGCCGCTGCACCGCACCACGGCAGTGTTCCGTTGCTGAAATAAACATGAACAAAATTAAAAATACAACCATTCAATAACAGTAAAACCAAGAAACGATCAATGTAAATTTCAATATAAATTTCAATGTAACTTTCAAAAAACATTCTTAACTAACCATAATGGTAATTGTAAAAAAACAGCTATATATGCTGCTACATCGGAAAAAAACAGAAAGTAGCTATTGTTGTAATTGCCTGAATAACAATCTACGAAACTATATAATTTCTTTACAACTTGTTCTGTTGTGACCAGCATATTTGTTACACCTGCTGCACTTGACAGTCCTTTTAACTTCATTTTTACTTCTATACCTTTGTAATTTTGGCATTCCAGGTGGTCTTTTTGTTAAAGGTGGTTGCACCAACAATGCAGGCTGAGCTAGATCCACCGGCTTTGAAATAGTAGGAACCGGGTTGATTGAGAAAGAATATGTTTCGCGATATTTATCAACCTGCTATAACAGGAATAAAAAGAAGAAAAAATAAGGTTATAATGTCAGGTTAATGTAACTATACAAGTAATTTCACTAGTATCTATCAATATAACTATTTAATCTGAATTAACTATCTAAGTAACTACCGGGGTAACTGTCTAATTAATGATAGATTTAGGAGAAGTACTGCACCTTGAAAATTGGGTTGATATATGAGTATACATCCGAACCGTGTTTCTGAATCACGACAAGTGCATGTGAGCAAGGGAATCCGTGAACTTGCCATTCTCCACATGAACAATAGGATTCTTCTAAGTTCACCATAACAGAATACTTTTGGCACTGAACTTCATAAATGTATGTATCAGATCTACTAACTAACCAGTGTCTTCCCAACTCCAAGTTGACAACTAGCTTCTTTTCCAAATTCGGACACAGCTCAGTAACCCATCCAGCTGATTCTTCCTTCCGAGAAGCAATTAAAGCCATAGACTTAAGACGAATGGCTTCGTTAAATTCAATAATGGGAAGACTCTTCAAATCCTTCACCCAATTGTTAAAACACCAATGTTTCCAATGGAAGATCCTTAAAAAACAGATCAACAACATCACCACCTTCATGCTTCAACTTCTGGAAATTAATGTCAAAATATTCACGGGTGCGAGAATAAGCACAACGCATAAACAACGATGGAATCTTTTTGCTCAGGTAAGAACTACTTGGAAACTTGCTGCTGAGATTAGCCTGAAGATGCCTATAACAAAATCCATGTGGACTATTCGGAAAAACTGCATGAACTGCATTTAGAAGCCCAATATTACGATTAGATATGAAAGTAATTTGCCTTGTAGAATATCTCGACAGCTCTTCAGACAAAAGCTTGAGAAAGAAGGTTTAATTGCTCTCATTTTCAGAATCCACAATAGCATAAGCAACTGGATATAATCCTAAACAAAAGAAAAGAAAAAATAATATCAGTTTCATGTAACTATATTTATAACTACCTCAGTAACTATCTTAGTAACTATCATTTGACTAAACTCTTCTTTGTAACTATTTCAGTAACTATCTTAGTAAATATCAATTATGTAACTATCTGTGTAATAATTCACTAACTATATTAGTAACTATCAATTTTTGTAACTATCTATTTAACTATCTTAGTAACTATCAACTTTGTAACCATCAACTATATAAAAATATCTGCACTAAGTATCTAACTATTTGGTCTAGAAGTTCCTGAAACTATAAAAGTATTTTCACTAGTATCTATCAAAGTAACTATATAGTCTGGAAGTTCATGTAACTATACAAGTAACTACACTAGTATCTATCCAAGTAACTGTTTGGTCTGTAAGTCATGTAAATGAAATTGAAAAACAAGAAAAAAGAAATGACAATAATTAAAAACAAAAAATGAAATAACAACAAAAACGAAGAAAGCAATGTACCACAATTTGCGTCCTTTGCCGAAGCAGAAAGAAGCATGCCTTTGTATTTGTTCGTGATGAATGTAGCATCAATACAGAGAACTGGTCTGCAAGACTGAAAACCGTTCATCCAAGCACCATAAGTAACAAATATACGCTGGAACCTTCTTGTTTCAGATTCATACTGTATAGCTAGTCTAGAATATGGGTTGGATTCATATGTGCGCTCGCAAAACCATGATAAATTCCGGTAAGACTCAGACTCAACACCAAGCACATATTCCCTCGCGCGCTCTTTGCCATACCAAGCAATATGATAAGGGATATCTAATCCGTAGTTTAGCTTTATGTCTTGCATTATATCAATAGCTTTCTTATTGGGATTCTCACGAACTTTGTCAACCATTACCTCCTTTATAATCTTGCTGCACATCATCTTACTCTTTTGAAGCCGGATGACACAACGACATCTATGTTCGTTCACCAATTCAGTAATCACAAAGAAACCATTATACCTGAATAACAGGTGAAAAAATCAATCAACATATATACTTTTTCAAACTAACTATCAAAGTAACTATAAGGGATATCTAATCCGTAGTTTAGCTTTATGTCTTGCATTATATCAATAGCTTTCTTATTGGGATTCTCACGAACTTTGTCAACCATTACCTCCTTTATAATCTTGCTGCACATCATCTTACTCTTTTGAAGCCGGATGACACAACGACATCTATGTTCGTTCACCAATTCAGTAATCACAAAGAAACCATTATACCTGAATAACAGGTGAACAAATCAATCAACATATATACTTTTTCAAACTAACTATCAAAGTAACTAGTAACTATCATAGTAATTATCAATGTAACTAGTAACTATCAATGTAACTATCAAAATAACTAGTAACTATCAAATTAACTACTAAATATCCAAGTAACTATCAAAGTAACTATCTGAGTAACTATGCAATTAACAGTTCCAGTGAGTTCAAAAACTAGAACTACAAGAGTAACTATCTAAGTAACTATCATGAACAAAAAAAAATGTAATTATACAGAAACTGTGTAACAGCTAATGTAACTATACCTGCATAAAGATGCCTTCACACACCAATTACAACCTTCAGAATGTTTTTTCTTGCAGAAAGCAACAACACGTTATGGCTTATTTCTCTCAAAATCATACTAAAAACCAACCTCCATGGTATACATCCGCAACTTCAACCTAAACTCTTTTACCCCACCCTCAAACATCTGACCCTTAGAGTGAATAAGAGACTTCCATCCTTTAGAAAGATACATTTTCGCATCCTCACGCCTATAACAACCCAAAAATTCATTCTCTTCAACCAAAACACTAGTATCCTCGTTAACATTATTACTAACTACACTTTCCGAAACAGAAGAACTGACATCCAAACAATGAACATCCACATCAACAAAATCAGATTTATACCTTCCCAAAACTCTAAACATCATGCTCATATCAACCTCATCTCCAAGATGGTAAACAGTAGGATCCGGATACACATTATACTTGAGTTTGAAAACAAATCTTTCCAACTCTGGAAAACGATCACGTATCTGATGACAAAAATAAAAAAAAGTACAATTATGACCAAAGGAAAGTGCTCCTCCTTCACCAGAATAGACGAGCTTTGCAATATAACAACTGTCCATTGCACTTACAAGAGAAAATCATCATAAACATCAATTAGCAAATCCATGTGACTGTAACTGTACACAATCTATCAAGTAACTATGATTTTAACTATCAAAGTTGACAACAACAAAAAACAATACAATCAGCTACAAAGAAGTAGCTCAAGTAACTAGCAAAGTAACTATGAAAAATCAAACAAATGCAGGACATAAAAACAAGAGTGAACTTTTATGAAAACTATCTGTGTAACTATGTTAGTAACTATCAATTTTGAAACCTATTTGTATAACTATGCTAGTAACTATCTTAGTAACTATCAGTTATGAAAACTATCTGTGTAACTATGTTAGTAACTATCAATTTTGAAACCTATCTGTGTAACTATATTAGTAACTATCTTAGTAACTATCAATTTTGAAACCTATCTGTGTAACTATGTTAGTAACTATCTTTGTAACTATCAATTGTTGCGAGCTATCTGACTAACTATGAAAGTAACTATCTGAATAACTATAATTTTTTGTAACTATCTTACTAACTATGCTATTAATAGGTTACAATGATTAATCTGTGGATGAAAGCTGTGCTTGATCAATCGGATGACATGCTGGAGCAAGGATGCAGGTATAAAATAGACTGCAACAATTCAGATTTAACAATTCAAATTTCAAAAAAAAATCGAAAGAAACTGAAGAAAGAATGAAAATCGGGAGGTTGAATAGGCAATCACAAGTTTTAACAATTCAGATTTAAAAAAAAAACTGAAGACCTATAACACCAAAATCAACACGAATTGATTCAAAAGCTAAAAATGACATATAAACAACTGCAAAAACTTAACATACCTTATTTCAATGAATCAAAACTGAGGAATCGCAGATGCAAAGCTTCATAGGCAAATCGGAATTGCAAATCGGCAGCGAAAGAGGCAAATTGGAATTGTAGATCGGAAGTGAGAGAGAGAGAGAGAAAGAGAGAGAGAGAGAGAGAGAGAGGAGACGACACTGAAACGAAGAAAAAGAAAATAAAGATCGCAATTAACAGAGAAAAGAGGGAAAGTAACAGAACGGGATAAAAAAGAAAGTTTGTTAGAGAAGGGTAAAATCGTCACTTTGAAATGAAAAACAGTCCCTTTTTATTGTTTAGTGAAAAAAATCGGAGTTTTTTATGATCAACATATTAAAATCATGTCTTTATTTATAAAGTGAAAAAAAAAAGGGGGTTTTTTTTTTCTAATTTTCAAAAATAGATAGCTTTTTTTTCTAAAATGTGGAAAATTGTATCTATTGGTAAAAACATTTTAGCCACTTGAACAAAATAGAAACTAGATTGACCCTAAATTGCAATAACTAAAAAAAGAGGTGGCTTAAAAGTTAAAAGGAATGGAAACCAATAAAAGACGCGGGTTAGAAATTTAAGCACAAAAAGAAAATAAAAGACAGAGAGAGAGAGTGAGACCATTTCTCTTCCCCTGCTACTGTTGTCTGCTTCCAGGGCTACCACCGGCAGAGAATCATCGGAGAAACGTGACTGCTCTTCTCTTCTTCTTCCTCTTCTTTTCTTTATACATAGTCTTCTTCTTTTGAAACGCTAACATGGTTATCGATCTGAATTTTCGCACTGTAGCTACTGGTTATTTTAATTTGTTTATAGTAGAAACCCTAGCTATAGCTACCTACGTTTAATTGCAATCTATGTTTCTTTACACACTTGAAGTCTTGATTCAAGTTCGAATTTTTACATTCCGGTGGTATCATAATGTTTGGGGTTTTGAAGTAGAAAAACCCAAACTTCACTTCACTGCTGATGACAAAAAATCATATTAAAAATTTTAAACTTTCCAAAAAAAAAAGAAGAAGCTTAATTACTAGGCGGGATAAATCCACAAAACCAGAACCCTCTCTAAACCCTAACCCATTTCAAATCTCTCTCCAAGTTCACGTCCATGTCTACTTCGCTTCTCTCTCTATCTCTCCGAAATCGATGGCAATTCATTTTATGCTCAGATCGAAGCTCAAGGTACTGTTATGCCTCCAGTAATTATTTTCCCTAACCCGCTTCATTTCCTTTGGTTCTCGTCTACTAATTCAGTCGCCGATTCATTTTTTAGCTTCACTCTTCTTCGATTCGTAACCAGTAGCTCTAGATCGTTGTTTTCAAATTTTTTTGTTGGGATTGGGATTATGGCGACGGACGAAGGTTAGGGTTTCGGTTTTAGTTTCATATTCGGATGTAGAAGTTTTGATTAGATATGAAAATTGTAATTCATGTGCAAGTCGTTATATTTGGTAAATTTTGTTGGAAAAATTAGTTTGATTTTACCGTGCTAGCAGTTGTTAAGCAATTTAGGTATGGTTGACTTAGCAGTTTTGAACAGCTATGATTATCAGTTGAGTAATTGACTGTGGTTTATAGATCACAGGATTTTAGAGGGTAGAGGTATACATACAGCTGTGGGTTTACTGGATGGGTGTTGAGAATTATCATGTAACTGAGCTTGTAGGTGAAGGTTCCTTCAGGGAGGTATAAGGGAAGACACAAGTTCACCGGCCAGGTACTGATGTTGTGCATTTCTGAGGCACTTTATTTTCTAATTTAATTTTGGTCTTTTATAGGATTACATGTTTTGTGGCTGTTTACCAGACTGTTGCAATGAAATTCATTATGAAACACGGGAATTGTGACAAGGATATCCACAATCTAAGGCAAGAAATAGAGGTATAAGGCTCATGTATTCTCCAATCAGAGAAATATGTCCAACTTCCTTGATTTGGTCGTGCTCCTTTGTGTTTTTCGTTTTGTTTTAATTGTCGTCTGTTGTATGATGTGTTGTCCTGCTATATCTGCAGATTCTAAGGAAGCTGAAGCATGAAAATATCATTGAAATGCTTGATTCCTTTGAAAGCCCACAAGAGTTTTGTGCCATCACCGAGTTTGCACAAGTAATGAATTCTTCGTTACTTAAAAATCCTATGTTGACTGTAATTGATTATCAAGATCAGCAATTTTTGTGGAAAGTCGGAAGCTCTTGCAGATAATTAAATATCAATGAAATTTCTTTGATATGCAGCGTGAAGTACTTGAAATTCTTGAGGATGATCAGCACCTTCCAGAGGAACAAGTTCAAGCAATTGTTAAGCTATTGGTACTTCAATGTCACCAGATTTTGTTCCATCTCAGTGGATTATGATAGCTATCTATTCGGCCTTTCCGGTTAGGTTTTGATAATTTTATGTTGACCAAATATTGCAGGTGAGAGCATTGCATTATCTCCATTCAAACCGCATCATCCATCATGACATGAAACCACAAAACATTCTCATTGGTGCTGGTTCTATTGCTAAGGTTGATATCTTTACTTATTAGTATTCTTATAAGTCTCTGTGTCTATTTATCAGTATCCCTTAACTTGTGAATTCTATTTTTATTACAGCTTTGTGACTTTGGGTTCGCATGCGCAATGTCCACAAATATTGTTGTTCTGCGATCCATAAAAGGTAAGAATGATTCTGCATCAACTGTTAGATATTGGAATTTTATAGTACTTTTTTTTAATGATGCAGTGAAGTTTGGATTTCTTCTTTAGGTACTCCCCTGTACATGTCTCCTGAATTAGTACGAGAACAACTTTACAACCACACTGCAGATTTATGGTCTCTCGGAGTTATATTGTAAGTTGCGTCCCTTCACTTAAACTCTGTGGCCGAAATTTTCTTTAATTTCTATTCAACTGGGTTATGTGTACCCTTTTGTGCACACAGAGATAAAAAAATTGTCGGCCAGCCTCCATTCTATACAAATTCAGTATATGCACTCATTCAGCATATTGTGAAGGTACATGTACTCAAGTTTATGACTTTTGTGCTCTGTACATCAACAAAGGGTGTACTATAATATTACTTTTGAACATTTTCAGGATCCATTCAAACACCCTGACAACATGAGTTCAACTTCTAAAAACTTTCTGAAGGGCTTGCCCAATAAGGTTGTTATTTTGTCCCTTGAATCTGGAGCTTCTGTTGGGTCTTCTGTCTTTGAGGTAGCAGTGCCTATGATTCTTCAAACCACCGTGCTTTGTGAACACCTCAAACTTTCATCAATCAGTGAGATTGCCTCTGGTCCTAATGGCACCAATGGTGTTCTCTCAAATTGGCATGGCTGGCATGGCCTTCAGGATGGATGTGTTGGCCTGCTGAAGGTGAGACTGAGGTGGGGAGGACCCTCGGCTGTTCAAGAACTGTGTGCAAGCAATATCCCTCTGACTCTAATCAAGTTGTTATCCGAAAACCAACTATACCGTCTGCCTCAAGAAGAATCCAGCGGAAGTGATCAAGCTGGGCTTTTCCCTTTAGGAGCTGTGTGGACAGTATCATCCATTTGTCAGTGCTTTTCAGGTGGAGCCTTAAGCTTTCGTCAGATTCTGCTCAGAAGTGATCATATCAAACTCCTCTCTCAATTGACATCTGATTTGCATCTCAAACTTGTATAGTGCTGGGTTGGGCCTGGTGGAGGAATGGATGGCGTAAGAGATATTACATACTCAATAATTGACCTCTGGGCATTTCCTTTTTTGGCTGTTCAGAATGTTCCAGTATTGCCATCAGTGACTGCCTCAGTGAACAGTGGAATCCTTCTGAACATGGGGTCACCAGTTGTTAAAGTTGGCATGGAAGAAAGAGACATGGTGGAAGTGATTGAGGAGAACCTGGGAAAGTATTTTATAATCCTTTTGGAGGTTTGATACTTTTCATTTTATATTTCTGCCTCTACACTGCAAGGAGATGGTTTTTATATTCACATGTAGTTTCTTTTTCAGAACGGTGTTCATTTGGCACTTCAAATTCTTTGTTTGAGTGAATCACTACTAGTGACAGCATTCACATTATTAAATGAGATATGCAGAATGAGTTAATATGCTGAATCTTGTGCCGTGTTGGTACTCAAGGACCTATGTGTTTCTCATTGTAAGCTTCTGAATTTTTCAGGTAGGACTGCATGGTATTATTCTTTGTTGTCTAGAACATTTGGAGTTAAAAGATTTGGGAAGACCTGTGGCATTTCTGGCTAAGATGGTAGGTCAGCAACCATTCGCAGTTCAACTTGTGGGTAAAGGCTTCTTGGATCCTACTAATATAAGAAGATTGCTGGATCATTCAAGCCCCAAAGAAGTCATTTTGGATGTTCTGACGATCGTTTCTAATTTGGTTTGCATTGGCGAGGTTAGATTTGGTTTACCTTCAAATCAATATGCCTTTGCTTGTTTCTCAAGCTTTAGATAATATTTGAGGCATACATTAGGGATATATAACCCCTCTAATTTCTTTTGATCTTCCAAACACAGTATCATTTATCTTTTTCCATTTTGAATGGTTGGCTACCTACTTAACACTCTACAAACACACACATAGCGCATAATGATTTCCATTTAATCTTATAACTGGATATGAAGGTATTTCAGGCAAGTAATCAACTCACTAGTCTCCTTATTGATCGATGCTCTGACCCAGACAAACGTACACAGAAATTTGCTTGTTTTGCTGTAAAATTTGTTGCCCTGCAGTCAAAATCTATTTTCCATTGTAGCCGACTGTTGCAATGATAATTATAATTCACTACATCGCAGTTGTCAAAATATTTCACGATCAGAATGATGAGACTCATTATAATTAAACCTTGTCGCTATGTGGCTAGAATTCTTCATTCTAACTTCCTCCCTCTCCTCTCTGCTCTGCGCAGATTGGATATGCTGCTTACCTTAACAATATATTGTATAAAGAGCTCCAGAGATCTATCCCTCATCTTGCCAGTTTGTTGACTTCATCTGAGGAAGACAAGCCTAAATCAAATGCAGCAGGTGCACTAAGCAATCTTATCCGCAACTCCAACAAACTTTGTGAAGACATTGTATCTAAAGGAGCCATGCAGGTTGGTGTCTTTCCGATTTTTTTAAGCCATCTAAAATAATATTACACAGATTTTTTTAAGCCTGAAATATATCTGGAAATGACTATCATATAGTTTACTGGTTTTAATACTGCATAGGAAATGATAAAGTCTTATTCTTAATGTTATGCTGCCATGAATATGAATAAGAACATACCATGCATCATCTTGTTGTCCATTTCAATTATGCTTATGTGTTTTTAACCAGTATCTTGCCACTACACTTTTCTATTACCTTTTTGCGGAGTTTATTCATCCAATTTAATTCTAGCTTATAATAATTTGAATTTAGTATTTTACTCATCCAAAGTATATATTGATCTACTTGACAGGTCGAACTCTGTGATTCTGATTCAGAAGAGGACACATCTCTATATGATGATGATGTAGATGTCCTTTTTAAAAAGGGGACTACCATTGGTGCTCTACTGTATGAGGGAGGCATTGTTGGATTTTTGGATTCTCGCTGCATGTTTGTTAATCAAACTACGAAGGAGACAATAAGTGAGTGTTTAAATTCAAATATTCATTATGCTATTTGAGTTCTTACTTATCTAATGTTTTTTCCCGCATTTTTTTTTTCTCAGATGATAGTTATGATAAGTTTCATGTAATCTCCTTGAAATCCAACTTATTTTATCTGATATGTGGGGATGCAAGTCGTTGTACTTATCTTGCCGATACTTTGTCTGAAGAAGTTAAAGTTCTTGAGCGTAATGAAGATTTTGTGAGTGTTAACGTTGCAGCAAGCCTTGCCCAACTGCATTTATCAGAATACTTCACATTTTTTCCTTCAGAAGTTGACCGTGAATATGCCTTTGGAGGCATTCTTATTGGTTGGTGTGCTGATAAGGTAATTTCAATTACTATTTGTTTAATTATCATTTATATTTAATAATTCAAAAATATGTATTTTTGATGCATTCATATATTTATGCAGAATTATCAAGCTTATAAAATTATGTACGCCGAACAAATTGTAAACGACTTGGAGTCTCTTAACGCCACCAAAGACCTAGAGAGTCAGAATGAGAACAAGCAGATATTTATAGTTGGCTCGGGAGGTGTTTATGGACATGAATTTTTTTCTCAAGTGTGTTATTTATAACCATTTTTGCCTTTACATTGTTTCTCTTTTATCCTTATTATTATTAATCTTACATGTGTTTTGAATTTTGTTAGGAGCAATGCTAATCTTGAAATGAGCGAGGAGACAGCCAAAGCAATTGCAATAAGGATTGAGCATTATTCAGCCTTGAAGTCTGAATCCTCTGGCGGCCCGACACAAGGTATTTTTTTTTTTTTCGTCAAATTTTATGTAAATAATTGTTTTTGTTTTTGTTTCAGTGTGCGTTTTCCGTCATCAAGAAATTTTTTATCCTAATTCACGTGAGAGATATGAACCACTAAATGTTCAAGTACAGCTTCACGCAGCTCACTCAAAGCAGCTTCTTATTATAAGGATTACCACTTTCGAAGCGGGAACTTATATGGACTTTGAGAATGATATCTATTCACGGTATTAATTTTTCTTTATTTTTAGTTTCTTTAATCAATATTGTAGCCCTTCAATGTCTACATGCCACGTATACACAGTACTAATTAATTAAATTTTATTTTACAGATTGGAGGTCTCGTGCGCTTCTTTGATGCTTTCAAAGAAGAACTACAATTACTACCGCATTCTTTGTGAAAAAGTAAGTGAAAAGAGTACTCTTTTCAACAATCTGATTCAGCGGAAGGTTAAGACAATTGGCCCATTCGAGCAAGTTAAGTACCGTTTGGGCCAAGTTGATATAAATGTTGAGGTGGCATTCTGCACCAAGGATGTGTTAGACTTTATAGGTAGTTGTTAGAATTCATGGCTTTGTGCTTTGGGAGGGGAAGACAGCTGAGGAGAGGGGCAAGGAATTTGTGGAGGTGATGATGGGTAAGGGTTTTAGGCCAAATGCGAAGGCTATGATGCAGGTTTTAAAGGGAAGACCAACAACAGTAACTAGGAAGGTTATGAACATTGTACTTTCGGAGTTGAAGAGCTGATGCTTTTGTGGTTAGGCTAGCAGCTTCCGGATTAGGTGGTTGGTTTCATCACGGTAAAGATAGTAGCTTCAGGATTACAAGATCTTATAGGATTGAGTTTCAGTAGGGGACTTTGTTGTTTCTTTTATCATTTTGAATGGGACATTGTTGGAGTATCGGAACACTGAGATTGATAATTATTGGACAGGGTCCCAGTATCTCCGTTTGTTAATGTTGAGATTGAAGTAGTATATACTGTGTACTCTGTTGTTTGTCGTTTAGTTTTTCTTCTGGTTTTCCATCATCTTGTGCATCCATTCCCTGTTTTCTCTTTGGTAAAACTTTAAGCCTTTTCAAATTATCTGCTTTGGAAGGGTTGTGCATCAAGGATAAGCTGCTCTTTTGGTATATCCAAAAGGACAAACATGAATTTGCTGTTATGCTAGATTTACAGTTAAAAGATAATAAGTAAAGGGAATGTGATAGATTAAGGGAAATTACGGAACAGAATTGAACTTGAAACTATGAATTTAGTACAAGGACTTTTGCTATTGTGAATGGTTTGGTTTGTATTAATTCTTGGTGCATTCTTTTCTTTCTTAGAATGAAGAAGCGATCACAATCTGTACAATCATTTTAGTGTTAATTACATGACTTAATTGATTTAGCTGTTGTAACTTCTGTCTCAGTAGGATGGACTAGCCATCCATGTGGATGAGTAAAGGTCTGTGGTCTTATGAATTGTCTGTGGTTTTTAACTTCTGTTTATTCAAGTCTGATAAGTGGTCTTTGAAGTGTTGTACAAATGGTGTTATTCTGTACCTTTAAGTAGGAAAAGAGAAAAAAGTATGCTATGCTACAGGTGCATATGATATGAGGAACATTCATTCTCTATTTGTTTGCTCCCTTATCAGATCATTTGGGAATTAGGATGTAACTTTTGCAATTTCAGTTTAGGAATATCATTTCTTGTTAATTCTGTCTAATAATGTACCTTTGTTTTAGTAGCTTCAAGTAGGGCTTCAGCTTTGACTGTTGCCATACACCTTTACTTGATCATAGTGAAAAGTTTACACCAGTAAAGTAAACTATTATTGATATCTTATTGAATTCAGAGAACCCATGGTTTGTCTGCATAATGTGCAACTGTTCAAAATGTGGCGAGACCTTTTCTTGATCCAAACTGCAGGTTTGCAAAGTGTGTTGCCATTCCAGTTGGCCTTGCCTATGAAGATTTCACTTTATTTTTACCGATTAACTGGTATTCAACTATTCGCCTACATCTGTATTACTCTAAGCACAATGAACTGGTATGGAATTGTATTTGCCTTATTCTCCTCAGCAACCCGGGAATCAAATGTTATCGACACTCAAGAGACCATTTTACAAGAGGTAAAAAACACAAACTATAGCTGCTTTGACATCCTTCTAAACCATTCGCAACTCTTCCACTTCAGGCATTTTACACAAGTAAAAAAATAAAAAATTAACAAAAGTAAGAAGCATTTTACGCAAGTTGTTGGACTATTAAATATTAATCGTCTGGTGGAAGCTGAGCTTTCCAACTTCTCTTTCATTGGTAACTGTTCCATCTCTAACGGAGCAAACGTTGGAAATCATCATCATCTGGAAAAGGTGAGTGAGCTCTTCTTCTTCTTCTTCTTCTTCTTCTTCTGTTATGATCTGATTGTCTTCTTTATCTTTGAAATCCTAACATTGGTTACTGATCAAAACCCGTAAACAGTAGCAACTGCTTAATAGAAAACCAACTTGATTGTTGTTAAGTTCTGATTTTTAAGGTCCGTTGTTGGTTCTAAATTACAAAATCCAAGTTTTACTGATTTGGGTTGCTTTCATATTCTAGTTTAAGCTCTGATTGTTTTAATCTAATATAATTTCCGCTTAGACTAAACTAGAGAGAAGAATCAAATAAATGGCTGAAACCCAAGTGAAGTTGACTAGTCCCCCCAATTCTGCTGTCGAAGACAGCAAGAAACATATGATGGAGATTTTTAAAGATTTGACCAAAGACTGTGACGATGAGGAATTGAGAAGAATATTTCATTCGTTTGGGGACTACGACACCCTTAATGCACGCGCCATGGAAATGTTCAGTTCTGTTACAGATTACATCTCCCTTGACGAAGCGAAAGAGCTCTTTAAGCCTCTCCCTGATCAAGTCACATTGCCGGAAGTGGTTGTCTTCACCATGGTGATTCAGATGTACACGGCTGCTCGCAAGATCATGGATGCTCACAAAGTCTTCCAGCGGATGATAGCCTCTGGTGTAGCCCCCGCCACCCACACTTACATAACAATCATCTGCGCAATCACAAAAGACTTTGCGGATCCTGATCTTGTTGTGTATGCCAAGAAGTATTTCCTTGAAATGTTGGATAGGGGGATGAAGCCTACTTTGTGCAACCTACGCGTCTATTATGGATGCCATTACCCATCGAGGGCCAAGGAGGAGGACAACAAGTTCCTTGAGCAGATTATAGCTAGGGGGTTCATCCCCGACTACAATGATTTTCGAAACAAACCAACCCCCCTCAGGATAACCTTCACGTGTGCTGATTTTACCAAAAATTGACGAAAGCCTAAGCTCGCATGCAATAATAACCCTACAATCGTTAGTAGTATAGAATAAGTAGGGATCGTTCTAGCCGGGGATTAAGGGTACCTGAAACATGAGAATGTTAACACAAATATTCACAAATACATATGCACACAATTGTCACACTTATATACATATATACATATTCACATGAAATCAAGGGGGATTGAGGTGAGGTTCGGCAGCAAGGGCTGCCCTAACAACTAGGCACGAAATAAAAGCACAAAAATAAATTCTAAACTACTATTTACAAGTTTGGTCGACATTCTTCCACAAAGCACCAACACGAAAGCAATCAAAACATATAACAAGCAAGCAAACAGGACTCTCAGCAAGATGTTAAAATGTTCTAGACTCAACTTAACTCCAACCCAATTAGCTCCTAATCGGCTATTAATTGATTAAGACTCCTCATGTATTTTAAGTGACTAATCGCCTAACCTTAAAGTTATACTAGTCATCTTTGAATATTCTAATCGACGTAAACAAACATGACAAGTAATTAAGCACAAAGCCTTTTTCTTTAGTTGGAAACAAGTTAGATAAGCAAGGTTGTCAATCATCTTATTAACAAGCATGTTCATTTAAATTACTCTAACCCTCGTGAAAACAACACAAATTAAAACAACCCTAAAGATTGCTTAACCTATCTTATTTTCGGCTAATGAGATTAATAATCTACGCATTGCACTTACATAGGCTACCAATCTTTAAGCACACGAATTTAAAGAACAAGTCAAGAAAACCCTAAAACCAAGTTAACATGTGTTCTTACCGATTATCCTATTAACTAGTTCATTACATATTTCCCTTACTTTTTAACATGCAATCCATATTCTTACATCTAAAACATCACTTAAAGATAAAGAAAATAAATTGACATGCAAATCATAAAACCAAAATTCAATCCAATTCATACATAGACATAAAAATTGAAACCAAGAATTCATGCTAACTTCATAGACAAAGTTTAACATAACTACACAAAAGTTTACAAAGCCAAGAGTAGGGAGTGGATCACACATTAGAAACCTTGGAGACTTCGTCTTGCATGTATCCGGTGATTGGTGGTGTCGGATGGGGCTGCTGCTCGGCAGTGATGATATCGGCAGCAAGGTACCAAGGTTCGGCAGGAACTTTGGGTGTGGTGGAGGTGATTTTGGCTAGAGTTTTTGTGTAGGACTCAAGGGAAATTTAGGTAGAGCTTTGGTTAGATTTTTACTTTGGAATGTGACAAGTTTATCTGTAGGAAAACATGGCTTTATATAGAAGCAAATTCGGCAGAAACCCTAGGTAGAAAACCTAGTCCAAATCGGCAAAGGTAATCCTTGTGCAACAAGGTTTTGGTTCCTTCCTTTCTTGGTTCTTCTAGGAAACTTCTTTTTCTGATTTTCTTTCTTGGATTGGGCTGCATATCTTCATGAACTTCTTGTGTAGGCTTGACAACTCTATTTGGTGAGCTTGATCTATGGAAAAATGCCCCAAACCCGCAAGAACACAAGACCGGCAGCAACTCGGCTGGAATGACCTTGCTCCAGTAAATCCGGCATATCTCCCTTCTCGGAGCTCCAATTGATGCGATTCCAAGTCTCAAATAAACTAGACACATATAGCCATCTCCCCATAAAAGGGCTTGATCAAATTCCTTGTGAGTCGTCGGGAATGATTTTTCGAAGTTGGGACAAAGTCCCAGGAAAATCCTGGAAGTCTCTGGATTGTTTTGCTCGGACTGCTGTTTTGCAGCCCTCTTTTGAGTGACTTCCCGAACTCCGATTGATCTGAAATTTTAACACAACATTCCTCAGTATATGAATATTAAGCACACCAAATTTCATAGAATTCGGACAAGGATAGATCATATTTTTACTCATCTCAAAATCACGAAAAAGACATATTTTGCTTTATTTTCCAGATTTCTCATACTTAGTCATTTTTCGGACAATAAAGCACATTTTACCAAAACTCTACCAAATTAACACTAAACTAAATTATGACTCAATATTAGACAAATAAGGGTTAAACAAAGCATAAATGAGGGTATAAGCATATAATATCGTCGCACATTGTGCTCCTATCAAAGTCTTCCAGCGGATGATAGCCTCTGGTGTAGCCCCCGCCACCCACACTTACATAACAATCATCTGCGCAATCACAAAAGACTTTGCGGATCCTGATCTTGTTGTGTATGCCAAGAAGTATTTCCTTGAAATGTTGGATAGGGGGATGAAGCCTACTTTGTGCAACCTACGCGTCTATTATGGATGCCATTGCCCATCGAGGGCCAAGGAGGAGGACAGCAAGTTCCTTGAGCAGATTATAGCTAGGGGGTTCATCCCCGACTACAATGATTTTCGAAACAAACCAACCCCCCTCAGGATAACCTTCACGTGTGCTGATCTCGACCACAACAATACTCTCGACAGGGATGTGAAGAAATATGTCCAGAAGTTGCATGCTTGCTCTACGAAGCTAACTGAATGCGCAAGGAAGATGTACTATGCTTTGATGGAAGATGGAAATCTTGTTGATTCTGTAGAGTCCGGTAGTGAAATGAAGCGGAATTGCACAGAGCCCTCGGTCTTATACCACACCTTGGTTATTGAAGCCTACCTTAATTTTGGCAAAATCAAGGGTGCTCTGGAGGCATACCTTGCAATGTTAGTTGTTGGGGTTTCCCCCAACTTCTATACTTAACACAGTTTTACTCAAGGAACTTGCTGCTGAGCCCAAATTTTTTGGAGATGCTAAGAAGTACTTGCTTGAGATGATGGACAAGGGTAAGCGGCCGAATGCAGCTACCTACACTGCGGTGATAGAGGGTTTTGCAAGGAAGCAAGGCAGTGAAGCAAGGCTGAGGCCCAAGAGTTCGTGGAGGTGATGATGGCTAAGGGGTTTGTGCCTAATGCAAAGGCAATGAGGGAGGTTTTAAAAGACAGACCAACACCTGTTATTCGAAGGGTCATGTATATTGTCCTTTCCAAGTTGAATGGTTGAATCTTTGCTTCATTGACGCTATGCTAGCAGCTGTGGTTGCATGTTTGGTGATAGTAGAAAGTCATGTAGGATTGGGTTTTGTGACATTGATGAACTGATCCTTTGCATGAGGTTATGTTAGCAGCTTTAGGTTAGGTGATTTCATATATCGCGGAGCTAGTAAGACTTGGAAAATCACGTAGAATTAGGAACTCCCTGATCCTTATCATTGGATAATCTATAAATATATAATTATCCAAAACTACATTTTGGTGGTGATATTTACCAATAGCAAGATCTAATTTTTTTATACCATCAGCATGAATTAACAGTAACAGACTGTTAATCCGTCCAATGTCTAATGACAAAATTAACTCTGAAAATTAAAAAAATACAACATATGCCATCTATATATATATTTAAAAAAAAAAAAAAAAACCCACACCCAAACTCTCCTCTTCTCCTCTCCTTCCCGACCTGTTATAACCAAAATCCCTAACCCTAATTGATCTGAGATTGAGTGGAGGCGGCGAGGGGCGAGGGGCGAGGGGCGAGGGGCGAGGGGCGAGGGGCGAGGGGCGAGCGGCGAGCGGCAAGGGCCGAGGCGGCAAGGGCAGAGGCGCGAAGGCAGGGGCACGAGGGCAGAGAGAGGGCGGAGGCGCCAGGGCGGAGGAGCGAGGCAGCGAACGAGGCCGGAGGCCCGAGGTAGCGAACTTGGCAGTGAGCGAGGCAGCGAAGGCGCGAGGGCGGAGGCCCAGGCGGAGGCGCGAGGTGGACAACGACGACGACCACTGCTTCACCTTCCTCCCTCTGCCGCCGCTTCGTCCCTAACTCCAGTGGCTCTTCCTCCCTAACTTCGTCTCTCTCTCTCTCTCTCTCTCTCTCTCTCTCTCTCTCTCTCTCTCTCTCTCTATATATATATATGATAATAATGCTGATTGTTGTAGTGTACTGAACTCGTTTTTGGATTTGCGAAGCTCCGATTCGATTGGTTTTGATTTTACTGATTTTTTTTTTTTTGGTGATAATGTTGATGTGTTTTGGTGTTGAGAGTGGGTTTTTGGTGGAGAGTGAGATCTTGTGGGATTCACACTCACATTTCCAATGGCTTCAGTGTTTTTTGTTTATTGTGAGTGTCTCAGTGCGGCGGAGGACGGCGGAGCTATTGAGGGTCAGTAGTATTGGAGTACGGCTGAGCTACTGAGGGTCAGTACCATATGGTTGAGTTCTGAGGGTCAGTATCATTAATAATGGTAATTTTGTAATTTAAAAGTTAACTGATTCTGTTAGTTTTAGATGGAAACTTGCTAGTGGTAATTTAAAAAAACAATTTTACTAGTGGTACGTACTAATACAAAATTGTAGTTTTAGCTATCTCATAAAAACCTTTTTAAAGACATGGTCCATTTGTTACTCCAGATTTGTACTAATTCAAGACGTTCTCGCTTTATATACAGATAGAGATATAGGAAATTATAATTGTGTTCAAAATAAAAAAGATAGTATTGTAATGACGTCACTCTCTTAATGAAAACCAATCACATCCAAACACTTGATTTTTCAGCGAAGCCAAATCCAATCTATATAAAGTAGTAACAACGAAATTGGAGGTGACGCCAAACCCTAATCGTAGCCAGCCATGTCGCTCATCCCCAAATCGTCACCCAAATCCTTCCCACCGGAAATGAACCCACCGACGGACCCGAACCCCTCATCCCCACCGACGGACCCGAACCCATCCAAGAAACCCAGGCCGAACAGCCCCGACCAAGAATCTTCATTAGCCAAAATAGGTTTGACTCTCGCAGATCTATCACTCACGCCACGAGAACGTGCCAGAAAGAGTTGGGCCTTCTTTTTTTCAAGTATGGTCTTGATTTCTTATCTTTGATTTGACCATGTAGCTCTTATCTGCAAGTTGATTAGTGCGTGCTTTATTTGTTTGCAGCATTTCATTTGAATTAATGAATGAATTCCAGAACAGAGAATAGTAAAAACAAAATTATATTGATCAAGTTTACTCATTTTAATTATGCGCTATGTATCATATATGTGTATTAAGTTTGTGATTCCAATGATCCCCAACACCACTGCTGATCGCGCATGTTATTTCGGATTGAATTCATTTGATTTGATTTGCTCCTCACTGTGTCATTATCATCTCTCATAAAACACACATTTCATTGTTGTGACTTTTCTATGTCTTTCATTCAAGACCACGTTTTAATCTTTTTCATTTTTTGGGTGCAAGGTGGGAAATACAAGGAACCTACGCCTCGACTCTTACCAAAAGTCGATCTTCCAGAATCTTTACCTGAGGGATGGGCATGGGGTTCTTTCAACCCTGGGGATGGACGCAGACAATTTGCTTATAAGATGATGTGCCTTAAATGTGGCCAGGGTCGTTCTCACATGTCTGCGGACTGCCCAAATGTTTATACTGACGAGGCTAAGGATTTCAGGCGTTCAGCAGACCTGTTATTAAGTGATGAGAAGGATGAGATGAAGGTGAAGCACGAGGATGAGATGAAGAACGAGGACGAGTAATGTACTGTGTTTGAGTCTTGTTTTAAAAGTCTACTCTACTTATTTGCCTATATGAATCTATGATCTACCCATGTCTTCTGGGTGTTGGGAACTTAGTTACAGTACGGCCTGTGCTTGTGGACAGGGCAAAAAACCTATGGTTGTTCCACTCTTGACAACTCTGGCTCCATCTAATGTGATATTTGTTGCGGCATGCATTGTATTACCTTGTTTAGTGATCTTTCTGATACTCTTGGCGAAGTGTTTAAATTGCCATATTTCTTAGCATTGTATAACTTTGTTTTGTGATGTATCTTTCTGATCGACTCTTGGTGGAGTTTGAAATTGCCATATTTTATGTAGCCTCTTAAACGGCAAAACTTCATATATGTTTGATATTACAATGTGACACTATACATAAACCAAGACTAGAACCTGTATGTACTATGTAGTCGTGTTTAAGGGAAAGAGAGGCGATCAAAGCCAAAGTCTTAAAACTCAGTCGTTAAGTTGTTAATCGATCATTGAGAACTGATGGATTGGCGAAGGCCTGCCGCTATCGCAGAGACTAGCTGTGGATTCGGTGTTTCTGTGATGTAGGACGAGATTTGATCGGCCATACACACGCAGAGCAGATCGACTTGACCTCAGATACGGTTTTCTATAGCACTCAGCTATTACACTAATCAGTTCCAGAAACAGTTTATATTACATCGTTCGTCTCTCAATAAAATGGATAGAAAGAAAAATAGAAATAATATGAAATGAACTTCAATAGCTAGTAATTACCTTTGATGAACACGATTTTAAAAAGTATGAATATGAAATACATCAGAATTTGCACTTTTCTGAAAGAAAGAGTATCTTCACCCAAAAAAGAAGAAAAAAGAAGCATTTCAAAGAAAAAGAAAAAAAAAACAAGAAGAGGTATCTTCAGGTCAAATTAGGGATTTAAGTTTCTACACATAATTGGATTGGTGTTTTGAACTTTACAGTCTTCTCCTTATAAACGCTATATCAGCCCTTCTTCCAGTTTATAGTCTTATGAACCAAACATTGATTTGCAGTATATGTTAGTCTTTTAGAATACAGTGCACAACTTTTAACTTGTACATGTTGCCAAAAAAAAAAAAAACAAACTTTCAACTTGTACGTACATCATTATAATCAGTTCCCATGTAGTATATAGATACAGTTATGATTTCCCATCGATCATTCGACACATATAGATACAGTTCCTGCTGATTTCAGTAATGAGCATTTTTAATTTGAAGTGATGATCGAAATGGAACCTTCAAAACCAGCAAAAATGCCATTTGATCTTATGTACACATATGCAGAAGTGGAAACCTGAACACCAGATCTTGTGTGGTGAACCTTATTAATTTTAACAAAAAAAACAGAAAAAAAAGACTTCTTTCTTCTAAACAAAAACAAAAAGAAATTTCTCTACTCTCTCTTTCTTCTGTGCTTGGGGAGCTTGTTTATTTGCTATGGGGTATTTGGAAAGAGTGGAACAACAGAGTCTGGGATGCTATGAATGATACTTCTATGAATCTGGTTATTTCTAGTATGGCTAGGTTGACTGAGTTTCGGTTAATTAAACTGAAGCCTGGCTCTAGTGGGGTGAGAATGAATAGGAGGGTGAAATGGAAGCCTCCGTCTCTTGGAATTGTTAAGATTAATGTGGATGGTTCTTTTGACAAAGTGACAAGAAAAGGAACTTCCAGTTTTGTTGTTAGAGACCATACGATACGAGTGCTTTCCTTGCTGGTGGAGGTCGAGCTAGGACAGATTTGTATCCAGCAGAACATGCTGAAGTTCTAGCTTGTAACTTTATGCCCGTGGTTATTGAAATGGATGTACAGATGGTGGTGAAACAGCTTCATGGCAACTTGCCTGCAAAATGCTCGATGCTTGGGAGGATTTATGATGATGTAGGGAGGTCACTGCAGTCTTCATTGTGTTAATGGACAGTAGTGTATGTGCAGCGGGCTGCTAACACTAAAACTCTTTTAGCAGTCTTTTTATTCTTCAGTTCCTTCTTTCCTCATGGCTGCTATTGCAGCTGATTCCCACCTTATGTAATTTCTTTGATTCAATAAAGTTTATGACCTCTTCTGATTAAATAAAAATATATATATAAAAAAATTCCATTTCCATCTTTTTAAAAGATTGGTTTACTAGTTAAGTATCTGATCTTATAAAAACCCATTGTTTGTCTTTGAAGGATTAAGGCCAGCACTAAGACTTTTCTACGTTTTTTTATTCGATGCGAAGGCACATCATGTCATGAACTTGTATCCTGCCCCTATATATACATATAGGCAGAAAAATTAAGTTTTCGACTCTCCTGCACATTTTGTTTGAGCCTTGTGAAACACCACCTCTGCAGTACAATGCACCAGCAAGATAAAAAAGTTTCGCATTTTAATAATATTCTCATTAGACTGTAAGTAGTGGAACAAATCCCAGACGTTAGACTCTACTTAACAGACTTGCTTTTGCCCACAAGCCAGATAACTACCATTATTTCTATGAGAAAGTTGACTATTATTATGCTCTTTTGGTGCTAATTTTGCGTGTAACTGTTTCAAACTTACATGATCCTACACACTATCCTTCATTTCCCAGATGCCGTCTGTCATGCACAGGCTTTTTTCAAAAAACATAGTACAGTATATTCGGCAGAATAAGTTGTTTGACAGTGGAAAAACCACGGCTATCTCACTATTTCTAAATCCAGGTCTCATTACCATCAGGGATCAAAATGATTTACCAATAGTCCTAGAAACATCTGATCACGCCCCAGTTTAACAATCATCAATGTAAAGCTTTATCTTTGTGCATCTTCACGAGTCTTAGCATTAATGTCAGAAGAAAAGAAATGCTTATAAGGCGCAAGCAGAGACAAAACTCCAAGCAAGTTGTGTTAAATTCAAAATTATACTGGACGAAGGAAAGTTTTATCTGCCTGTAGTCTAATTTGATACTCAAACTTAAAATTTCTAAGAAGATGCTGCATTTATTATGGACTAGATAATAAAAAGAGCTTACAATGTCATTCAACTGAAATGTGCAAAACTTGTAGGTACAAAAAATGAATGATTAGTGCCTTACAGGCAGAATTCGAGCATATTTCTTACTGATTTGATCTGATCACTTCAACAGTTCACTTCAGAGATAGGCTTCAATAACGGCAGTGTGGATTAAAGAGCTCTTTGGCTTCCTCATAGAGAGAGAGTGTTATTAGCCAGTAGACCGAACACCTTAATGGCATAATTGTTAAGGGAGTCGTAGTCCCCAATTGAGTAAAACATTTTATTCAATGAAATGTCTTCACAGTCTTTACATGTTTATTGAGGTCATCGGCTGAAGAATTGGGGGAATTGGTGTCCTCCATTGATTGGTTTTTTCACTGTAGCTTAGTTGCAGCAGAAATTAAATTAGAAACAACAAAGGTCAAAGCTTTAGACCCAAATCAGGGAGATGAAAGTCAAATGAAATTGGGGTTTTCTATTTTTAAATCAAACTCAACAATATGCCATTGCCGGAGTGTAAAGATGGGAACTTTACCAAAGGAATGAATCGAATTAAGGGTTTTGTTATCTTCTCAAATAAAGATTAGAGCTAGAGTCTGAGATTTGGATGAATACATTGGTTTCTAAAATGAAGAGGAAGAAGAAAGCCCTCACACCTTTCTATGTGAAGATCTGCAGCGGTAGGATTGAGACTCTGAATTTTGCTCCAGGAAGAGTACACAGAAATGGGACTTCCAATTTCAAAATGCCAAAAATATCGGACTTCTAACGAATGGTCTCTACGCTACTCGCTTTATTTACTTTTATTTTTTGGGTTTATTTTAGATTTGAAACTTTTTTTCCCTTTGTTATTTTTTTTGGTTTATTTCTCAATTCTCACTAATTTCTGACAAGTCAAGTAACCGATAATTATTGACTAAATGAAAGGTATAGTGAGTAGTCGGTGAACCATGACATTTTAGTTCACTAGTTTAATTAATATCGTAGAGGTCGTGATTTTTAAAAATTCTTTTTCTTATTACCAGAAAAATCCTTCCGGTGTTCACCACACTTGCCGACTAACATGATTCCATTAGACTAACCCCATTAGGTGTTGAGGTCGTGATGAATTAACATCGAGAAATGCACAAAAGTGAATTGGCCCTAAGCAGGGCAATAGTGATGAAGTGTATCCGATAAGGTTTCACAATTAAACAACGATGCCTTGAGGAAAAAGAGAGAGTCATCAGCGAAAAAGAGGTGGCTCACTTCTAGGCCGTTAGGGCTAATACTAACTACATTCAGAAGATTTTCTCGGCAAATCTTTCAGATCATAGTGGACAGGACATCATTGATGAATAAGAAAATGATCACCTTGTCTGAGACCTCTTGATGGTTTGAAGCTTTCCCCTGGAGAGCCATTAACAATTACTTGGTAGGAAACAGAAGCGACACAAGACATCACCAGCTTAACCCATGTGAGATGAAAACCCATTTTGAGAAGAACATTTTGAAAATAAACTCCAATCAACTCGGTCATAAGCTTTGTTCATATCCAATTTGAGAGAAATCCCCCTGATTGTGAGGGAACTTTGAGTACCTTCAGATGATGAAAGAGTTGGGGGTAATTTGCTTTTACAAAAATTATATTTAAATAATATATGATTGAATATAGCAGAATCACATAAATGTTGTTGAAAACTTGAAAACCTATATTACTAGGCTAACAATCTTTATCACCAACTGATGCAAGCTCTGATTCCATTTAGAGAGCAAACACAGGGTGTGGTGCAGCATTGAAGGAGCGATTGAATCATGATAGAAGCTCAGAAACTCCTCCGCTGAGGGACTATACAGTACACTAGAGAGGTTTGGCATGGGATGTATTTCACAAATGGTCTGAGCATGAGACGTAGCTCACAACTTAAAGAGGTTTGGCTGATCAGTTTCACATCGATCTTATGGTTTGTATGGCATGCGAGAAACAAGACCAAATTTGACGGCAAGTCTTTTTCAGTGGCTTCAGTTTGTCATCTCATTTCAGGTCACATTAGAGCGGCTTGTTGGCTTGCAATGAGACCAATGAATAACTCAGTTCAGGACCTGCAAATTCTAAAGAGTTTTGGTGTGGAGTGTCGATTGCGAAGAGCCCCACGAGTTATTGTGGTTTTTTGGCATCCTCCGGTCATGGGTTGGGTGAAGATTAACTCAGATGGTGCTTGGAAGCATGCAGAGGGGGTTGAAGAGTTTGGTGTTGTTTTCCGTGACTTTAAAGGTCATGTTCTTTGTGCTTTTTCTTCTAACATTGACATTCCGAATTCCGTAGTAGCGGAGGTGATGGCAGTTATTACAGCTATTGAACTTGCATGGGTTCGGGATTGGAAGCACATTTGGTTAGAGGTTGACTCGTCACTTATACTCAACTACATGCGCTCTCCTATGATTGTACCTTGGCAATTTCGTGTCCGTTGGCTGAACTGCTTAAGCTACATATCAAATATGACTTTTCGATTTTCTCATATTTTTCGTGAAAGGAATAAAGTTACAGATGCTTTAGCGACTCACGGTACGACATTAACTCAGCTACTTGGTGACATGAACCTCTTCCTTTTATTTTATCATATTGTGATAGTGACGTTATGGGTCTTCTTCAATTTCGGTTTTCCTAATTTTGATATGCTGTTGGTTTTTCTTAAGAGGTTTTGGTTTGGTCCCCCTCTCTTGCTATTAATTTTTTCTTTATTAATTCATTAGGGTGTTAGGGAGGTTATTCCTCTCTATCACTCAAATTTCAGCCAAAAAAAAAAAACTATACAGTACACTAAAGTGCTAAACAACTGGTTGAAATCACAGTCGTCTGAAACATGTAGCTTTTAATGAAATGATATGCTCTACTGCTCATACGTCTCTCAAGAATGTGGAACTCCATGTTTCTGGAAAACAAATAATTCATAGGGACATAATAACAGAATAGAGTACATTCCATGTTTACTTCCACCATTTATCTAATGACTTAACAGAAAGCTAGTGTCCACTACCAGAAAAGGCGTCATAGCCGACGACGCCATCTCGTCGGCCGTTTCCATTAATTCGTCGGCTATAGTCATAGCCGACGATACTTCGTCGGCTATTCCCTCGTCGGGAATGCTCCGTCGGCTATAGTATAGCCGACGACACCCGGGGTAAGTCGTCGGCTTATGAAACACCAGGTATAGCCGACGAAAAAAGCATCGTCGGCTATACTTCGAACATTGCCGACGACAAGATCGTCGGCTTCAACAATTACGTAATTGCCCCTAACCCGAAGTATAGTCGACGACACTATCGTCGGCTATACGTCCGTTATAGCCGACGACACTATCGTCGGCTATAGCACTTATAGCCGACGAAATAATGCCAATATCGTCGGCTATAACCCCTAAATATTTAAAAAAAATTAAAAATTTAACTCGGGCCCAATTTCACTTCGTCTTCGGTTTAGCTGCAGAAAATGCACAAACAAACATCCATATATCCAACAAATATACACATCAATCCATCCCTAATATCCTACATACTGTACAAATTAACCCACTATCTACTCATCATCATCACCCCCTAAACGCGTAGCGTCGTCGACCGGATCGTTCGAGTTCCGGTGGCTATGGCTGTCCTGATCGGCTGGCGTACTCCGATGCGGGGGGGGGGGGGGGGGGGGGGGGGGGAGTGGGGACGACGAATTGGGGCATCTGTGGCGGAGGCGGGGGCTGGAGTCCAGCCTGCTGGGCCTCCCAAGACTGCTGCATCCATCGGTACATCTCCGCCACAGATGCGTCTCTGGCCTGCTGCGCCGAAGCCTCCGCGGCCCTCGCCAACTCCGCCTGCTGGAGCGCCTCCACCGCCCTCGCCAACTCCGCCTGAGTCCTCTGCAGCTGCGTCTGCAAGTCTCCTCTCGTCGAAGCCGCACGCTGCGTGCTGGGATTGGCCGGCGTGTACTTGAGAACCCCATCTCCCGCCGCGCCTAGGCCTCTCTGGTAGAAGTAGTTGTTCCCCGTCCCTACCGCCGCGTGCATGATCTGAGAGGCCAAGCGCGGCTCAAGGGTGTCGATCGTGGAGGCAAACTCCGCGATCGCCTCGTCGGACGCCCCGTCTCCCAGGGTGTCTCGCGCGATCCCGAAGGTGATCGCGTCGGTCTCCGCATCTATTTCCGCCTAATTGACAAGAAAATATAATAAACGAATTAAAAAATATATATATAAATTAATTTAATGAAACACTTTTATTGAAGATGGGCGAATACTTACCACTTGGTCGGGACGCCCCGGATACATCTGCGCATGAATCCACGACAACGGCCTCAGCGGTCGGTCCCTCCTCGCCATCTCTGCCCACTGCCTCCAGGAGCGGGCGCCGCCGTGATGGGGGTGCTCGTTCCTCCTGCGGTTGTCGCTGTTCGTCCGCGAGATTTTCTGTATTATAAGAACGAACATATAAACGCAAATATAAATTAGTAACTAAATTAAAATATTAGGAACTAACCAAAATAAAATTATTAACTAATTTAGTTACTAACTAATTTAATTTAATTAGTAACTGCTTAACTAACTAATTTAATTTAGTAACGAACTAACTAACTACGTAACTAACCAACTAACTTAATTTAATAACTGATAACTAACTAACTAACTAATTAATTTAATTAAGTAACTACATAATTTAATTATTAAATAACATTAAAAAGTTATATACTAGCAGGCTAAATTTTCTTACCGAGACCCTGTCGCTCCCGAAGTAGGCTACCAGCCATAGCCACTCGTACTCCCTGTACCGGAACTCGTGGGGGGTTGCAGCTCGCCCCAAGCGCTGCTCCACATGGTACGTCCTGTAGTGCGTGGACAGCTCGTTCTTCCACTCGGAGTACTTATATTAACAGAACACAACTGTTAGATATATTCGTACACTGCCAATAAATATATTTATACAAAAAAAAAGCAAAACACATAACCTGTTCTTCAGCTGCTCGTCTCTCCACCAGTCCAAGGTAGGATGGACTCTAAACCATTGCTGCAATATTATAAATTAATTAGAAAATATTTTTATATAGTTATAAGGACTGAATTCATAAATGTTTATTTTCTATAATAAAAATCATATTTAACTCACCGACAGTGCATTGTACACTCGCGCCTTGATCTCATCGGGCACAGAGCCCCAGTCGGGCCACAACAGTGGGACCCTGTCCCGCACGAGCATGCCCGTCGCGTTGATGTACTTGGTGGTGGTGTCTCTCCGCTCAATCGGGCGTCCATCCTCACCGGGACCGGGCAGGATCTCTCTGATCCCACCGGCCAGCTCCCTCTCCAGGGTCGACATGTTCGCTGGCCCTCTGGTCCGTCTCGTCCCCGCGGGTTTATTGACGAGGACGCCTGTTTCATAATTAAAATGAATACATAGTTAAATAATTATTTAAACTAACTAATTAAATAATTAATTAAACAATCTAAATAATTAATTAAACTAACCAATTACCTGCGTCGTTGTACTGCTTGTCCTTCTCACGAACGGCCCACAGGCCGCGGCAGTCCTCTGAGTCGAAAGGACTGTAGAAGTAGGCCTCCTCCCAGGGAATCTCGTGGGGCCGGTCGTGCCTCCAAATCTGCCTCCCCCTGGCGTCGTACTCAGGGATGGCAGGGAGGAACTGGACCATGTACATCCCCGATGGCGGAGACATACGGGGCGTGGACCCTGAGGGGCCTGCTCCCCCTGACGGTGGGCCCCGTAGCTGTGGATGCTGTCGCTGTGGGGGGACAGGGAGCATCTCTGGAGGGTCCAGATCAGCGCGCGGTGGGGTCGGCTGCCGATCCTGGAACAGTGCTGAAGTGCACTGGGGCCTGGTGGCTCTGCGTCCTCCTCCGACACTCGAGTCAGGGCCCGCTCCCGTCGACTCATACGAGGAGCCCCCACGTGGATCGCTCGGGGTCAATCCCATCAACGTCTCCTCTCGTCGACTCATAGGCCGGCCTAGGCCCCGACGACCGCTGGATCCGCTCCCCCCACGGCTGGCTCCTGCCTGAGCGTCGGGGTCGCTCTCGGCCCGTCTGCCAAGCCATCGGTCTACAAAGCGACGGTTTCCTGCACAATTAGTATATAAATTCCATAAATTGAACAAAAATTCCACAAAAAAATTAAAAACTTCATTCAATGTATATATACCTAAATATATTTATACGTATCTAAATATATTTATACCTAATTATATATATATATTCCGAAATATAACACAAAATTCCTTAAATTTCACAAAAAAATAAAAAACTTTTTTAAATATATATATACCTAATTATATATATACATAACTATATTTATACCTAAAGGTATATATATATATACCTAAAAATTCTTGTTAATTCCTCAAAATTAAACAAAATTCCACACAATTCCATAAATTTCACACAAAAATAAAAAACTTCATTAAATGTATATATACCTAATTATATATATACCTAAATATATTTATACCTAATTATATATATATATTCCGAAATATATATATATATATATATATATATATATATATATATCCTCCTAAAAATTCCACAAAATTCCACAAAATTAACAAAAATTCCACAACATTAAAAAAATTTCCACAAACTTCCATATACCTAATTATATATATATATATATATATATATATATATATATATATATATCCTTCACAAAATTCCACATAATTCCAAAAAATTAACAACAATTCCACAACATTCCATAAATTGCACAACAACCCTAAATTCCACATAATTTCACAAAAACCATAAAATTTCACAAAAATACCTAAATTCCACAAAATCACAAAATTCCACAAAATTAACAAAAACCCTAAATGAGGGAGAGGGGGACTACCTGACATGGTGGTGCGGCTAGGGGACGAGGACGGCGGTGCGGTGCGGCGGCGACGGCGGCTAGGGAAGGACGGCGCCGATCGGTTCGACTTCGGGTCGGGGAGGGCTCGGGAAGGCCGGGGACGGGGTGGGGAGGGGTGGGGGAGGGCCGGGGAGGCTTGGTCGGCGTCGGGGAGGCTCGGACGGCGTCGGGGAGGCTCGGGGAGCACTACCAGATACGGACGAATAGCCGACGAAAAAATTTTCGTCGGCCTTTTTTTTTTTTCGTCGGCTATACCCTCTGCCGACGAAAATTTCGTCGGCCATAAGTCGTCGGTAATACGCCGTCGGTAATACCAATGGCCGACGAAAAAAAAAATTTCGTCGGCTATAGTTAAGTATGGCCGACGAGTCAAAAAATTCGTCGGGCAAAGGTCGGTAAAATAGCCGACGACTTTCGTCGGGTATTTTTGAGTATGGCCGACGAAATCCATTAAGTATGGCCGACGATTTACTAAAATTTCGTCGGCTATGGTGTTTTAACTATAGCCGACGATTTACCAAAATTTCGTCGGCTATGATGTTTTAACTATAGCCGACGATTTAATAAAATTTCGTCGGCTATGCTGTTTGAACTATAGCCGACGATTTAATAAAATTTCGTCGGCTATGGTGTTTTAACTATAGCCGACGATTTAATAAAAGTTCGTCGGCTATGGTATTTTAACTATAGCCGACGATTTAATAAAATTTCGTCGGCTATTTCCTCGAAATATATTACTATTTTATAGGTATTAATTAGTTATAGCCGACGAAATAAGGCACTTTTCGTCGGCTATACAAGTTATAGCCGACGAAAATTGGTAAAAATCGTCGGCTATACTTGTTATAGCCGACGAAATAATGCAAAAATCGTCGGCTATTCTTGCATTTGGAAAAAAAAAATTAAATTATTTTCTAAATTACCATTCCAAGCAAGCTGCAAATCACAAAAACAATTCATGCATTTGCACCAACAAGAAACACGTCTAAACACCATTTTTATTAAATTCGTTCCAATATACATAAAATATAATCCTAATTATCTCCTAAACTACTAAAGTCTAGGATATCATCTACAGCATCAGGCGCATCATCCTGCTGACCGAACTCGGGAGGTTGAGGCATTGGAGGCTCCACTAACTGCTGAAACGGGAGCGGGGGTGGACGGCCTTCTTGTTGTGCCGCGAACATCTCATAAATCCACTGTTGCTGGCCGTGGTTGTTGTATTGCCGAATTCTGGCGCACTCAGCATTCCAACGGACCATATCCAACTGATACTGCTGGGACTGATATTGTCTGCGGCGCAGCTCCTCTACTGTCTGGGACGAGGTCGCCAATTCTGCGGCCAATCGCTGCACTTCCCCCCTCATATGTTGGGTCTGGCCGCCTCCCTTCTTTTGACCTCCCTTAGTGGTCTTCAGGAGCCCTTGTCCAGAACCTCCTAAACCCCGGCAGTAGTACTCGTTGGACTGGTGTGGGAAGGCTGCGTTGAACATCCTCGCCGCCGTTTGGATATTGGTGCGGTCGACCTGGCGCACGGCTTCCTCCAAATCTGCCTCTGAGATGTCCGGTTGTGTCTCCCGAACTATTTGCTGGAGCACCTCTTGTTCGGCCTGGGTCACCCGCTCCTAATTGGACGGGGAAAAAAAATTAATATTCTAACAAATGGATAGTTAAGTAAAATTAATAATTTAAATTTTAAAATCATAATGAACGACTTACGAGATCGTCTGTCGCTTGTGGATAAGCGATCTTGAACGTCTCCACGTAGGGGTTGCAATCAGGATGATCTCTTAGCGCCTCCTCCTGATATTGTGCAAACGGCCTTGAACCGCCGTGATGGAGGATTGTGTTACGGCGGCGGTTCTCCGAGTTTATCCGAGACCGTTCCTTCAAACAAATAATAAAATATTAGAAAAATTCATCAAAAAATATAACTGAAATAATTATAAAATATTTAAACTAATAATTAAAATTTTAATAAAATAAACATTTATAATGAAGTTTAATATTTACCATCATAGCCGGGTTGTCGAAGACTACGGTCCTCAACCAACGCCACTCGTACTCCCTGAACATGAACTCTCTGGGAGTACCCATACGACCACGGTTGCCGTACTCATTATAGTGGGAACGGAGCTCGTTCTTCCACTCTTTGAACCTACGAAGAAAACAAAAGTGCATTAGAAATATTATTAATATCATAAAATATTTCTAATTATCAAATAAGACATTCCCAACGTACCTCGAGCTCTGTTGGGAGTCCGCCCAACCCCGCTTGTGTTCCGCAACCACAAAGTATGTCTGAAAGATAATATTTTATTAGTTTTATAATTATAAAAATACCGAAAATTTTTAAATATTACGATAACTAAATTAAATTTTTTTATTTACTCACCGACGCGGCGTTGTTCAACTCCATCTTGATTTCTTCGGGCACATCAGCCCACCGAGCCCACAACATAGGGACTCTGTCCCTAATGAGTGCACCCACGCAACCCGAGTAGTCGCGTTTCTTTTTCGCCCCAACCTCCTGATCAGGAGCTTCGTCAATCTGGATCCTCCCGCTCCGTTCAACCGTTCTCCTGAGCGTCTCAAAACTGATGACACCTCTGGTATTCCTCTGGGTTGAACTGCTAGCGCCTGTCCATATCACATAAACGACGATTGGTTAATAAAATTAAATATTAGTGCGTTAATTTTAATAAAATATTTAATTAATAAAATCGAATGTTACCTGAACCCGATGATTCGGTTGCCGTCGACTTTCCTTTTCTCCTCGCCGAAATCAGGAGGTCAGGGCTCTCCCATGGCTGCTGCTGGTATGCCTCCGCAGCACTCACGAACTGAGGCATATCAGGCCACTGGGGCCGACCCTGATAGTCGACCTCGGGTATCGCAGGAATGTTGTATGGGAGGAAGAGCTGGTTTGGGAGAGTAGGCCCCTCAGTCGAGTCACCAGCAGACTGAGTCGGACTCGGCATCGGCATCGGCTCCCGATGAACCTCAGGCATACGAACCTGAGGAACGTCGGCAGCTATCTCCTCGTGAAACAGCTGCCGACTAAACCTCGGCGCCACAGAGGGACCGACATTCGGAAGTGAAGTGCTCGACGGCCGCCCCGCCTGGAGAAGGGTCTGGTGCCGAGCACTCACACTCCGCCGCGGCTGGGCTGCATCCACACTCCTCCGCGGCTGGCTGGTGGTCCTCTCAGGCTGGCTAGCCGTCCTCTCGGAGTCTGGGGAACCCGCGGCATTTCCAGAACGGGCGGCATTTCCAGAACCTCTAGATCTAGAACGACGACCTCCGAACAACTGCCTAAATGCATCGGCCATCTAAAGCCAGACGCATTAATACATTAATTAATATTAAATTATATTATATTAAATAACAAATTCTAATTAATATAATACCCAATAATACTAACATATTTTAATATTTACCGATTTATATAATAACCAATTTATACATATAAATTATACAATTACACCTAAATTATATACAATTAAAATAAATTTTACAAAAATTACCTAAATTAACATAAAAACCTAAAAACTACATACATTAACATAAAAACCTAAATTATAACTAAATTAACATAAATACATAAATTATACCTAAATTAACATAAATACATAAATTCTACCTAAATTAACATAAATACATAAATTATAACTAAATTAACATAAATACATAAATTATATCTAAATTAATATAAAAACATAAATTATACCTAAATTAACATAAATACATAAATTAACATAAATACATAAATTATACACAAATTAACATATAAATACATAAATTATACCTAAATTAACATAAATACATAAATTAACATAAATACATAAATTATATACAAATTAACATATAAATACATAAATTATACCTAAATTAACAATTATATCTAAATTAACAATTATATATAATTTATTAACCATAATTTAATTTATTAATAATTAAATAACAAAAAAAAAAAAAAAGGGGGCCGGCCGGTACCGAATCGGGGAGGAGGAGGAGGGGGAGGCGGCCGGAACAGAGAGGAGGAGGAGGAGGGTCGGCCGGGGCTGCCGGAACAGGGAGGAGGAGGAGGAGGAGGGGCGGCGGATCGAACCAAGGAGGAGGAGGAGGAGTCGCCGGGCTGCCGAACCAAGGAGGAGGAGGAGGAGGCGCCGGGCTGCCGGAATAGGGAGGAGGATCGACGGATGAAGGAGGGCCGGATTCGAGGAGGATAGGGAAAATCGGGCAAATGGAGGCTAGGGTTCGGCTGCATTTTACTTATACCCGATAGTATAGCCGACGAAATCGCTTTATTTCGTCGGCCATGATATAGTATAGCCGACGAAATAAAGCAATTTCGTCGGCCATGATATAGTATAGCCGACGAATACAGTGATTTCGTCGGGCATACTATGTCATAGCCGACGAAATGATTTTCGTCGGCCATGGTATGGCATAGCCGACGAAATTCCATAATTCGTCGGCTATAGTCGTCGTCCCTCAGAATCCGTCCGATCTCCCCCATCCAACGGTGGATAATGGGAAGGCGCGGATCACCAGACTTTAGCCGACGAAATATAACTTCGTCGGCTATACTTTTGGTCAAACTACAAAGTCAAACCTCTACACGTTGTAAAACGGAAATTGGGCCGTCTAAATGACGTTTTTTGGCCTGACCTTCAACAGAGAATAGTTTCAGATCGATGCGACGCATCTAATCGTATAAAAATTTCCCCCAAAATATTTACCGACCGTCAGGCTACCCATAGGAAAACGGGAGTGAAAAACAGCAAACCGCAACATTCGGGACACAGATTTTGTCGGAATCTTCCCATTTTTCAACCGTAGCCGTATTTCAATATTTCGGTCATGTCTTATTTCACGACACATTTGCATTTGAAGGGTCTACGTATAGTAGGTATTTGAAACTGTACATTCACTTAAACACTTAGTAAACAAGTTAAGGAACATTAGTGCATATATTCCGATTTTGAATCTCAAAGTTTGGAAAATCTATTCCAACCGTCAGATATCACCGTTAAGGTTAAATACATGTATGAAAAAAAATCCAACTACATCTGACAAAGTTGAAGGCTCGATCGGGACGGTCAAACCGCAAAGTCAAACCTCTAAACGCTTTAAAACGGAAATTGGCCCATCTAAATGACGTTTTTTGGCCTGACCTTCAACAGAGAATAGTTTCAGATCGATGCGACGCATCTAATCGTATAAAATTTTCCCCCAAAATATTTACCGACCGTCAGGCTACCCATAGGAAAACGGGAGTGAAAAACAGCAAACCGCAACATTCGGCACACAGATTTTGTCGGAATCTTCCCATTTTTCAACCGTAGCCGTATTTCAATATTTCGGTCATGTCTTATTTCACGACACATTTGCATTTGAAGGGTCTACGTATAGTAGGTATTTGAAACTATACATTCAATTAAACACTTAGTAAACAAGTTAAGGAACATTAGTGCATATGTTCCGATTTTGAATCTAAAAGTTTGGAAAATCTATTCCAACCGTCAGATATCACCGTTAAGATTAAATACATGTATGAAAAAAAATCCAACTACATCTGACAACGTTAAAGGCTCGATCGGGACGGTCAACCGGGTGAGTCAACCCTTCAAATGCTTAGAAATGGAAATTGGCCCGTCTAAATGACGTTTTTTGGCCTGACGTTCAACAGAGAATAGTTTCAGATCGATGAGACGCAACCAATCGTATAAAAATTTTCCTCAAAATATTTACCGACCGTCAGGCTACCCATAGGAAAACGGAAGTAAAAAACAGCTAACCGCAACATTCGGCACACAGATTTTGTCGGAATCTTCCCATTTTTCAACCGTAGCCGTATTTCAATATTTTGGTCATGTCTTATTTCACGACACATTTGCATTTGAACGATGAAGCAATGGTTTGTCGATAGTGATAGAAAATGGAAACAGCTCTTTTTTTGTTTTTTTTTTAATCATAGCCGACGAAATCAAACCTAGTATTCGTCGGCTATTGTTTTGTCGTTTTCTGTTAAAAACTTATGGCCGACGAAATAGTTATTTTTCGTTGGCCATTGGTCGTAAATAATTATTTTTAAATAACTTATGGCCGACGAAATAGTTAGTTTTCGTCGGGCATTGTTCGTAAATAATTATTTTTATATAACTTATGGCCGACGAAATAGTTATTTTTCGTCGGCCATTGGTCGTAAATAATTATTTTAAATAACTTATGGCCGACGAAATAGTTAGTTTTCGTCGGGCATTGTTCGTAAATAATTATTTTTATATAACTTATGGCCGACGAAATAGTTAGTTTTCGTCGGGCATTGTTCGTAAATAATTATTTTTAAATAACTTATGGCCGACGAAATAGTTAGTTTTCGTCGGCCATTGTTCGTAAATAATTATTTTTATATAACTTATGGCCGACGAAATAGTTAGTTTTCGTCGGGCATTGTTCGTAAATAATTATTTTTAAATAACTTATGGCCGACGAAATAGTTAGTTTTCGTCGGCCATTGTTCGTAAAATATTTTTTTTTTAATAAATTATGGCCGACGAAATAATGCATTTTTCGTCGGCCATTCTCTGTTTAGCCGACGAAATAATGCATTTTTCGTCGGCCATTCTCTAAAAAAAAAACCAAAAAAATCAGTGGTTTTACACCTCTCCTATTCCGATGTCCTGTTCACATATAACCAAAATTGAACATAAAAAATCAGAAACCCAACAGTCAACATATTTCAAATTTTTGTTTAAGGGGTTTGGAACCCAGCCTAGCTGGGAGGCTCATCCCCACGCCTGGTCATTAGAAATGAGTTGATTACAAATGAAAGGATTACATCATTTAAATTACTTAATCCGTCGGATTGTAATCGGAATCATCGGATGAGTCTTCTTCGGTTTCTGAATTGCTCGATAGGGGTAATCTATGTCTTTCCTCACCACTAGAGTCCTCGTTAGTTTCTTCAATTGGATCAACATCAACAAGCAGTGGCTCTTCACGTCGAATTCGCACCGGCGTGTCTAGACGAATAAAAGAGGAGTCAGGAATACCGTTTGAGTTGGGCTCTTGATACGCGGTGCCCCCTTCCTCGTTCTCTTCGGCCACTCCAAGTGTAGACGCCCGGTAAATGTTGCGATGGTGGATAGTGTTGACTACTTTCCACGGTTCACCCTTGGCGAGATCATCAAGATAAAACACTTGTTTCACCCATGTGGCTAAACCGAACGGGTCGTCCTCATACCATGATGTACTAGTGTTCACAGAACTTACGCCGTATTGATCGGTTTTCATGCTCTGCGGCCGTGTGTCAAACCATCTACACTTGAAAAGGTGCACTTTCATGCCTTCCCCGTAATGCAGTTCCACAACCGAATGGAGAACACCGTAATAGTCAACTCCACCATCCCCACCATGTGCCATAACCCCTGAATTTTGTGTTTTCAGTCTGAGGTCTCTGTCTTCACATCGAAATAACACACCATTCACCTTGCACGTCGCATAAACTTTTGAATAGACCGGCCTCCTCGCTAAAAGTCTGAGTTCGTGCGACCAATTTGGGTGATTATCATTTGCAATAAGGTCCATCTGCAACCATCAGAATCAACTATAAATATGAATAAATATACACAATAATATATGAACACGTATAAAATAGTGTTAAAGGTACGTACCCAGCGGCCGAAATACTCTGCGAATGTCTGGTTGTGGTAATCGCGATCACTTGCTACTCCTTCACAGCGTAGATGTTTGTCCTTCCAAAACTGAACTTCTGGACAGTTGATTAGTACCCACCAATGTGCAATGGCTACCTCATAATCTTTCAACTTATAGGAAACTGGCATGTTTCCACCGAGTACAACATCGTCAGAGAGTATGGAAAGATTGAACTGTGAAGGTACATCTTCCGGTATGCTTTCCTGTAACGCTCCGAAATACAGCTTCATGTAGGTAACGCACTCGTGCGCAATATATGCTTCAGCTATACATCCTTCAGGTGCGGATCTGTTTTGGACAAAACCACCGTATTGTCCAAGTTGCCTATAAATCAAGTTTTTAAAGTGTTATGATAATACATTAACACTATATCACATATATTGATGAGGAAATTAACATAAGGTGTAAAATACGTACCTTTCCATCGGATACATCCAAGTGAAGTGCACAGGACCGGTAAGCAACAACTGCCGAGGAAGATGGATCATGAGGTGAGGCATGATGTCGAAAAAATTTGGAGGAAATATCATCTCAAATTTACACATGATATGAACGATGTCTTGTTGCATTTCCCGGAGGTCAGATTTTCTCACTTCCCGTGTGCATACCTTCTGGAAAAATCTTGCCAACGCTACTAACGGCTGCACAACGTGACGGGGAAGGAACGGTCGAATGAAAACAGGGAAGAGACGTTGTAGCAGGATATGATTGTCATGACTTTTCAACCCGTACAGATTGTTGCATTGTCTGTTGACACACTTGGCTATATTTCCAGCAAAGCCTGAAGGATACTTGGCCTCACTTATCCAATGCAAAATTTCTGATTTATGCTCAGGCTTGACGGTGTAAGGAGCTTGAGGCATTTTTCTCTTCCCTTGTTTCAACCATAGTGGTTTTCTGATATTCATGTTTTGCAGATCAGTGCGAGCCTTAGGACCGTCTTTCGTCTTCCCCTCCAAGTTCAGCGTTGTGCCCACCACACTTTCAGAAACATTTTTTTCTATGTGCATAACGTCTAGGAAGTGACGGATCAGCAACTCACACCAGTACGGGAGTTCCCACAATATGCTCCTATGTGTCCAGAATTTGTACTCCTCAGGCCTTTCAGGTATTTCCGCTACAATATCGGGATGATTGCTGAGGGGCCCAAAATCGTACTGATTAAGTCTTGCTAAAATTTCTCTTCCTGTCCATCTTCTGGGAGCACGGCCGTGTTCTTCGGTTCCATCAAATGCGGCGGACTCGTAACGCCAGTGGTGATCCGCCGGAAGGAACACACGATGACCCATTCGGCATATCTTGTTGCAATGAGGGGTGCTCCCATAATCGCTGAGGCACTCTGGACAAGCCTTGTATCCCCTAACAACGCTGCCCGACAACATCCCATAAGCAGGAAAATCACTGATGGTACCAATAACCATGGCATGCATCTGGAACGTCTCCTGCTTGTACTTGTCAAAAGTGGGATGACCAACGTCCCACAATACCTTAAGCTCTTCAATCAATGGTCTCATATACACATCGAGACATTTCCCTGGGTAACCAGGCCCCGGAATCAACAACGTCAACATATTATATTCCTTCTTCATGCACATCCACGGAGGAAGGTTGTAAGGTACCAAAACCACCGGCCATATACTGTATGAAAGACTCATGGTGCCGAAAGGGTTGAACCCGTCGGTTGAGAGCCCGAGCCTGACGTTTCTGACATCTGACGCAAAATGAGGAAACTCATTGTTTATATGCTTCCAAGCCGCTCCGTCAGAGATGTGTGTCATGATATCTGCGTCTCCCGCGTCCCGCTCACCGTGCCACCTCATAGCTTTTGCGGTGGTTTCTGACATGTACAACCGCTCAAGCCTATCTCTCAACGGAAAATACCGAAGTACTTTCACAGGTTTCCTATTGCCTGCTCCCGTCAACTTATATCGGTCAGACTGACATATCGGACATGCGTCAAGGCTAGCAAGGTCATTCCCTTCTGCATCTTCACCCCAGAAGAGAACGCAGTCAAATGCGCATGCATGGATCTTAATGTAGGAAAGCCCTAGATCTTTGAGGATACTTCGGACCTGACGGTGATTGGTAGGATTACGATGACCCTCCTCCAACAACGAAGAAGTGTACTGTAGATATTCATCCACTTGCCTGATGCTCCCTTTTGTCTCGACTTTAATCCTCATTACCTCCATCACACTTTGAAGAACTGTCTTCTCAGAACTTGAAGACACAGGGGTCTGTTGCAATGCAATCAGTTTGTTGTACTTGTCAAAGGCAGCAGTGTTGACAACTTGTGGGAACGGCTGCACCGGGTCCTGCATATATTGTTCCCCACGTACACCGCTTTCAAAAGGAAACACGTCGTTGACGAATGCCATTGTTGGATCGTTGGATGTACTACTACTGCCCGCCTCAAAATACTGCCCATGATCATGCGATCCATCTAATGATGGCTCACCGTGATATATCCAACGTGTGTACTTCGGCCAAAACCCATTACTCTTTAGGTGCTCCCATACTGTCCTAATCGGAAATCGACACATATCACTGCGACACTTACATTTCTTGCACGGGCAATAATGGTAATTCCCCTTTGCATTTTCCTCGACGAACTGCATAAAATCCACAACTCCTGTAGTGTATCGTCGGTCATGCCTTGGAAGCGAAATCCAACTCTTATCTCGATCCATATATAGCCTGATAATAATATATATGTATAACTTTAATTAATAATAAATTAATTAACACATATATATTACAATATATATTATTATCAACATCAACTCATATATATATATACCATTAATTAACAACCATTATTTAAGTTCATTACACTATCAACAACCATTAATTAACATATTTATATATATTTTAACACTAATTAAAATAACATCAAATTAAAACACATAATTAAACTCTAACTGAAAATTAACTCAACTACAACTCAAAATCAACATATATACATACATTCTAACACTAAAACAACAACAAAACAAAAAATCACTTACTATATCAAAATCACTAAAACTCAAAATCAACTCAACTAAAACTCAAAATCAACATATATACACATATACGTACCTATATATAGCTCCACAATGTAAGAGAGGACGGATTTCAACAATACCCACAGATTTCTCACTCTTTTTCCCGTTTTTTTTTAAATGAGCAGCTTCTGCCCAGATCTGAAAATATAAAGACTTATAGCCGACGACATTACCAACTTCGTCGGCCATACTCATTTTCAGAGTATAGCCGACGAAAACTTTAAATCGTCGGCCATTCTTGTAGAATAGCCGACGATTTGCCACAAAATTTTTCGTCGGCTATTCTATTCAGAGTATAGCCGACGACAACTTTAAATCGTCGGCCATTCTCGAAGAATAGCCGACGATTTTTAATTTTTACCGACGGAAAAAAAATTCGTCGGCCATTCTATTGGAATAGCCGACGAAATTTTTTTTTGCCCGACGAAAAAAATATTCGTCGGCTTTTCTTCGATATAGCCGACGAAAAAACAGTTTCGTCGGCCGTTTTTTTTTTTTTCGTCGGTAAATCCCTTTGTTTTTGTAGTGGAGGGGTGGGCGGCGATTTAGGGGTTTAGGTTTTCTGCAGAAATGGGGGAGAGGCGCCTCTGTTTCAGTTTAAATCGAGGGACTATAGCCGACGATTTCATTTTAATTCGTCGGCTATGACTATAGCCGACGAAATCGTCGGCTATACTCTCTAACTAAATCCGGGCCGGGCCTAAGTTGGGCTTTGCGGGCCGGTTATAGCCGACGAAGTATGCATATCGTCGCCTATAGTATGAATCTCGTAGGCTATACTCTCTAACTAAATCCGGGCCGGGCCTAAGTTGGGCTTTGCGGGTCGGTTATAGCCGACGAAGTATGCATATCGTCGCCTATAGTATGAATCTCGTCGGCTATAGTCAAGGACCTCAGCAGCCGTCAGATCTCCCCCATCCAACGGCGGACAATGAAACGGCGCGGATCGCAACACTTTAGCCCACGAAGTTCTGTATGTCGTCGGCTATTCTTTGGTCAAACTACAAAGTCAAACCTCTAAACGCTTTAAAACGGCAATTGGCCCGTCTAAATGATGTTTTTTGACCTGACCTTCAACAGAGAATAGTTTCAAATCGATGCGATGCAACTAACCGTATAAAAATTTTCCTCCAAATATTTACCGACCGTCAGGCTACCCATAGGAAAACGGAAGTAAAAAACACCTAACCGCAACATTCGGCACACAGATTTTGTCGGAATCTTCCCATTTTTCAACCGTAGTCGTATTTCAATATTTCGGTCGTATCTTATTTCACGACACTTTTGCATTTGAACGGTCTACGTATGGTAACTATTTGAAACTATACATTCACTTAAACACTTAGTAAATAAGTTAAGGAACATTAGTGCATATGTTCCAATTTCGAATCTAAAAGTTTGGAAAATCTATTCCAACCGTCAGATATCACCGTTAAGATTAAATACATGTATGAAAAAAAATCCAACTACATCTGACAACGTTAAAGGCTCGATCGGGACGGTCAAACCTCTGAACGCTTTAAAACGGCAATTGGCCCGTCTAAATGACGTTTTTTGGCCTGACCTTCAAGAGAGAATAGTTTCAAATCGATGCGACCCAACTAACCGTATAAAAATTTTCCTCCAAATATTTACCGACCGTCAGGCTACCCATAGGAAAACGGAAGTAAAAAACACTTAACCGCAACATTCGGCACACAGATTTTGTCGGAATCTTCCCATTTTTCAACCGTTGTCGTATTTCAATATTTCGGTCGTATCTTATTTCACGACACTTTTGCATTTGAACGGTCTACGTATGGTTTCGGTCAATATACTTTAGCCGACGACTTGCAAGTCGTCGGCTACAGTATAGCCGACGAATTGCAAGTCGTCGGCTACAGTATGGGCATTATAGCCGACGAATTATGGTCCATTTCGTCGGCTATAACGCTGATCTTTCTGAAAATTTGCCATTTAGGGCCTGAAAATTGCCTATTTCACCTGATAAATTCCTGAATATCGCACAAACAATTGAATACAATTTCCCATAAATTCGGAAAACGGTAATTAAGGACAAAAAATGTTTTCATACATGCATGCACCATCGTACACAAATACATACATAAATAGTATACTAAGGATGATAATCAGAATCATCCTCATCACTTGAGTCAGACGTAGTATAGTAGTTAATATCTGGCAACCGGTGCTCGTACTCGTCGTCTGAGTCATCGTCTGCCTGATATAGACGATTCGGATTAACATCATACATGGGCACCTGACCCCTAGGAAGTCGAACCACTCTGCCCGGCGTCACATTATTATCGCGGATGGTGGAGGATTCCGGAATGTCGCCGGCGTCCGGCTCTTGGTATGCGGTCGCTTCTTGACACTCTGTGCTCACACCAAGTGTGGTAGCACTGTATATGTCTCGCTGAGACACATGGTTAACTACCTTCCACGTGCCTTTGTTCAAAGGATCGTCAAGATAAAAGACCTTTTTGGCCGCTGTGGCGAAAACAAAGGGGTCGTCTTCATACACACTAGTGGCGGTATTCACCGAAAGTATGCCGTACTGATCGATCCGTATGCGGTGCGGCCTAGTATCAAACCATCGACACTTGAACAAGTGGACTTTCATGCGGTTCCCATAAATGAGTTCAACAACTGACTATAGGACACCGTAAAAATCCACGCCCCCCTCTGCACCATCCACCATCACCCCACAATTCTGTGTTTTGCGTTCCCCGTCTCTAGCTTCACATATATACTTAACGCCGTTGACATCACACATTGGGCGGACTGTGGAAGATATCGGCTTCATCGACAACAGCCTCAATTCCTCTGAGTAATTTGTATGACCACCCCTCGCAGCCACTTGCATCAGCTGAAAAATATAACTCAAATCACTCGGTGTGTTTATGATTAAAGAATAGGGAACTGTAAAAGAAATCCATCTAATATATATATTTATACACTTACCCATTGTGGAAAATAGTCTGCAAACGTCGTGTTGTGGTACTCGACATCACCGCGAACTTCCTTGCAGTGAAGATGGTGACGTTTCCAATATTGTACCTCCGGACAGTTTATTAGAACCCACCAGTGGGCAATCCCTACCTCATGGTCAGGCAACTTGTCCACACTCTTTTTCTTGAAGCTTCCGTATGGTACAACAGAGTTGGCGACGATAGATAGGTTGAACTCGGGGTCATCTCGACTTGGATGTTGTGGGGGGTCCTCCATCGCTCCCAAGTACAACTTGGCGTACGTTACACACTCATGCGCAATGTAAGCTTCAGCAATACACCCCTCAGGCGCAGATTTATTGTGCACATATTTCTTGTAGTCTCCAAGTTGTCTGCAAGGTTAACAAGTGCATGTTAAGAGCATGCAACTTTTATTTAAAAACATGTATAAATCAAATTTATGAATAACATGTACCTTTCGATGGGATACATCCAAGTGTAGTGTACGGGACCGGTAAGCAACAATTGTTGGGGAAGATGGATCATCAGGTGAGGCATGATGTCAAAGAAGTTTGGGGGAAATATCCTCTCGAACTTGCACAAGATAAAAACGATTTCCTCATGCATTCTCATGAGGTCTGATTTTCTAACTTCTCTAGCGCATAACTTCTGGAAGAATCTTGACAACGCCACCAACGGCTCAACCACTTCATCCTCCAAGTACGCTCGAATGAAAATAGGGAAGAGGCGTTGAAGCAGTACATGGCAGTCGTGACTCTTCAATCCGTACATCTTGTTGTCTCGGTAGTTAACACACTTGCTTATGTTACCCGCATAGCCATAAGGATACCTGCATAGCCATTAACAACAATTAGATTTCATGCATATATAGTCGTCCAACAACAGATGGATTCTTTAGGGAATACATGCCTAATAAAAAGTTACCTGACATTACTCAGTCATCCAAAGATTTCATGTTTCTGGTCCCTGGTGACGGTGTAAGGAGCTTGGGGCATTTTGCTCCTGCCCTCTCTCAACCACAAATGGTCCCGCAGTCCCATATTTCTCAGATCAACGCGTGCCTTAGGGGTGTCTTTTGTTTTCTTCTCCCAATTCAAAACTGTGCCAACCACGGCTTCACCCACGTTCTTCTCTATATGCATGACATCCAGGTAGTATCTGGTAGCCAACCTGGCCCAATAAGGAAGTTCCCATAAGATGCTCTTGTGTGACCAGAACCTATACCGATCCGGCCTCTCTGGAATCGTGCGCAACACATCGGGATGATTGCTAAGCGGACCAAAGTCATACTCATTCAACACTGCCAATATTTCCTCCCCTGTCCATTGCTCCGGTGCCCAGCCCCTTTCTTCAGTCCCATCAAAAGCCTGTACATCGTCCCTAAATGGATGGTCATGCGGAAGCCAACGACGGTGACGCATCTGCACAATCTTGCTGCAATGAGGACTGGAGCAATCAACAGTCATGCACTCTGAACAAGCCCTGTAACCCCTGGTGACGCTGCCCGACAACATACCCCTCCCAGGAAAGTCACTGATCGTGCCAACAAGCATGGCATGCATCCGGAACATCTCATTTTTGAACCGATCGTAGACCAGGTGGCCGTTCAGACTCAAGTACCGAAGCTCCTCAATTACGGGTCTCAAATACACATCGAGACACTTTCCCGGATAACCTGGGCCTGGAATCAACAATGTGAGCATGTTATATTCCTTCTTCATGCACATCTACGGTGGAAAGTTGTACGGAATCAAAATAACTGGCCACACACTGTACTGAAGCTCTTTCTTGCCAAAAGGGTTGAAACCGTCGGATGATAGCCCTAGCCAAACATTTCGAACCTCTGATGCAAATTCAGGACACTCCAACACGTTCTTCTTCCAAGCCTCTCCGTCGGCGGGATGTCTAAGGGTGTCATCGTCAGGCACATTCCTCTCAGCCCACCATCTCATAGCTTCGGCCGTGAAAGCACACATGAACAACCGCTCAAGCCTATCAATCAGCGGGAAGTACCGAAGTATCTTCACAGCTTTCTTGTTCCCTTTAGGAGTGAACTTATACCGCTCTGTATTGCATAATGGGTAGTATTCAAGATCTGCAAGTCCTTCCCCGTAAAACAGAACGCAATCGTATCTGCATGCATGAATCTTGATGTAGGAAAGGCCGAGATCTTTAAGGATATGTCGCACCTTATGATGACTGGTAGGAAGCCGATGTCCGGGGGGCATCGCCCCACCCCATAGCCGAAGCTAATCATCAACCGATTTGACAGTGCCTTTGTTCTCCGTTTTGATCTTCATCACTCCCATGACAGATTCAAGGACAGTCTTACTGCATCCGGGGTACAACGGAGTCTGTTGCAATGCGATCAGGTTGTTGTACTTTTCCATACCACTTGTGTTGACCGGAGATCGGGGTAATGGCTCGAGTGGCTCAATATCAGGGAAACACTCCATCTCCGGAGGTGGGAGTTGCACATCTGGTGCTTCCTCAAAGACACCGCTCTCACGAGGAAACATATCGTTGATCCAGTTCGTTGTTGGATCATTGGAGGAACTCCCTCTCTCGGCAAATTGTCCATGATCATGACGACCCGCAAACTCTGGTTCACCGTGATAAATCCAATTAGTGTATAGGACCCAAAATCCATATCTAGCCAGGTGTTGCTCCACTGTCTCTATGGAAAACCGGTGTCGTGGGGTGGCACACTTGCACTTTTTACACGGACAATAATGAAGTGTAGTGTCTCCACAGTTAGCCATCACAAAATCCAGGAAACTCCTAACTCCATCATGATACGCCTGATCCCATCTTCCAAGGGTAATCCAACTCTTGTCCATCCTGTAAATTCAAGAAATAAATATAGCTATATATAGATATGTATATATGCACGTACTACGTACGTACGCACGTACTAATTAATTAAAAAATTCATCATTACACACACACACACATATATATATATATATATATATATATATATACACATGCATCCCTAAATTAATTAAAACATCGTCAATCTCCCTAATTAATTAAACACAATGTATTTTTTATATATACCAACAATATATTTTTAATTACAATTAAATTAATTAATATATATATACATTTTTTCATCAAATTCATCTAAAATCACCTATAAATCAACAATCAATCACTAATCTTCAACAAAACTTCAATTCTATCTAACCAATACAACATATATATCAACCCATTAATAATCTCATCTCAACATATATATATATATATATATATATATATATATCAAATTAATCACACATTTATTCTAATTAAACTCTAAATTAACACACCTCTGCATATAACCAACTAAATCAACACACACAGTAATATACGTACCTTTCAAGCTTATGGCCGAGGTTTTGGACGATTTCAGAGCGTTTTAGACGATTTCATCGACGAATTAGCTCCCTGATGCAGAATGTCGATCTGATATAAGAGTTATAGCCGACGAATACCCTCCTCGTCGGCTATAATAAAAAACGTTTCGTCGGCTATAACTATAGCCGACGAGTTGTCGGCCGTCGTCGGCTATAATATTATAGCCGACGATGTGGCCGACGAAATAGTAATTCGTCGGCTATAAGGGGTTATAGCCGACGAGGTACTATTTCGTCGGCCGTTTTTTCCCATATCGTCGGCTATAACCCCTTTTCTGGTAGTGGTCTACTGCTTATAAGCACCTGTTGCACTTATCCTTAACCAAAGAATTCCTATTTGAACACAATCATTGAATAAGAAGTTTCTGCTGGTTACATAAACTTTGTAATCAGTGCATATCGTTCTAGTTATACAGCAAATGCAAGTACAGAAGACCATAAGACTAATATCTATGTTATCAATAACAACTGTGGCAAAGCTCCCTAAAGGAGGTAAACTTTACAGTGCGGAAGATGGAACCTAAATTGTTACTCCAATGACACTTCATGCCCAGCAAGTGAACAGCAGATAATTTCAATACCTAATAAAAAAAACTTCTTCGAGAAAGAAAAAAAAAAATGAATGCAGAACACCAGAATAAAAGAAACAGAAATTAAAGAGATTAGCATACTTTAAACTACTCAGATGTCGTCATCCAAAATCAGAAAGCACAGCAGCATATCCCACATTGAAAACTAGTCCTACATTGTCAAATTCAATGTCAGCACTCACACTACTCCAAGGTCACATTAACAGTGCAACAAATCCCCTATTGAAACTCAAGCCTATATGATTTCCTACTAACAGGACCGCTTCGGATTTCACCATGAAATCCGGATAAGGCCCTGCGGGGACCACCTTAAGACTAACTTTATCGATAAATCGATAAGTCAATCTTAAGATGGACAACCTTAAAACCTGCAACAACCAAAACACTTCTAAATTCCAGTTCCAACCGTAACACCTGGAGCCACCTGCTCCCCAAATCTCAACAACCGCCACAAATAAACACAAAAAAATCAAGCTCAATTTATACTCAATTAACTCACAAGTAATCAGAGCAACCTAATACAATGAACTGGAAATACAATTGAAAATAGAACAAGAATGTAAAAATAAGGGATTACAGATCCCACCAAGCGGAAGCGACAACGATGATAGCTATTCCTCGACTCCTAGTACTCTTGACCTCTGATAACTAGTCTGCACACTGGGCGATTTAAAACGAATGACCCATGGGAAAGTAATTTAAAAACGTTAGAGTGAGTGCATAAAAATAATATCGTATAATACCTTATATAAAAAATATAATGTTACTTCCGCAATATTTTATAATTGAAAATCACTATGCATGCATTTTCGTAAAACGTCATACGTTTAAGAAAATCATAATAATTAATCAGCCCCGCTGATATATCAAATACACAAATAATATTTTGTTTATACTTTCAAAATAAATATTTTGAAAATCAAATAGTAACATACCATGACCAATCCCATTGGCCGAATCCCAAATCATTTTGTAGTAAAAACCCAGCCCCACTGGTATATCGAATAATCAAATAAAATATAACTTGACCAATCCCATTGGTCCATTCTCAAATATTCTTGTAATTAAAATCCAGCCCCGCTGGTTCGGGAATTTATTAAATAAATGAAGTCTCATAAGAGAAAATATTCCCGAAAACCAAGTATATAAAAATATCACTGGACCAATCTCATTGGCCGTTTACTAAAATCGAATAAAAATAGGGGAATGATAACCATCATATAATAATGAGCCTCCCAGGCTAAGGGTCAGAGTCTCTTCTCCAAGACTCTAGAGCGTCCCACGCTACCTGTACTCGTCGACCATCGAGGTGAGTTTGACCTATATGGTCAAGTCATCACCTCGCATAGGCTCAGGTGACCAAGCTAGCTAGCAATAAACATATATGGACCCTAGTATGGTGAAAAATCTGAAAACAAAACCGAAAACACACTTCCCCTATATATCATAAATCAGTACGGTTCCCAACCGCACATCGGAGGCTTATAAATATAATTAAATAGAACAATAGCCTCGAAGAAAATATACATCACCGGCATATCCCATATGCCGTAAAATAATCTCGAAAGAGAATATATATATAAAGCAACGACATGTCTCACATGTCGTGAAATTCATAAATAATGAAATCGTAAAATTCCCAAGGAAATCTCATTTCCGGATAAATGTACGTACTATTAAAAATAGTCGTAAATATATAACTCAAATTCATATTTCACAAAAATATTAAATTCATAAACATCTGAGTTATATATATATAAGAATTTTTAAAGACCGACAATTCATTTCATGCTTAAAACATTATAAAAATAAATTGCATTTCATAATCATATGCATGCATTATTTAAAATAAAATCCACTCACAGTACGGCCGAGCTTGTCGCTATTCCGAGCTCTCGTCACGTCGAGTAACCTCTCAACCTGTAACAGGGACGTAATCATAAATTTTACGAAACTCGGAATTTATAAACGTTAAATCTACGGACGTCCTCACTCGAACGAAACCTCATAATTTTTCCCTTTTCAGTTATCGGCATAGGAATTACGCCTCAATACCGAATATCTACGTCCGAAATTACTCAGGACACCCACCCCGTGTCCGATTAATTCTTTTCCTAATTATTTCGTCGTAAAACTCTTTTACATCAGCTTTTATCTTTTTACGACAAGTCAACAGTAATAATCCAAAGTCAAACAGTAATTATATGGTCAAACAGTAAATTGTGAAAGTCAAACAGTAAATGGTTAAAATCTACTTACTATTTACCATTTACTTTTATTATTTATTTGTACTGTTTTACATTTATTTTTCACTTTTTACTATTTTACTTTTACTTTTTACTGTTTCACTATTCATCATCTCCTACCTCTCGCCCAGGAACAGTGGCGCCGCCGGCAGCTCCGCCACAGGAGGTCAAAACACCTCCAATTGATCCCAAATTCTCGCCGCCAGAACAGTGGCGCCTCCGCCACCGCCACTGTCAAACTGTTCATTCATTTCCCCATCCTCACAATCCTTTGTCGCATCCTTGAAAGCCTTCATTGCATGATCCTTGAGCTCATCAGCAGAAGAATTGCGTGAATAAGAGTATGACATTGCTCCCCAATGCCATGGGCGTCCTCGAAAATGCCGAGTTTGGCTATAGATCTATACAGATTTGCCCCATATCTGTTAAGGGAGTCTTTGTCCCGAACCATGTCAAGATGTTCAAGTACAACATTGGCATCCTTATTACGAACTTTCACTACACGTGTATTGAGGCAAAAGGGTAACGATTTGGGGGAACTAGCGTCTGCCATCGTTCCCTGTAATTTTAGCAGTATCAGAAATTAAATTTGAACCAAATTGAAATCAACCAAGTACCAAAATTACTGAACCACAGTCTTCAAAAAGTAAAAAAAAAAATCAAGGAAATTTAGTGAGGGTTTCTACTTAAAACAAACTAAATCAGTAGCTACTTGTCACTAATCCGGGTTATTACTCTAGTTTACGGTTTCCAAAAGAAGACTATATAATGGGTGAAGCTCACTGACCTAAAAGGAAAGAAAATTGCAGTGAAAAAGGAAGTTTGGGTTCCTTTCAATTTTTCCAATTAGAAACAAATAAAAGTTAACTAGTAACTACTGTGAGAGACTTAGATCAATAAGCTGTGCGAGGGTTCCAAAGTAGAAGACGATCATGATGAGAAGGGAAGAAACTCACTCACCTAAAAGGAAAGAAATGGGTTATGTCCAAATGTAAGAAAGATACTTCGTCCCTACCAAATGAAAAGATACGGTAATATTATAAATTTTTATTTTTTATTTTTACATCAGGATCCTCGAAAACTATAAGTATGACAAATGTGGCCCAGGAAAATTATAAGAACAAGTTTACTGGTTGGGTTAGATTGCTGAAGTGACATTATATGTGTCGCAATGTCCAATAATATCTACCCCTGCAATTGTATAACTGTTCGAGAATCCAAGGTCTGAAATTTTTCAATGGGTTTAGATGCATTTTCCAGCGGTTCTAGTCCTCCCGTTCGAGCTACATTTGGTATGAAATTTCATATCCTAGTCACACATTTGTTATTAGGTTGTTATTATTATTTCTGCATTTGGTACCGGTGATCGGTCCTAATCACAAGCTTTTCCCTTAAGTTTTGGCGGGAAAATTGATTTCAATCTGTCACGATCTCCTTGTCTTCTTGCGGCAGAGTGAGTCATGGAAAACCTTGACTTGCGAGGTTCTCAGTCGCCGATCGATGTCTTCAAGTACCGCCGTCAACCGTCGCCGCTCGGGCCCCCGCACAATCTGATCGCTCCGCGCACAGACGGAGGAGGTTGCCGGCGTTTCGGTTGCCGGAAGCTACGGCTCCAAAGGCCAGGTCTCCGTCTCTCTCTTTCTCTCTGGTTCATCGATTTATATTTACTTGCTCCGAAAGTAATAGATTGTCGTAATTTTGTCAATTTTCATTGTTTGATTTTAACAATTGGTGCATTAATGTGATTAGTGTTTGTGTGATTTTTTGTTTCGAGTTGGTTCGGAGTGTGGAAAATTGCTCTGGTAAACTTGGTGTGAGATTCTTAGATCAGCAAGGTGCAAACTTGAATTAGTTTTAGGGTTCATGCACTTAACTAATATGCAGAAAGTGTTATTCCTTGTTGGCTTTAGTGGATTAGAGAGCATATAAGAAACAAATAAAAGACATTGCAACATGTAAAATTCCATTGAGGAATGGATTAGTCAAACTGATGGACTTGAGTTGACTTGTAAAATGAATTTGTTAAATGAATTGTTTATGAGAACAACTTAAGTATTTACCACTTTTGTTATCTTTAACACCTTTTGGAAAGTTGCAAAAAGGTGAGTCTTTTGCATTGGACCTCTTTATCTTGTGCGTTTTGATTTCGGTGGTGCCCTTAAACTCTTGAAGCTTTTAAGCTTCTGAAGCATGTACTTGAGAACTTCCATTTAAACTTCAAAATTTATCAAACAGTAATCGTTGCATGATTATCTGTCGCTCAAAGCAGAAAATGCTCATACTTTCTGCATCAATGAGCATGACACACAAGTTATAGGATTGTAATGCTGGACAGACTCTGACGATTATGAGGTTAGTCAGGTTGATGGGCCATTTAGATCATGTTTTGACTTGTGAAATGCATGTATGAGAACAATTTATTTTCTACAGTTGATTATCTTAATAGAAAATGGATGGAGGATAGTTTAATTTCAGATTGGTTTGGAAAAATACCAGTTCAAGTAAGCGAATTTCACTGATCAGGTTCAACTAGTTTCTTCTTGCATACTATTGGGGATGCGTTTGAACTATAAGTACTAGCTGCAGATTTTTTGGATTAACAAAATTAACAAAGTCAGTGTCATCACATTATATGAGGTAGTACTGTAAGTGCACGTTTGGTACGTAGGAGTATTGTGTGCCTCTCTATTTGTTAATACTGTCCTGGACTTATGAGAGTGAGCTTAGATTACACTAGATTTGTACTACGTTTGTTGCTGCCAATCATAAACCTACCTACCCAGATTTTTTTAGAACTCCACTAAAACTAAGAAAACAGAAGAAAAGAGAAGACCCAAGAACAAATCAATTGCATCAAACAAATCTCATTCTTGCAAGATCTCAATGAATTCAATTCTATAATAACCAGATGCCATTTTCCATATAGCAAAATCTCATCAATTCCATAATTTCAAATCAATTCCTAATTACCCTGAAGCCTCCCTGATTTGGGCTCCAATTCTTCTTAATTTTCTTCTTCTTCTCAGCTTTGCAACCAAAGTTGAAGCCTTTACATAAATCTCACACGACACCCAGAACCGAAAACCCGATATTTGAAACAACCCAATCCTCTATAACTGAACAAAATTGGCAGAATCATGATATTGTTACTTAGTATACCAAACCGATGGTATCTCTGTTTGTAGACCTCACCTTTGTATGGTAGGTGCAGTAATCTTTGTCATCTTCTAGTCATGAGAGAGAAATCAAGAGAGAGAGAGAGAGAGAGAGAGAGAGAAATAGGGAAATAGACTAATTTTCAGTAAAAAAGAAGAAGAGATGGCGGCAATTGTTGAGAAAGAATGAGAGAACGCACCGAGTGTTGAGGTCTTATCTAAGGGCCAGCAAAAGTAGTACCCAGGTTAACACCACTTAAGGAGGTGTAAATGGAAACACGGACTTACCTAAGCCCAGTTAATTTTATACCCACTAACACCAAACATAGTACTAGGCACTTTGTACTCCTTATGTAGTACAATCCTGATTAATCCCCTCAAACAAACATGCACTAAGTGTTCCCTTCCTGCCACTGCGCAATTGAGTTGCTCTAGTGTATTGTCATATTCAAATGATTCACTTGTTCTCTTATATCAATGTTGCAGTACTATAATCCATCACATGTAACTTGTTCTGATGTAAAGGTTAGGTTGCTTGCTATAGAAAATGGTTTGCCAACTTTTGTCATCATATTGCTGAAGTTATTTGTACATGGTTGCAATTTGACATTATTTTAGCTGGTGCACACATTAAGAAGTCATTAGTACCTTGAGTTAATGCTAGAATTGATAATCAGAAAGTTGAGAAATTTATCTTGCTTTTACCAAAGGAAACATTTAATAGCTCACTTGCCAATTTGCCATCCGTCTGCAATCCTGATAATTATAGGAAAGAAACTAATAGTGTACTGCCAATTTTAGTTTCTCATTAGGAGGTTACTTTGTGTTAGTCAATGAGGTAGTGGTGACGTACTGTTTAGTTTAGTAGGTAGTGCAGTTGTAAAACAATTCATTACTAAATGAAATAGTTGATTCCTTATTCTCACTTTGAAATTTTGGAGGCTTCTTTAAATGCTGAACATGTTGATCTCACATAGCTGTAAGAACTTTGGATGGACTTATGGTGCCTTGATGGTGTTGTGATTGTGTTATAATACATTTGGTTATGCTGCCTTCATATCTTCCGTAAATCTCACTGGTGTTTTCATTGTTATGAGATGGTTTTTTTTTTTTTTTCAGTTTTGTTTTGAGATGGTTTTTTCAGTTGTGCAAGAAAATTGTTTTATTCACACTAACCAATTTACTCTTTGTTGACTTGACTAAACTTTAATTTCTTGCAGTTTGTCCATGGAAAAGAAAATCTGCGTCCTACATGTTTCACTGTCAAGAACAACTCTGAGGTTAGTAGTTGGATAGGAGCTAATTAGCTTCCAAGTTTTGAAATATTCTAGTATCCAATTACTGAAACTGTCATTGTGCATTGGTTTCTGTTATTGTCACCCAGGCACACACGTGCAAGTCTACAACTAGCGCAAGTTCATTTATACCCAGCCAAAAGTCTCTCTGTCCATCAGGTCATGGCACCTGCTGTTACAGCAGCAGCAGCTTCATCACCAAAGCCTATTAACACCAGCAAGACCCCAGATACTGTCATCAGCTGCAATGACTGGTCACCCGAAGATGATGGCATTGAGGTTATCTTGCCTCCAACTAAAATAACTTCATCGAAGGAAGATGTGGATGCTTCCAGCACCGCTGTGTCGAGTCTTGTCTGTGGTCCTACTACAAGAAGGAGATTGCCACTGTTTGCTGAAAGTTGCCCAGAGTACTGAGAGTAGCGTATCCGCCATACTTAGAGACTAGATAACCTCTATTTCCGACAAAGTGTATACCTTAGATTCGTCCATTTAGATTCGGGTTATACAATATCTGGATGGTATTGCATACCTTGATACTCGAAAAACAATAAATTGTGGTGGGTAAACATTCTATTTGATCATTTCTATAAGTAGAAATTAGCTTTGTAAATAGAAATTAGTACGGAGCTCAGGTGGCACCCAAGCCCAAGCTTGTTTCTGTTGTGCACCCATCAATCCATTATATAAACCTAAAATTAAAACTACATTCCAAAAAATATTGAGCAAGACCATTAAAACTACACAAAACTGACTGAAGAAGAACGAGCCTGTTGCAAGAAAAGGAGCAGCGCTTAAATACTCAGATTACCATAAATAGGATAATCTGGTGTATCAATTAGACTTCAACTAGCATCAGCTTCAACCAAAGGAGCAATGCCAACTTTCTTCATTAACTAGCATCAGTGTTCTCATTCCAGCACGAGTTCTGTTATAGAACAGTACATTTAGGTCAGCGTAGTGTCGTTAACATGTTCATGTCAGAAGGCAATATGGACAAGTAAGTGTAGGTAATCTTACCACTATCACATATTTGGTCCTCTAGTAATGAGAATATCCTCGTAAGGCGCATTTTGTTCAACTTTTACAAAATTACGAGTAGCAAGAACTGCAGATGACAGAACATAAACATAACATGAGCATCCTAGATGTAAAACACAAGCACATAACATAAGCAGGAAGGGGGAAAGAAAGTATGGATTCCTACCACAAGTTTGATAGAAAAGCATAGCCGCTCCTTTTCGATTCAATCCAGCAGTCAGTTTGTTCAGGGATTCTACTTGAGGGCCACCCGGTGTTTCAAAATAAGATTTCAGTTCCCTGAAAGAATTGAGTAAAAGTAAAAAAATAGAGTCAGATCAAACAGATGTTTGAGACAAGCATAATTTGACAACATTTGACATAATGCAATCTAATCAAAGCTACTTATTTACCAGACAATCTAGATAGGGTGTGAGACAAACATACTTTCGAATTGCATCGGTCATTTTTTCCAGTGGCTGATTAATGATAGATTGTTGTGTCTGGGTCGGTCCAGTTTCCATCAATAGTTCTGCAAAAATAGACATGAGGATCAAAGAAATCTCCAGACAAAAACAATTCAGAGTTATAAACCCATAATTATTATGCTACTTCAATTCATCAAATAGTAAATTTTACCTTGCTCCAGTGTTGGACCATTTCCAGATAACCTTGATACCTTGAAGTTTGGATCAGGGTGATGATATACATTATCCTCTGATACTGGTTCAAGTCCGTCATTGCTATGTTTAGATGAATATCGCCTTTTCCTGTTGGATCTCAGACCATCAGTACTCCAATCAAACGTACACAAGCGAAAAAATAAATGTTTCCTAAAGATCCGGATATAAAATTTGCTAACCGTCCCGAATTGACTTCTGAACTGTTTTTGTTAACTCCCTTTCCAGATGATGAGCTCAGGACAGATCTTCTTTCATCGCCTGTGAGCAAAAAAATAGGTAGCCATTACCGTACATATTTGACATATAAATGCTTCAATAACATGAGAACTGACAGAGGAGTAGAAATTATACTGTACCAGAATTTCTTGGTGTTGCCAAGTTGGTATCAGCTCCTCTGGTGCCATTAAGATTGGCTATCAGTTCATCCATGATGTCAGGTGGTGGTACACCATTGTCGAATAAACTTCTCCGTATCTGTTCTGTGGGAGTAGCAAATGACTGGGAGCCACCTCCACTATGAAAAACTTCAATAGGCTTCACATTTAACATATTGTCACTGGTCAGATATAGACTTAGTTATAGTTTCATGAAATTAAGGTAACTAAACCTAGCTGTATTGACTTAAATATTTCACCAGATCTTGATAAGTTTGTCTTCCAGGTGGTGAGCGTGACGATGATTCTGGAGGCAGAGGTCGCGAGTTAAATGCTGTAAACAAAACCATAATCGAGGCTCACTTTCTGAACTTCTATTATTTATGCAAAAGTTCTCAAAGCATACTATGATACTAACCACCAGAAGGTGAGTCATGGATAGGTTTTTCCTTGAATAGCTCTAAGAGAGGAGCTGGATAATATGTTTCTCCACTTCCATGTTTAAATAAGCGACCCATGAGAACACTAGCCGGCTGCTCCATGAGTTTACCAATCTTCATAGTACACATTATGTTCTTGGGCTGCAACAAAGAGAACACAAAGAAATAAAATATACATAAAGAGTATGCTTAACTCCGTTGAAGGATATACTTGGACATCAGGAACAAACCCTTTGGTTTCTTCGTCTTCTTGAAACTATATTTGAAGTATCTTGTAGCCAAGATTGGTAGACATGAGCAGGATGAATGGTTTGGTCATTATCCATTACAGAGGCAGGTGATTTTCTCTTTCTCCTCCGTATAGGCCCCTTCCTCTGTTGAGCAGTCTGTTGAATGTCCTGCATCGGCACCATTTCATCAACCACATTGACAGGCTGCTGTCCTTCCTGATGCTGGTCTTGGCGAGGTGGAGAAGGTATTAAATAATTTGGAGAAGGCGTTCGAACATGTATGGGCTCTCCTGATGTGAAGTCCAAGTCATCTCCCTCAATTTCAAATCTGCCATATCATCCAAAGTCGAGAATGGTAAATTGGAATATGATAATGATTCTTGCAACAGACTAATCAAGTATATGTACAACAGAAATGAAAGGACAAGAAATTAGCAAGGGACAGGGTTCGCAAACTCTACTAGAAACAGAAAAGCGTGAAAACTTGTTTTCCCAACCTTCATTCCTTCAAGAATAGGACTCTAAAACCAAAAGTTTACTTATAGTGTATTGTGGTAATGATTCACCTCTCATAGCGACGGTTGAACAAATCTGCATGAGAATCTGATGGATCATAACGCTTAGGCAATGTGATATCCTCAGGATCAGCTGAATGCAAGAGAAAGCGGTGGGGTATGTCAGCAGATGAACAGACTGAGGATATGGCGATCACAATTAAAAGTAATTATTGAAGGCAGGCTAAATGAATAAGGACCTTGATGTAAATTCCGATGTTGATCTCCCTCTCCTGCATTATCGATAAGTGGTTCTCCCACATCTACACTATCCAGTTGCTGCAAGCTCAGAAAAAAATTGGGTAGAAAGCTACATGAGACATTGCAAAGGATCCATCTATTATGAAGTTTATGTATGCATTTCATACAAGGCATTATACAGAGGAAAAGTGTCATTCCTGTTCAGCATAGGAAAGAGTCATGGTCCATCAGAACTGTAATAAAAAGAAACAAATATATGTAGCCTAGCAGGTGGTTACATCTAAGAGAGAGAGGGCCACATTTGTTTCTATTGAACTAATTTTCTTCACTATAGAGTTGCATTCTAATCTCTTAAAATTACACAAACCAAGAGGCAATGAAGCCTAAATGAGCTCATTTGGGCATTTCATCAAACATCTTCCGTGCACCAACAGGTGAATAAACAAGTTAATAGAAACTTATAAACAGCTCATTCCCAGGCTAATGGCTAATCTCACAGTAGCCGGCCGGAAAAACTTTCACAGGCATTCATTACCATAAAACAATATGGGGGATTATGAACCCACTAGTGCTTTCGGTCTAGTATTAAAAGCACATGAAAACACACATTCTATCTAGCCATAGCTTCCACTGAGAGACAGAAATACCCTCAAATAGAAGTAGGAAAATGTAGGTAATTAGAGGCCAGTAAGGTCATTTACCATGAGAAAATAGCCGGTTTGTTGCTGGAAGAGCGAGGCATGGTGAGAAAAATCAAGCGTCTGCTCGATGTCAACATCTGCTTCTTCATGCTCAATCTCTGGCAGCGTTATTGCTTCTTTCCTGCAACAAACCCACAGTAAATTCAGGAAATTGACAATTATACCCCTGCGCTCTAATTACAACAATATGAGAAGGAAACGCAGCGTTGTACTGACTTGGCCTGAGCTCTCCGTTTGGGAAGGACAGTGGAGTCTGAGTTTGATTTGACCTTCTTCCATGCTTCGTTTAATTGACCCTTACACAACACAAAATTGGAATCAAATCATTAAAATAACACAGAATAAAAAAGGACTAGGAGCCAAAAATTGAGAAAAATTAGCTGAGAAATTATTACCAGAAGACGGTGCACATCGTCTGTGTTAATTATCAAATTCAAAATAAACATGATGAGAAATCGTTGGAATATAAAATTCGTGGTGTAAAAATTTGAATGGAAAACAAAAAAAAGAAGTGAAGAAGAAAGGTACCGAATAGGAGCTTGACTTTGCGTTCGTAGACGATGACGACTCCACCTGAAAACAGAGCTCAATTATAGGATGAGCTGATTCAGGTAATTTGAAGCAAAGATAGACTAAGAGAGGTGAGTCTGAGTAAGTAAAGTAGTTATATACCCATGAGAATACTGGAGAGTCTGAGAGCCATTGGAGCTCTCGGATTCAGAATCTCTTCGCTGCAAAATCAAAATTGCATCAACACCAAAAATGTAGGTCGAAAAAAGAAAAAGAAAAAAAAAAGTAAGAGAGAGAGAGCTTAACCAGATTCTGATGAGGTCGATCTGGTTGAGATTTCTTCTGTTCATCTTGGCGTGCATCGTGGCGGCCATCCTTGCATTCACACAAAAACAGAGACCGAGTTAACGAGAGAGCATTGCATTTTCATAATTTCATTTCCAGAGAGATAGAGCCAAATCATGAAGAAATAGAGTCAATAGAATTACTGAAGAAGAAGAAGAAGAAGAAGAAGGTTTGAATTTGATCACCAGATTTGGCCGAGCGGCTCTTTGCGAGCAAGTAGGCTGTGCGAGTAGAACATCTTCCCCTACTCAACTCCGTCACGGTGAGACTGTACGGCACCGACGCCGCTCGCCGGAAATGGAAGAGAGAGAAAAATTGCAGAGCTAATTTCAGGGAAGAAGAAGAAGAAGCGAATGTGAGTCACTGTATGAGGGAGTGTTTCTATAACCAACTTTATGGGCGCCACAACACACACAAAAACCGAGTGTGACCCCCTGCCATTGCTGCCAACTGATACAATCACCGCAGGTGCATGCAATTCTGTGTCCTACCACCTCTTCTGATTGCCAGGTGTCCGGAGAATGGGAGGTTAATTGGGGAGCTTGGTAAATGGTAAATGTGAAACTGTAGGTGTTGGGGCCCACGGGAGCACTTTATTACCATTCTCCGTTTTGCACGGTACCGGATGAAAGAGTGAAGACTTTGTAGGCCTATGTCTAAGGCTAGGCAAAACTAGCGCCCATAGGTAAACTTACCCTTCACATTAAGTAAATTTTTTTTTACTGTGGTTGCTGAGACCTATCCGGCTTGTCGTGAGCCAGTTGGGTAGGCTAAAATTCACGGCAGGAATGAGTTGAGCTTGAACTCTAGAGAAGCTTAGTATGCATTGTGACAGGTCTCTCTCTCTTTTTTTTTTTTTTTTTTTTGTACTTCTAAGACTAAATAGAATGTGTCACCAATACCATTGCAATCAGCTAATTTCTGAAGTGAATTTGCTTTATACTTTCCTCCATAGTAGCATTGCTATTCTTTGGCATCTTCCTGTCAATCTACAATAGAGTAAAGAGAAAATCGCACTCTAATAGAGTAACTGCAGGCATATAGCATTCATACTCCATCATCTGGTGTGCTGACAAATTAAGACAGCGAGCAGAGACTCTGCTATGAAGCAAAAAGCAAGTCCACATGTTTGAATCTATGAACAACAATGTACAGGTGGTATTACAACAGTGAGCAGAGTGTTGAAGCTTTATATATTTCCCTGGCAAGTAAGCCATGAGAAAATGAGCTCCATGTCCATAGATCATGACAATACAACAGAATGGTTTTGGAGATGGTAAAATTAGCGACTGAGGGTAGAATACCCCTACACCGTTTATATGGCATTTCGATGAGTGGTAATATGAATACCAAGTTACCACTTGCCAATAGTAAAATGTCCATTAATTGGTCCAGAGACACCAAGCTTATATATAGTCAATGTCTGCGTTGATTCACTATTTTTAGTAATAGGTCTGGGCAATCAAGCGGAATTGCCAGATGAATCAGTGCTATTATGCCTTCACCCTAGTACTATACTGTATCTGTATATATAAGGAGAGACTCGAATAGCATTATTGTTTCCTAACGAAGGACCAAAGTTTTATTCCATTAAAGGAAAATGAAATATGTGGAGAAGCAGTCTACAGTCTACACCATTTAAAACTAAAAGGCATTCCTTCCTTCCTTCAATACATGAAGGAACCTCAACTAAGATCACAGATGAAACTTACACAAGCTTAACTAATTGACAAAAGATCAACCAACAACAACCTTCTGTCTAAAAGGACTAAATGTTTCCTTTTACTTTCTACAGGTGAATTATTAGAGCATTTATTCACAAAAAACAAGAAGAAAAGTTTGGGCGTCTATAAACCAAATACATGAGGGACGTGTTTTGTAAGTTCCCAATTAGAATGACTGGACTTGGAAACCTATAGCATATCCCATGCTTCAACAGAAATGTGATGCTCAATACTCTGAAGTAGACGTAAAAACATTAGCCTTCAAAGTTGGGCAGAGTATTTATAGAAAGATTCATTCTCTCAACTTGAAATATTACTATATATGATATAGAATCATACCTACGTATGGTCCAGACACAGAAGAGCAGGCTTAGGGTAACGAGCATCGTAGGCTTCAGAGAAAGACTAGCCGGAAAGGAACACATGAGATGTGAAACAAAGCAGACATTTTACCCTTCAATACTGAGGCACTTTAGGAGGAAACATATGGCTAAAAGCGTCCAGAGTAGACTGCCAATAAACAGAACAGAAACCAGATATAAGCACAACAATTACTTAAGCTTATAACAAGAGCAAACAGCTTGAACAAATGATGATACTATTACGGGTATCATGTTGCAATTCATAGTGTGAACTCTCAGTCTTTTACACATAACAGAGCAAGCTAGCTATAAATTGAAGAAATATGAAAGGTAAAGAAAAAGGTCACCAAACCTTACTGTCTAACTTATGTTGTGTGCTATAGACTACTTTTTGCATCATGACAAGCAAGAACATAACTAACACAAAACTGTTAGATCAAGTCAGTTACAAGTCATGGGAAACTTCTCAGCTGAATTCCAAATTTTGTCATTTGTATCCATTTATTATTATGAAAGCCTACGCTAGTGAAATTGACAAAACTGGTGCACACAATCTAACTAACGAATAATTAGTATATCTCATTACAGTATACAACCAACCATTTATTTTCACACCTCAAGCAAGACAATAACAATGATTACAGAAAAGTTATACATAGACACAGAAGCATATATACAAAATGGGTTTTTCTTGAATGGATTATAGTATTGAAGAATGAACCAATGTAAAGCTTTGAACTTGAATAAAGGGATTTAATGAAGTCGAGAGTTTCGTGATCACCTTGATACATTTCATCCCCAAATTATTGTTCCTGTCGGGTTGAACCAGAAACTGGATCGGCCCAGAGCAGAGCAGAGCCGAGCAGAGCATAGAGGATGAAATTGAGCTCAGATACCCAACACCCAGAATGCTTGATTCCCACAAAATTGGATCAAAACCCCGTCAAAATTGGATATTGGACCCAGAAAATAAAATAGTTTCGTCTTCAGTTTCAAACCCAAACCCTAACTCTGCTCTCACTCCATATAGAACAAACCCAGGGTGTGGTACAACAATAAAAGCTCAGAAACTTCTTGCTGATTGAGAAAGCTGAAGAAGATGAGAGAATTAAAAATCATACACTAAAGAACTTGTGTAAAACGGAAATGTAGTGATATCACAGAATATGAGAAGTCCTAGGGATGAAAAATCTATCTACTAATGAAATGATATGACCCACATCTTATACATCTCTATTGTTGGCTTCATGTTTTTGAAGAGCAAAATGCAGAACAGCAGAACAGAGTAAAGTCCGTATCTACTTCCACCATCTTTATCTATTGATTTAACGGAAACTATGTAATGTTATATTTTATATGTTGTCGAGCAAAATGTAAACTCACTCATGCTCATACTCTCTGTGTGTGTGTTTTTTTTTTTTTTTTTCCAATTCATTTCCCTCTTCTGTTCTAAAATCGAAAAGGCCAATTACCTAGCTAGCTTTGCAGTGCAGAACGGCCAGCAACCAAACAACATTGTCATATTAATCTGTATTCCTAACACTCTAAATTATGACTTGAAGCTTCATCCTATTATTCGAGATATTTTCACCAATTAGAACACCTGAACGTCATAAACCTATTGTGCCATGCTTCAAAAGAAATGTGATCTTTAACACACCTATAGTGGACCTAAAAATATTAGTCTTCATGATTAGGCAAAGTATTCTATAGAAAGATCCATATTCTCTCCGTTTGAACTATATGTGGAATAGAATTATACCAATAGTGCAGACATTCATAACCTTAGGAGAAAATCTTGCGGGAAAAGAACACAAGACATGCGACAAAGCAGACATCTTACGTACCCTTCTATTGAGGCACTTTAGCAGGATGACATATAACTAATATAATCCAGGGTAGACTGCACAGAAACCACATTCAGCACATCAATTAAATGAGCTCATTACAAAAGTAAGCTGCTTGGACACATGATCATACTAGCCGTATACAATGATGGAGATGTGATCCTTGCATCCACTTATCACCTATAAACACTGGACGGATATTTATCCAGTTCGGCCAACTTTCGGAGGGAAAAGAAATATTGAATAAGTAAGGCCTATGCTTTTCCTAAGGTTGATTCCTATTTTCCAAACAACCATAAACCAGACAAAAGTAGCTAGTTTTGAACGTCATTTTAAGGGATGGCCCTGCTGGAACCAAAGACACCTAGGTTCATAGTTGCCATTTTATATCAACCCAGTTCCCTCTCTTCTAAACACGAAATGGCCCATTATCGACGATCACTCCCCCTTAAGAAAGAAACCCGGCTACTTTTGCAGTTACAGAAAGGCATTCACTCTTCCAATCTTTTATTCTTGTTGTCAGGTTGCAATTCAAATTGTGAACTCTCAGTCTTTTACTCTTTTATACATAACGGAGAAATGTAGCTATAAACTGTAGATACATGAAAGGTCATATCGACCAAACAGATTACAATGTGTGTTATAAAAAACTAATTTCTTGTGCCATTTCAACAAATAAAAACATTCACTAACACAGAACTAGGCATTAATTAAGTTAGGACAAAATTCAGTTTAGTACCCTCAACTTTTAGGTAAAAATTAGAATGACCCCTCTTTTTGAAAAAAAATCAGAATGACTCCTAAATTTTCAAATATGATCTCCCGGGTCTAAAATTTCAAGTGACCACGAAATGTGACGTAAGCTGCTGTTTTAGAACTGACAACAAGGGCCCACATTTGGCTGATTAAGACCATATCTTTTGTATGTGCACTTTATTTATGATTAAGACCAAAATTATGTGCTTTTTATTACTACATTTTGCATCCAACCAGCCTCTTATAAGTATGTTAATTAGGTTTTATTTCAAATTTAGAAGGTTTAATATGCAAATGGTCCATTTTACCTTCTGTGAATGTTTCAATATTGGAGTATGGGCCCTTGTTGTCAGTTCCAAGTCAGCAGTTTACTTCATATTTTGAGGTCACTTGAAATTTTAGACCCGGGAGATCATATTTGAAAGTTTAGGGGTCATTCTGATTTTTTTTCAAACAGAGAGGTCATTCTGATTTTTACTCAAAAATTTAGGGTACTAAACTGAATTTTGTCCATTAAGTTATAAGTCATAAGAGACCTATCGGGCTGAATTCCAACTTTCTTATGTGTATCCAACTATGTCAGAATTTACTCCTACATGTGGGTAGCAAACTACAAGAAAATAAAGCATAAGATGATTGTGGAACTAGTAGGATCTGGAGTCAAATACAAACTTCTATATTTAAGTTATTCTAAATTTAGGAAGCAACATAAAGGCAAACATTTATGAGTTTAGTCTACCTAATTATAAAATGACTGCTGCCTGTGCAAACAATTATGAATTCTGCAATTTAATTTGCTCATGTAAAGCACTTACTCGGATCCTGTAGAAGAGGAGAAAAATGTCCTTGGGTTGCTGATGCAGGAAAGAACCTTAAAGCTTTTGTTTTGGGGCTGGAAATAGGGTAGACACTAGAATAGAGGGAAACAAACCAGAAAATAGAGAAACTTGCTGTAGATTAGAGTAAGGAACGAAATACTTGAGTTCTTGGGCTAGAAATCCCAACAAAACTCTATATAAACTGATTTTAATCAACAATGAACTGCCTACAAGACTCTCATTCTTAGGTATTTATACTAAGCTAATACATCCATAATAATAGCAGTAATTAATAATAAACCTGGCAAGAAACTAAAAAGACTCACAGAATACTAAACAATTTGTAACTCCTAAATTAATATAGGACTCTTGGATGCTCCCGCATCATATCCTCTAGGTTGGGAAGAACTCGACCACGAGTTCGTAAAGTTAAAGTCAAACAAATCATAGAGCTCATAGCGCCGCCATCCAATCTTCATGCTTTTCTTGGTCTCTTTAATCAAGTTGACAAATAGCATCTTAGCATAGAGAGCGCATAATGCAATTCCCTCTAGAAACTTTTGTGATCCATAAAACCTCTTTGAAATTGCATCCAACTTCAAAACTCTTAATAATTCACTCTTGGAATTTAAACCCGTATTGATGTACGCTCCCATGAAATTCTCCCAATATGGATCATGAGGTTGAAATGGGATGGAGTAATGTGATGCATATGAAAAACCAACTTTTGCTTCGAACTCCACAGAAGTATCCTCACAAATGAAAAAGTGATCATCATCCTTACCTTGTTTCTCTTCCAAACCATCACTAGGTGAAGGTGAGCTCCATGCACACGCAAGGACTTTGTGTTGAAACATGGATTCATTTTCACCATCTAGACATGAAAAATCTAAATCGTTGTGATAAAGAGACTCTTCCAAGTTTTCTTTCGTTTGGACATGAACTTCATCATCATCATCATAGTCATCATAGATAGGTTCAAGGATGCTTAAGTCATCATTATAATCCTCTCCATGCATCCAGCCAAAGAAGTCAAAAACATCAGTTTCAATTCCTCCATCACTCAAATCCAAGGTGCCAACCAACTCCTCTTCCAATCTTCCGCGATTAGGACAGTCCCCATCTCCAGCAGCGTCATGAAAGGGGTTGTCAACATCCTTTTCATCCTCGGAGTGACCTTCCGATTCAACTCCTGAGGTGTCGGGGCCGCCTTCCGGAATCTCCATACGAGCTCCCCTGCGTCCCTGACCTTGAAGAGCTCGAAATGCTCTTGTAAGGTCTTCAATCATACGGCGCATCTCAGCCATCTCTGTCTGTTGGTCCTCTGAAACTCCTCTTCCATAGCCTTCACCACGTCCCACCATTTTGCAGGCCCAGAGCGCTGCTCTGATACCAAATTGATGCAGGAAAGAAGCTTAAAGCTTCTGTTTTGGGGCTGGAAATAGGGTAGACACTAGAATAGAGGGAAACAAACCAGAAAATAGAGAAACTTGCTGTAGATTAGAGTAAGGAACGAAATACTTGAGTTCTTGGGCTAGAAATCCCAACAAAACTCTATATAAACTGATTTTAATCAATAATGAACTGCCTACAAGACTCTCATTCTTAGGTATTTATACTAAGCTAATACATCCCTAATAATAGCAGTAATTAATAATAAACCTGGCAAGAAACTAAAAAGACTCACAAAATACTAAACAATTTGTAACTCCTAAATTAATATAGGACTCTTGGATGCTCCCGCATCAGTTGCATTCCACTAGCAATCCTGTATCAAATGTAGGTTGTGGAGTCTCCACACAGGAAGGTTCCTAGTGCACATACAATACGGATATGCAGGTAACCACCATTTTTACGAGGTTGACTAGCATCATCAGATTTCGCATCCAGCAGAATCAAGCATAATCGTTCAGTCATAAGTACATGGCTTATTGCTCCATTCCTCAATGACAATAAACAGAAGACATATTTTGATGATCGTTTAGCAGAAAATTTTGCCTTTTGCAAACTCATACAAATATACCTGGTTTTTATGATGCGCTCTCTCTTGCTCAAGCACCATACTTTTTCCTAAAAACAGAGCTTATTCAGCATACACCATAGGCTTCACCTTAATTTGTCCATCCTCTCGACTTTTAGCATCCATTTCTTTGCTCAGTAGATACTTTGCCAACTTTGGTAGATCACACTTAAAAAAATTAAATATAAAAAATACAAAAAGACTTTGATTGACCCAGGTATAAGTAGTTCTGAAGTTCTGTAAGAAGTAAATCAATGATAGTACATCAAAATCAGAAAATATTAAATTTAACATAATAATGTAATACTGCAATGTCCTCGAGAGGCCCAGATCTTCAAAACAGATAATTTCTTGTGGCTAAAAAGGTTGAGAAGAATGACAGTAACCACCATAAAAGAAACAGAAAATAAAGGAATTAGCGCCATAGACTACTTTGAATGTCAACATGAACAAACCAAGAGAACACCACCAAATATTGAAATACATTTCAGTTTCAGCATTCACACTACAATGATTCATTCAAACTGACAGAGAACAAAAACAATCATACAGGATTATCTAGTCTTACTAGCTCCGCCATATAAGAAAGCACCTAATCCTAAAGAAGCTAACATAACCTCAAGCAAAAGATCAGTCCATCAATGTCACATTCAAAATGATATATAGAACATCACCAAACCCAATGCTACCAGATTTTCTACTCTTACCATATACGAAACTCCCTAATACTGAAGCTGCTAGCATAGCCTCAATGAGCAAAGAATCAGTCTTTCAACTTGGAAAGAACAATATTCATGATCCTTCGAATAACAGGTATCGACCTGCCATTTAAAGCCTCCCTCATTGCCTTTGCATTAGGCACAAACCCCTTACCCATCATCACCTCCACAAACTCTTTGCCCTCATCCTCAGCTGCCTTATCTTCTTTCCTTGCAAACCATTCTATCACTGCTGTGTAGGTAGCAGCATTAGGCTGCTTCCCCTTGTCCATCATCTCAAGCAAGTACTTCTTGGCATCTCCAAAGAATTCGGAGTCAGCACTGAGTCCCTTGATTAAAACAGTGTATGTGTAGGAGTTGGGGGCAACCCCAGTAGCTAACATCTCTAGATATGCGTCTAGTGCCCCCTTGGTCTTGCCAAACTTGAGGTAGGCTTCAATAAGAGAGGTGTAAACTCGGACCAATGGCACAAACTCTGTTTGTTGAATGGTATGAGAGAACTCAATAGCCTCGGCCACATTTCCATCATCTACCAAAGCCTTCTGCATCTCAATCGCCCACATAAGCCAACTGGATTTAACTGACTCACAAAAGAATTTTTGAACAGCCTTGTCAGTGGTCTTGCTGGCAATATTCATATAAGTTTTCACTGCTTGCATTGCTTCTGTTGTGTCATGGTCTTCGTTGTACTGAAAAGAATCAACTGCAGGGATGAACCCCTTAGCTTTTACCTGATCAAGGAACTTCTTGACCTCCTCCACTGGCTCTTGATACGTAATGGCGCTTACAACCTGCAGGTAGAGTTCATCATGGGGCTTCATCCCCCTATCCAACATTTCAAGGAAATACTTCTTGGCATACCCAACAAAATTAGAATCCGAAAAGTCTTTTGTAAGTCCGCCGATGAGTAGAGCGTAAGTGTAGGTGGTGGGGGTGATACCATAGGCTATCATCTGCTGGAAGACCTTGTGAGCTTCCCTAATGGTATCGGTGCTGGGGAAGGCCAACATTCCCGTCATCACAAAGGTAAAGACAGCTACTTCCGGCAGTGTGGTCTGCTCAGGTTGAGGCTTAAAGAGCTCTTTCGCTTCGTCAAGGAGGCCCTTATTTGCCAGACAACTGAACAGACGAATTGCACATGCATTAAGTTCATCATAATCCACAGCCCGATCAAATAGTCTTCTCAATTTCTCATCTTTACAGCCTTTGGTCAGATCCTCGTAAACCTTCATTATATGTTTCTTGCAGTCTTCGGCATTAGAATAGGGGGGACTAGTCAACTTGACCTGGGTGTCAGCCATTGATTTGGTTGTGCTCTCTAGCTAGTTTAGTTGAAGCAGAAATTCAAATGTAAAACAACACTAATCAGAGCTTGATTGATTGAGAACAACTGTAGAAAAGGAAACCTACCCAAATCAGTCAAGTATGGGTTTTCTACTTTGGAGCAATCAACAGAATACAATCAAGAGAAGAAAAGAAAAGGATACATATCACAGTAATGGAAATTGGGTTCTCTATTGAACAACAAAACTGAACCATGCTACGTAGCTACTTACTATATTAGAATTTTTTTTTTATCAATAACCCAAATCAGTCCAGTACGAGATTCATAAAAAAAAACAAGACAATAAGTTAACAGAAGAAGATGAGAAGGTCACTCACCTTTCTCTAATAATGAATGCTGCTGCAGGAACACCAAGCAGCAATAATAGAAGGCTCAACTTTCAATGGAAAACCAAACGACCCGCTTCTATAGGCTTCCACAACACAATTCCAGTTTTTGGTTAATTTGCAGTTTCAGTCCTTGCTTTCTGGGCAAACCACTATTTCAGTACTTGCAATTTCACTCCTCATGTTTTCTAATGTTCGCAATTTTGACACTCGTGTCTTACAATATCGATTTAACACGAGGTTGGACTATGCCGATTATTTATGTACCAACATATTGAAACGAACTTGTCTAAAAGGAAAGGACTTCTAAAAATGTGTATGTGTTGCTTCTAACGCTTGGTCTTTAAGACAAACTTGTTTGAGTGCAAAATGATCTTTAAGCACACCATCGTTCCCAACCCTTTCAATTTCAGTTAATCCATCCCCATTTCACCCATTTCAATAAAAGAGAGCAAGAAATACTATGTACACACAGATAGTTATTATTCATTCATTTTCCCCGTTGTGGGTTCTTTTTTTAGTATCGACATACAAAAGATGTGCAACCAAGTGACATTCACACTAAAAAAATATCACTCAGGGACTTCAGATTTCAAAGTGCATATATTCTCTGAGTGGATGAAATCAAATTATATACTGGGTCGTACTTCTACGGTGTGTTTGGATGGGAACATTATGAAATCCATGTGAATTTATAATTGATGGCATCTTGAATTCCATCAATTTGAAATTCATCCATTGCAAATTTTATTGTTTAGTTATATTTATATGGAATATGAAGTGTGTTATAGATTAAGAAAGTTTTTAGAAAATTAATAAAAAATGAAATATAAAAAGCCTTATTTTAGAAAAATAATTGAACATTGCAAAAAATATTGTAAATGACAATAGAGGAATTTGAATAATGAATTCCTTCATTTTTTTTTCCACATAAATTTAGAATTTTTCTATTTAATAATGGCATAATGTCAAACGACTGAATTGGTTTTTAGGAATTATGAAATCCTCACTTTCAATTAAATTCCTCCGGATTTTCCCTCATCCAAACACACTCTAATGAAAAGAAAAAAGAAAAACAATTTAACCCGAGTGAGGTTCAAAGAAACATAGACAAGAAGAAGGTATATAATTAAGAAAATTTATTGGCTTGTACACTAGAGAAAAGAGAATGCTTTGACAAAGTACCTGTTTAATGACATAAACAGAAGACATCTTTTGGTGCTAGTTTTGCATAAAACTTCAATTCTTACATACCTGGTTTTTATGATGTGGTCTCCCTTGCTCAAGCACAATACTTTTTCCTAAAAACAGAGCTAATTCAGCAGAATTTGTTCATTCTCTAGCATCCATTGTTTTGCTCGGTATATACTTTGCCTACTTTGATAGATCACACTTCAAAAGTAAAAATCTAAAAGAAACAGAAAAATACAAAAAGCACTTTAATAGATCACAGGCATAAGGTGTTCTGAAGTTATGTAAGAAATAAATCAATGATATAGTACATTAAAATCAGAAAATATTGAATTTTACATAATAATGTAATGACCTAAATTGTCATTGAGAGGCCCAACTCTTCAAAAAATAAAATACTTTCATGTGACTAAAAAATTGAGAAATAATAACAATAACCACCATATAAGAAACATAAAATAAAGGAATTAGCAATGCCAACATGAACAACAGAGAGAATATCACCGAATATTGAAATACACTTCAGTTTCAGCATTCCCACAAAAATGATTCATTCAAACTCAAAGAGAACAACACAAAATTCCAATCCCACAGGATTATCCAGTCTTACTAGCTCCGCCATATAAGATAGCACCTAATCCTAAAGCTGCTAACACAACCTTAAGCAAAAGATCAGTCCATCAATGTCACATTCAAAATGATAGAACATCAGCAAACCCAATCCTACATGATTGTCTACTCTTACCATGAGCAAAACTACCTATGAAGCAAAGAATCAGCCTTTCAACTTGGAAAGGACAATATTCATGATCCTTCGAATAACAGGTATTGGTCTGCCCTTTAAAACCTCCCTCATTGCCTTTGCATTAGGCACAAACCCCTTTCCCATCATCAACTCCACAAACTCTTTGCCCTCATCCTCAGCTGCCTTGTCTTCTTTCCTTGCAAAGCCTTCTATCACTGCCGTGTATATAGCAACGTTAGGCTGATTCCCCTTGTCCATCATCTCAAGCAAGTACTTCTTAGCATCTCCAAAGAAGTTGCGGTCAGTAGCTAGTCCCTTGATTAAAACTGCGTAAGTGTAGGAGTTGGGGGTGACCCCAGCGGCTAACATGGCCAGGTATGCCTCCAGAGCACCCTTGATTTTGCCAAACTTGAGGTAGGCTTCAATTACCAAGGTGTGGAATAAGACCGCCGGCTCTGTGCGCGTCGATTGAATTTCGCCACTGAACGCCATAGCTTCAACAACATTTCCATCCTTTACCAAAGCATGGAACATCTTCACTGCGTATTCAGTAAGCTTCCTAAGGGAAGCGTGCTTCTTTTGGACAAATTTCTTCACATCACTGTCGAGAATATTGCTATGGTGGAGATCATCACACAGGTAGGATACCTGCACTGCCTCTCTGTCTTGGACGTCTGAGTATTCAAAATCATTGTGGTCAGGGATGAATCCCTTACCTTTAATGTGTTCAAGAAACTTGTTTGCCTCCTCCTCTGGCTCTCGGTATGCAATGGCAGCCATAACACACTTGTAGCATACATAACGAGGCTTCATCCCCCTATCCAACATTTCAAGGAAATACTTCTTGGCATACCCAAGAAAATCAGGATCTGAAGAGTCTAGTGCCATTGTGCATATAAGTGTTGAGAAAGTGTAGGCAGCGGGCAAGACACCGGAGGCCATCATCTTCTGGTAGACCCTGTGAGCATCCATGGTCTTGCGAGCACAGGCATAGATTACAATCACCAAGGTAAAGACTGCAACTTCCGGCAGTGTGACCTGATCAGGGAGAGGCTTAAAGAGCTCTCTCGCTTCATCGAGGGAGCCGCAATCTACCATAGAATTGAAGAAATGAATCGCTTGTTCATTAAGGGTGTCATAGTCCACAAACGAATCAAATAGTCTTCTCAATTCTTTATCCTCACAGTCTTTGGTCACATCCCTGAAAACCTTCATTAAATGTTTCTTACAGTCCTCGACACTAGAGCTGGGGGCACCATTCAACTTCACTTGTGTGTCAGCCATTGATTTGATTCGTCTCTCACTCTCTAGTTCAGTCCAAGCGGAAACTAAATTCGAAACAACAAAATTCAGAGCTTAACTGTAGAAATGGAAAGCAACCTAAATCAGTCAAGTTTGGGTTTTTGGCAAACAACAGATTACAATCAAGTGTAGAAAAGAAAAGGATAAATCATAGTAATGGAAATTGAGTTTTCTCTTGAACACAAAATTAACGGAACCATGCTATTATTCTTTTTTTTTATCAATAAACCCAAATCAGTCTAGTTTAGGTTTTCAACGGAAAACAAGACAATAAGATAGCAGAAGAAGAAGAAGAGAAGCTCACTATTACTAACCTTTGTGATTATAACTCTGCAGGAACACCAAGCAGTAAAGACAAGTTCAAGTTAAAGTGAAAAACCAAGAGTCCAAGACCCGCTTCTATAGGCTTCCACAAAGAAGATTCTAAGTTTGGTCAATTGCAATTTCGGTCCTTGTTTCTTTTCATTTTTCGGTCAACATCCCAATTTCGTTACTCATGTTTTGTATTATTGGGTCGCGATTTTGGCACTCATCAGTGTCTTAAATCTTAATAGTGTCGATTTAACATGAGGTTAAGAGTTAAGAGTACAGTATTCAGATTTTATCGATTCGTTTTTATCCAACATTTTAAAATGGATTACTCAAAACAAAATAAAACATTATCTTTTAAAATCAATACAAATTTGCTGTCCACCTCAAGTTAAGACCTCGAGTTAAGACATCTGCACTTTAAAAGGGATGATTTTCCAAGTGTTTTTATTGGATCCTGATTTAGAAATGAAAATAGAGTTTGAAAACATTATCAAGAGCCTAAAACATTTTTTGTTTTTTCATAGAGGGCTTGTGCGGCTACCTTCAAGTCTTAATTAATGAAGCTGTCCTCGAATACCGGGGGGGGGGGGGGGGGGGGGGCATTGAGCCTGAACCCCTTATTACAAAGACCAGAGATATCTACAAACAAGTACTCAACGAGACACCAACTAGCAAAGAGTACTCTAATGACTTCTGTTTGCTAACTTTTATGACTATTTCTTTGAGTGCAATATGCTCTTTTTAGCACACCACCATCCCTGACCTTCCATTTTTAGTTAATCTAGCTCATTTTTAACCGTCACAAATTAGACTTTGGCCATTCTAATGAAACTATGAAAGAGCAAGAAATACAATATATACCCAAATCCAGTGGCGGAGCCAGCACAGAGCGGTGGTCAGCAACCGCTCCCCATGTCCGCCGGAAATCAACCCAGTGGGAGTGGATCTGTGCTGGTTCCGGAGCGGCAGAGGCGAGAGGGCCGGAGGCCGGAGCGGCAGAGGCGAGCTGTGCCCTGTGCTGTTCCTAAATTTGCTGCTGTCGTTTTTTTCCCCTTTCCGTCGTTTTTTTTCCACGTCGTTTTTTGTTGGCTCATTAGCTGCTTGACCTAGTTCCCATTTATATACAGAACTGCAGCCACAGTCCCACAGAAGTAACAGAACCCTCCACAGACCACAGTTCACACCCAAAAACAGAGAAGACGATTAGACGAGGATGTAGCAGACTGCACCTTGCCTTTTCTTGTTCGCAGTTTCGCACTATCTCCAATTTCGTCAAGGTTTTCTTCTTTCTCTTCTATTCGCTTCTTAAATTCAGTTTTCATGTTCATTGTTTTTGTTGTTAATTGTTATGCCAACATACTTGTGTATCTTTATCTTAGTATATCATCTACTAGATCCTCGGATTAGAGCATGTAATCCCTGAACGCAATTCCTTGATTTTTCATGTTTATTGAAGATTATCAATGTCGGTCTCTAAATCTATGTATGCTTCTTAAATGGATTTTTCAATTGTTTTTGGGAATTCAAAAAATTAGACTATGGTTAAATTGAGTTATGGGCTTATGGCATACATTTGATTTATGTTTATTTGATATAATTTATGGTTCAAATAATATATGTTTATTGCCTATTTAGATTATGCTTCAATTAATTTGGTATAGATTGTTGTGTGTTGTGGCTAATTAGTTATAGACTTATAGTTAGTTAGTTCCTAAGACTTTTCTATAATTCAATTATACAGTTATGGAACGATTCTTTAAGAAATTGCGTTCACAATCTTCTTCGGATAATCCGGATAGTGAGACTCAATCTTCAACTTCAAGTAATCCGGTTGGTAGTTCAAGTAATCCAAGTCGTAGTTCAAGTAATCCGGTGGGTAGTTCAAGTACGGCCAATGAGTTGAATGAAATCTTGGCTAATCTTCCTATAGACCCCGGACTTAGACCTCCCATGATTACTTATAAGCCGAATTTTCGAGAAGAAATCCGAAGAGCTTATTTACAAAGGGGTCCTTGCCAACCTAATGATGAGAAAGAAATGCCTACCACATTGATAGGGAAGGATAACCGGCGTTTTGGGATCAAATGGTATAATGAATTTAGTTGGTTGGAGTATAGTAAGGCTAAAGATGCGGCATTTTGCTTTCATTGTTATCTTTTCAAAAGTGAGTTTGATCAATCGGGAATGCTTGGAAAAGATGCTTTCACTTCAACGGGGTTTAGAAATTGGGCAAAGGGACCATCAAAGCTTCGGGAACATGCCGGGAAAGTTGGAAGTCTTCACAACAAAGCCACACAACATTGTCTAGATTTAATGAATGGGAAGCAACACATTGAAACCCTTGTGATCAAAACAACAAAGCAAAAAGCTATTGATTATCGCACTTTATTGACTGCTGCAGTTGATTGCACTAGATGGTTGTTGAAACAAGGTCTTGCTTTTCGTGGCCATGATGAAAGTGCATTGTCTAGCAATAAGGGTAATTATTTGGAGTTGATGCGATTTCTTGCCGATCATGATGCGAAAGTTAGAGCCGTTGTGTTTGAAAATGCTAAAGGAAATCTCAAGTATACTTCCCCTGAAATTCAAAAAGATGTTGCCAATGCTTGTGCAATTGAAGTCATTAATGCAATCACTCAAGATATGGATGGTACATTCTTTTCTCTATTGGTTGATGAATCGAGGGATGTGACCATTAAAGAGCAAATGGCGGTGGTTTTGCGTTATGTGAACAAAAGAGGGAAAGTTATTGAAAGATTTGTGGGTGTTGAATATGTATCCGAGACCACTAGTAGCACACTAAGACACGCCATTGAAAATTTGATGGAGAAGATAAGTTTGAGCATGGAAAATATAAGAGGCCAAGGTTATGATGGAGCTAGTAACATGAGGGGTCATCTCAATGGTCTTAAAACAATTATTCAGCAAGATTTTCCTCAAGCATATTATGTCCATTGTTTTGCACATCAACTTCAACTAGCACTTATTGCCGTGGCAAAAGGAAATGAAAATATTGCCACGTTCTTCACAACTTGTACTAGTTTGGTTAATACTATTGGAGTATCGTGTAAACATCGTGATGCATTAAGAGAGGGACATCAAGAAGCTATTAAGAGAGCTCTTGATATTGGTGATTTGCAAACAAGGCGAGGGTTAAACCAAGAAACTAATCTCACTCGCCCTTGTGATACACGTTGGAGCTCTAACTATGATACTTTGGCTAGTATTATTGTGTTATTTAAAGCCGTGATTAGTGTGCTTGAATGGATTGTTGATGATGGTAACCCGGATCATCTAGGTGAAGCAAATAGGTTATTTGAAGAAATGACAACTTTTGACTTTGTGTTTCACCTACTTTTCATGAGACTTGTGTTGGGCATCACAAATGACTTGTCTAAAGCACTACAAAGGAAAGATCAAGATATTGTGAATGCAATGAGATTGGTTGGAGTATGCAAGCTAAGGCTACAAAGTGTGAGAGATGATGGTTTTGATGAATTGCTTGAGGAAGTATCAACCTTTTGTGGGCAACATGATATTGATGTTCCTAGTATGGATGATTTATTTCATAAAGGAAGAGTGCGGCGTCGAGGTCAACAACTTTCAAACCTTCATCATTACCGAGTGGATCTCTTCTTTCATGTAATTGACCAACAAAGAACGGAATTAGATAATCGCTTCAATGAGCAATTGCTTTTATGTATGGCATGCTTGAGCCCTGAAATGAGGTTTGCACACTTTGACAAAAAGAAAGTTCTTAAGTTTGCTACATTTTATCCTCAAGAATTCAAAGAGATAGATCTTTTGAAGCTTAAAGATCAACTTGACCTTTATATTAGTGATATGAAATCAAGTCATGAGTTTTCATCATTGACAACCATTGGTGAGCTTGCAGAGAAGTTAGTGAGCACGGGGAGGAGTCGAATATACAATTATGTGTATTTGCTTATTACACTGGCTTTGGTTTTACCAGTTGCAACTGCTTCGGTGGAAAGAGCATTTTCTGCTATGAATATTATGAAAACTGAGAGGACCCGTCCCGGAAATTCCCTTCGGAAACTTCCGAAACAGCTCCTAAATAACCCAAGACCAAAATAAAATTTCTTTGCTCCCAAACCGCCAACACCCACCCACTGGGAACAAAGTTGGACCGAATCGCCGCAGTTCTGGAATCGGTCAAATCCGGTCATCGGTCAACGCCGGTCAACACCGTCACCGGTCAACGCAGTCAACGGTCAACGTCAAAATTACTGTTCCCTTTACTGTTTAACTTTTTACTATTACTATTTACCTTTTTACCGTTTACTAAATTACTATTTACAGATTTACCGTTTTACTGTTTACCGATTTACTAATTTACCATTTACCATTTAACCTTTTTACCTTTCCGGTTTACCAATTTACCCTTCGCCGCCGGCAGCAGCAGCGCCGCCGCCACCGCCGCAGCAGCTCCGCCACCGGAGGCCCAAATCACCTCCAAACCGGACCAAAATTTCACCCTAGCATCATCACAGCCCCGGGAACTCATCCCCGGCCTCTCCGCCGCCAGAAACCCACGCAGCCGCCGCGTACGGCGGCCGATACGGCGGCCGGAAACCCCCAAATTCGAAACTAGCCAAAAATCACCCAATTAAACATCAACCAACACCTAATCAACTCTATTCATCGTCCTAAACTCGAAATTAACATCCAAATCACACAAAAACACCAAAATCACAATCCTCAAATCGGGTTTAAAAACCCTAGAAATTTCAAAATGAAATTTCCCCTTACCTTGGCCGGATTGGCTCGAATCACTTGGAGATACGGTTCCCCGGGTCGAAGTCCAGCTTTTCCCCCTCTGGAACTCGTCGATCGGTGGCCGGAAAGAGGATTTCCGGCCTCCCCGATTTCCCCCTGTTCTTGGCCCGAAACGAGTGAACGGCGGCGCTACGCGCCACGCCGTCACCGTAGAGAGAGAGAGGAGGAGGAGACGCACCGATCGGCGCAGGATCGAAGGTCAACGCCTCCGGATGGGGGCTCGGCTCGAGCCCGATCGGGGCTGGGGAGAGAAAAGAGGAGAAAGAGAAAAAGAAAATAAAAGAAAAGGGAATATTCCCTAAGAATCTTAGAATATTCCCAATTCCGGAATTATCCTCTCGTTTCCGGAAATTTCCGTAACCTCTCCCCGATTTTTCATCATAACTTTTTCCTACGACGTCCGTTTCACGTGTGCCGTGTGTCTACGAACTCGTTTTACCGTTCCCTACCTCGTCGAGAATTAAAATTCTCGGTCAGGTTAATTTACGAAAAAGTCAACCCTTGACCTCTTTCAAATCGTCAAAAATAAAAATAAAACTTTAAAGGGTATTTTAAGGTTCGGGTCGTTTCAAAAACACCCTTGCGCAACAAAATAGGAAATCAATGGTTGAATGATAGCTTGGTGGTTTATATTGAAAGAGATGTTTTTGCTTCTGTCAGTAATGAACTTATTATGCGACGTTTTCATGATATGAGAAACCGCAAGCTACCACTTTTGTAATTTTATTTCATGCATTTAATGTTATTGATGACATTTGTATTAATGACATTTGTGTTATTTAAATTCTATGATATTTAGATCTTTTAATTTTTTTTGGAATGCTTGAGCAACCAATTTCCGCTCCCCTCCTCCCAAAATCCTGGCTCCGCCACTGCCCAAATCATTTTTATTCATCCATATTCCCCGTTGATTTTCTTTTCGGGTATTGACATACAGAAATCTTAGGAATAATATAGAAATATTAGCTTACATCAACGTCTTGAGATGAGAAGAAGCAATGAAATGATCTTCATTCCAAAACTATCGATTTCAAGTTTCAACTGCTGCAGGCCTAAGGAGTGCAGTAGAAGCTCCTGTTTCTGACTTTCTCAAATGCTGAACTAAATGAATGAATGTATTAGATGATGAAAACATGGGATACTACCCGTAACAACCAAAGTCTTGTTATCAAAGCAGCGACAGACTGAAATTACTTTTGAACAGAGGAGCTTAAATATGGTAGTGGTAAACTGGAACAGGTATGGAGAAAAGTGGCAAAAAATGATAATGGTATGGCTGTACGAGTAAAAAATTATTGTTCCCAACAAATGTCTAAGCCACAGACCAAAACTAAAAACCCATGTCTGAAGCAAAAGTTTAAATTACTCAATAACCAAAATTGAAAAGTGAAATTGTAACTTTCTAGATACTAGATGCATGTGAAAATCCAGAAAAATACTTGACCCGTTGTAGATTCATATGAGATGGTTATGTCGCCATAAGCTCCTATCTTCGTCACAAGTTTTTGGTGCAGATTCATATAACTTTGGCATTAACAAGGTTATTTTCACTACCATCAAATGCATAGGATAAGGATATGCAGGTAACCAACAATATTATGAGAACGTTGTTAGCATCATCGCCTTTCTCATCCAGTAGACAAGAACAATCATTCAATCATAACTAGCCTGCTTATCGCTTCATTCATTCATTCCTCTATATCTAACATAAACAGATCGAGAAATCTATTGGTGCCAAGCACCAGGCTTTTTCCTAAAAACAGAGGTTATTCAGCAGAACTAGCATTTTGACCATGTAACAAATAAAGCCATCTCAGTATGGATTGAAACCATAGGCTTTACCTTAATTTGTTCCTCCTCTCGACTCTTAGCTTCCATTTCTTTTCTGAAGAAACTTTGGCAACTCTGATAGTTCACAGGTATAAGGAGTTATGAAGTTCTGTAAGAAATGAATTCATAACAAAACATCAAATCAGAAATAATCGAATTTCACATCATAATGTAATCACCTCAATTGTCCTTGAGAGGCCCAACTATTCAAAAGAAGACAATTTCATGTGGCTAAAAAGGTGAGAAAAAATAACAATAACCACCAAGAAGAAACACAAAATAAAGGATTTAGCATCGAATACTACTTTCAGTAGAAACATGAACAAACAGAAGACATCACCAAAAATTGAGATGATGCATTTCAGTTTCAGCATTCACATTACAATGATTCATTCAAACTGATAGAGAACAGCACAAAATAAAAATCAAGTCTACGTGATTTTCCAGTCTTACTAGCTCCGCCGCCATATAAGAAAGCACCTGATCCTGAAGCTGCTAACAAAACCTCAAGCAAAGGATCAGTTCTACAATGTCATATTCAAAATGAGAGAGAACATCACCAAACCCAATCCTATATGATTTTCTACTCTGACCATATATGATACCACCTTATACTGGAGATGCTGGCATAACCTCAATGAAGCAAAGAATCAGCCTTTCAACTTGGAAAGGATAATATTCATGACCCTTCGAAAAACAGGAGTTGGTCTGCCCTTTAAAACCTCCCTCATTGCCTTTGCATTAGGAACAAACCCCTTACCCATCATCACCTCCACAAACTCTTTGCCTTCATCCTCAGCTGTTTTGTCCTACTGCATGCAGCGATGCTTATTCGTTTTCGACTAATTGCCAACAATGCGTTTAGTGCCTACCAGATGGTAACTGGTTTTGAACCAAATCTATCGCACTTACGTACTTTCGGTTGTGCAGTTTATGTGCCAATTACGCCTCCTTTGCGTATTAAAATGGGTCCACAACGACGTTTAGACATCTATGTTGGCTATGATTCGCCAACGATAATCCGCTACTTAGAACCAACCACCGGTGATCTATTTACTGCGCGATTCGCCGATTGTCACTTTGAAGAGACACACTTCCCGCCGTTAGGGGGAGATATGAATGCACTCATTCCGAATGAACGTCAGGAATTGACATGGTGTGCCCCCAACGATTTGTCTCTTCATGATCCTCGGCTCCTCGCACTGCTCAAAGTGAGCTTGAAGTGCAACGCATTATCGATCTTCAGAAAGTCGCGGATTCGATGCCCGACGCTTTCACTGATATTGCGAAAGTGACAAGATCACACGTACCTGTTGCAAACGTACCGGCAAGGTTGGAGGTCCCGAATTATGGGACCGGTTCAGCCGCCCTAAGACCTAGTGCCGTCTGCATATCCTCAAGTGAGGGTGACGCCGGCGACGGCGCCATCTTACGCCGTGGCGTCGCTGTTGTTGAATCGGATCGCAACGGTGCCCTGATGGACTTTGAAGGGGCAGCAGCTTCGGCCTCGGCTCCCACCAGAAAGAGGGGGAGACCGAAGAATTCTCGAGATAAAAACTCTCGAAAGAAGCGAGCGAAGGCACAAAATCCGCTCATCATCGACGATGCGAATCAATCGCATGAGATTGTCTCTGACTATAGTTATGTCCATGAGTCAACTGAATCTTTTCTGTGGGATGACACAGAACCAATGTTGACTCCAGAGAACAAAGAAATCTCGCTCAGTTTGAATAACGCGTGTCTCTTAGTGGATAGAGCCTCCACACACGTCGATGATATATATGCTTATTCCGTCGCACAAGAGATCATCCATGACGACGAAGTTGAACCACGCTCAGTGATTGAATGTCAACAAAGAGCAGATGGCCGAAGTGAAAAGAAGCAATACAGGCAAAACTTGACTCATTAGACAAAAGGCAAGTCTTTGGATCTGTTGAATTGATCCCTAAAGGCGTTAAACATGTCGGACATAAGTGGGTCTTTGTTCGTAAGCGCAATGAGAAGCATGAGATCTTGCGATATAAGGCAAGACTTGTGGCGCAAGGCTTCTCGCAGCATCTTGGTATTGACTACGAGGAGACGTATTCTCCCGTAATGGACATCATTACTTTCCGCTACTTGATCAGTTTAGTAGTGTCCGAAAAACTGAGTATGCAACTGATAGATGTAGTTACAGCGTATCTATATGGGGATCTAGATACAGATATCTACATGAGAGTTCCTGAAGGAATTCATGTGCCCGAATCAAAAAACTCTAAACCACGGAGTGCTTATGCAGTTAAGCTGCAACGTTCATTGTATGGACTTAAACAATCCGGAAGGATGTGGTACAATCGCCTACGTGAATACTTGATTCGGAGGGGTTACAAGAACGATGAGTTATCCATTTGTTCCAACGGTACTAACTTAGGCATCGGAGAGGAGAAGACCGGCCCGCCCGGTATTCCCCTTAGTTAGCAGGGTTCACAGGAGGGAATCACACTAAGATCCACCAGTTTCTATCAGGCCTACGGGTTTAAACGGAAATAATTGGCGCCGTCTGTGGGAACATTGCACAAAAAGTTATGTTGCTCTACTGGAGGGTAGAGCCCGATCGATCCTTCGGAAGACGATTTGAAATTAAATCCACGTTCCGGACATCATGGAGAGAAGGAAGGTGAAAGTGATAGGAGCACAATGTGCGACGATATTAATGCGTTTACGCCCTCTTTTATGCTTTGTTTAACCTTTATTTATCTAAGATAGAGTCATAATTTAGTTTAGTGTCATTTCGGAAGAGTTTTGGAAAAATGTGCTTAATTGTCAGAAAAACGACTAAGTATAGAAATCTGAGGAAAAAGTGCAAAATATGTTGTTTTCGTAATTTTGAGGGCTGTGTTTGACTAACTTATTCTTTTCCAAATTTGCTGAAATTTGGTATGTATGTTATTGGCTTGCTAATCGGTCTTGTGTCAAAAATTCAGATCAATCGGAGTTCGGGAAGTCACCCAAAAGATGGCTGCAACTTGGCAGTCCGAGCAAAGATCACCAGGGACTTCCAGGAATTTTCCTGGAACTGTGTTCCAACTTCAAAAATTCATTCCTGACGTTTTATAAGGAATTTGATCAAGCCCTTTTATACAGAGGAAGCTATACGTGTCTAGTTTCTCTGAGACTTGGAATCGCATCAATCGGAGCTCCGAGGAGGGAGTTATGCCAGATTTACTGAAACAAGGTCATATATTCCAGCCGATTCCAAGAAGTCTCTGCCTCTTTTCCTTGATTTCTGTTTCGATGGACATTTTGGTGTACAATGTATATGTGAAGATAGTCTAAGCTTATTGAAGGATAGAGGAAGATACCATGCTAAAGCAATGAAGAAAAAGATGAAGAAAAGTGGCTCTCCTAGTCAAGCCAGGAGATGTTGCCGGTCGGCAAGCCTTTGCTGCCGATCTGCATGCCGGCGGGTTTGGGGAAATTTTCGGTGGATCAAGACCTATCAAATGAAGTCCAAAGATTATACAAGAAGTCCATGAAGATGTGAAGCCTAAGCCTTGAAGAAAAATTCAGAAAAAAAAAACCTAATTGAACTATGAAATGAAGGTTTCAAAACCTTACTCTACTAGGTTTTCTGATTACCTTTTGCAACAAGGGCTGCCGACACCCTTTTCTCTATATATAGCCTCACTTTGTCATTCTGAAAATCATCTCATCTCAAGCATAAAATACTAGCATAAAGCTCTACCAAGTCTCTCAAGCACTAACACCAAAATACTTAGCCAAAAATCCATCACCACCACCACCAAACTGCCGTACCTCTCACCTTGGTTTTCTGCCGATTCTTGTTCTTGCCGAGCACCAAGGAGCAGCAGCCGAGTACCATATTGTCATGTTGGAAGTTCATGCAAACTGTCACTGAACACGCCATGGCCAGCTCATGCCCGAGATCGAGCCTTTGATACGGGTTGGTAATGAGCTGCAATGAGAAACAATATACTAATTAACAACCACATTATTACATATAAAGATCAAGTTTAATATTTTAAATATTAAAAACTTACGTCATTCGGAGTGAAATTATCAAAAATATCCTCATATCTCGGCTGCAGCACCCTCGTGTTACTTTTCAACTTTTTCTCCAGAAGTCGGGACCATGGCAACACAAGAGGCAATTTCGTAGGTAGCTCAATATGTGCGCCTATGAGCTCCTCACGTAGTGGCCTTATATGCTCTATGGCAAATATCTACATCAGAGGGAATAAATTAAGAACAAGTATCCATTACATACATATAATAAATAGAATATAACAAATATAAATTTGGAAACGTACCATTAAAGCATAGGCGAGGCAGTGGATCCTGCCACCACGTAGGGATACGCTCATGGAGGCCCATGCGGCTGCACCCCATGCATAATCGCGCATCTGGCTCATGTCATCACCCATCAATGTGAGGTACTCGCACGATACGGTCCCTGAATTTGGATCGGGGATGAGGAAACTCCCGATCAAGTACAAGAAGTACGCCTTGAGATATGGCACCCATAAGTCATGGCCCTCGTCCATTCCTCGGTTGCCTAAGCTTCCATAATACGTGGACAGCCATTGTAACTTAATTTTGGCTCTACCACTTTTCTCAAAGGGCGTAACCACCTCCCCATTCCTTCCAACAAACCTCATACCCGTTGCGGCTTCATAATCATCCTCCTTAAAGGCCTCATTGACAAGGTTCGCATACTTGTTCACACGTCGGCCCATCACCGGCTTGCCATCAATCGGCAAGCCGTAAATTATGTGTACATCAGCCAATCCAAAGTACAAATCTATATTATTTACCGCAAAACAACCTCTATCTACATTATATTTGCGTATAAAAGCATTAACCAAAGTTAAGTCTAAATTAATACCCGACTGAAATCTACCCACAAATCCTAAGTCTATGGAAGACTAAGCATATGACATCAAACACTATAAAAGGAAACCACATACAAAATGCAGACATACCGGATGGGCTGACCGATATCGTTGCCGTCTTTGACCAGGTGGAGGTTGCCCCAGCTCTTAACCTTGAGCTTGATCTTCCATAGCTATCTTGCACAAGAAAAAAGGTGGAAAAAAACAATATTAGACGTTGAGCAATACAACATAAATTGGAAATAACACATACATAGATGAACTGTATGGAGAGCCATACAGTCCTAACAACACTCAAAGAATGAATGAAACTGAAATTCCACCTCGGCCTAAACTTGTTGAAGTATCTTCCATGTTCAAAGAAATAAGGATAACATAGTAAACCTTGTAAAATCAAGCAATGCTTGCTGCCATATCAATGATATCATCAATCTAGATAAGAATTCTTCCATGTTCAAAGACTCGCTGATGGGAACATCACATGGTTACCAAACAATAATGCCATAATAGTGCATCATATAGAAGATCCATCGAGATAAGAAATAACTCAAATAAGTCTAATTCAGTAGCACAGAACCAGGAATTGCAAATACAAAACTACAGCTACAATAGACAACCAACAACTATAAGTCTAACCAATCAAACTTTGGTAAACACATGCTTCCAAACTCACAAACGCAAAACCAACCAACACTGCCACTTTCCCCAAACACAAATGGCTCTCAAATCGGACAGGAGGCTCGTGAGTTGATTCCAGGAAACCATTGATCGAACTTATTCCGGGAAACCCCATGATTGTACATTTGTATATAAATAGGCGACATCATTGTAAACATCAATTACAGGAACTAGATGGAACTACAGAAGAAGAGAAGATTGATCATTGGAAGAGGCATACCTGACAGAGAGAGAGAGAACGAGAACGCCTGGTCGCGCAAACAGAGCTGAGACGGCTGAGAGACTGAAAGAGGACGAGAATGGCTGAGAGACTGAGAGAGCAAACATAGCTGAGATGGTTTAAGGAGAATAAGTGGGAAGGTTTAAGAACTTTAAGTTTGAAGTTTTAACGGAAGCAGCGTCGTTTCAAAAAAAAAAAAAAAAAGTAGGCCTGCGCGGGTCGACTATATTCTAAAAATAAATGAACTACCCTCTTAAAAATAAAAATTAACGTAGTCCTGCGCGGGTCAACTGTATTCTAAAAATAAATTATCAACGCCTCTTTAGAGACATCACGTGAGTCACGTGATAAAAGGTAGGCCTGCGCGGGTCGACTATATTCAAATATCATAAAATGGGATCAATTTCCTATCTGCTTCAATGTAATTTCTGGTTAGTGATTGCGCGCAGTAGTTCAAATATTAAAAATTAACCAATTTTTTTATTCATTCATTAGTCTTTTGGAGTTAGTAAGAATGTTATTTGAGTCAACAACAATAGAGTATTTGTGGTAAACCCAGAGGTATATATCTAATTAAAAAGGACTGATCTAAAAATAAATGAACTACCCTCTTCAAAAAAAAAAAATAACGTAGTCCTGCGCGGGTCAACGGTATTCTAAAAATAAATTATCAACGCCTCTTTAGAGACATCACGTGAGTCACGTGATAAAAGGTAGGCCTGCGCGGGTCGACTATATTCTAAAAATAAATGAACTACCCTCTTTTACAGAAATCACGTGAGAATATAGAGACATAGTAGATGGAGTAATTTTTATAGATGGAGTTTTGAATGTACTTTTCTTGGCACCTAAAACCTAAAACTCTATACAGTTCACAAGGACGCAAACAAGCAGTGTGCCCCCGGAAACGGTACCAAAAACTTGTTAACAGAGACTTGTTGGATGCATCATGCTGGACTGAACCAGTAGCGGATGCCACTCTATCTTCCTTCATAATAGATTCCAGAAAAAAATTTTCCTTAGCCTTTTTACAAGAGTTGCATTCTCAATCATCTGACACATTTCTACAAACTCCATATTGGCTTCATTTCCACATGCCACTCGCATAAAGCACCACATAGGCTACTTGCCCCCTAGCGCCGATGGATGATGAGAGAATCATCCTGGGCATGGAGTTCCACGAGCAGGCCAAGGCAATTTCGATGCCGTTTGCCAACAGCTTGTGCATTATGGATGGTGACAGGGCTTGTTTGGTGCCCATGAGGAGAGGCACGCAAGGAGAGGTGAAGGTTATGTCGGCGTTAATACTGCAAGGTCCGGGAGAGACTATGGGGCAGGAGTCGACGACACCTCGTTCCCTTGTCACGCGACCCGACGGACGGGGTGTCCTCGAGACGAGGGTCTTCTTGTGTAGAAGACGAGTAGGCAGGGAGCCTTCATAAAGCGTTCGCAAGTCGCCAAGCGCTCACACCGTGGGGGTGTCCCCGAGTGTAGGGGGTCTCCGTGGAGAAGGAGACGAGTATGCAGGGTGCCTTCGCAAGGAGTCGAGGGAGGACCATTGAAGGAGGACTCATTCCGGCACGAAGCTCTGTGGGGTGGTCTATTCGTGAGCTGAGTTGGAGTTGGAGCTGTTCGCACCTGAAGCCAGTGTTCGATACGAGGGGTCGTATCCGATACTCTGTCCGACACCAGGGGTGTAGCTGCTAAGCCGATCGAGGGTGCCAAGGGTGGTGCTTCTCGGAGGGAGCTCAACGGCGCGCTAGCACGCATCGATGGGATGCGCGAGGAGCTGGTCCTATGCAGGCGTGCGTTGGAGGTAGGCAGCAGCGGGACAATGGAGGCGAGGCGCATTGAGGTGCCAAAGCCTAGTAGCTTCGGGGAATCGCAGAACGCTCGCGAGGTCGACAACCGTTTATGGGGGCTAGAACAACACATCGGGTCTTTGATGCGGCTGAATATGATCCGGTCCATACCTGAGGATCGAGCCAAAGGTCTACTTTACGTGGACATTGCGATCGGAGGGAAGCCGACGAGGGCAATGCTCGACACGGGGTTGACGCATAACTTCATCGCAATCGGGGAGGCTCGACGATTGGGACTCAAGGGCCAAGATGGAGGGGGCTCCGTCAAAGGGACCAATTCGCCAGCTCGACCCGTTGAAGGCATGCTTCGAGGAGTCATGACCAGCGTAGGAGACTGGCATGGGGTGTTAGACTTCTCGATAGCGCCGATGGATGATGAGAGAATCATCCTGGGCATGGAGTTCCACGAGCAGGCCAAGGCAATTCCGATGTCGTTTGCCAACAGCTTGCCAACACCTAAATATCACTAGGTGTGACATCTCCCAGTGTTCAGGCTGAGTACCAAGCAACACTGGGAGATGTCACACCTAGATATTGAGCACACATACAATATTTTCTAAAATTAAACAAACAAATGATGTTTTCTAAAATTTAGATATTGTTCATAATATTCATAATAACAAATGATGTTGATAACTCGGATGAAATTGTGTACACTGGTGATATTCCGGTTAATGATTTTGTACTTAGTATGAGGAGTGAACTTATTCCGGTTAATAGTTATCTAAAAGATTTTTTTTCTTCCCAATAAATTTTGTCCCAATTATTTTCAACGCGTCCCAATTGTTGGATGTAGCTTTGTGATGTTTTGGTAATATATTTTCATCATTCATGTGTTGATGATGCTCCCAATTGTTAGCTGCTCCAGCTCCTGTAATGGTCTTCTTTCAAGATTGAATCTCCACAAGTTGATGCAAGAGGTGTTGATGATGCACATTTATATACTTAACATTCAAATTGAATCTCCACAATTTGTGTTATAAAAAAAATTTTAAACATATAAATATTATGAAAAAAAAATATACTTAACATAAATGTTTTTAGCACATTTATGTATTGACCGGACAAGGTGTGACATCTCCCAGTGTTGCCTCTCTATCTAGGTGTGACATCTCTCAGTGTTGCTTGATACCCAACCTGCATCAAATCCTGCAATCTTGTTTTGTTATCTGATGAGGTCTATATTCAGAGAAGATGAAGACATATAGAGGGTCTTCTGGGTTTCGGAGATGGTTCAAGAGAAGGGTAAGTTATCTGAAAGATTTTTTCTTCTTCTTTCTGTTCTTTCCGGGATATCCATTCAAAATAAGTACGCTAAATGTGAAAAGAAATAAAATAAGTACGCAAAATGTATGTAATGCTAAAAACATTTATGTTAAGTATATTTTTTTCATAATATTCATATGTTTGAAATTTTTTTATAACACAAATTGTGGAGATTCAATTTATGTGCATCATCAACACCTCTTGCAATAAAATAAGTACGCTAAATATATGTAATGCTAAAAACATTTATGTTAAGTGAATAATGTCATAGCCCATTTTGTTAGCCCATTTTGGTTTCCCTCGAGCTGAGCAGTGGTGTTTAGAGAAGAGAGTGACTCTCTGTTCCCTTCTTTGGCTGTTTCATCCATGGCTGTTTCCTCCATGATGAATCTCTGCTCCCTCTGCTCCCTTTGAATCTCTGCTCCCTCTGCTCCCTTTGAATCTCTGCTCCCTCTGCTCCCTTTGAATCTCTGTCTCGCGTGCTCCCCCTGCCCCCTGCCCTCTCGCGTGCTCGTGAACCGTCTCCTCAATCTTATCTCTCGCGTGCTCCAACAGATGAATACGTCTCCTCAATTGCCTCTGGTCGTCTTCCTCCCCCCCTCCAATAGATGGGCGATGAATACTTCCAGATACTTCAACTCACCCAGATGTTCTATATAATACACTACAAGGTTAGAATTCAACTCACTCAATCTCTGTCTCGCGTGTTTGCTTGTTGTTTAATTTGCCAATGGATCCGTTTGGAAATCGATTACCAAATGATCAATTTGGTAATCCATTTTTGACCGGCCAGAGCTCAATGGTTTCATATGGCCAGAGCTCATCAACGGCTCCACTTCAGTCTCAAATCGATGGTATTGATCAAAGACTTTCTGCGTTACAGAACCACCAAATGGCGATGAATGCATACATGTTGAACAAAATTGACAAGACCGATGAGAAAGGGCTGGAGAGGCATGAAAAAATTTTGGATCGTCATGAGAAAGAGCTGGAGCGGCATGCCCAAGCAATGGCATTTATGGGGAAGTTGTAGCAGCAACAGATATCAATTGAGCAGTCTCACATAGCAAATAACCAGGCATTTCAGAGGGTGGTAAGTTTGAGCATGCAATTTTTTCATAATATTCATATGTTTGAAAAAAATTTTATAACACAAATTGTGGAGATTCAATTTATGTGCATCATCAATGATAGGAGCACAATGTGCGACGATATTATATGCTTATGCCCTCGTTTATGCTTTGTTTAACCCTTATTTGTCTAAGATAGAGTCATAATATAGTTTAGTGTTAATTTGGTAGAGTTTGGCGAAAAATGGTTAAGAATCCGAAAAATGACTAAGTTTGAGAAATCTGGAAAATAGTGTAAAATATGTCTTTTTCGTAATTTTGAGATGAGAAAAAGTATGATCTATCCTTGTCCGAATTCTATGAAATTTTGTGTGCTTAATATTCATATGTTGAGGAATGCTGTGTTAAAATTTCAGATCAATCGGAGTTTGGGAAGTCACCCAAAAATTGGCTGCAAAACGGCAGTCCGAACATTCCAATCCAGGGGCTTACAGGATTTTCCTGGGACTTTGTCGCAACTTCGAAAAATCATTCCCGACGACTTGCAAGGAATTTGGCCGAGATATATTATGGGGAGATGGCCATATGTGTCTAGTTTACGTGAGACTTGGAATCGCATCAATCGGAGCTCCGAAGGTGGAGATATGCCGGAATTACTGCGACAAGGTCAAAGCTGCCGATTCCAGGGACTGATTGCTTCCTTTTCACAAGTGCTTCATTTCGATGGACCATATGATGTACAAGAGAATTTGTGAAGATATCTCAAGCTTATGGAAGGAAGGAGGTCGACACTTAGCCATGACATTGAAGAAAAACATGAAGAAAGAAGTTCTCCTAGTCAAGCTAGGAGAAGCTGCCGATTCTGGCAGATTTAGTGTCATTGTGAGCTGCCGGCAATGATGCATTTTTGGTGGATTAAGACCTATCAATTGAAGTCCCATGATCATACAAGAAGTCCATGAAGATGTGAAACCCAAGCCTTGAAGAAAATTTCAGAAAAAGAAAACCTAATTGAACTAAGAAAGGAAGGTTGCAAAACCTTATTCCACTAGGTTTTCTGAAATCCTTTTTGCTTAAGGGCTGCCGGCACCCCTCTCCTATATAAACCCTCACTTTTTCTACAAAAAAGCCATCTCATCTCAAGCATAGAATACTAGCCAAAAGCTCTTCCAAAGCCTCACCATAAATCCTATACAGAAAATAGTTTAGCCGAACCACCACCACCATGTAGATCCGTCCCACACCCTTGCCGAATTTCTTTGGAGGTTTCTGCAAGGCGTGCTCCATCTTCTCGTGGCTTCTTTATTGTTCTGTAATTTTACAATACTTTGTCTATGAAGATTGTATGTTTTTATGGTTGTTGAATTTGGTTTTACTCTTTGTTTATGAACTTCGAATGCATGCGAATTTTGTATGACAAATTGTAATCTTTAACTTGTAGTATTTTCGTATGTATGGATAATTAGGACAGTGGTATTAGAAGCATGTTTAGGATTTAATTTGGTTAGTAATCTAAGAAGTGTGCCTTATAAACCGAAGCATTAGTATTGGCTGGAAGCATGTAAATCTAGATGTTAGGTTTCATTTAACCGAGTAATATGAATAAGTCATACGTTGGAGTAGTTTGTTTTGTGTTGCTCACCTAGGGTAAAAACCTTAGATTACTTGCATGTTAAATAAGATGATTGACAACTTTACTTGTTTACATGTCTTCGATTTAGACTCACATGCTTAAATGTTAAAACGCGTAAAACCGGATTAGCATCACCTTAGAAGTCATACGTTGGAGTAGTTTCTAAGAAATTAAGAAGTCTAACAATTGGAAAACCGTTGGAGGCTCTAGTTGTGTCGAAACTAATTTAGGTCTTGAACATGCTAAATACTTGATCCTTACCTTCTTGCATGCAAATCTATGTGTTAAAGAGTCTTTTGTGTGAACTGTTTTGTGTGAGAGATGATGATCACTTGTATATAATAGTTTAGGTTTTGTTTTCTTTTTATTTTCGTGTCTTAGATATAGAGGCAGCCCTTGCTGCCAAGCCTTTTATCCCCCATAATTTCGTGTGTGAATATGTATATATGTATATAAGTGTGACAATTGTGTGCATATATGTTTGTGAATATTTTTGTTAACATTCTCATATTTCAGGTACCCTTAATCCCCGGCTAGAACGATCCCTACTTATTCTATACTACTAACGATTGTAGGGTTTATTATTGCGTGCGAGCTTCGGCTCACGTCAATCAACACCTCTTGCATCAACTTGTGGAGATTCAATCTTGAAAGAACACCATTACAGGAGCTGAAGCAGCTAATAATTGGGAGCATCATCAACACATGAATGATGCACATTCATATACTTAACATTCAAATTGAATCTCCACAATTTGTGTTATAAAAAAAATTTCAAACATATGAATATATTATGAAAAAAAATTTCATAATATTCATATGTTTGAAAATTTTTTTATAACACAAATTGTGGAGATTCAATTTATGTGCATCATCAACACCTCTTGCATCAACTTGTGGAGATTCAATATTTAAAGAACACCATTACAGGAGCTGAAGCAGCTAATAATTGGGAGCATCATCAACACATGAATGATGCACATTCATATACTTAACATTCAAATTGAATCTCCACAATTTGTGTTATAAAAAAAATTTCAAACATATGAATATATTATGAAAAAAATATACTAACATAAATGTTTACATTTCGTAAGTGGTAAACAGATATCTTCATATTGTAGAGTATTTTAATGTTGATTGAAAGGTAAACATTAACCGGAATAAGTTCACTCCTCATGTCCCTCTGAAACAGCTCATTCAACTTGCCGCTCAACTCTTCATGCACTAATTTCACAGATTCGGTCAGACTCTTAATCCCGTCATCCAAAGATATTACACTTAGCTCCAGCTGCTGTTTCATGTCATCAATCTGTCCCTGCAGACCACGTCGATAAGTTTCAATCAAAGTTAAAATTCCAGCTGGGGATATTTCAGACACCGGACGCACCGGAGATTGGGAAACAATGAGATGGACGGCGGAAGGGGAGGGAGAAGAACTGAATTGAACATAAGGACGCTTTCTCATGGTGTTTAGGAGGAAGAGAAAGAGTGAGACTTACATCTTCCTCTCGGCGGACTCTATATACCGTCACAAAGTAGCATCCTCCGATACATAAAGAAGATTTAGCCACGCCTTGACAAACCCCGAGAGAGATTTGATAGCCCGAGAGAGATTCGATAGCCACGCCGATTTGACAAACTCGCAGAGATTCCTGGAAAAGGTCGATTCTCTGATTCTGATGGGAGAGGTTTGACCGAAGGATTAATTTCAACGGTGTGAACAATTTATCACGTGACTATGTCTCTAAAGAGGCGTTGATAATTTATTTTTAGAATACAGTTGACCCGCGCAGGACTACGTTGACGTCGCCGCTCCATCCATCGATGCCAAGGGCATCCCATCTCCTGGTGGCAATGGTGACGCCATCGAGATTTAATATGAATGTGCATCATCAACACCTCTTGCATCAACTTGTGGAGATTCAATCTAAATGTATGTAATGCTAAAAACATTTAATATGACACAGATTGTGGAGATTCAATATGAATGTGCATCATCAACATTTATGTAATGCTAAAAACATCAACATTTATGTTAACTATATTTTTTTCATAATATTCATATGTTTGAAATTTTTTTTATAACACAGATTGTGGAGATTCAATTTGAATGTTAAGTATATGAATGTGCATCATCAACACCTCTTGCATCAACTTGTGGAGATTCAATCTTGAAAGAAGACCATTACAGGAGCTGGAGCAGCTAATAATTGGAGCATCATCAACACATGAATGATGCACATTCATATACTTAACATTCAAATTGAATCTCCACAATTTGTGTTATAAAAAAAATTTCAAACATATGAATATATTATGAAAAAAAATTTCATAATATTCATATGTTTGAAAATTTTTTTATAACACAAATTGTGGAGATTCAATTTATGTGCATCATCAACACCTCTTGCATCAACTTGTGGAGATTCAATATTTAAAGAACACCATTACAGGAGCTGAAGCAGCTAATAATTGGGAGCATCATCAACACATGAATGATGCACATTCATATACTTAACATTCAAATTGAATCTCCACAATTTGTGTTATAAAAAAAATTTCAAACATATGAATATATTATGAAATTTTTTTTCATAATATATTCATATGTTTGAAATTTTTTTTATAACACAAATTGTGGAGATTCAATTTATGTGCATCATCAACACCTCTTGCATCAACTTGTGGAGATTCAATCTTTAAAGAACACCATTACAGGAGCTGAAGCAGCTAATAATTGGGAGCATCATCAACACATGAATGATGCACATTCATATACTTAACATTCAAATTAATTCATATATGATGCACATTCATATATTTATGATGAAAAACGCTATGAAATAGCTTTTAATTGTTATGATGAAATACGGTGATGGTAAAAAAATCACTTAAATCCAACAAAGTTAGTTCACAAGCTATTTGATAGCGTTTTGCATCATAAATATATATATATTATGAACTCAGTAGCTCAAAGTTTTGAACTTTGAAGTAGAGATTGATTTGTAAATGTGTTGGTAAATCCACAAGAAGTGGGGATGGCATAATTGTGTACGGCACCTGGGGGGACAGTTACTGTGCAAAATGGTTACAAATTTGGTTTCCTGGAATTGTACTGTTTCTGGGTGGACAGTTGCGGTGCAAAAAAAACTATAAGTCAGATTTCCTTTTTTTTTTTTTGAATTTAAACATCCATCTTACTCGTCATAATATTGCTAAAAGCTCAAACTTTGCTGAGAGTGCACTTCCTGATTTGAGCGGATTCTAAAAAAATCACTTAAATCCAACAAATTTAGATGAAACGAGTTGATTTTTAGACGTTACCCTTAGCTCCACCTGTTGTTTCATGTCATCAATCTGTCCCTGCAGATCACGTCGATAAGTTTCAAACAAAGCTAATTTTTATTCATTCTTCAAACATATAGAGAATTTTTATTCATTTTGACGGGACGAAACAAGATAGGTAAAAATAAATAACGTTTGTAGCGATTTTGTAATACTGTAAGCTAGTTAGAGAATGAGTACATTATGCAATAGTATAATTAATTTGATCGCAAAAGAGTATTTATTAAGAAAATAGTTTTTAATTTTGGGAAATATTTTGGTTGACCAGCCAACCATTGTGGTACGTATCCCGTACGGCATACCTAGGTCTTGTTGACTCGTCAGCCGTAATAGTGGATATCCCGTGCGTCGCCAATGGCTGTAAGTTTAAATTTTTATATTTCATCTTGAAGGTAGTGTTTGATCGTGTAAATCAGGAAGTGCACTCACATCAAAGTTTGAGCTTTTAGCAATATTATGATGAGCATTATAAAAAAAAAAATCAAACATTACATTAAGATGGATGTTTAAATTGGAAAAAAAAAAAAAAAAGGAAATCTGAATTATAGTTTTTTGCACAGCAACTGTCCACCCAGAAACTGTATAATTCCAAATTTATAACCATTTCGCACAGCAACTGTCCGCCTAGGTGCCGTACAAAATTAGGCCTTGCCCACTTCACGTGGATTTACTAACACAGTTGCAAATCAATCTCTACTTCAAAGTTTAAAACTTTGAGCTACTGAGTTCATAATATATATATATATATATATATATATATATATTTATGATGAAAAACGCTATGAAATAGCTTTTAATTGTTATGATGAAATACGGTGATGGTAAAAAATCACTTAAATCCAATAAAGTTAGATCACAAGCTATTTGATAGCGTTTTGCATCATAAATATATATATTATGAACTCAGTAACTCAAAGTTTTGAACTTTGAAGTAGAGATTGATTTGCAAATGTGTTGGTAAATCCACGAGAAGTGGGGATGGCCTAATTGGTAAATTTATAACCATTTCGCACAGCAACTGTCCGCCCAGGCCTTGCCCACTTCACGTGGATTTACTAACACAATTGCAAATCAATCTCGATCTACTTCAAAGTTCATAATATATATATATATATATTTATGATGAATTTGGAATTATAAAAAACATTCAAACATTACATTAAGATGGATGTTTAAATTGAAAAAAAAAAAAGGAAATCTGAATTATAGTTTTTTTGCACAGCAACTGTCCACCCAGACACTGTACAATACCAAATTTATAACCATTTTGCATGGCCACTGTCCACCCAGGTGCTGTACAAAATTTATTCTTTCATCACCCAGAAACTGTACAATTCCGGGAAACCAAATTTATAACCATTTTATACAGCAACTGGCTGGCCAGGTGCTGTACAAAATTCTTCTCGTGGATTTACCAACACATTTGCAAATCAATCTCTACTTAAAAGTTCAAAACTTTGAGCTACTGTGATGCTAAAAAAATCACTTAAATCCAACAAACTTAGATGAAACGAGTTGATTTTTAAACGCTATTCATATTTAACTATAACGATCACATCAGACGGTTAAAATTTTCCTTTTGTGAATTTGAATAGCGTTTAAAAATCAACTCGTTTAAATTTGGTATTGTACAGTTTCTGGGTGGACCGTTGCTGTGCAAAAAAACTATAATTTAGATTTCCAATTTTTTTTTTTTCAATTTAAACATCCATCTTAATGTAATGTTTGAATATTTTTTTATAATGCTCATCATAATATTGCTAAAAGCTCAAACTTTGATGAGAGTGCACTTCCTGATTTACACGATCAAACACTAGCTTCAAGATGAAATATAAAAATTTAAACTTACAGCCATTGGCGACGTACGGGATATCCACTATTACGGCTGACGAGTCAACAAGACCTAGGTGTGCCGTACGGGATACGTACCACAATGGTTGGCTGGTCAACTAAAATATTTCCCAAAATTAAAAACTATTTTCTTAATAAATACTCTTTTGCGATCAAATTAATTATACTATTACATAATGTACTCATTCTCTAACTAGCTTACAGTATTACAAAATCGCTACAAACGTTATTTATTTTTACCTATCTTGTTTCGTCCCGTCAAAATGAATAAAAATTCTCTATATGTTTGAAGAATGAATAAAAATGTCACTGAACAGGAAGACACGCTCGAGCTCCCGGTATACTACGCAGGAAAGGGACTTACCGGAGCCGAAAGTCGATACCCTGACATTGAAAAGCTGGCTCTGGCCCTGATCGTCAGCGCCAGGAAGCTCCGACACTACTTCCAAGCTCACTTCATCACCCTGTATACCAATCACCCTTTACGGCAGATCCTGCAAAAGCCGGAGACTAGTGACAGGCTGGTACGTTGGGCAGTCGAGTTGGGAGAATTCGATATAACTTATGCCCCGCGAACGGCCATCAAGGGCCATGCTGCTGCGGATTTCATATGCGAACTCACCCCGATGGCGGTGGGAGCGCATTCCGATAGGCCCGAGAGCACCGGACCAGCTGAAACCATAAAAGTCGAACCGGGCCTTCCCAGCGGTTGGAAGCTTTATGTGGACGGTTCTGTTACAAGTAAGCGGAGTGGAGCTGGCATCATGCTAACCGCACCCGATGGCCAGTCATATGAGTATGCCCTACGATTCCTTTTCAATACTTCCAACAACGCCGCTGAGTATGAGGCCCTCATAGCCGGCCTGCAACTCGCCAAAGAAATGGGAATCCCATCCATGGAAGTATACAGCGATTCAAGCGTGGTGGTAAACCAAATGAACGGGCTGTTCGAAGTCAAGGAGCCCCAGTTGGCCTCCTACCAGGCGTTAGCCAAAACCCTGATTGAGCCGTTCGAGGGCGCAACCATTCGGCATGTACCCCGGGAGGCAAATAGACATGCGGATGCCCTGGCAAGGTTGGCCACCGGGAACTACCCATCGAAGTACCGCAGAGCTAAGATCGAAACCCTTGAGAAGCCGAGCATAAGCAAGACCATCTCCTAGATATTTGCGGTAGAAGAGGCTCCTCCGAGTTGGATGGATCCGATCATAAAGTACTTGGTTGACAAAACCAGCCCTCAGGATAAAATAGAGGCCAGGAGGTTACACCTCTGGTGCGCCAGGTACAGCCTCCTCGGCGGCAAGTTATACCGAAGAGGACACAGCTTCCCCCATCTGAAATGCGTAACAAAAGAGGCGGGAGAGGCCATCATGCGAGAAATCCATGAAGGAGTGTGCGGTAACCATTCTGGTGCCCGATCCCTGTCTCATAAGTCGCTACAGGCCGGGTACTTTTGGCCAGACATGGCAGCAGCGTCGAGAAAAATTCCGGGCGGCTGCCACAAGTGCCACATGTATGATACTACACCTCACGCCCCGACAATTGCATTATCAATTCTGTTGGCGCCGTGGCCGTTTGCACAGTGGGGGCCAGATATTATCGGCCATTTCCCAACAACTGTAGGACAGTACAAGTACGCCATTGTAGCCGTTGACTATTAGACTAAGTGGGTCGAGGCGGAGCCCCTAACCAAGATTACCGAGGAACGGGTAAAAAAGTTCCTGTGGAAGAACATCTACTGCCGGTTCGGGGTACCGCATACCATAGTTACGGATAACGGGACACAGTTTAACAATACCGATCTCATCCAGTACACGGCCTCTATGGGGACCCGGATGTTGTTCGCCTCAGTAGCACACCCGCAAACCAACGGCCAGGTTGAAGCGGTCAACAAAATCATCAAGAATCCTCAAGAAGAAGTTAGACGACAAAAAAGGGTTATGGGCTGAGGAACTCCCGGCGGTCTTGTGGGCAATCCGCACGACAGTAGCTGAAGCACCAGGGGAGACCCCTTTCTGTACGGCATTCGAGAGCGAAGCGGTACTCCCCGTAGAAACCGACATGCCCAGCGGCAGGGTTGAGAATTATGAAGCTGACACAAACGCCGAAGGGATACGGCTCAACCTGGATCTCATTGAAGAGCGACGCGACCAAGCGCATATGCGAAACCAAACGTACAAGCAACGGGTCGCTCGATACTATGACAGAAAGGTCTGGGAAAGAAAGTTGCAAGTAGGGGATTGGGTGATGAAGAAAGTTCAGAAAAAGCTGCTGGACTTGGAGCCAACGTGGGAAGGGCCCTACCAAATCACCGCAGCCGTAGGCCCGATGACATTCCACATCATAGATACTGATGGCATCTATTCCACCCGCCCATGGCATATTCAGCATCTCCGGTTCTACCCTAAGTGAGGTCACTGCCTTAAAGTGGACAGTGTTCACTACAAAAACAAAGGGATTTACCGACGAAAAAAAAAAAAACGGCCGACGAAACTGTTTTTTCGTCGGCTATATCGAAGAAAAGCCGACGAATATTTTTTTCGTCGGGCAAAAAAAAATTTCGTCGGCTATTCCAATAGAATGGCCGACGAATTTTTTTTCCGTCGGTAAAAATTAAAAATCGTCGGCTATTCTTCGAGAATGGCCGACGATTTAAAGTTGTCGTCGGCTATACTCTGAATAGAATAGCCGACGAAAAATTTTGTGGCAAATCGTCGGCTATTCTACAAGAATGGCCGACGATTTAAAGTTTTCGTCGGCTATACTCTGAAAATGAGTATGGCCGACGAAGTTGGTAATTTCGTCGGCTATAAGTCTTTATATTTTCAGATCTGGGCAGAAGCTGCTCATTTAAAAAAAAACGGGAAAAAGAGTGAGAAATCTGTGGGTATTGTTGAAATCCGTCCTCTCTTACATTGTGGAGCTATATATAGGTACGTATATGTGTATATATGTTGATTTTGAGTTTTAGTTGAGTTGATTTTGAGTTTTAGTGATTTTGATATAGTAAGTGATTTTTTGTTTTGTTGTTGTTTTAGTGTTAGAATGTATGTATATATGTTGATTTTGAGTTGTAGTTGAGTTAATTTTCAGTTAGAGTTTAATTATGTGTTTTAATTTGATGTTATTTTAATTAGTGTTAAAATATATATAAATATGTTAATTAATGGTTGTTGATAGTGTAATGAACTTAAATAATGGTTGTTAATTAATGGTATATATATATATGAGTTGATGTTGATAATAATATATATTGTAATATATATGTGTTAATTAATTTATTATTAATTAAAGTTATACATATATATTATTATCAGGCTATATATGGATCGAGATAAGAGTTGGATTTCGCTTCCAAGGCATGACCGACGATACACTACAGGAGTTGTGGATTTTATGCAGTTCGTCGAGGAAAATGCAAAGGGGAATTACCATTATTGCCCGTGCAAGAAATGTAAGTGTCGCAGTGATATGTGTCGGTTTCCGATTAGGACAGTATGGGAGCACCTAAAGAGTAATGGGTTTTGGCCGAAGTACACACGTTGGATATATCACGGTGAGCCATCATTAGATGGATCGCATGATCATGGGCAGTATTTTGAGGCGGGCAGTAGTAGTACATCCAACGATCCAACAATGGCATTCGTCAACGACGTGTTTCCTTTTGAAAGCGGTGTACGTGGGGAACAATATATGCAGGACCCGGTGCAGCCGTTCCCACAAGTTGTCAACACTGCTGCCTTTGACAAGTACAACAAACTGATTGCATTGCAACAGACCCCTGTGTCTTCAAGTTCTGAGAAGACAGTTCTTCAAAGTGTGATGGAGGTAATGAGGATTAAAGTCGAGACAAAAGGGAGCATCAGGCAAGTGGATGAATATCTACAGTACACTTCTTCGTTGTTGGAGGAGGGTCATCGTAATCCTACCAATCACCGTCAGGTCCGAAGTATCCTCAAAGATCTAGGGCTTTCCTACATTAAGATCCATGCATGCGCATTTGATTGCGTTCTCTTCTGGGGTGAAGATGCAGAAGGGAATGACCTTGCTAGCCTTGACGCATGTCCGATATGTCAGTCTGACCGATATAAGTTGACGGGAGCAGGCAATAGGAAACCTGTGAAAGTACTTCGGTATTTTCCGTTGAGAGATAGGCTTGAGCGGTTGTACATGTCAGAAACCACCGCAAAAGCTATGAGGTGGCACGGTGAGCGGGACGCGGGAGACGCAGATATCATGACACACATCTCTGACGGAGCGGCTTGGAAGCATATAAACAATGAGTTTCCTCATTTTGCGTCAGATGTCAGAAACGTCAGGCTCGGGCTCTCAACCGACGGGTTCAACCCTTTCGGCACCATGAGTCTTTCATACAGTATATGGCCGGTGGTTTTGGTACCTTACAACCTTCCTCCGTGGATGTGCATGAAGAAGGAATATAATATGTTGACGTTGTTGATTCCGGGGCCTGGTTACCCAGGGAAATGTCTCGATGTGTATATGAGACCATTGATTGAAGAGCTTAAGGTATTGTGGGACGTTGGTCATCCCACTTTTGACAAGTACAAGCAGGAGACGTTCCAGATGCATGCCATGGTTATTGGTACCATCAGTGATTTTCCTGCTTATGGGATGTTTTCGGGCAGCGTTGTTAGGGGATACAAGGCTTGTCCAGAGTGCCTCAGCGATTATGGGAGCACCCCTCATTGCAACAAGATATGCCGAATGGGTCATCGTGTGTTCCTTCCGGCGGATCACCACTGGCGTTACGAGTCCGCCGCATTTGATGGAACCGAAGAACACGGCCGTGCTCCCAGAAGATGGACAGGAAGAGAAATTTTAGCAAGACTTAATCAGTACGATTTTGGGCCCCTCAGCAATCATCCCGATATTGTAGCGGAAATACCTGAAAGGCCTGAGGAGTACAAATTCTGGACACATAGGAGCATATTGTGGGAACTCCCGTACTGGTGTGAGTTGCTGATCCGTCACTTCCTAGACGTTATGCACATAGAAAAAAATGTTTCTGAAAGTGTGGTGGGCACAACGCTGAACTTGGAGGGGAAGACGAAAGACGGTCCTAAGGCTCGCACTGATCTGCAAAACATGAATATCAGAAAACCACTATGGTTGAAACAAGGGAAGAGAAAAATGCCTCAAGCTCCTTACACCGTCAAGCCTGAGCATAAATCAGAAATTTTGCATTGGATAAGTGAGGCCAAGTATCCTTCAGGCTTTGCTGGAAATATAGCCAAGTGTGTCAACAGACAATGCAACAATCTGTACGGGTTGAAAAGTCATGACAATCATATCCTGCTACAACGTCTCTTCCCTGTTTTCATTCGACCGTTCCTTCCCCGTCACGTTGTGCAGCCGTTAGTAGCGTTGGCAAGATTTTTCCAGAAGGTATGCACACGGGAAGTGAGAAAATCTGACCTCCGGGAAATGCAACAAGACATCGTTCATATCATGTGTAAATTTGAGATGATATTTCCTCCAAATTTTTTCGACATCATGCCTCACCTCATGATCCATCTTCCTCGGCAGTTGTTGCTTACCGGTCCTGTGCACTTCACTTGGATGTATCCGATGGAAAGGTACGTATTTTACACCTTATGTTAATTTCCTCATCAATATATGTGATATAGTGTTAATGTATTATCATAACACTTTAAAAACTTGATTTATAGGCAACTTGGACAATACGGTGGTTTTGTCCAAAACAGATCCGCACCTGAAGGATGTATAGCTGAAGCATATATTGCGCACGAGTGCGTTACCTACATGAAGCTGTATTTCGGAGCGTTACAGGAAAGCATACCGGAAGATGTACCTTCACAGTTCAATCTTTCCATACTCTCTGACGATGTTGTACTCGGTGGAAACATGCCAGTTTCCTATAAGTTGAAAGATTATGAGGTAGCCATTGCACATTGGTGGGTACTAATCAACTGTCCAGAAGTTCAGTTTTGGAAGGACATACATCTACGCTGTGAAGGAGTAGCAAGTGATCGCGATTACCACAACCAGACATTCGCAGAGTATTTCGGCCGCTGGGTACGTACCTTTAACACTATTTTATACGTGTTCATATATTATTGTGTATATTTATTCATATTTATAGTTGATTCTGATGGTTGCAGATGGACCTTATTGCAAATGATAATCACCCTAATTGGTCGCACGAACTCAGACTTTTAGCGAGGAGGCCGGTCTATTCAAAAGTTTATGCGACGTGCAAGGTGAATGGTGTGTTATTTCGATGTGAAGACAGAGACCTCAGACTGAAAACACAAAATTCAGGGGTTATGGCACATGGTGGGGATGGTGGAGTTGACTATTACGGTGTTCTCCATTCGGTTGTGGAACTGCATTACGGGGAAGGCATGAAAGTGCACCTTTTCAAGTGTAGATGGTTTGACACACGGCCGCAGAGCATGAAAACCGATCAATACGGCGTAAGTTCTGTGAACACTAGTACATCATGGTATGAGGACGACCCGTTCGTTTTAGCCACATGGGTGAAACAAGTGTTTTATCTTGATGATCTCGCCAAGGGTGACCCGTGGAAAGTAGTCAACACTATCCACCATCGCAACATTTACCGGGCGTCTACACTTGGAGTGGCCGAAGAGAACGAGGAAGGGGGCACCGCGTATCAAGAGCCCAACTCAAACGGTATTCCTGACTCCTCTTTTATTCGTCTAGACACGCCGGTGCGAATTCGACGTGAAGAGCCACTGCTTGTTGATGTTGATCCAATTGAAGAAACTAACGAGGACTCTAGTGGTGAGGAAAGACATAGATTACCCCTATCGAGCAATTCAGAAACCGAAGAAGACTCATCCGATGATTCCGATTACAATCCGACGGATTAAGTAATTTAAATGATGTAATCCTTTCATTTGTAATCAACTCATTTCTAATGACCGGGCGTGGGGATGAGCCTCCCAGCTAGGCTGGGTTCCAAACCTCTTAAACAAAAATTTGAAATATGTTGACTGTTGGGTTTCTGATTTTTTATGTTCAATTTTGGTTATATGTGAACAGGACATCGGAATAGGAGAGGTGTAAAACCACTGATTTTTTTGGTTTTTTTTTTAGAGAATGGCCGACGAAAAATGCATTATTTCGTCGGCTAAACAGAGAATGGCCGACGAAAAATGCATTATTTCGTCGGCCATAATTTATTAAAAAAAAAAATATTTTACGAACAATGGCCGACGAAAACTAACTATTTCGTCGGCCATAAGTTATTTAAAAATAATTATTTACGAACAATGACCGACGAAAACTAACTATTTCGTCGGCCATAAGTTATATAAAAATAATTATTTACGAACAATGCCCGACGAAAACTAACTATTTCGTCGGCCATAAGTTATTTAAAAATAATTATTTACGAACAATGGCCGACGAAAAATAACTATTTCGTCGGCCATAAGTTTTTAACAGAAAACGACAAAACAATAGCCGACGAATACTAGGTTTGATTTCGTCGGCTATGATTAAAAAAAAAACAAAAAAAGAGCTGTTTCCATTTTCTATCACTATCGACAAACCATTGCTTCATCGTTCAAATGCAAATGTGTCGTGAAATAAGACATGACCAAAATATTGAAATACGGCTACGGTTGAAAAATGGGAAGATTCCGACAAAATCTGTGTGCCGAATGTTGCGGTTAGCTGTTTTTTACTTCCGTTTTCCTATGGGTAGCCTGACGGTCGGTAAATATTTTGAGGAAAATTTTTATACGATTGGTTGCGTCTCATCGATCTGAAACTATTCTCTGTTGAACGTCAGGCCAAAAAACGTCATTTAGACGGGCCAATTTCCATTTCTAAGCATTTGAAGGGTTGACTCACCCGGTTGACCGTCCCGATCGAGCCTTTAACGTTGTCAGATGTAGTTGGATTTTTTTTCATACATGTATTTAATCTTAATGGTGATATCTGACGGTTGGAATAGATTTTCCAAACTTTTAGATTCAAAATCGGAACATATGCACTAATGTTCCTTAACTTGTTTACTAAGTGTTTAATTGAATGTATAGTTTCAAATACCTACTATACGTAGACCCTTCAAATGCAAATGTGTCGTGAAATAAGACATGACCGAAATATTGAAATACGGCTACGGTTGAAAAATGGGAAGATTCCGACAAAATCTGTGTCCCGAATGTTGCGGTTTGCTGTTTTTCACTCCCGTTTTCCTATGGGTAGCCTGACGGTCGGTAAATATTTTGGGGGAAAATTTTATACGATTAGATGCGTCGCATCGATCTGAAACTATTCTCTGTTGAAGGTCAGGCAAAAAAACGTAATTTAGACGGGCCAATTTCCGTTTTAAAGCGTTTAGAGGTTTGACTTTGCGGTTTGACCGTCCCGATCGAGCCTTCAACTTTGTCAGATGTAGTTGGATTTTTTTTCATACATGTATTTAACCTTAACGGTGATATCTGACGGTTGGAATAGATTTTCCAAACTTTGAGATTCAAAATCGGAATATATGCACTAATGTTCCTTAACTTGTTTACTAAGTGTTTAAGTGAATATATAGTTTCAAATACCTACTATACGTAGACCCTTCAAATGCAAATGTGTCGTGAAATAAGACATGACCGAAATATTGAAATACGGCTACGGTTGAAAAATGGGAAGATTCCGACAAAATCTGTGTCCCGAATGTTGCGGTTTGCTGTTTTTCACTCCCGTTTTCCTATGGGTAGCCTGACGGTCGGTAAATATTTTGGGGGAAACTTTTATATGATTAGATGCGTCGCATCGATCTGAAACTATTCTCTGTTGAAGGTCAGGCCAAAAAACGTCATTTAGACGGCCCAATTTCCGTTTTACAGCGTTTAGAAGTTTGACTTTGTAGTTTGACCAAAAGTATAGCCGACGAAGTTATATTTCGTCGGCTAAAGTCTGGTGATCCGCGCCTTCCCATTATCCACCGTTGGATGGGGGAGATCGGACGGATTCTGAGGGACGAAGACTATAGCCGACGAATTATGTAATTTCGTCGGCTATGCCATAGCATGGCCGACGAAAATGATTTCGTCGGCTATGACATAGTATGACCGACGAAATGACTGTATTCGTCGGCTATACTATACCATGGCCGACGAAATTGCTTTATTTCGTCGGCTATACTATATCATGGCCGACGAAATAAAGCGATTTCGTCGGCTATACTATCGGGTATAAGTAAAATGCAGCCGAACCCTAGCCTCCATTTGCCCGATTTTCCCTATCCTCCTCGAATCCGGCCCTCCTTCATCCGTCGATCCTCCTCCCTATTCCGGCAGCCCGGCGCCTCCTCCTCCTCCTCCTTGGTTCGGCAGCCCGGCGACTCCTCCTCCTCCTCCTTGGTTCGATCCGCCGCCCCTCCTCCTCCTCCTCCTCCCTGTTCCGGCAGCCCCGGCCGACCCTCCTCCTCCTCCTCTCTGTTCCGGCCGCCTCCCCCTCCTCCTCCTCCCCGATTCGGTACCGGCCGGCCCCCTTTTTTTTTTTTTTTGTTATTTAATTATTAATAAATTAAATTATGGTTAATAAATTATATATAATTGTTAATTTAGATATAATTGTTAATTTAGGTATAATTTATGTATTTATATGTTAATTTGTATATAATTTATGTATTTATGTTAATTTATGTATTTATGTTAATTTAGGTATAATTTATGTATTTATATGTTAATTTGTGTATAATTTATGTATTTATGTTAATTTATGTATTTATGTTAATTTAGGTATAATTTATGTTTTTATATTAATTTAGATATAATTTATGTATTTATGTTAATTTAGTTATAATTTATGTATTTATGTTAATTTAGGTAGAATTTATGTATTTATGTTAATTTAGGTATAATTTATGTATTTATGTTAATTTAGTTATAATTTAGGTTTTTATGTTAATGTATGTAGTTTTTAGGTTTTTATGTTAATTTAGGTAATTTTTGTAAAATTTATTTTAATTGTATATAATTTAGGTGTAATTGTATAATTTATATGTATAAATTGGTTATTATATAAATCGGTAAATATTAAAATATGTTAGTATTATTGGGTATTATATTAATTAGAATTTGTTATTTAATATAATATAATTTAATATTAATTAATGTATTAATGCGTCTGGCTTTAGATGGCCGATGCATTTAGGCAGTTGTTCGGAGGTCGTCGTTCTAGATCTAGAGGTTCTGGAAATGCCGCCGGTTCTGGAAATGCCGCGGGTTCCCCAGACTCCGAGAGGACGGCTAGCCAGCCTGAGAGGACCACCAGCCAGCCGCGGAGGAGTGTGGATGCAGCCCAGCCGCGGCGGAGTGTGAGTGCTCGGCACCAGACCCTTCTCCAGGCGGGGCGGCCGTCGAGCACTTCACTTCCGAATGTCGGTCCCTCTGTGGCGCCGAGGTTTAGTCGGCAGCTGTTTCACGAGGAGATAGCTGCCGACGTTCCTCAGGTTCGTATGCCTGAGGTTCATCGGGAGCCGATGCCGATGCCGAGTCCGACTCAGTCTGCTGGTGACTCGACTGAGGGGCCTACTCTCCCAAACCAGCTCTTCCTCCCATACAACATTCCTGCGATACCCGAGGTCGACTATCAGGGTCGGCCCCAGTGGCCTGATATGCCTCAGTTCGTGAGTGCTGCGGAGGCATACCAGCAGCAGCCATGGGAGAGCCCTGACCTCCTGATTTCGGCGAGGAGAAAAGGAAAGTCGACGGCAACCGAATCATCGGGTTCAGGTAACATTCGATTTTATTAATTAAATATTTTATTAAAATTAACGCACTAATATTTAATTTTATTAACCAATCGTCGTTTATGTGATATGGACAGGCGCTAGCAGTTCAACCCAGAGGAATACCAGAGGTGTCATCAGTTTTGAGACGCTCAGGAGAACGGTTGAACGGAGCGGGAGGATCCAGATTGACGAAGCTCCTGATCAGGAGGTTGGGGCGAAAAAGAAACGCGACTACTCGGGTTGCGTGGGTGCACTCATTAGGGACAGAGTCCCTATGTTGTGGGCTCGGTGGGCTGATGTGCCCGAAGAAATCAAGATGGAGTTGAACAACGCCGCGTCGGTGAGTAAATAAAAAAATTTAATTTAGTTATCGTAATATTTAAAAATTTTCGGTATTTTTATAATTATAAAACTAATAAAATATTATCTTTCAGACATACTTTGTGGTTGCGGAACACAAGCGGGGTTGGGCGGACTCCCAACAGAGCTCGAGGTACGTTGGGAATGTCTTATTTGATAATTAGAAATATTTTATGATATTAATAATATTTCTAATGCACTTTTGTTTTCTTCGTAGGTTCAAAGAGTGGAAGAACGAGCTCCGTTCCCACTATAATGAGTACGGCAACCGTGGTCGTATGGGTACTCCCAGAGAGTTCATGTTCAGGGAGTACGAGTGGCGTTGGTTGAGGACCGTAGTCTTCGACAACCCGGCTATGATGGTAAATATTAAACTTCATTATAAATGTTTATTTTATTAAAATTTTAATTATTAGTTTAAATATTTTATAATTATTTCAGTTATATTTTTTGATGCATTTTTCTAATATTTTATTATTTGTTTGAAGGAACGGTCTCGGATAAACTCGGAGAACCGCCGCCGTAACACAATCCTCCATCACGGCGGTTCAAGGCCGTTTGCACAATATCAGGAGGAGGCGCTAAGAGATCATCCTGATTGCAACCCCTACGTGGAGACGTTCAAGATCGCTGATCCACAAGCGACAGACGATCTCGTAAGTCGTTCATTATGATTTTAAAATTTAAATTATTAATTTTACTTAACTATCCATTTGTTAGAATATTAATTTTTTTTCCCCGTCCAATTAGGAGCGGGTGACCCAGGCCGAACAAGAGGTGCTCCAGCAAATAGTTCGGGAGACACAACCGGACATCTCAGAGGCAGATTTGGAGGAAGCCGTGCGCCAGGTCGACCGCACCAATATCCAAACGGCGGCGAGGATGTTCAACGCAGCCTTCCCACACCAGTCCAACGAGTACTACTGCCGGGGTTTAGGAGGTTCTGGACAAGGGCTCCTGAAGACCACTAAGGGAGGTCAAAAGAAGGGAGGCGGCCAGACCCAACATATGAGGGGGGAAGTGCAGCGATTGGCCGCAGAATTGGCGACCTCGTCCCAGACAGTAGAGGAGCTGCGCCGCAGACAATATCAGTCCCAGCAGTATCAGTTGGATATGGTCCGTTGGAATGCTGAGTGCGCCAGAATTCGGCAATACAACAACCACGGCCAGCAACAGTGGATTTATGAGATGTTCGCGGCACAACAAGAAGGCCGTCCACCCCCGCTCCCGTTTCAGCAGTTAGTGGAGCCTCCAATGCCTCAACCTCCCGAGTTCGGTCAGCAGGATGATGCGCCTGATGCTGTAGATGATATCCTAGACTTTAGTAGTTTAGGAGATAATTAGGATTATATTTTATGTATATTGGAACGAATTTAATAAAAATGGTGTTTAGACGTGTTTCTTGTTGGTGCAAATGCATGAATTGTTTTTGTGATTTGCAGCTTGCTTGGAATGGTAATTTAGAAAATAATTTAATTTTTTTTTTTCCAAATGCAAGAATAGCCGACGATTTTTGCATTATTTCGTCGGCTATAACAAGTATAGCCGACGAATTTTACCAATTTTCGTCGGCTATAACTTGTATAGCCGACGAAAAGTGCCTTATTTCGTCGGCTATAACTAATTAATACCTATAAAATAGTAATATATTTCGAGGAAATAGCCGACGAAATTTTATTAAATCGTCGGCTATAGTAAAAATACCATAGCCGACGAACTTTTATTAAATCGTCGGCTATAGTTAAAACACCATAGCCGACGAAATTTTATTAAATCGTCGGCTATAGTTAAAACATCATAGCCGACGAAATTTTGGTAAATCGTCGGCTATAGTTAAAACACCATAGCCGACGAAATTTTAGTAAATCGTCGGCCATACTTAATGGATTTCGTCGGCCATACTCAAAAATACCCGACGAAAGTCGTCGGCTATTTTACCGACCTTTGCCCGACGAATTTTTTGACTCGTCGGCCATACTTAACTATAGCCGACGAAATTTTTTTTTTCGTCGGCCATTGGTATTACCGACGGCGTATTACCGACGACTTATGGCCGACGAAATTTTCGTCGGCAGAGGGTATAGCCGACGAAAAAAAAAAAAGGCCGACGAAAATTTTTTCGTCGGCTATTCGTCCGTATCTGGTAGTGGTTGTATTCAATACCAACGTTACAACACAGCTAGTTACTAGTTTTTTTTTTTTTTTCCAACATAGCTAGTTACAAAATAAATACATATACCAAGTATCTGCCGTTACTACCCTAAGAAAGAAACCGTTAATCAGTGCCACCGGCGCCCCTAATCCCTGACGCACCAGTCTTGAGAGACCGCTCTTACTCCAACTTCTCGGCCAAGGCTACTTCAGCCTCCATCCTCTCGGCAACGAGCCACCCTTTCTCTCTCCACTCCAGATAGGCATCGTTTATACCCTTCGCACGGGCGGTCTCCAGCATCTCCGCAAGTTCCACCGAATTCCGGAAATCATTAATAGCTTTATCAGCGGCCTCAGCAAGTCGGGATTCCACAAACTTCTCCCCCCCCTTTAGGACCGCTGTTACTTGGGCCCGTAGCTCCAAATTCTTTGCTTCCAGGTCCGTTACCCTCCCAGAAGCCTCGACAAACTTGGCTTCCAGCACGGTTGCCCGCTCCCCAGCTTCCGTCAAGTTCGACTCTAGTTCCATAATCCTCTCTTCCCGAGCGGCCGTCAGTCTATCCGCCTCCTCCCTCTCCTGCGCAAGCTTAACCTCCAGCAATGACAGCTGCATCGTGAGGCCCTCCACCTGCTTCTCCAAGACCGGAGCCTCCTCACTAGGTTCAGCGACATAAACGCTGTGAACCAACTGGTACAAATACACGAAAAAAGTACATCAGCTCGTAAAACCAAAAGAGAGAGAGAGCGTAAAAGAACCTCAGTTTCACACAAAGGTACGCAATCAGACTTACCCGTAGACCCAATTCCACAGCCTTCTTCCGGCTCTCACCCGGCCGCGCATCCCTGGGGGCTCCCCGATCAAGTCCCAAGGCCTCGATGGTAGCAACCATGAATCTGCCAAACCCACCATCACCAAAGCCGCGATCAGCTCCCGGCTCACCGGTTTTCTGACTCCTTCTGCCACCGATTTCCCCCGCTAGGGCCAATGCTGACATTCCCCCGGTCGAGCTGGACGCCCCGGTATCAAACATCCTCGCCCTTTTTACCGGAGCCTCCCTAAGATCGCTTCTGCGGTACCGTATCATATCCGCTGCCTCTCTCTCCCGTAGGGCTCGTGCCCCCAGAGGCCGCAGTAGAGGTTCCGGACCTGATGTGCCCACCAGCCCTACATCCCGAATAATAAGCGGGGTACTCTCATCACTGCCCGGTCACCGACCGTAGTGGGAATCCGGAAAAACGAGCGGCACAGGATCCCTATGCACCGTCCTCTCTAGGGTGTCAGGGTCTACAACAGTTTTCGAGGCCGTTTCCCCCATCTCCATCAACCTTTGGGCCACAAGTTCATCATCCCCCTCGATGGTCTCCTCGCTCTGAACAGCAAGCCGGGGGCCATTAGCTGCAAATCAATAACCCGAACGGTTAGAATAAAAATACGACCGCACAAAACAACAGTGCAAGGCACCTTACCAGGTTTTCTCCCCATCTCGCATATCTCCAACACATTCCATCGGATGAAATTGTAAGAGCTCCGGCCCAGATTATCCCAATAACCAAAAAGCCGGGCTATCCGTTGTCTCTCCAAATCGACCAACCGGTACGATTGATCCCCGATAGCTTGATAAGCCCCGGGCACCCAGAAGCTCCTCGAGCTGTGCTGCCACCTACCCCCGGCCATCACAACCCGTCTCCTCCACACATTTGAAACCGACGACGGTAGGTGAGTGATGGGAGGATCAAAGTCCCGTGCGGCAAAATTCACACAGCCGGTGGCCTGGGCCTTCTTGCAGTAGAGAATCTTATACAGCGCCCGGAACTCATTCACCGTGGGCTAGTCCATGTTGCTAAGACTGAACAAGCACCCAAGACCGAGCAACTGCCTCCATTGGTTGCTAGGAAGCTGGGCGGGGGAGATGTTTATTAGGCTCTGCACATACTGGACAAACTTAGGCAGCGGCAGAGATAGCCCATGCCGAAACTGATCCTAAAAAATGGAAACCCAACCTTCCTCCGGGTTGCAAGCCAGTTCTCCGGGATGCAGACCCAGGAGCTTAACGGACGAGTCAATGCCCCACTTCGCCCGAAAATCCCTTATCTCGCCAACAGTCATGCTCCTGGTCGGCTCGTCGCAATAAATCACCCTGTCGCCATCCAACAGCCGGTGCCTCACGGGCCCTCCCGCCGACGCACGGCCGGCACCGACATGACTGGCTGACCTCCCAGACTCCATAAACCCAAAAAACCAAATTTATCCTACGCACAGTTACCTGTTGACAGGAACAGACAAAACACCTAGCAAGCTAACAACACAGACAGAAACGAGGAGCCAAGCTTCAACAAAGTACGACAAGAAGAGAGGAGGGAGGGGCGAAGCATTTTAGAGGCGGCAAAACTACACTTTGTTGATAATTAGGGCACTCAAAAGGGAGAGGCAACCCCAACCGCAGATTCCTTCCATCTCAGACCGCTCCCTACTGACACGTGTCCCGGTATCGGTAAAATCCCCACGCCATCATAACTGATGGGACTGATGGGCTTTCTCCTTCAATGCATGTCAGCCACTTGTCCCGCCTACAAGCGGCAGTTAAGGGAGATAGGGGTGAGAACCGAGGCGTCCAGCCCCCACCACTTCCCCAAGCGCTAACCTCAATTCAAGGACAGCCATCCCATCGGTTATGGGACACTACTGGTTCACAGGTATTCCATCGGTTGTGAAGCATTCCACCGGTTCACAAGCATTCCACCGGTTGTGAAGCATTCCACCAATTCACAGGCATTCCACCGGTTGCGAAGCATTCCACTTGTTCACAGGCACTCCATCGGTTATATAGCATCCCACCGGCTCAAAGGCATTCCATCGGTTTAGTCACTTTACTCCGCGCCTACGGGCACGGACAAGCCAGTAACAACTCAAGGCTTCAAACACATGGGCTTTATAAACCCGGGAGATTTTACCTCTAACATAAGCAAATCCTTCCAGCAGGCTAGAAACCCTGCATCACATCAAGCTGTGAAAAATATGGGGATCCATGGGAGACTTGTTACCTCTATGCCACCCCACTGGGAAGATTGTTACTCTAGCACTGGACAAATCTCCCCGCAGGCTCGCAACCTTGCACAATACCCCACGTTTTTTCCAACACAAGCTGTGACGAATTAGCGGGTGTTGATTGGTGCTATAACACGGCGGCAACACCCCACCGGGAGAATTGTTCCTCTTAACACAGGCCAAATCTCCCCGCAGGCTAGAAACCCTGCATCACACAACTGTGAAAAATGTGGGGCACAAATGGCCGGGCCACCCCACCGGGCAGATTGTTTCTCTAACACAGAACAAATCTCCCCGCAGGCTAGAAACCCTGCACACAGCCTCATGCCTATAACGTTCCGGCTGAAAAGAACTAGCGGATGTTGATTGGTGCTTAAACACGGCCGCAACATCCCACCGGTGGATCTGTTGGCTCGCACCCAACAACAGGTCTCCCCGCAGGCTCGCAACCCTGCACAATACCCCACGCTTATTGCAACACAAGCTGGGACGAATCAGCGGATGTGGATTGGTGCTATAACATGGCCTAAACACCCCACCGGGGTATTCCCCGGCCTGTGCCACCGTTGGTAGCAATTTTCACTGGGGGACGCGTTCCGACATGGCAGTCCACCGGTTGAGTCCTTGCGGAGCATGCACTCATCCGGGTTCAGCTCGTTCCATATGCATACCATGGCGGATTTCAACGCCACATTATCATCCCATGCACTCGTCCGGGTTCAGCCCGTTCCATAAGCATGACATGACGGATTTCAACACCACATTATCATCCCATGCACTCGTCCGGGTTCAGCCCGTTCCATACGCATGGCATGACAGATTTCAACGCCACATTATCCTCCCATGCACTCGTCCGGTTTCACACCGTTCCATATGCATGGCATGGCGAAACTTAAGCACAACACCACCATCATTACAACACATACTCATAACTGTCGCACGTCATCATCAACAGGTACTTACATCACCACGCACCATCATAACAGCCTTTCTGCTCGAACGTCCGGCCAAGCCCAATCTTCGACACGAATTTGGGGGATGGGCAGCGTTGGGTCGGTAACCCTGCGGGTCCGCGTACCGGCAGAGCAAGATATATTAAGTCCCCATTCAAGATTGCACTTGACCGGGAACTTGGGGGACTTGTTGACAGTAACCATAGAGGGGCTACCCAGGCCCACAGACCCGCAGCCAGTACGCCCGGGCCCGAGCTGGGGCCCGGAGCAGGATCGCTAGCACTCGGACCCGAGGCCCAGCAGTCCACCTTATGGCCAGGGACCCGGGAACAGGGGACACCAGCCTGCCGAACAGACCACCAAAGCTGCCCCTTTGTGTACGAACAGAAGAGAGTCAGTCCCACATCGAAGAGTAAGACCAGACCTCACGCTCGACCGCCTATATAAGGGTATCAACTACCCTCATTAATAGGTAACCCAACTCTCCAACTACTTATTGTTCCCGCTTAAGTTATCCATTTGTTCCAACGGTACTAACTTAGGCATCGAAGAGGAGAAGACCGACCCGCCCGGTATTCCCCTTAGTTAGCAGAGTTCGCAGGAGGGAATCACACCAAGATCCATTAGTTTCTATCAGGCCTACGGGTTTAAACGGAATAACCTTCCATGACAATATTCTGGAAATCTTGAGTAACTAAAATCTACACATTTTTAAACAATTTAGTTGTAACAAGTTACGATGTGCATCAAAAGTATCAGTTATATATACGTACATTTTGCTAATTTTTTTTTTCTCTTTCTTTGATACATACATGTGGTTCTATTTTAATTTTTTATTTTTTTTTAGTCGAGAATAAACCAAAAATTGATAAGAGGTTTTAGCGGGTGGAGGGTGCGAGACCACTAGAACTCAGAAGTCCGATATTGTTTTGGCATTTCGAAATTACAAGTCCCATTTCTCTTGCCGGACTAAAACGCAGAGCCTCAGTCCTACAGAGCCACCGCCCGCCCCAGATCATCGGGGAAAGGTTAGTGACCTTTCTTCATCTAAGAAACCACTCTGTTCATCTAAATGTCAGATTCTAGCTCTAATTTAGTTTATCTGTTTCTAATACAAAACCCTAAATCCATTTCATTGATTTCTTAACTCCTTTTCTGCTCTCTGTATTCATTAAAGTTCTCATCTTTACAATCCGGCGACGGCATCTTGTTTAGTTTGATTTAGAATACAAAACCCCAGTTTCACTCCACTTTGATCTACCTTATTTGGGTCTAAAGTTCTGACCTTTGTAGTTTCTTTTTGTCATTGAAAATATTGCTGCAGTTCGACATGCTAGAGAGATGTATAAACGGTCACTTTTTCAGCTAGATCTTTTACCTTATGAATTTCGACATGTAGATGTACTTCAGTGCATTATCTTGGCTTCTGTTGTTTGTCACCCTGAAGTTTCTGAGCTTTATCTGGTCTACTGCCGCTTTATTGGTTTTGCCACATCCTGGTTTATTTTCTATGAATCTGCACAGTAAATTATAAAACTTAACATATCGTCTGTAACATCATATCTTCTGCTTCACTTGCACAATTTTTTGCAATACATTCTTTCTGAAGAGCAAGTTCAGATGTGCTTCACCTGCTTACAGTTCCACACGATGTTGATGATCTAAAACATATAGAAGCTTTACTGGCTGGAAAGACGGTGAGCGAAATTCTTTGTTGGTTAGAATCGAATTACTATAAAACTAGAGAAAATCTCCAGAGTCTAGTTTCATTAATCGGTAGTACCAAAAGATAACATTAAATAATTTCTGTTAAACCAGTAGATAAAGATGGTGGAAGTAGATATGGACTTTCCTCTGTTCTCTGCTAATTTGAACTTTTCTCTTTGAAAACAAGGAGTCAACAGGCTACATAGATGACCAGATGTATAAGCAGTAGGTCAACTAGCTTCATTAGGAGATGGATCTTTTAATTTCGAGGACGCTTTGTGCTTGATCAGTTTATAAACTGCATGGTCCATGGCATGTGGTAGGTTTCTGCAAGGTCCACTACTGTTCAGATCTGGATGTTTCACGGTTTTGGGGATCTCTTGATACCCGATTTTGATCGACATTTCAGGTTTTGCAGCTTAGTTTGGGGTAATTGTTTCTCTTCAAGTTTGATTCTTAATTTTTAGTTTCCCATATGCTTATGCCATTTTTCATGGTTGGGATACAAACTGGTAGCTTTTCGATTAGTGTACAGGAGGTTGCACATTGTTAATGAGGGTAAAAAATTGTGGGTTTTGGGTAAGTAGTCTGTACGACAGTTTGTCTTTTTCTCACCACCGATTTCTAAACGCTCAACCTAGCCTTTGTACGGTAATTAGATGCTGTGCATCAAGTGATAAATCCAGATAAGAGACTTGAATTCAAAATGGGGCATTATAAAATTTTAATTGAAGCTTTAGTTTTTAGTATGTACCATCCAGTTCCAGGTTCCATCATCTGGGTTTTGCTATCTTCGTTTTTATATATATATATATATATATATATATATATATATATATATATATACAGTCCTTTTCAAATAAGGACGTCCGCATTTTAAGTTAAGATACGGATTTCCATTTTTGCTCCACTTGCCGATCGAATTTCATCAAACTTCCTTCTAGACTTATCTAGATCATGTTGTGTAGATCATCTCTGCAAAATTTCAGCCAATTTGGTGATCGTTAAGGCCCTCAAACTTCAGTTTTTCTGTTATATATCAAACCGGGCAGATTTCAGACCGTCCAGTTTGTTTTTTGATTTTGAGGGTCTTAATGATCACCAAATTGGCTGAAATTTTGCAGAGATGATCTACACAACATGATCTAGATAAGTCTAGAAGGAAGTTTGATGAAATTCGATCGGGAAGTGGTGGAAAAATGGAAATCCGTATCTTAGTTAAAATGCGGACCTCCGCATTTGAAAATTTCTGTATATATATATATATATATATATATATATATTTTCCTGTGATAAAGCTGCGCACAATTATAGTGAGAAACTTTTTCTGTATCATCCTTTTTTCTTAACTAATTGTGCTATGCATATAGTGTTATCTGATGATTGTGACGGCTGATGAGTTGGATTTCTCGATTATTATGTGTTTTAGCAATTGTGCCATCAACTGGTGACCAAAACTATGTTTATTTTTGTTCTACTGTTTTCTTTTTCTTGCTTAGTAAAGGTGTCAAATTATGTCAAATCTTTTCAGTTTTGATTTTTTCCTCTATCAAAGTTGTTTTAGTTTTTCGATTTCTGCTATGATTTTGACTGTATTTGGAATCAAGTAACTTTTAAATGTGAGTAATATTATGATTAGTTTTGGTAAATACTGCTCAGAGACATATCTTACTCCAAAAACCCTCATTTATAATGACAAGTTGCTTGACTCAAAAAAAATTGACGAAGAGTGAAGTCTTTTGCATTTCCTTGCGATCCTATTAACTTTTAGATTTCATAATAGAGCCTTTATGGTAAGCAGGCTTCATAATCTTATAGAATCCATTTGGTTTACCAAGAGGTAGAGCTACTAAGCTGTTATTCACCAAATAAAAATGTACAAGCTCATAACTATGACACTGATAGATGAAAGTATTTGAGCATACAAATTCTTCTATACAGATATGTATCATAATTCTGTTTTTCATTTTCTTTTTCCCCCATGTCTGAATTTATTTAGTTTTTTCGATTTGATGTGACTTTTTCTCCTTCTGTTGTTTACAGCTGCAATGCCTTAACAGAGCACCAGGCAGAGTTGAGACTCTCTGCAGCTATATGCCAAACAAAAACAAAAGCTGAGAGCAACATCCTTTTAACAGCAGTAACACTGACATATCTTTTTGAATAGGTCATACGACAATTTTTTTTAATCAAGTAATAATATGAGATGAAGATACTGCACAATCACAGTTCACAGGTAGAAGAAAGAGAATCATCTTCATATATTTAAGAGAAAATAACAAAGTAGTGTAAAGGAATAAACTTTATTAATGTGCGCAAAATTACAAGATTGAATTGGTTTGATAAGCAAACAAACCAATAGACATAGATACTATACTCGAATCTGGAACACCTCGTAGCTAGCTAGAACTAACAACTGGGTTACTAAGTGGGTACATGTACAATTGAACTTGATCGAAAATCAAAAGATGGTTCTACTAATCAGTTGGATCAAATGAAGCCATGAAAATGTTGATGATGTCCTCGTCGTCGTAAAGCTGGTCTGATCGAGAAGAAACTCATCAGCAGAGAATATCAAATCCAAATCCAAGGGTTGATGATCAACAAGCAACTCATCCTTCACAAAGAGACTTAGATCCTGAGTCAGATGAACCAATAACTCATCTACTGAGAAGGTTTCAAGTTGAACATGCTGATTCGCCGCCCTCTTGTTCATCTTGTTCTTCTTCACATGATGAAGATCTGCCGAGTACTTGACCTTTCTCACTCGAATGGGCCTCATCCTTAGTGAATCAATAGGCAATTTCAAAGACAGAAATTAAACAATTGAAGCGATTTCAGGGCGAAATTGCAGAGACCAGAAACTAGGGTTTGGTGGGGCAGAAGAGAGAGAGAGTCAAGTGGGTGTGGAGAGCGGATTGGCTTGGGTTTATAAAGAAACGCGCCTTAGGGCTGGTGGTGTGGTTCTCCGTGACCTCGACGCGGCGGTGCAACGGTAACCTTATCCCTCCGGCCTAAAACCCACCAGCTGTGCTATTTGAAAACTTATTACGACCAAAAAAGGCCAAGTAGCCTTATTCAAACCAAAACCATAATACTCATCTATATTATTATTAAAGAAACATATTTTATTAGCCAAAAAGTCTGTAAAAATACCTATATACCTTTAAACTATATGTTATCTATACTATTATTAAAAAAATAGATTTTATTAGTCAAAAGACCTATAAAAATACCTACATACCCTTAGACTATATGTTAAATAAAAACAACTTTTAATATATGAGGAGTACTTTGGTAAATAGTAAAATAATAAATAATAAATAAAAAATAAAATAAAAAAACAAGATAATGGACTAGAAGTTACTTGCAGAGACTACGCTGTCCCACTAAATCGGATAACTTCCACCCTTTCATTTTTTTATAAATAAAAATAAAAATAGCTTTCAACATATTTTAGAAAAAAAAAAAAAAAAACTTTCGTGCTAGTGTTTAATAATTCAAGATATATAAGTCGAATCAATTTGAATGGATAATTGCTCTTCTCCATGACATCTGTATCGTCATGATACGAATAATGTTTTTTTTCTATATGAGCACGTAAAAAATACAACGAATTACACAAAAATACATGAAAATAATTTTATTAATGAATATGGCACTTATCATATTTTTTATACAAATTAGGATTAAATTTTACAAATCAGGACAATATGTTGTCAAGCTGCCACATGTCACAAAAAAAATTACTCTTTTGCCCTTCTTAATATTCACACTTGCATTCAGTCTTAATTGCTGCTATTGTATAATTTAAAAGCTGCTACTGCCAACTTAAAGGCTGGTACTGTGGATAAAGAAACTAACTGCTAGCACTGTGGATAGAGAAGCTAACTGCTACTGTGAATAGAGAAACTAGCTGCTACTGCCGATAGAGAAACCAGCTGCTACTGTCGACCGTGAAATCGTTGTCGACCTTAAATATTGCTGCTACTGTCAACGTTGTCGACCTCGAGGCAAGCTTCTACTGTTAACCCTAAGGCAAGTTGCTATTGTCAATGTTGTTATCCTGTTACTGTGGCTTGTGGTGGTTGAAATTCGAAATTTCAAAGTTTCTCAAAATATATGCAACGCTATACTCAAATGGAAGGCCATGATGTAAAAAACAATTTTGTAGTTTGAATCTTCTCCAAATTGTCGACGGTTTGGCCGGAAAACTTGAATTTGCCGAAAATAACTCAAAAAAGAGGAGAGAGAAACTTCATCAGTTAGTAGAGTGGTAGCATGCTAATTTTGGCGAAATCAGTGACATTTTAGGCATTTCAGCCTCAATTATTCAATCAGTTTTTGGTCCACTTAATTTTGGAGCTGAGTTATTTGTGTTTGTAAATTTGGTCAGGTGCTACTGTGTAATTTACGATAAAAAATAAATATAATTAGATTCATGAGCGTGCAATTAAATTATGAAAAATAATAAAATAGAAAAAAGAGGGTGAGAAAACACCCAAAAGGGCTGTTGGGCTCATCAAGGGACCCAAGGCCGACTCGGGTCAGGTTTGAATTCGGTCGAATCTAACAATCCGGATCGAGACTAATCCGGGTCAATTGGGTCATCGAGTTCCGGCTTGAAGCGGTCTAAACAAGAGAAGTTGGACTGAACAAAGGCTTTATCAACCAGAGGATGAAAGCCAGACTAATGTAGCGACGAAGGCATTGAGGAGGACGTCGACGCCTATGGAGTCATTGACTGCGCTAAGCTCGACCGGTGGCCTAGACGAAAGGTTGCCGACTGAGGATTTAGGATTTAATCAGGGTTTTTGGCTTTTGCTCATACACTTTAGAACAAAATGCTGATAACGTGTTCTAGGAGACAAAGTTAGAATGAAAATCATATTTCATTCATTGATCATAAGGAGACATTTATATAAACATTACATCAAGTATCCTGAATAATCAGAGATTCCTTATCTACTAGAGATTCTACTATAATGAGGTTAAAACACAAATCGGAAGTTATAGAATTAACCTTCCTTGAAGAATATCAATATTCAACTATTTATATAATTATAAATGATAATACTTAACATATAGAATACTGAAACATTAAATTTCAAATTAATCCAAACTCCAACCAAATCAAAATAGTCCAAGATCCTAAGTTCATACAATAATAGTTATGATAATAATACTAGAATAAAATTTTTATCATAAAAGTTAAAACAAATGCAAGTCCAAATCTCTATTTTTTTAATTTTTTTTTAGTTAAACCGCCAAAAAATAAAAAATATAGGCAGTCGCCTAACTCCCCAAACGCCTAATGTCACCTTGGAGGCATTTTTTTAGGTGGAGTAGCGTCGCCTACTGCCTAGGCTGTCTAGGCGGCCGCCTTTTAGAACACTTAGAACTAAGGAACCTATAAGTAATGCAACTATGAATCTCATGTAGAGTTCGATATTGGCTGGAGATTGGATACAGTTACTAATTCATGATCTGGCATGGACAAAATGAAAACTTCATTCTCGATTCTACGAGAATTTTTATGAAAGCCTTTCATTTGCTTCTCTTCAATGGAAGTTTTATTTTCACAGAATGTTCAATGGACATTCAGGAATCATCATATTACTTATTATCAAATCTTTTTTAGTTTTACTTAATTCATATACTTTGTTTTTCTCAATCCAAATAATAGAACTAGTCAAAGCATTATAGGCTAGCCCTATGTTAGAAAGCAAAGTCCCAAAAGTAAGACAACGCATGGTCCAAGGGACGTAGGTGCCTGGAATGCTAATACAAGTCTGGGGTTTGACAAGCCGCCGGCCCGTTCCTTACTACTAGGTTTGAGTGATGTAAGAGACTTAGGATATCGACTCTTTCTATTACACCTGTTTTTTCCATATTTTGGACCTTAGCTAGATCGATGGAACAATATACTAACTACTGCTGAAATTTGGAAGAATTGAAATCTCAGATCAAAACATTATATATGGATGGTATGAATTGCCTAAACAAAAATTCTTGAACAGCGAACAACCGGAGCAATTACTCACTAAATCAAAAAAAATTCATTAATGAAAGATGTAAATCCATTGGAAAATAAAAAAATACGCATGTTGGATGAAATGTTTGCTGCTATCTGCTACAATAACGACTCGTTGGTTTAACTAAGTAACTAAATAAAATAGATTCTCTTTCAGTTGATCGACCTCTAATCGAGATCTAGGTTCTAAAAGAACGTCACTGAAAGTGTGCGCCTGCCTCAAAAACTTTATCCCCGTAGCCACGGATAAACGTCTAAGTACAGTAACATTCTGGACCTGATCAATTTAAATACAAGATCAAATCACAAATGGAAAGTAAAGTACAGTTTTTAAGAGAGTAGGATGGGATATGTGTAAAGAAAGTTTACGGTTTTTTTGTAAAATTTACAGTAGAAAACATGGAGCTTATTTGTATTGATTTTTAACTATTGAAATAGATGATGAGTTTTCCTTGTATCATAAAAGACGATTTAAGAGTTTTACATCTACTCCATTCTTGTAACTCGTACCTAAGACGTAAGAGCATCTTTAGCAGACTCTCTATTTTGACTCTTTAGCTATTTTAGAGAGTCTGTTTAGTTTTTTTTTTTATCAAAATTAGGAGATCCACCAAACTCCTAAGTGACTAGCCATTTTAACTCTTAGTTATCTCGCTCCTAAATATAGAGAGCGAGATGAGGCTCTCTATAATTTAATACATTCTTTTTAGATGATTCTATGTAATATATAACTGCATTTAAAGTAATTTAAAAAAAAATTAATTAGTAATATAAGTTCAAAATAGTTAAAATAGAGAGAACTGATACGAACATATTTCTAAACTAGCTAGCCAAAATGACATTTTAGCTATTTTAGTTAAAATTTGATAAAAAAATGGCTAGCATTGCTAAAGTTGCTCTAATAACCTACTTCCTAAATAATTGTGTTTTTTTTTTGTTGTAAAAAAGGGGGTACTGGAAGGGGGACCATAAGGAGGCCAATGACCTGTTTACCCGAAGTCCGCCAGTGTCGCACCAAAGACGCAGCGACACCCCCCCTCCGGGCTTTGAGTACACCCGTAGGTGGGCCTGTCCTCCCCGCACTGCCTTTTACATACACAAGGCTCGAATCCGAGACCTTGCTTAAGTAATAACTCAGCCTACTTACCTACTGAGCTGGACCTTGTGGGTAGATAATTGTGCTCTTTACCACTTGAGTTATCCCATTTTATCGAATAGATGATGAGTAATAAAAGGCAAATAATAACAAACTATCGAAATAGTACATTACTCACTGATTACATGGAACTTTTTTGTGTCGATTTCCAAACGAATTAGAAAAACGTACAGTAAACAATAATTGGAGATTGGAGATTTTTTTTTTTTGTTTTTTTGTTTTTGTTTTTTTTTTTGAGAAGGGAGATTCGAGATTTTGACATAGTAAAGAAAAATACTTTCGTACAATACTTATTGCAAACACAGACCATAATTTATTCTCTGTCACCAAATTTTCAGTTCGGCTGACACTGTAGAAGTAGAACCTTCATTCCAAAGCTTGTGTGAAGTTGTCTTAGGGATCAAGGATATTCGATAAGTGAGCTGAAGCGGGCAACTGGAACACAAACAAGATCAGAAGCCCTGGGAACTGTTAATCCAGGTTTTTCGTCCATTTCAAGAACCTTATCTGTATTTTTGCCTTGTGTCCCACTAACCTTGAAATCAAAGCACTGAATCATAACTGCAAGCTGTGTTGGTAGCATTTTCATGGTTATGGGTAAGCCAGGACACATCCTCCTTCCAGAACCAAATGGAAGACATTGAAAGTGTTGACCTCTAATATCTACTCCATTTGTCGAGTCGCTCCGATCGAGTTGTAAGAACCTCTCAGGCTTAAACTCCAATGGGTTCTCCCAATTCTTAGGATCTCTTCCCATAGCCCAATTGTTTATGAATAACAATGTCTTTTCTGGAAACATGTATTTGCCAACCTTGCATTCTTGTGTGCATATTCTTGGAACTAAAGGCAAGGGTGGGTGCAGCCTTAATGTTTCTTTTAGGATGGCTTGGATGTAAGGAAGATTTGGAAGATCCAGTTCTCCGACTAATTTTCCCGTTTCAACTGCTCGATCTATCTCTTCTCTTGCTTTCTTGAACACCTCTGGGTGATTGATGACCTCTGCCAGCGCCCATTCCATTGTAATGGAGGTCGTGTCTATGCTAGCCGTAAACAAATCCTGAAAATTAAGAAATGTATGTTATTTTCTTGCTCTCTAAAATATATATGGACTCTGAAAAAGCATGAGGGTTTAGGGTTTGATAATGAAAATAACATACCGTAATGAGACCCTTAACATGATTTCTTGTAACTACGACCTCCGAATTCTCAGTACTGCTCTTAGACTCCTCTTCCTTGTCAAGAATTACATCGATAAAGCCCTCGACATCTTTTTCTCCAGCACTAGTAGTATTGTTGCCTCCTTCAGTTTTCATCTTCCTCAACTCTTCACGTTCATCTATAATCTCCTCCACCAACCTATCAAACTTTTTATGAATGGCATCGATTCTCTTCTGGAATCCCTGCAAATCTAGCTTCTTCCAAATCCCATTAAAATCACTGAAATTGAACTCCCCGAAAATCTTGGTAGCATCCCGGACCAGCACCCTGAACCTCGCCGCCCGCGCAGGACTTGAATATTTCCCCAACAACATCTTCCCCATAATGTTGTGGCCGACATTTGGTAGCTCTTCACTGAAGTTGACAGATTCACACAGCTCGGCTTTCTTGGCCAACATTCTATAAAGCCTCACGTACTCTTGGTTTCGAATGGGAAGAAACTTGTCCAGACTTAGGTTGTTGAGTAGCTCGTTGGTGGTGAGCTTCCTAACGAACTTCCAGTACGGGCCGTGGGATGCAAATGCAAACGAAGCATCGTAGGTCATGCTTGCAGCTGCGATATTTGCAGGTCGATTAATGAAGGAGAGCTCGTGTGTTTTGAGGAACTCTTTTGACAGCTCCGGTGAGGAAACCACAACGCATGGGACCGAGCCGAGGCGGAGAGAGAATACGGGACCTAAGCGGAGGGAGAGGTCGTGGAATGAGCGGTGGATGAGGGGGCTGAGGAGGTGGAAATGGCCGATGATGGGCAAGGCTAAAGGGCTCGGAGGAAGAATGTTCTGGTCACGGAAGTGTGTCTGGATATTAGAAAAGCGAAGACAAGAAAGAGGATGAATAGGACTAACTCAATAGCCATTGCTAGCTAAGAGTCGTGAGTGGTGAGCAAGATTAACTGGCTGCTATAAGGGATGGTTTGGTATTGCATTCAGATTCGCTATATAAAGACAAAAACGATGTGGAGCGGTAGACGTCGACCAAGATTGGCTGTTATAAGGGCTAGGCTTATTCATTCATGCATAATTAATGTTTACTATTTAACAACAGTAAAAACTTAAAATGATATCTGAACTATTGCGAAATATATATTTTGGTACCTAAAATTTTTTTCTACCTGAAATTGTATCTCAACTATTGCACTGTTACCTAATACGTTACATCCGTTAGTTTTTCCGTTAAACTCGCTTACGTGCCCATGTATAAATATCCAAAATGGTACCCAAACTATTTAAAAAAAAAATTTGGTACCTATATTTGTTCTTCTAATACTTCAAATAAAATCTCTATATTTAGTTTATGATACAAAAACATATACTAGTTAAACTCATAAATAAATTATTATTATTATTATTTTGATAGTAATAAAAAAATATTATTATTTTGATATATCAATATTTTATTTATAAAAAAATCTACAAATTTGTTCTGTTTATAAAGGAAGTCCAATATTTGGTAATGACATAATATATGTTTATAATAATAGTATTTAAAGACATCTCTATCATAAGGATACAATACGTACGTACAACATATAGCTATATTTTATGTTTATAAAAGAAAGTATATTTAAGAGTTATAATAAAATAATATGTGTGTATGTGTTTAAGTTATATATCTTTAACCATTGATCATAAACTAAATTTTGAGTTTAAAAAAAATACTAAATTTTGAGGAAAAAAATATAGGTACCAAAATATTTTTTTGAAATAGCTCAGGTACTATTTTGGGTATTTACCAAATTCAAATTCATGTCACGTAGGCAACTTTAACGGAAAAACTAACGGAGGTACCATATTAGGTAACAGTGCAATACTTGAGGTACCATTTCAGATAGAAAAATATCGTAGGTACCAAAAAGTACCTTTCACAATAGTTCATGTATCATTTTAGGTTTTTACCCTAACAACAATCGGTAGACGTCGATCAAGAGGAATTTTTTAGGGAGGACCACGTGGCAGTGTCTAGTAGGGGTGGGCACGGGTCGGGCCGGGCCCAAAAATTGTGTAGCCCGACCCAAAGCCCGAAAAAAATCGGTTCGGGCCGGTTCGGGATTTCCAAACTTCAAGGACCGACAAAAACTCGTTCGGGCCGGGTTCAACCTTTTTTCGGGCCCAAAAACCTGTTGTGGGCAACTAGGCATCAGCAACTCCATTCTGGACGTAGGGCGCGTGGGGGGAGGCGGGGATCTCGAGGAGGGAGACGAAACCGAAGATGAGTGAGGCGCCGCGGGACTGGACGCGGTCGTGGAGGAAGGAGTCGAGGATCTCACGGCGGAGCATGGCGATGAATTCGTCGGGGCGGAGGGTTTTTCCAAAGTCGACGGTGGCGAAGACACCCACGCCGCCCAAGCGATGTCGTTGACCTCCTTGTCATGGTCGATGAGCTGGGTGTCGACGGCCTCACGCTCGATGTCCCAGAATCCCAGATGGTGCCTTTGCGTCGTTCTAATCGAAGGAGGTGCAGAATTTCGACTTCTTGTTGCCGTTGAGGACCGTCTTCAGCTCCGTTGAAGTCGTTGGAGGAGGCGAGGAGGTGAGGGTACTGCTCCCCGAAGAGGTCTTGGAGAGTTTGAGGAGGCGAGGACGAGGAGGAGCGGAAGCTGCGGAATGCTGTTTAGGTTTTAGGTTTTTTTTTTTCTTCATATATATATATATATATATATATATATATATATTAAAATATCGGGCCGAGCCCGACCCAATTTTCTTATTTCATTTCGGGCCCAAATTCAGTCCGGGCTTTTAACAAAAAGGGACCGGCCCGTTTCGGGATTTTTCGGGCAGGATTTTCGGTCCCTCGGGCCAAAACGCCCAGCCCTAGTGCCTAGTGGTCCTCCCTACTAATGAAATTTTGACACGTGAGATTTTATGACATAAAATTATTTCAGTTATTTTGTCTTTTAGCGCGGCAACAGTTTATGCACCATTAGGAACGCGACACAAGGGGGAGTGTCCAAGGAATGTTATTTCCGTAACTTCCGTAATGTGTCTTGTCCTAATTAGGCTAGAATTCTAGTATATTCAGTAGATACGGAATCCATGATTATTCGGGATACTTGATGTAATGCCTATATAAATGCCTCCTTATTAATCAATAAAATTACGCTTTGCTTATCATTTTTTTCTCTTAGAACACGTTATCAGCACGTGACTCTAGCCTTTGTCTAATAGCCCTAAAAAAACCCTAAAATCTGAAAAAAAAAAAAAAAAATCCCTACCGCCAGCCGCCGTCCTCCCTTCCGGCACCGTCAGCTCCTCCTCGACAGTACCTGCCCTGCCGACCAGCCCTACTTGCCGCGCCGCACCTCGGCTGCCAATCCTCGGTAGCCGTCCGCGCTCGGCACCCCCTCTCCTTCTTGGTTTATACTTGTGTGCATCCCTTTGCACACAACATCCGAAGATCAAGATTGCTCGGAAGCCTGTCAATCGTCCTTCAAGACCTTCATCCCTCCTTAGAAGAAACCAAGAAGAGTCGAGAAGAACAAGTTTTCCAAAGAAGAATCAAGTTTCTTTCGATCAAGCTTCAATCGACGTGGTAAAATTTATTAAACATTCCCGCTTTTCGTACTTTAAATTCTTGAGGTTTTTGTCTTTCGTCCGGGACTTTCTCGTGTCTCTACTACATCATCCCGATTCTTACGCTTCTCAGGACGGTACACGGGGAATTGACTCCTCCGATACCACTGTTTTAAGGGGTAACTGTGACGTTACCGACCACCGTTGTGCTTGTGACTGTACGTGATGTCATTGTGAACTACAACGTCTTCATAAAAAGAAAATAAAAGGGAAGAATTTGATTGGGACTATTAGTCACGTTTTTGCATCGAAATTTGTGACCATAATACGTCTTGGCACTGTTTTTAAAAAAAATAATCAAACTTGTTTAGTATTCGCTTTGATCAATACTAACGTCTCCGTATTTGTATTTTGTAGATGTCTGACATTGACGCAATGGGAAGTATGGGGGGCTAACAAGCGTTAAGCCCTATAAAAGATAGAGAGTTTACAAGTAATAAACTCTTGGATAGAAGTCTGGAATTAACCAGAAAATAACAGAAAACTCTCAATTTGATTGAATAAGGATAAAATACCGGTCACCCCTTGAACTTTGTAGTTCTCGACAGTTTAATCATTGTAGTTTCGATTTCAACCGATCACTTCTTATACTTTCATTTTTCGACCAATTGGTCCATTCCGTCAGACTCCGTCCAAAATCTTTGTTAACACACTGATGTGGACAATTAGAAAATTTTAAAGGTCGATTATAACCTAGCGTCTCATTTGTCCTTGATCATCAACAACCTGTAACTCTCCTTGACCATCACCATCATACACCCCAAACGTAGTACAATCCTTCTCCATTACCATTGCAGACCCCAAACCCAGATTCCTTCTTCTACATCACTAAGCCTCCTTCTCCATCTCTTCGGATTTCGATCTCTGTCTGAGATTGAGATCGCACGAAATTTAGAACCGGAGCCATGGATGGAGACCAATTCGGCCACGAATTCGAGTCCGTTGAAAGTGGCCTTGACGGGATGCCATTCGATTGGGATGTGAGGGATTATGCGAGGGTTGGGTAAGGGTTGTTCTGACTTTGGGAGATGGTATGATTTTGATGATTTGGGTGGAGAAGATGAAGTGAAATCTGATTTCGATGGTTTGTGACTCTTTGGGTGGTAGTGGAGATGTCTTTGGAGGGTATAGAGAGAACATGCTTGGGGAGAGTGGGAGATGAGGAGACTATTTTTTTGGTGATAGAAGATTAAGATCGGGAAGTGATACTAGTAAGTAGGGTTGGCTCATACTCATGACCGGTGATGTCTTGAGAGGGTTTGGTAGCACTGTAGCACTCATGGGAGTTGATCCAAGGTTTTTCAGGTTAGAGAAAAAGTGGTGGGATTTAAGAAAAGAGAGGATAATATGGATATTTCCATACCAAGTTAGCAAATTGACGATGAAATCAGACGGAAAATTTACATAAGGATTTAATTGTGTGAAATCGGGTAGTATGAGGAGTGATCGGTTGAAATCGAAAGCATAAGAACTAAACTGTCGAGAACCACAAAATTCAAGGAGTGACCAGTATTTTGTCCATTGAATAATAATATAATTCAGATTATCTCCATTACAAGGTAGGAGGTGCCTTATATATATCGCTTGAATCATAAACCTAATACAACTAGAAAACATAAACAACAATATTTAAACTAGGAAACCTAATTAAATCTAAAATCATAAATATTATCCTAAATATATTAAATCCCGAATCGAATGATTTATGACGAAATATTTTGGCTTAAATCTGACAGGGCTCACTATAGTGAGTCTTGTAGATCTCGTCATTCCCTATCTGGAAAGGTATTATACGTCGCGAACGGACATTCTAGTAAAAAAGGTACTCTAAATCTGATTCATCGCTGATAATTGAATTTTTGCACGAGCAACCTGAAAAGTCCAAAATAACAACTTCTTCAATATTCCAGCGGCTAGCAACCTCATTATACGTGAATTACCAATTTTCAACACATTTTTCTTGATTCTACGCTGCTTCCATAGTTTTATATTTTTCTCACTAAATTGGGCTTGTTCTCGTCCTACATCAGACACCCAGCGTCCAGAATTTGACATATTGGATGTCCAAGGCAAGGAATACAAGAGGTGGGTCTCTGATGTTGAGAATACATTCATCTGAAAGAGATTCACGACCACCATCCAACCTCCAGATGATAAAAATCAGCAGGCTTCTCCTGAACAGAAAGCTCAGACCCTAATGTTTCTCAGGCGCCACATCCATCCGACTCTCAAGAAGCAGTACATAAAGAAAACAGGTCCCAAAGAGCTATGGGACGTACTAAAAGATCGCTTCGACAATGTGCATGATGCACAATTTCCTGACTTATTGTCAGATTTGGAGCAGATACGCTCATTGGACTTTGATACAGTTCATGAGTATCATCAGACTATGCTGAATTTACAGTCTGACTTGAACTTTTGTGGCATCGAGAAGACCCACCACGACATGATGGAGAAGACGTTAACAACTTTTCCAGAATCTGCGTCCATGTTGTCGTACCAGTATCACGATCTCCTAGAAAAAGCACCATCAAAACATTCAGTGACCTGATGAATGTGCTACAAAGAAAGGAGAGGTACCATGAGTTGATCCTTACTACCAACAAGAGGCCTAGAGGTCTGAAATTTATTCTGGAAACTCACCAGGTCTGTGGAAAAGTTCAGAAGAAAAGGAATCAACCACGTGAACGTCCTGCACCGCCGCCACGTGGGCAGCACGCCCCACGAGGGGGTAGAGGAGGCGCCAGCCCGAGCTGGAACCTCACATGGAGAAGGGACGGCGGCGGCACCGAAAAGAGGGAACCAGTCCAGTTTCGGCTCCAAGCGTGGTGGTCACGCTCCAGCTTCAAGCTCAGCTTCAGCTCATTACTTTAAATGCGGCTCCAGGAATCATATTCAGCACGATTGCAAAGCTAGTAGAGATATTCAAGCTGCCTACAAGAAACACAAGCAATACCTAGCTCAAGAGTCAAACTATGTTGGATACTTCGAGGAAGAAGATGATGATGATAAAGCTACTCACCTCAACATCGATGACTTCCAGCCTAATAAAAGGCGTAGAACAAAGGAGTATGATATGATACTCCAGATTATGACTAGATCATATTTACATGTTCAAATGTGATTACATTGATATTTTTGGCTTGTTTTTAGTCATGTTTATAAGACTTTGATTTATCAGTCTTTCTTTAGAACATCCTTGATGTACTCTAAAGTTGTCGGTTAATAAAATTTCTCTTATTCTATGAATGATATGAGAATTTCACATCCCTATGATAGCATAAATGGTTCAATGCGTCAAATTTTCTATTTCATGATTACTTTGAGTTCATCGCGAAATTGGTGATGTTAACTCATATCTGAAACAACAATCTCAAAAACAAAACGAGAAAATCGCGCGAATCGTGCAAGCATAACTTGTCCCAGCCATCGACACGGCAGCGCCTTGGGCGCCTCGGAAGCTCTCGGCAGCCTGCAGCACGCCTCGGTAGGTCCGCAGTGAACTTTAGCAGACTCGAAAGGCCCCTCGGCAGCTCACCTCGACAGCCTCTTGGCAGCCAGGTAACATGCCTCGGCAGCCCGACAGCCTCGCATGCCCCCGCGCTAATACTGCCGACCTAACACCAAACTCGAAAAAAAAAAAAAGAAAAAAAAAATTCGCCACGGCAACGCCTTGTCTTCAGACTTAATATGCTTCGGACCTAGCTCAACCTTAGCATCAGATTGCCTCATGCACGACCGACCCTCCTCTTTGGCCTTGCTTCGGCTTGGCACACTCTCGGCCACGGCCTTGCCTTGGCTTCGACCTCTGCTTGGTTTCGACCAAGGCTATCCAACGGTTGTCTTCCTTGGCTACGTAGAGATACTCTACACTCAATTCATGATATTTTTTGTAGTCGAACTCAGTTTCTTCAATCTTTTTTTGAAAGTTACATGAATGCCATGGCTACCTTATCGGCCCTAATGCACTTTGTTTTGTGATGATATATTGCCTCGATGCACTCTTTAAGGGATCGCGGTTTGATCATCGCCTCCCTTACCTCAATTTTTATAAAATTTATAAGAGTGTTCGCCATGTCTCGTATTTGTATTCTTTTGTAGATGTTTCACGGCGAGATCGAGTGTTTGTTGAATTGTGCAACGACTCACACTATTCTTCAGAATCGGCAATTGTTTACGGATTTTATGTCATATGGTTCGTCATTGTCTACGATGACCGGAACAAGACCTATTGTTAAAGGTTGCGGTGTCGCACAGTTCTTGTTGTCAAACGGCACCGAAATTCAAGTAGCTGACGCCTTGTACACTACCAGATACGGCCGAATAGCCGACGAAAATTTTTTCGTCGGCCATTCCATTTTTTCGTCGGCTATACCCTCTGCCGACGAAAATTTCGTCGGCCATAAGTCGTCGGTAATACGCCGTCGGTAATACCAATGGCCGACGAAAAAAAAAATTTCGTCGGCCATTCCAACCTTGGCCAACGAATTATGGCCGACGAAAATGATTTCGTCGGCTATTTGTTCGAGTATGGCCGACGAAATTTGGTTTCGTCGGCTATTTGTTCTGAAGTATAGCCGACGAAATTTCGTCGGCTATTTCGTCGGAATATATTAATATTTTAAAGTTATAGCCGACGAAATAATGTCAATTTCGTCGGCTATAACTGCATTTTGGGCAAAAAAAAATACCGGATCGGAGGAGGAGAAGGAGGAGGAGGAGGAGGAGAAGGAGGAGGCCGGAGGAGGAGGAGGAGGAGGAGGCCGGAGGAGGAGGCCGGAGGAGGAGGAGGGGAAGGAGGAGGAGGCCGGAGGAGGGGGAGGAGGAGGAGGAGGAGGAGGAGGAGGGGAAGGAGGAGGAGGAGGGGAAGGAGGAGGAGGAGGAGGAGGAGGAGGAGGCCGGAGGAGGAGGAGGAGGAGGAGGCCGGAGGAGGAGGAGGGGAAGGAGGAGGAGAAGGAGGTGGCCGGAGGAAGGGGAGGAGGAGGAGGGGAAGGAGGAGGAGGCCGGAGGAGGGGGAGGAGGAGGAGGAGGAGGAGGGGAAGGAGGAGGAGGAGGAGGGGAAGGAGGAGGAGGAGGCCGGAGGAGGGGAAGGAGGAGGGGAAGGAGGAGGAGGAGGAGGCCGGAGGAGGAGGAGAAGGAGAAGGGGAAGGAGGAGGAGGAGGCCGGAGGAGGGGAAGGAGGAGGAGGCCGGAGGAGGAGGAGGAGGAGGCCGGAGGAGGGGGGGGAAGGATGAGAGAAAAAAGGCGGGAGGAAGATTTAGAAGGAGAATAGCCGACGAAATACAATGTTTCGTCGGCTATACTTAGAGAATAGCCGACGAAATATATTAATTTCGTCGGCTATACTTTGGAAAATCAACAGCCGTTGGATCTGAGCCATCCAACGGCGGACAATAAAAAGGCGCGGATCAAGAGTTTAGCCGACGAAATACAATGTTTCGTCGGCTATACTTAGAGAATAGCCGACGAAATACAATGTTTCGTCGGCTATACTTAGAGAATAGCCGACGAAATGCAATGTTTCGTCGGCTATACTTAGAGAATAGCCGACGAAATTTGAATGTTTCGTCGGCTATTCTATGAAAACATACTAAAATGCCGTTTTGAGGCCCTAAACGAACTCGAAAGCCCGAAAAAGCCCACACGTCGTGGCAAAGCGACGAGTTTTGTTCCTGGCGTCGTTCCCTTTCCGGAATGGTATCACAATCGTCATTCGGACGCCGGACGCCAAATCTGCAGTAAACCGGGTTTTGACTGATTTCATTATTTCGGCACACGGATTTTATCGGAATCTTGTCATTTTTCAACCGTAGACGTATTTCATTATTTCAGTCATATCTTATTTGACGACATATTTGCATTTGAAGAGTGTACGTATAGTAACTATTTGAAACTATACATTCACTTAAACACTTAGTAAACAAGTTAAGGAACATTAGTACATATGTTCCGATTTTGAATCTAAAAGTTTGGAAAATCTATTCCAACCGTCAGATATCACCGTTAAGATTACATACATGTATGAAAAAAAATCCAACTACATCTGACAACGTTAAAGGCTCGATCGGGACGGTCAAATGGGTGAGTCAAACCTCTAAACGCTTTAAAACGAAAATTGGCCCGTCTAAATGACGTTTTTTGGCCTGATCTTCAATAGAGAATAGTTTCAGATTGATGAGACGCGACTAATCGTATAAAAATTTTCCACAAAATATTTACCGACCGTAAGGCTACCCATAGGAAAACGGGAGTAAAAAACAGTTAACCGCAACATTCGGCACACAGATTTTGTCGGAATCTTCCCATTTTTCAACCGTAGCCGTATTTCAATATTTTGGTCATGTCTTATTTCACGACACATTTGCATTTGAAGGATGAAGCAATGGTTTGTCGATAGTGATAGAAAATGGAAACTGCTCTTTTTTTGTTTTTTTTTTAATCATAGCCGACGAAATCAAACCTAGTATTCGTCGGCTATTCTTTTGTCGTTTTCTGTCAAAAATAATCGTATAATTATTTTTTTAAAAACTTATGGCCGACGAAATACTTAATTTTCGTCGGCTATTGTTCGTAAAATAATTATTTTTAAAAAACGTATGGCCGACGAAATAATTAATTTTCGTCGGCCATTGTTCGTAAAATAATTATTTTTAAATAATTTATGGCCGACGAAATAATTAATTTTCGTCGGCCATTATTCGTAAAATAATTATTTTTAAAAAAACTTATGGCCGACGAAATAAAAAATTTTCGTCGGCCATTCTTCCAAAAGTTTATAGCCGACGAAAACTTTAAATCGTCGGCCATTATAGGAGTATAGCCGACGATTTTTAATTTTTACCGACGAAAAAAAAATCGTCGGCCATTCTATGGGAATGGCCGACGAAATTTTTTTTTTGCCGACGACAAAAATTTTCGTCGGCCATTCTTAGGAATAGCCGACGAAAAAAGTGTTTCGTTGGCCGTTTTTTTTTTTTCGTCGGCAAAGCCCTTTTTTCTTGTAGTGGTATGCGCCTAAGGTGCCTCGAACCTTGCTTGGTTTTAAGGATGTGCGTGACAACGAATATCACCTCAATACATATGTTGAAGATGGAACTGAATATCTGTTGATCACCTCCACTTAGAATATGCGTACTTGCGTCATTGAGAAGTGTAAGCGCGTTCGAAACGGCGTGTATTTTACAATTATTCGAGCAATTGAATCCAATGTAGTAGTTCTCTGTGATTCGGATGCTAACAAGCTTTCGCATGATAGACTCGGTCATCAGGGTCGTGATGTGATGATTCGTATTTTGAAATGCTTCCACAGTCATCCATTTTTCAGATCAAAGAAGCATAAGGGAAATCAGAAACCTGGAGAAACTCTGAACGCCACCGAGACCACGAGTCTCGGCCTCGGCTCTGCCATGACGCCGCCGGCCACCTCTCGGCTCCATGGAGAGGCTCAGCCTCCTCTTCCTGTTTCACATGCCTATGTAGTAATGTCTAATGCTCATCGTTCGTTTTGCAAAGGTTGTTCACTAGCAAAATTACAAGCAAGACATTCTTTTGCTATTGATAAGAAACATAATATTCAATTCTTACAACGTATACAAGGTGATATTTGTGGACCTATAACACCAGAGTGCGGACCTTTTTGATATTTTATGATTCGGGTTGATGTGTCAACGCGTTGGTCACACGTCCCGTTACTGTCCTCGAGGAATGCTGCATTTGCCAAACTCCTTGCATAGATTGCTCAGACTGCATTTGCCAAACTCCTTGCATAGATTGCTCAGAGCTCACCACCCCGACCATCCGATTAAGTCTATAAGACTGGATAATGCATGAGAATTTACGTCAAAGTATTTCGACGACTATTGCATGTCAGTTGGGATTGAAGTTGAACATCCCATGCCCCACGTTCATTCTCAGAACGGTCTTTCAGAAGCCATTATCAAGAGATTACAGATTGTTGCTCGGTCTCTCGTGATGGCCACGAATTTACCGGTTTTGGCATGAGGATATGGAATATTACATGCAGCTATGCTTATTCGTCTACGACCCACAAACAACCAACCATTTAGTGAGTAATAGCTGGTAACTGGTTATAAGCCTGACATTTCGCATATGCGCACCTTTGGTTGTGCAGTATATGTGCCGATCACGCCTCCAGTGCGTACTAAGATGGGTCCACAACGACGATTAGCAATCTATGTTGGCTATGAACCTCCAACGATTGTCCGCTATATGGAGCCTTCGACATGAGATCTGTTTACTGCGAGATTTGCATATTGTCACTTTGATGAGACATCCTTCCCGCCGTTAGGGGGATATGGGACAGCATCCGTCCCGAATGAATGCCAAGAATTGACGTGGTTCTCTCCCACTATGTCTCATTATTATCCCCGAATGTCTCAGTGCAAGACTGAAGTTCAACGCATATTAGAGTTACAAAAGGTTGCGGATTCGATGCCCGACTCCTTTACTAATATCGTGAAAGTGACAAGATCAACTATACCTGCTGCGAATGTACCTGCAAGGCTGAACGTCCCAAGGCATGGACGAGCACGTGCCGGACTCGGGAGAGCACTAGGTGTCGTTGGCAACCTAGGCTTGGCCTCCCCTGGTGGAGATCCACCCCGGAAGAGGGGGAGACCACAAGGTTCTAATGACAGTGTACTGAGGAAGAGGGCATGTGTCAAGGCACAAAGCGATCCGTTCATCATCGATACCGTGACGCCGTCACACGAGATTGTCTCTGACTATACTTATGTCCAAGAATCAACTATGACTACCCTGGGGGACGCCTCAGAATCACTGTTGATGTCGGAGAACAAGAAAATCTTACTAAACTTCTTAAGCATGCACAATCTAATGGATAGGAATCTCATGTACATCGATGATGGATTCGCATATTTCGTTGCTCATGAAATCATTGAAGATGACGAGATGGAAACCCGCACTGTTGATGAGTGTCAACAAAGGACGGATTGGCCGAAGTGGGACAAAACAATCCAGGCTGAACCAGACTCACTCGTGAATAGGCAAGTTTTCTGACCGGTAGTGCCTACACCGCTGAATGTGAAGCCTGTTGGACATAAATGGGTCTTTGTTAGAAAGCGTAATGACAATGGTGAAGTCCAGCGTTATAAAGCTCGACTCATGGAGTAAGGTTTTTCTCAACTCCCTGGAATTGATTATGAGGGGATGTAATCTCCGGTCATGGATATTATTACCTTCCGTTATCTAATCAGTTTGGTAGTCTCAGAAAGACTAAATATGCAACTTATGGATGTCGTTACAGCGTATCTTTATGGGGATCTAGATACCGAAATGTATATGAAAGTACTCGATAGACTTTCGTTACCCAAGTCAAGTGAGCAAAAACCACAAAATGCTTATGCTATCAGGTTGCGACGTTCCCTATATGGGCTCAGACAGTCTGGTAGGATGTGGTACACACAGTTGAGTGACTACTTGGTTGGGAAATGATACAAGAATAATGAGTTGTACCCTTGTGTGTTTATCAAGAAGACAATTTCCGGATTTGCAATAGTAACTGTCTATGTTGACGGTATGAACATCATTGGAACTCTAGATGAAATCAATGAGACCGCAAGCTACTTGAAATCCGAATTCCAGATGAAAGATCTGGGAAGAACTCGGTTTTGCCTAGGCTTAGAACTAGAACACCGAAGTGGTGAAATCTTTGTACACCAATCTGCATATGCCCGAAAGATGCTCAAGCAATTTAACATGGAAAAAGTTATGCATCCTACAGGCAATCCCATGGTCTACAGAAGTCTGGATATCAACAAAGATTTGTTTCGTCCGAAAGAAGATGACGAAGAGGTCTTGGGAGCTGAATATCCATATCTCAGTGTTGTTGGAGCTTTGTTGTACCTAGCTCAGTGCACTCGACCAGACATTGCATTCTCGGTGAACTTGTTAGCTAAATTTAGCTTAGCGCCAACACAACGTTATTAGGTAGAAATCAAGAACATCACCCAATATCTGAAAGGAACCAGTGACATGGGCTTGTACTATCGATATGATGATGCAAACGTAAAACGTCATCATCATTCGGCTCTAAGCCAAACCCTTGTATCCAGAAAAGCCGGACACGGCTCGGCTCCAACCCGTGCAGCCGTCGCCGCTTCCGCCGCCGTACCCGACACTGAGGATGCCAAAGCGTGGTCTCAGTACAGCTTCGGCACCACCCCCTTGTACTATGATACACCGAATGACGTGTTGGTAGGCTTTGCTAATGCTGGATATTTGTCTGATCCACACAAAGGATGTTCCCAAATCAGTTATGTTTTTACCATGAGGAATACGATGATATCTTGGAGATCAACCAAGCAAACCCTTATTTCTACCTCCTCGAATCATGCTGAGATCATTGCACTACATGAAGCAGTCAAAGAGTGTGTTTGGCTTCGCTCAGTTATATCTCACATTCGAGAGTCTAGTGGACTTGAGTCTACTACGATTGGGACCAATTTGCATCTATGAAGATAATGCAGCATGCATTGAGCAAATGAAGTTAGGATATATCAAGGGAGACAATACAAAGCATATTTCGCCTAAGTTCTTCTACAATCAGCAGCAGGAAGAGACATTGAATATCCAAGTGAACCAAGTCAGTTAAGAGGATAATGTGGCTGATCTATTCACCAAGTTTTTACCCAAATCTACATTTGTCGCCGGATTCCGATCACCAAATTTTTTTTGTCGGAATATTATTTTTCCAAATGTCGCCGGAATATCACCAGTTTTTTTATGACAACGCTATCTCACCCACCATTGCTGGAACCATACTAGACCCTTGTTGGAGTTTTACAAGAGAGATATAAGCTGTATATGTAATTTATTGAACCCCAGTAAGCCCTAATAATAAATTACTGACGCCCAGTAACCTCTAATAATAAATTACTGACCATCAGTAACACAAATACTGACCTCAGTAACCCCTAATAATAAATTACTGACCATCAATAACTTGATTACTGATCTCCAGTAATCACTAATAATAAATTACTGACCATTAATAACACAATTACTGACCCCAGTAACCCCTAATAATAAATTACTGACCATCAATAACTCGATTAATGACCTCTAGTAACCACTAATAATAAATTACTTACCATCAGTAACTCCAATTATTAGACCCCAATTCAATTCAACCCACAACAAAAAAAAAACCCCAATTTTCCCATTTGATCACAACCTTCTTGAGACCATCGAGAGAGAGCTCAGAGTCAAACGAGCCATCCATGAAGTTGCTATGTCGGTGGCCGCCGTCGGGCCTCTTACAGCCGACAGATTCCTAGCCGACAGAGAAATCGAGGTTGTTGAGGAAGTCCGAGTCAACGGAGGGGCTGCGGAAGTGGGCGGCGGTGGCGGAGGAGCTCGGCCTGAGGCAGAGGAGTCGTCGGCATGGGGACGGCGCCGGAGTTGGAGTTGTTGGAGACAAGGGATGGCGGTGGTGGTGCCACGTGGCGGGAGGGGAGAGGGGAAGGAGGAGAGGTCGAGGTCGGAGGGGTCGAAGAGGAGGAGGTCGTCGAAGTTGGGGAGGCGGAAGGAGGAGAAGTCGGAGTGGGCGCGGCGGTGGTAGGACCCGTTGTAGTGGGGGAGTCTCTGGCCAGAGAGAGAGAGAGAGAGAGAGAGAGAGAGAGAGAGAGAGAGAGAGAGAGAGAGAGTAGTCGGCGGCTGGAGAGAAGAAGAATAGACGGATGTGATTATTAGGTTAAGGTTATAAATGTTTTTTTTCTCTTTTTTTCATTGGAGTGGGCAACAACAATTGAATTGGGCAAACTTTTGGACTGCTTTTGACTAAATGGTCATTCTCCCAAATATTAATAGTAAATTACGCAGTAGTAACCGACCAAATTTACAAACACAAATAACTCACTTCCAATCATTTTTAAAATAATTTTTAAACAAAAAATGACATAAGTCGGGCCCAAAATTGAGTGGACCCAAAACTGATTGAATAATTGATGCTGAAATGCCTAAAATGTCACTGATTTCGCCAAAATTATCATGCTGCAACTCCACTAACGAACAAGTTTCTCTCTCCTCTTTTTGAGTTATTTCTGGCAAATTCAAGTTTTTCGGCTAAACCGTCTACAATTTGGAGATGATTCAAACTATAAAATTATTTTTTATCTCATGGGCTTTCATTTGAGTATAATGTTGCATATATTTTAAGAAATTTTAAAATTTCGAATTTTAACCACCACGAGCCACAGTAACAGGATAGCAAGGTTGACAGTAGCAACTTGCCTCAGGGTTGACAGTAGAAGCTTGCCTCATGGTTTACAGTAGCAGCAATCTTTAAGGTCGGCAATAACATCTACGTTCACCATCAACAGTAGCAGTTAGTTTCTCTATCGACAGCTATCGACAGTAGCATCTAGTTTCTCTATCGACAGTAGCAGTTAGCTTCTCTATCCACAGTAGTAGGCTTTAAGTCGACAGTAGCAGCGTTTAAATTCTGCAGTAGCAGTAATTAAGACCGAATGCAAGTGTGAATATTAACAACAACAAAAGAGTAAATTTTTAGTGACAACTGGCAGCTTGACAATACATTATACTGATTTGTAAAATTTAATCTTAATTTGTATAAAAAAATATGATAAGTAACGTATTTGTTAATTAAATTATTGTCAGGTATTTTTGTTTACTTTGTTACATTTATTTCTTCAACAATAATCGAGTAAAACGAGTACAGGTTCACGTCAGTTAAGCATGTGTTGAGCTACCTCATACCCTCATATAGTGGGTGTAAACCATCCTGTACCCAATCTCCATGTGCAGACCTACCCAATGATTTAACAAACACCAACTCTGTCTCTTAATTATTAAAAATAAAAAATAAAAAAAATCGAGCCAAATTCCTTCAAACCAAGCCTCTTTTAGCAAAATCTGATCGATCAAACCAAAGCAATATATGCCATTTTCTTCTATTCTTCTGTAATATTAGGCTAATCTTGTTTTCTTACCCAGCGATTGAATAGTAAATACTATCAATTTCAAAACTTCAAGAGGGTCCAAGATGTGGACAAAGTGTGGAACATCAACCCCAGACTACAATGAAGGTAAACAATTGAATTGTTTTTTTGATATTGCGATTAGAGTGAGATGTGGGTTGTTGGTGATGGGTAATCACTTTCAGTTGAGGAATGATTTGTAGAGAATGAGAGCCAACCCTTTAATTTACTCTTTGTTATCTCTTCATACTTATAATTTGGGTTTGCCTTTCTATTCAGTAATTGAAATTGATACATTTTGAAATCATAATTTAGAATTCTAAAAGCCTTGTGATTTTTTGTTCTTCACACTTTGAATCCATACTTTTCAATATTCTGAATTTCGCGGGTATGAGGGAATAACAATATATTTAAATGACTTGGATATGAATTTCTTCTGGGCTCGATCAAACTGTCGAGAAAGAGAAATTTTTGTTTTTCTCGTTAGCATCATTGTGTTTTTTTTATTTTTTATTTTTTTAGACTGAATCGTTGTTTTTAATATTTACAAAAAAAATTAACATAGTTAATGGGTTTTTTTTATTTTATAGAATTTGGATAGGTTATAGTGAAACTTTGCAAGGGTGTCATCCGAGACTCACTTATCGAATAATCTGGTAAATTTCATCGAAAAAAAATAATCTGGTAAAAAAAAATCTTGTTATTTTTTCCCCAGTCGGTGGATCGGAGGCGTGGAGCATTAAACAAAGACAGGCTGTCTATTTATTGGAGGGAGGCGTGGATTCAATATAAACTTGGTAGAAGAACCATATTAGGCTCCCAGCCATTCTGCATTTCTTAGTTCACATATATCACTCTAGCACTTACTTTTGTGTCTCATTTTCCAAAATGGCCGAGGCACTCGTCTACATGCTTCTGAAACAATTGGTTACAGTTTCTTTTGACCACACAAATGAAGCTGTGAGGCTGATTTTGAATGCTGAGACAGAGATTCGAAAATTCAAGACAACGCTCCAAGGGACTCAAAGTCTGCTGGAGGATGCTGAAGATAAGAAGTAAGTGGATTCCATGGTGCAAAACTGGTTGGATAAGCTCAATGATGTCTCGTACGAGATGGTTGACGTGCTAGATGATTGGAACACTGGAATTCTGAAACAAAAAGCAACATGAGTTCAATGAAGGTTATTTCTGTAATTTTCATAATGTGTCTTTTCTTAATTAGACTATATTTCTAATATATTTAGTAGATAGAAAATTCTTGATTATTCGGGATATTTGATATAATACATATATAAAGGCATCTTCATCAATCAATAAAATTACGCTTTACTTATCATTCTTTTCTCCTAGAACAAAATACCATATATTTTAGATTTATTATTGTTTTTCTAAACACTACACCCTAAATTCTAAACCCTAAACCCTAAAACCCTAAACTCTAAACTCTAAACCCCTAGTCCAAACTCATCAAAGATTGATTAAAATTATTTTACAAAAAGTAAAATACATAAATTTATAATTTCTGTGATAAAATTTCACGTTTGGAAATTTAATTGGGAGGGAGAACCACTAGGCATTGCCACGTGGTCCTCCTGTCGTATTTAAAAATTTCTCGTCGACCAATCGGTAGCGTCTACTATTCATGCATCATCTTTTGTCTACAAATTAAAGATTTGTGATGATAATCGACTAAATTTCCGTGAGCTACAATTAATTAGTGATTTTTTTAATTATTGAGAAAGTTTTTTTTTTTATGGTGTTACTATTACACTACCAGAAAAGGGGTTATAGCCGACGATATGGGAAAACACGGCCGACGAAACAGTACTTCGTCGGCTATAAGGGGTCATAGCCGACGAATTACTATTTCGTCGGCCACATCGTCGGCTATAATATTATAGCCGACGAGGATGGTATTCGTCGGCTATAAGAGTTATAGCCGACGAAAAGTTTTTGGTTATAGCCGACGAGGAGGGTATTCGTCGGCTATAACTCTTATATCAGATCCATTCTGCAGCAGCGAGCTCATTCGTCGAAAACATTTCGAAAACGCTCTGAAATCGTCCAAAACCTCGGCCATAAGCTTGAAAGGTACGTATATTGCTGTGTGTGTTGATTTAGTTGGTTATATGCAGAGGTGTGTTAATTTAGAGTTTAATTAGAATAAATGTGTGATTAATTTGATATATATATATATATATATATATATATATGTTGAGATGAGATTATTAATGGGTTGATATATATGTTGGTTAGATAGAATTGAAGTTTTGTTGAAGATTAGTGATTGATTGTTGATTTATAGGTGATTTTAGATGAATTTGATGAAAAAATGTATATATATATTAATTAATTTAATTGTAATTAAAAATATATTGTTGGTATACATAAAAAATACATTGTGTTTAATTAATTAGGGAGATTGACGATGTTTTAATTAATTTAGGGATGCATGTGTATATATATATATATATATGTGTGTGTAATTAATGATGAATTTTTTAATTAATTAGTACGTACGTACGTACGTAGTACGTGCATATATACATATCTATATATAGCTATATTTATTTCTTGAATTTACAGGATGGACAAGAGTTGGATTACCCTTGGAAGATGGGATCAGGCGTATCATGATGGAGTTAGGAGTTTCCTGGATTTTGTGATGGCTAACTGTGGAGACACTACACTTCATTATTATCCGTGTAAAAAGTGCAAGTGTGCCACCCCACGACACCGGTTTTCCATAGAGACAGTGGAGCAACACCTTGCTAGATATGGATTTTGGGTCCTATACACTAATTGGATTTATCACGGTGAACCAGAGTTTGCGGGTCGTCATGATCATGGACAATTTGCCGAGAGAGGGAGTTCCTCCAATGATCCAACAACGAACTGGATCAACGATATGTTTCCTCGTGAGAGCGGTGTCTTTGAGGAAGCACCAGATGTGCAACTCCCTCCTCCGGAGATGGAGTGTTTCCCTGATATTGAGCCACTCGAGCCATTACCCCGATCTCCGGTCAACACAAGTGGTATGGAAAAGTACAACAACCTGATCGCATTGCAACAGACTCCGTTGTACCCCGGATGCAGTAAGACTGTCCTTGAATCTGTCATGGGAGTGATGAAGATCAAAACGGAGAACAAAGGCACTGTCAAATCGGTTGATGATTGGCTTCGGCTATGGGGTGGGGCGATGCCCCCCGGACATCGGCTTCCTACCAGTCATCATAAGGTGCGACATATCCTTAAAGATCTCGGCCTTTCCTACATCAAGATTCATGCATGCAGATACGATTGCGTTCTGTTTTACGGGGAAGGACTTGCAGATCTTGAATACTGCCCAGTATGCAATACAGAGCGGTATAAGTTCACTCCTAAAGGGAACAAGAAAGCTGTGAAGATACTTCGGTACTTCCCGCTAATTGATAGGCTTGAGCGGTTGTTCATGTGTGCTTTCACGGCCAAAGCTATGAGATGGTGGGCTGAGAGGAATGTGCCTGACGATGACACCCTTAGACATCCCGCCGACGGAGAGGCTTGGAAGAAGAATGTGTTGGAGTTTCCTGAATTTGCATCAGAGGTTCGAAATGTTTGGCTAGGGCTATCATCCGACGGTTTCAACCCTTTTGGCAAGAAAGAGCTTCAGTACAGTGTGTGGCCAATTATTTTGATTCCGTACAACTTTCCACCGTGGATGTGCATGAAGAAGGAATATAACATGCTCACATTGTTGATTCCAGGCCCAGGTTATCCGGGAAAGTGTCTCGATGTGTATTTGAGACCCGTAATTGAGGAGCTTCGGTACTTGAGTCTGAACGGTCACCTGGTCTACGACCGGTTCAAAAATGAGATGTTCCGGATGCATGCCATGCTTGTTGGCACGATCAGTGACTTTCCTGGGAGGGGTATGTTGTCGGGCAGCGTCACCAGGGGTTACAGGGCTTGTTCAGAGTGCATGATTGTTGGTTGCTTCAGTCCTCATTGCAGCAAGATTGTCCAGATGCGTCACCGTCGTTGGCTTCCGCATGACCATCCATTTAGGGACGATGCACAGGCTTTTGATGGGACTGAAGAAAGGGGCTGGGCACCCGAGCAATGGACAGGGGAGGAAATATTGGCAGTGTTGAATGAGTATGACTTTGGTCCACTTAGCAATCATCCCGATGTGTTGCGCACGATTCCAGAGAGGCCGGATCGGTATAGGTTCTGGTCACACAAGAGCATCTTATAGGAACTTCCTTATTGGGCCAGGTTGGCTACCAGATACTACCTGGATGTCATGCATATAGAGAAGAACGTGGGTGAAGCCGTGGTTGGCACAGTTTTGAATTGGGAGAAGAAAACAAAAGACACCCCCAAGGCACGCGTTGATCTGAGAAATATGGGACTGCGGGACCATTTGTGGTTGAGAGAGGGCCGGAGCAAAATGCCCCAAGCTCCTTACACCGTGACCAGGGACCAGAAACATGAAATCTTTGGATGGCTGAGTAATGTCAGGTAACTTTTTATTAATTAGGCATGTATTCCCTAAAGAATCCATCTGTTGTTGGACGACTATATATGCATGAAATCTAATTGTTGTTAATGGCTATGCAGGTATCCTTATGGCTATGCGGGTAACATAAGCAAGTGTGTTAACTACCGAGACAACAAGATGTACGGATTGAAGAGTCACGACTGCCATGTACTGCTTCAACGCCTCTTCCCTATTTTCATTCGAGCGTACTTAGAGGATGAAGTGGTTGAGCCGTTGGTGGCGTTGTCAAGATTCTTCTAGAAGTTATGCGCTAGAGAAGTTAGAAAATCAGACCTCATGAGAATGCATGAGGAAATCGTTTTTATCTTGTGCAAGTTCGAGAGGATATTTCCCCCAAACTTCTTTGACATCATGCCTCACAATTGTTGCTTACCGGTCCCGTACACTACACTTGGATGTATCCCATCGAAAGGTACATGTTATTCATAAATTTGATTTATACATGTTTTTAAATAAAAGTTGCATGCTCTTAACATGCACTTGTTAACCTTGCAGACAACTTGGAGACTACAAAAATATGTGCACAATAAATCTGCGCCTGAGGGGTGTATTGCTGAAGCTTACATTGCGCATGAGTGTGTAACGTACGCCAAGTTGTACTTGGGAGCGATGGAGGACCCCCCACAACATCCAAGTCGAGATGACCCCGAGTTCAACCTATCTATCGTCGCCAACTCTGTTGTACCATACGGAAGCTTCAAGAAGAAGGGGGTGGACAAGTTGCCTGACCATGAGGTAGGGATTGCCCACTGGTGGGTTCTAATAAACTGTCCGGAGGTACAATATTGGAAACGAACCCATCTTCACTGCAAGGAAGTTCGCAGTGATGTCGAGTACCACAACACGACGTTTGCAGACTATTTTCCACAATGGGTAAGTGTATATATATATATATATATATATATATATATATTATATGGCTTTCTTTTACAGTTCCCTATTCTTTAATCATAAACACACCAACTGATTTGAGTTATATTTTTCAGCTGATGCAAGTGGCTGCGAGGGGTGGTCATACAAATTACTCAGAGGAATTGAGGCTGTTGTCGATGAAGCCGATATCTTCCACAGTCCGCCCAATGTGTGATGTCAACGGCGTTAAGTATATATGTGAAGCTAGAGACGGGGAACGCAAAACACAGAATTGTGGGGTGATGGTCGATGGTGCAGAGGGGGGCGTGGATTTTTACGGTGTCCTACAGTCAGTTGTTGAACTCATTTATGGGAACCGCATGAAAGTCCACTTGTTCAAGTGTCGATGGTTTGATACTAGGTCGCACCGCATACGGATCGATCAGTACGGCATACTTTCGGTGAATACCGCCACTAGTGTGTATGAAGACGACCCCTTTGTTTTCGCCACAGCGGCCAAAAAGGTCTTTTATCTTGACGATCCATTGAACAAAGGCACGTGGAAGGTAGTTAACCATGTGTCTCAGCGAGACATATATAGTGCTACCACACTTGGTGTGAGCACAGAGTGTCAAGAAGCGACCGCATACCAAGAGCCGGACGCCGGCGACATTCCGGAATCCTCCACCATCCGCGATAATAATGTGACGCCGGGCAGAGTGGTTCGACTTCCTAGGGGTCAGGTGCCCATGTATGATGTTAATCTGAATCGTCTATATCAGGCAGACGATGACTCAGACGACGAGTACGAGCACCGGTTGCCAGATATGAACTACTATACTACGTCTGACTCAAGTGATGAGGATGATTCTGATTATCATCCTTAGTATACTGTTTATGTATGTATTTGTGTACGATGGTCCATGCATGTATGAATACATTTTTCGTCCTTAATTACCGTTTTCCGAGTTTATGGGAAATTGTATTGAATTGTTTGTGCGATGTTCAAGAATTTATCAGGTGAAATAGGCAATTTTCAGGCCCTAAATGGCAAATTTTCGGAAAGATAAGCATTATAGCCGACGAAATGGACCATACTTCGTCGGCTATAATGCCCATTCTGGGTAATTTAATATGCAAGTCGTCGGCTAGCGACAAAATGTTGAAGGTCGTCGGCTAAAGTATAGCCGACGGCCTGTATTTCGTCGGCTATAACCCCTGGCCCGGATGTTGACTGAAACCATTACGTAGACCCTTCAAATGCAAAAGTGTCGTGAAATAAGATACGACCGAAATATTGAAATACGTCTACGGTTGAAAAATGGGAAGATTCTGACAAAATCTGTGTGCCAAATGTTGCGGTTAGCTGTTTTTTACTTCCGTTTTCCTATGGGTAGCCTGACGTTCGGTAAATATTGTGAGGGAAATTTTTATACGATTAGTTGCGTCTCATCGATCTGAAACTATTCTCTGTTGAAGGTCAGGCCAAAAAACGTCATCTAGACGGGCCAATTTCCGTTTTAAAGCGTTTAGAGGTTTGACTTTGCAGTTTGACCGTACCGATCGAGCCTTTAACGTTGTCAGATGTAGTTGGAATTTTTTTCATACATGTATTTAATCTGAACGGTGATATCAGACGGTTGGAATAGATTTTCCAAACTTTTAGATTCGAATTCGTAAGATATGCACTAATGTTCCTTAACTTGTTTACTAAGTTTTTATGTGAATGTATAGTTTCAAGTAGTTACTATACGTAGACCCTTCAAATGCAAAAGTGTCGTGAAATAAGATACGACCGAAATATTGAAATACGCCTAGGGTTGAAAAATGGGAAGATTCCGACAAAATCTGTGTGCCGATTGTTGCGGTTAGCTGTTTTTTACTTCCGTTTTCCTATGGGTAGCCTGACGTTCGGTAAATATTGTGAGGGAAATTTTTATACGATTAGTTGCGTCTCATCGATCTGAAACTATTCTCTGTTGAAGGTCAGGCAAAAAACCGTCATCTAGACGGGCCAATTTCCATTTTAAAGCGTTTAGAGGTTTGACTTTGCAGTTTGACCGTACCGATCGAGCCTTTAACGTTGTCAGATGTAGTTGGAATTTTTTTCATACATGTATTTAATCTGAACGGTGATATCAGACGGTTGGAATAGATTTTCCAAACTTTTAGATTCGAATTCGGAAGATATGCACTAATGTTCCTTAACTTGTTTACTAAGTGTTTATGTGAATGTATAGTTTCAAGTAGTTACTATACGTAGACCCTTCAAATGCAAAAGTGTCGTGAAATAAGATACGACCGAAATATTGAAATACGCCTAGGGTTGAAAAATGGGAAGATTCCGACAAAATCTGTGTGCCGATTGTTGCGGTTAGCTGTTTTTTACTTCCGTTTTCCTATGGGTAGCCTGACGTTCGGTAAATATTTTGAGGGAAATTTTTATACGATTAGTTGCGTCTCATCGATCTGAAACTATTCTCTGTTGAAGGTCAGGCAAAAAAACGTCATCTAGACGGGCCAATTTCTGTTTTAAAGCGTCTAGAGGTTTGACTTTGTAGTTTGACCAAAGAATAGCCGACGACATACTGAACTTCGTCGGCTAAACTCTTGCGATCCGCGCCGTTTATTTGTCCGCCGTTGGATGGGCGAGATCTGACGGCTGCTGAGAGCGTGAAGTATAGCCGACGAGATTCATAATATAGCCGACGAGATTCATATTATAGGCGACGACATAACTACTTCGTCGGCTATAACCGGCCCGCAAAGCCCAACTTCGGCCCGGCCCGGATTTCAGGTCAGAGTATAGCCGACGAATTAAAATTAAATCGTCGGCTATACTATAGCCGACGAATTACAATTAAATCGTCGGCTATAGTCCACACTATAGGCGACGAAATCCATACTTCGTCGGCTATAACCGGCCCACAAAGCCCAACTTTGGCCCGGCCCGGATTTCGGGTCAGAGTATAGCCGACGAAATTCGTCGGCTATAACTATAGCCGACGAATTAAAATTAAATCGTCGGCTATAGTCCTTTGATTTAAACCGCAACAGAGGCGCCTCTCCCTCATTTTCTGCAATCGAAACCCTAGCTAATTTCCCCCCACCCGATCGACCGATCGACCCAGAAGATTACGACGCCGATCTGCTATCGCCGGCCCCACCCGACCCCTCCCCGCCCCGGCCCCCTCCTTCCCGAGCCCTCCCCGACTCGAAAACAACACCCGAACGGCAACGCCACAGCCTCCCCTAGCCGCCGTCGCCGCCGCACGTCACCACCTCCCCTAGCCGCACCACCATGTCAGGTAGTCCCTCTCTCCCTCATTTAGGGTTTTTGTTAATTTTGTGGAATTTTGTGGTTTTGTGGAATTTAGAGATTTTGTGAAATTTTATGGTTTTTGTGAAATTATGTGGAATTTAGAGTTGTTGTGCAATTTATGGAATGTTGTGGAATTTTTGTTGATTTTGTGGAATTTTGTGGAATTTTTAGGAGGATATATATATATATATATATATATATATATATATATATAATTAGGTATAAATATATTTATGTATATATATAATTAGGTATATATATATTTAATGAAGTTTTTTTATTTTGTTGTGAAATTTATGGAATTTTGTGGAAATTTTTTTAATGTTGTGGAATTTTTGTTAATTTTGTGTAATTTTTAGGAGGATATATATATATATATATATATATATATATTTCGGAATATATATATATAATTAGGTATAAATATATAATTAGGTATATATATATATTTAATGAAGTTTTTTATTTTTTTGTGAAATTTAAGGAATTTTGTGGGAATTTTTTTAATTTTGTGGATTTAACAAGATTTTTTAGGAGGATATACATATATATGTATATATCTATATATATATATTTCAGAATATATATATATATATATAATTAGGTATAAATATATTTAGGTATATATATAATTAGGTATATATACGTACATTGAATGAAGTTGTTAATTTTTTTGTGGAATTTTTGTGCAATTTATGGAATTTATATACTAATTGTGCAGGAAACCGCCGCGCTGTAGACCGATGGCTTGGCAGACGGACCGAGAGCGACCCCGACGCTCAGGCAGGAGCCAGCCGTGGGGGGAGCGGATCCAGCGGTCGTCGGGGTCTAGGCCGGCCTATGAGTCGACGAGAGGAGACGTTGATGGGATTGACCCCGAGCAATCCCCGTGGGGGCTCCTCGTATGAGTCGACGGGAGCGGGCCCTGACTCCAGTGTCGGAGGAGGACGCAGAGCCACCAGACCCCAGTGCACTTCAGCACTGTTCCAGGATCGGCAGCCGACCCCACCGCGCGCCGATCTGGACCCTCCAGAGATGCTCCCTGTCCCCCCACAGCGACAACGTCCACAGCTACGGGGCCCACCGTCAGGGGGAGCAGGCCCCTCAGGGTCCACGCCCCGTATGTCTCCGCCATCGGGGATGTACATGGTCCAGTTCCTCCCTGCCATCCCTGAGTACGACGCCAGGGGGAGGCAGATTTTGAGGCACGACCGGCCCCACGAGATTCCCTGGGAGGAGGCCTACGTCTACGCGCCTTTCGACTCAGAGGACTGCCGCGGCCTGTGGTGTGTTCGTGAGAAGGACAAGCAGTACAACGACGCAGGTAATTGGTTAGTTTAATTAATTATTTAGATTGTTTAATTAATTATTTAATTAGTTAGTTTAAATAATTATTTAACTATGTATTCATTTTAATTATGAAACAGGCGTCCTCGTCAATAAACCCGCGGGGACGAGACGGACCAGAGGGCCAGCGAACATGTCGACCCTGGAGAGGGAGCTCGCCGGTGGGATCAGGGAGATCCTGCCCGGTCCCGGTGCGGATGGACGCCCGATTGAGAGGAGAGACACCACCACCAAGTATATCAACGCGACGGGCATGCTCGTGCGGGACAGGGTCCCACTGTTGTGGCCCGACTGGGGCTCTGTGCCCGATGACATCAAGGCGCGAGTGTACAATGCACTGTCGGTGAGTTAAATCGTATTTTTATTATAGAAAATAAACATTTATGAATTCAGTCCTTATAATTATATAAAAATATTTTCTAATTAATTTATAATATTGCAGCAATGGTTTAGAGTCCATCCTACCTTGGACTGGTGGAGAGACGAGCAGCTGAAGAACAGGTTATGTGTTTCGCTTTTTTTTGTATAAATATATTTACTGGCAGTGTACGAATATATCTAACAGTTGTGTTTTGTTAATATAGGTACTCCGAGTGGAAGAACGAGCTGGCGACGCACTACAGGACGTACCATGTGGAGCAGCGCTTGGGGCGAGGTGCAACCCCCCACGAGTTCCGGTACAGGGAGTATGAGTGGCTATGGCTGGTAGCCTACTTCGGAAGCGACAGGGTCTCGGTAAGAAAATTTAGCCTCCTAGTATATAACTTTTTAATGTTATTTAATAATTAAATTATGTAGTTACTTAATTAAATTAATTAGTTAGTTAGTTAGTTATTAGTTATTAAATTAAGTTAGTTAGTTAGTTATATAGTTAGTTAGTTCGTTACTAAATTAAATTAAATTAAATTAAATTAGGTAGTTAGTAAGTTAGTTAGTTACTAAATTAAATTAGTTAGTTAAGTAGTTACTAATTAAATTAAATTAGTTAGTAACTAAATTAGTTAATAATTTTATTTTGGTTAGTTCCTAATATTTTAATTTAGTTACTAATTTATATTTGCGTTTATATGTTCGTTCTTATAATACAGAAAATCTCGAAGACGAACAACGACAACCGCAAGAGGAACGAGCACCCCCACCACGGCGGCGCCCACTCCTGGAGGCAGTGGGCAGAGATGGCGAGGAGGGACCGACCGCTGAGGCCGTTGTCGTGGATTCATGAGCAGATGTATCCGGGGCGTCCCGACCAAGTGGTAAGTATTCGCCCATATTCAATAAAAGTGTTTCATTAAACAAATTTATATATTTTTTTTATTAATTCATTTATTATATTTTCTTGTCAATTAGGCGGAAATAGATGCGGAGACCGACGCGATCACCTTCGGGAACGCGCGAGACACCCTGGGGGAAGGGGCGTCCGACGAGGCGATCGCGGAGTTTGCCTCCACGATCGACACCCTTGAGCCGCGCTTGGCCTCTCAGATCATGCACGCGGCGGTGGGGACGGGCAACAACTACTTCTACCAGAGAGGCCTAGGCGCGGCGGGAGATGGGGTTCTCAAGTACACGCCGGCCAATCCCAGCACGCAGCGTGCGGCTTCGACGAGAGGAGATTTGCAGACGCAGCTGCAGAGGACTCAGGCGGAGTTGGCGAGGGCGGTGGAGGCGCTCGAGCAGGCGGAGTTGGCGAGGACCGCGGAGGCTTCGGCGCAGCAGGCCAGAGACGCATCTGTGGCGGAGATGTACCGATGGATGCAGCTATCTTGGGAGGCCCAGCAGGCTGGACTCCAACCCCCGCCTCCGCCACAGATGCCCCAGTTCGTCGTCCCCACTCCCCACCCGCATCGGAGTACGCCAGGCGATCAGGATAGCCATAGCCACCGGAACTCGAACGATCCGGTCGACGACGCTACGCGTTTAGGGGGTGATGATGAGTAGATGACTAGTTAGCTAGGGGGTTAATTTGTACAGTAGGTAGGATATTAGGGATGGATTGATGTGGATATTTGTTGGATATTTGGATGTTTGTTTGTGGATTTTCTGCAGCCAAACCGAAGACGAAGTGAAATTGGGCCCGAGTTAAATTTTTAATTTTTTTAAAAATATTTAGGGGTTATAGCCGACGAAATGGGCCATATTTCGTCGGCTATACCCTCCCGGCTTCCGGAAAAAAAAAGCCGTTCCTGGTACCGGCGATTGTTATGGCCGACGATTAATTCGTCGGCTATGCCGGACGTATAGCCGACGACACTATCGTCGGCTATGCCGGAGTATAGCCGACGATAGTGTCGTCGGCTATACTTCCGGGTTAGGGGCAATTACGTAATTGTTGAAGCCGACGATCCTGTCGTCGGCAATGTTCGAAGTATAGCCGACGACGCTTTATTCGTCGGCTATACCGCGTGTTTTATAAGCCGACGACTTACCCTCAGTGTCGTCGGCTATACTATAGCCGACGGAGCATTCCCGACGAGATAATAGCCGACGAAGTATCGTCGGCTATGACTGTAGCCGACGATTTAATGAAAAAGGCCGACGAGATGGCGTCGTCGGCTATAGCCCCTTTTCTGGTAGTGTTAGCACATCCAAAATCTCTATTCATCATACACCTTTTTATATATATAGTCTATTTTTGAAATTGGATATGTGAATAGAGAAAAATGATGTATAAGTTAATAATATCATTATTCATTAAAACAATATATTGAGTGTGCGGGTAGAGATTTTGATTGTGTTAATAGCACTACCCTTATTTTATGTTTTCAAAAAATAGAAAATTAAGAAACATAGCTAGACTGTGTACTTAATCAAGCGAGCTCGATCGATCTTGATCCCCTTATATTATCATCTTGTATGAGTTTATGTCATGCATACTTAATTAAGCAAGTGTTTACTATTTAATAACGATAGTCAGACGGTAGACGTAAATATCTAACGCGTCAACTAAGACCGGTATTATATTAATAGTAACTTACACAGTAGCACCCGACTAAATTTAAAAACACAAATAACTCACTTTCAATAATTTTAAATAAAAAAGGACACAAGTCTTGTCCAAAATTGAGTGGATCTAAAACTGATTGAAGAATTGAGGCTGAAATGCCTAAAATACCACTGATTTCGCTAAAATTATCATATTGCCACTCCACTAACTGAAAAGTTTCTCTCTTTTTGAGTTACTTGCGGCAAATTCAAGTTTTTCGGCCAAACCGTCGACAATTTGGAGATGATTCAAATTACAAATTTTTTTTTATCTCATGAGCTTTCATTTGAGTATAATGTTGCATATATTTTGAAAAATTTTGAAATTTCGAATTTCAACCACAATGAGGGTTCACAGTAGCAACTTGTCTAGGGTTGACAGTAGCAGCAATGTTTAAGGTCGGCAACAACATCTAAGTTCACGGTCGACAATAGCAGTTAGTTTCTCTATCGACAATAGCATCTAGTTTTTCTATTGACAATAGCAGTTAGCTTCTCTATCCACAGTAGCAGCCTTTATGTCGACAATAGCAGCTTTAAAATTTTGTAGTAGCAGCAATTAAGACTGAATACAAGTGTGAATATTAAAAAGGGCAAAAGAGTAAAATTTTAGTGACAACTAGCAGCTTGACAACACATTATACTGATTTGTAATTTAATCTTAATTTGTATTAAAAATATGGTAGGTGACCTATTTATTAATTAAATAGTTGTCAGGTATTTTTATGTTGTTTGTTATATTTATTTCTTCCACAATAATCGAGTAAAACGAGTACAGCTAGGTTCACGTTAGTTAAGCATGTGTTGAGCTACCTCATACCCTCATATAGTGGGTGTAAACCATCCTGTACCCAATCTCCATGTGCAGATCTACCCAATGATTTAACTCTTAATTATTAAAAGAAAAAAAAAATTCGAGCCAAATTCCTTCAAACCAAGCCTCTTTTAGCAAAATCTGATCGATCAAACCAAAGCACTGCCATTTTCTTCTATTCTTCTGTAATATTAGGCTAATCTTGTTTTCTTACCCAGCGATTGAATAGTAAATATTATCAATTTAAAATGCTAATCCCGTCCCGTCCCGATCCCGTTCTAAAACGACGGGACATGACCGGGATTAGCTCAATAAATCTCGTCCCGTCCCGCAGAAATAAATAAATAAAATTAATTATATTATATATATTCAGCTAAGATCTCAGCCGTTGTATTCAGCTAAACTCTCTCAGCCGTTGATTTTTAGCAAAGATCACTCTCCCATTCTCGTCTCTCAGCCTCTCCCAAGTTCCCAACTCTCCACTTCCTCGATCTAGGGTTATGAGTTTGGAGATTTAGGGTTCTGTATCCTGACTATCTGCTCCGCCCGATCATCCGTCCTCCGAGCCCGGCGGCCTCGGCTTCGTCTCCTGGAGATCATCCGTCCTCCGAGCCCGTCAAGTCCTCGGCCTCGGCTTCGTCTCCGAGCCCTTCAAGTCCTCGTCCTCCGAGCTCATCCGGCTTCCTCCCATTCCAAAGCGGAAGAAAAGATCCTCCACAGCTGATTCAGAGTTGGAATTTGAAGCAGAGGTAAGAATTTGATTAGTGAGAAAAAGTTTCCAGATTCACAATTAGGTTTTCTTCTTTCTCCATCTCTCTCTGTTTTTTTTTTCAAGCTCTTGCACCACACCCAATTCCATATAGTTGAGTTCTGAACCAAAGTTTGAAGCTTTGGTTTGGATTTGGTGGCAAAGTTTGAGTCTTTGGTGAGAAAGTTTGAGTCTTTGGATCACAGATCGAATTTGGGTGGATTTAGAGGTGTTCTGATGGTTTTGTGAAGGGTTTGGCCGTTTGGGTTTCAACAGACTTGTATTTGAAGGGTCCTCTGCTCAGATGTGGAGGATCCTGTTTTATTAAGCAATACTTTTATATCAGTTATACTAACTGAACTGCAATACTAATTGCAGAAAACGAAGGTTAATTGGAGAAGAAGTTTGTTGCTCGGTGATTGATGGCTAGAGGGAAGAAGCTTGTTGCTCGGCGATTGAATTGGAGTAAACCATTAAAGGCTTGAAGCAGAGAACAATGAAACAAATACACAGATTTGCAACGCTGTGGCTCTTGCTGGACTTTTGAATACAATTCTAGTTATTCCTCGCTTTGAATTCAATAGTGTTTGGAGAGATCGAAGGTAAAAGTATTTATATTTGCTCAAATTCCAATTCCTGAACTTAATATTGTTGTTTGAATGAGGAAAATTTATGAGTTTGACTAACGTGCTTCATTTATCTTGTCAACAAACTGGATGATCATGTCTAACTAACTCCAGCATGTTCGTATTACAAACTGGATGTTCATTATACCTCCTCTGTCCAGTACCCCTTGATGATATCATGTATTGATTATATACTATCGTGTATTGCAGACCCTGTATTGATAATATCTCCCGGAACAAATGTAGTTTAGTTTCAATTATTAAGTAATTCTGTTTTGGTCATGGGATCCCATTTTGGTCCCGGTCCCGTCCCGATCCCATACAGGATCCCGGGCCTGCAGGATCATTTTTTAAAAAGCCTAATCCCGTCCCGTTTCAAATCTCACGGGACAGGACCGGGATCAGGTGAGTCCCAGCCCGTCCCGGCCCATGCCTAGCCCTACTTTGTTTTCTCTTCATACTTACAATTTGGGTTTGCCTTTCTATTCAGTAATTGAAATTGATACATTTTGAAATCATAATTTAGAATTCTAAAAGCCTTGTGATTTTTTGTTCTTCACACTTTGAATTCATACTTTTCAATATTCTGAATTTCGCGGGTATGAGGGAATAACAATATATTTAAAGAGAGAATGACCATTTAGTCAAAAATTGGTTACAGTTTCTTTTGACAACACAAATGAAGTTGTGAGGCTGATTTTAAATGCTGAGACAGAGGTTCGAAAATTCAAGACAACGCTCCAAGGGACTCAAAGTCTGCTGGAGGATGCTGAAAATAAGAAGCAAGTGGATGCCATGGTGCAAAACTGGTTGGATAAGCTCAATGATGTGTCGTACGAGATGGTTGACGTGCTAGATGACTGGAACACTGGAACACTGGAATTCTGAAACAAAAAGCAACAGGAGTTCCTATTGAGAAAAAGAAATAGCCATTTACTAAACAGTACCCGACCAAATTTGAATATACAGAAAACTCACCCAAATTTCGTTTATTACAACGTAGGACACCAAATAGTAATTTTTTATTTTTTATTTTTATTTTTTACCTCAGTAGCACTAGACCTCAGTAACACTAGACCTCAACACCTTATGTTTCTATTCTTTTTCAGCCTTTTCTATCCACTTTGTGGTGGCAAGCGTACCATCTATCTCTTGCCTTTCTAAGGCTTTGAAAAAGTCACAATTATCTGAAGAGGGATGATTATAGCTTGTGACCCTTATTTTTTCCCCACTAGCCAGGAGAGTGGTGTACTGGTCTCTTTGGACTAGCTTCTTTATGAGGTTTAACGCCATTGCCTTCATCCATGGTATGCTCTGATTTGGAGATCCATTGTTTATGGAAGACTTGTTTCCATGAGTGCAACCTTGGACTATTCTCACATAATGGTATGGAGAGATGTAACTCTTCTGTCCTGCTTCAGTAGTCCATTCTGGAGGGGTTGAGATGAATTTAAGTCTTAAGACGCATCCTTCTGGTCTGATATTTTTAACAGCATCATAAATTTTCTCAGGAAGACCTTCTAAGTCTTTGTTAGTTTTGGTCCAAAGATTACGAACAAAATCATTCTCTATTAACCATAGCTTATTCTTTTGAGGATGTTCTGCTAGAATATCAACTATATATTTCCCGTAGTAGGGACCTGCTACTGCTGATAGCGTTGGTTGTAATGCTTTTCTATTTTTAAAATCTCCTAAGAGATTATGAAAATGGAACCTATATAGCTCTAATAAGGCTATTACCGGAATTTTTGCACTTTCAGGATTTTCAAGATAAGGAATTTTGATGGCATTTTCAGGTTTTTGTTCTCTTTTTCTTTCGTCTGGGCTTGAGAGTTCTTGTCCTAACGCCTCTAAAGCTTGAAGCACAAGGGCTTCATTCTGATTTCTAGAGGCAGTCAGGAGATTGTCCATAATAACCTTCTGATTAAATTGAAGATCTTTACTAGTTCTGAAAACTGGCATTTCATAGATCCTCATTGGATGATTGAATATCATGGTCATTCCGGTCACCACTGGTTGTTTTTTCTTGTATGATACTATCCTGTCATAACTTGGTTTCTCTGTTTGAAAGGGCCTGATTGGCTTTCTTAGGATTCTATCCCATGCATTTTCATTTCTGAGATACTACAGAAACTCGTTTAAGAGTTTTTTCTTCTCCTCTACTTGCATCTCATCTTGCGAAGAGACTTTGGATTGACCATTTTGATATTCACCCCATTCTGCTGGGTCTGTATGAATTCTTTCTGAGGCTTTGCTTGATTCTGCAGGGGAATACGATACTATGTACTGATATCCAGGTCCATCATGTAGAGGGCCTACAGTTTTATCTCCGCTCTTGTATCTCTCCCACATAGCTTTCTCTTTTGTTCTTGATTCTCTGTCTTCAGGCACTGATTTTTCTCTTAGCCTAAGGTCTGGCTTTCTCCTTTCTTCAAGTTCCGGCTCTGGTCTTCTGCTTCTTGGATTTCTACATTCATCTCTTTCGAAATTTGCCATCTCTCTTGTTAGAGCATCAGACAGATAATTAAGTCAAAACTACTCCTGCCCAGTAATATAATCATTTGCATCAGTCTGCAAAATAATTAAGTCACCTTCTTCAGGTAACTGCAAAGGAGGGAGATTCTTTGTGAGTTATTTGATTTTCTTAACAGTGTTGCTATCATCCGTTGTAAAAGACCATTTTCTCTTTGAGCTTGTTTTTGGAGAGTGATAGGAGCACAATGTGCGACGATATTAATATGTTTATGCCCTCGTTTATGCTTTGGTTAACCCTTATTTATCTAAGATAGAGTCATAATTTAGTTTAGTGTCAATTCGGTAGAGTTATGGAAAAATGTGCTTAATAATCAGGAAAATGACTAAGTATAGAAATCTGAGAAAATAATGCAAAATATGTTTTTTTTCGTGATTTTGAGACTTGTGCTAAACTGACCTATCCTTGCCGATATGAGCTACTTTGGCTCACGATGACCACATGCAATATACACACATGGTGAAAAGTCTAGGCTATGGACTATAAACACAAAGCGCTACTTGGGAGGCAACCCAATTCGATCAAAGAAAAGTGAAGGAGTCATCACCGAGAGTTTGAAATTTCTTAAACCTTCTCCTTTTCTTTGGTTTGTGATGATATGTTGGAATGTGTTAGACAATTGCATGCTTAGGAAATTCGTTGATATAGATTTGTGTTTACATTGAGGACAATGTAATTTTCTAAGTGTGGGGTGGGATAACATATTCCGTTTATGTTTTTGTGTGCTTAGTATAGAAAAGAAAAATTCAGAAAATTGTTCCATAAAAATAGAGTGTTTAAATTGTTTGTTTCGAGTCTTAGGATGCCCTTAAATTGTCAATGATGTTATTTCTCCTCTTTGCATACATAGATGATAGTTGTGCACACAATTAAAATTGCGAGTTTCATAGATTATGTGCATTGGTAGGAGCATGTAGGACTTGTTGATTAACCAAGCATGCATGTTTTAGCTAGTTTGTTTCCATAATAACCTATGTGAGCTTTAGAGCCAATTGCTTTCTTCTTGAGTGCTTAAAAAGATCAAAATCGATAGACATATAGGAAGCATGAAACCTCATTATTCTTTGATTATTCGATGACTCTATGCGATAGCTTTTTGATGGACTCTATAATTGCTAGAACTCGCTCTTGAGATTTTTGAAACTTGATAGTCATTAAAATTGCCTTGATTTTGAAAAGGATTGAAAACGTTATATTAGGATCACCACCATTGCCAAATAAAGCATGTGCCCTATTTGTGCCCGTCGTGGGACTCCTTAGAAAACCCCCTTTGAGCTTACATTGAGCCTTTTCTTTCATCACCCTCATAAAAATTCTTATGCTTAGAATAGTTATATCCTAACCCTTGTCCTCGCGAGACTTGGCAAAAGTTTGAAATCGATTTGGAGTTTTGATATAGAATGATGAAGAAGAACAAGTGTGGGGTAGACTTAGCCGAAAAATTGTATGAAATTGTATGTTGCCGTGCCCAAAAGAAAAGAGAAAAGAAATGATGAAATCGGACAGAAAAAGAAAAGAAAAGAAAAACATGAAGTCCGAAAGAAAAAGAAAAGAAGCTAGGGCACTGTTTTGATTGAAAAAACAATTTGCTAAGTCCTATCCTTGAAAATGTTGTGAGCTTGGAGTTTAGTTTGTAATTGAAGGTCTAGCATTATTAAATTTTGATATTTGTCCATGATTATGATGTTTCGGGAAGTAAAAAATGAAGAAAGGGTCCAACAAGATAATATTCGATCCTTGGAATGAAGCCATAAGGAGGATCAAGAATTGCCAAATCTTGGTGACGTTTCTAAGCACCACTTATCCTACAATTCCTAACTTGTATTGCCGAGCCCCATTCCTACCTTGTATTGTCGAGCCCCATATTTTTATTCCCTTATAATGTTTTCATGATTCTTAAGATGGCATACTTTGATTTGTAGAGATTTTCTCAAGAGTTGAGCATATGGTTTTCGTCCAATCGTGCATATAGTTGTCATATGAGGTTTTTCCTTTAAATTCTATTCACAAAGTGCTTTTGTTTCATGACATATGCAAGTTACTCTTCGTAATTCATATATCTTTCTCTTGCATATACTAATGAGTGAATAGCCATGCCTCGAGAGAAAAGAAGAGAGTATGCCTTGCGAGGAGGATCGTATTAGTTTAACATGTCTTCATGCTGACTTTTTGCTCTTACATGTTCATATTGATGTCACATGTTCATGAAGCTTGAAATTTTCGTACCTAGCATTCTCATGCATCAACTTGAAAGCTATGTGTAATACGAGCCAGAGACAAATTGTTAGGGACAATAGTTTGTTTGGAGTCTTAGTTTTATTTAGTTTTGCTAAGGGACTAGGAAAGGATAAGTGTGGGGTAGTTGATATGAGCACAATGTGCGACGATATTAATATGTTTATGCTCTCGTTTATGCTTTGTTTAACCCTTATTTATCTAAGATAGAGTCATATTTTATTTTAGTGTCAATTCGGTAGAGTTTTGAAAAAATGTGCTTAATAATCAGGAAAATGACCAAGAATAGAAATCTGAGGAAATAATGTAAAATATGTTTTTTTCGTGATTTTGAGACTTGTGCTAAACTGACCTATTCTTTTCCAAATTTGATGAAATTTAATATACAAATAGTTAGCAAGCTAAAGTATATCTTAACAAAATTTCAGAACAATCGGAGCTCGGGAAGTCACCCAAAAGATGGCTGCAACTTGGCGGTTTGAACAAAGATCACCAGGGACTACCAGGATTTTCCTGGGATTGTGTTCTGACTTCCGAAATTTTTGTATGACGCATCGCTTAGAACCAGAAACTTTTCCATACACCGTTGGAAAGCTCTACAAGTCTAGTTTCTCTGGGACTTAGAATCGCATCAATCGGAACTCTGAGGAGGAAGTTATGCCGGATTTACTGGAGCAAGGTCATTCTGCCGGGAAAACCAATACTTTCCCGGTTGCATCAGGATAACTCTCTTTTGGATTTTTGGGAGCATGGATCAGATATAATGAACCTAAAGACTTGTTGGATATGTCCATGCTATATCATTGATGCCGATTGAAGTCCAAGTTCAGAATTGAAGTCCAAGAATGCATAGCTTTGCCGGTAAGGAAACATAAACCAACTAGGAAAATGAATTCTCATTCCTTGTGTTGCCGGAAAAACCCTAGACTCTTCCCTATATAAAGCCAATGAAATTTCAGAATAAGGCATCTCATCTCAAGGGCAAGTACTAGCCAAAAACTCTACCAAGTCTCACAAACACCAAACCTCAAACACTTAGCCAAAAACCATCTCCACCACCACCCGAAATTCTGCCTTGTTCTTGCTTCCTGCCGAGCATCCAAGCAGCAGCCGCACCTTCTTCACCACACGATTGAGGAGTCTTCAAGGTTCTAAAAGTGTGATCCATTCCCTCTATGGCTTTTGTATATGTTCTAGTTTGGTTGTGTTGTGTGAATTCGATTCGATTCTTGGTTTTTATTGAACTTTTATGTAAACCGATTGTATGATTGAAGTTTATTTCGTGGTTTTGTAAATTTAACTTGTGGATTTTGTATGTTGAATAATTAGAGCAGTGGTATTAGAAGCATGTTTAGGATTTAAATTGGTTAGTAATCTAAGGTGAGGGCATGCAAATCGATACTTGGTGTTAGGTTTAATCAGCTAGAGTAATTACAAATTAGATGGACCTGACGGACTCTATGATTTGTGTTATTCACTTAGGGTTATTAATCTTAGAACTTGCATGCTAAATGAGATGATTGACAACCTTACTTGTTTACACGTGTTCGATTTAAGACTCTTGTGCTTTAAATGTTAAGTCTTGACCGGATTAGCATAAAATCTTTAGGGCTAGAACGGAAGTTTGTTCTAAAGAACTTGAGGAGTCTAGTAACTAGGTACATAGCGGAAGCTCTAGTTATGATCGAAACTAATTTGAGTCTTGAACGTGCTAAATACTTGTTTCTTATTTTCTTGCATGAGAATATATTTGTTAAAGAGTCTTTTTGTGAACTACTTGGTGTGAGAGATCACTTGTATATAGTAAATTAGGTTTTAAATTTCGTGTCCATTAGCTTTAGGGCAGCCTTGCTGCCGACTCTATCATTCCCCTAAAAGTGACGATTTAATTGTAAATATGTGAATATCTTGTCTAACATTATCATCTTTCAGGTACCCTTAATCCCCGGCTTAGAACGATCCCTACTTATCATATACTACTAACGTTTCTTGTAGGGTTATTATTTGTGTGAGCCTCGCGGTTCACATCAGAGAGAGGAGAGCAGTAAGGCCACTCACTTGAGGAATAAAATCTCTCGCAAAGTTAACAACTCCCAAAACTCTCTGAAGAGATTTTGCATTTGGGATATTGTCAGGGAACTGGCTAGCTAATTTTCTTCACAATATGTTCCTGAAGACGAATTTCTCCATCTTTGACATGTATGCCAAGAAAATCTATTTCTCCTTTTATGAGATGAATTTTTTTTTGTCCAAGAATGATTCCTTTCTGGACCATAATCTTGCAAATTTGCTCAAGATGTCTCAGATGTTCGTTCATAGTTTTAGAGAAGACAAGAATGTCATCAATGTAAACTATGCAAAAATCTGAATATGGCTTTAAAATATTATCCATCTTTCGTTGAAAGATAGATGGTGCTCGTTTGAGTCCAAATGGCATTACTAACCATTCGTAATGTCCTTGAGGAGTTCCGAATGCTGTTAAAGTAATGGAATCGGGTGCATCCTGACTTGCCAAAAGTCTGCCTTTGTATCAAACTTTGAGAAGATTTTAGCTCATTTCAATCTATTAATGAGGACTCTTACTTGTGCAATCTGATAGCCATCTTTGACTGTTTTCTTATTGACATCACGATAGTCTATCACCATTCTTGCTTTTCCTCTTAATTGCTCTGCATGGTTTCTACCTAAGAATGCTGGAGTATGATGAGGGTTATCTGAGGGTCTAATTAGTCTCTTTTCAAGCAATTCTTGAATTTGACTTTCCATTTCTTTTCTATCCTCATCTCTATAATGAGGAATGGCTTTGACATGACATATTGCATTAGCATCATGCATTCTTAACTGAAAAAATATACCGGGTCTCTTTCCCAGTATAGCTGGGGATCCTCACTGATTATAGCTTTCAGTAGGTTTTCTATTTCAACAAGATTTGGAACTTTCTTTTGTTCTATCTTGTTAACGTATACTTTTAAATTGTGCTCTTTGATGAATTCTTCTTCACCATCGGAACTTTCTGAATCTTGAGGTTCTACTTCTGATTCTGGGTCTTGTGAACTCGTTGGTTCATTTCGTATGATTTCTTGGTGTTTCTGCACAAACCCGTAGGCCTGTTAGAGACAGATGAATCCAAGCGTGATCTCCCGTAAACTTGCTTACTAAGGGGAATACCGGGCGGGCCGGTCTTCTCCTCTCCGATGCCTAAGTTAGTATAGTTGGAATAGATATAATTTAAGCACGTATATAAGCGGTAGGAAGGATCAGTTACCTATTAATGAGGGTAGTTGAGGCCCTTATATAGGTGGCCAGGAGTGAGGTCTGGCCTTACTCTTCGATGTGGGACTGGTTTCCTTCTGTTTGCATACCAAAGGGCAGCTTTGGTGACCTCTTTGGCAGGCAGGCGCCCCCGGTCCCCGGGCCCCTGGTAGCAGGATAGACTGCTGAGTCCCGAGGCCGGGTGCTGGTGATCCGGTCCCGGGCCTCGGGCCGGCCCCTGGTACACTAGCTGCGGGTCTGTGGGCCTGCTGTAGCCCCTCTGTGGCTACTGTCAACAAGTCCCCCAAGTTCCCGGTCAAGTGCAATCTTGAATGGGGACTTAAACTGTCTTGCCCTTGTCCCGCAGACCCGCAGGGTTACCAACCCAACGGTGTCCAGTCCCCTAAGTCTGCTTTGAAGATTGGGCGTGATCGGGGGGAGTACCTGTTACCGATGATGTGCAACAGTTTATGAGTATGTTTGCAATATAAGTACTAGTGCTCAAGTGTTGTAGTGCTATGAGCATGGAGCGGGGTGAAACCCGGAGAGTGCATGAGATGATAGTGGGGCGTTGAAATCCGCCATGTAATAGATGTGTGCATGAAATGATTATGGGGCGTTGAAATCCGCCATGCAATAGATGTGTGCATGGAATGATAATGGGGCGTTGAAATCCGCCATGCAATAGATTTGTGCATGGAACCTGGACCCCGCGTTCTGCCATATCAGAGCGAGCCGGAGAGCATGGGATCTCGACCGGGCGTTCTGCCATATCGAGACGAGTCCCCCAAGTGAACTTGTGCACTATACCTCGACCAGGCGTTCTGCCATATCGAGACGAGTCGGAGAGTATGGGACCTCGACCGGGCGTTCTGCCATATCGAGACGAGTCCCCCAAGTGAACTTGTTCACTAGACCTCGACCGGGCGTTCTGCCATATCGAGACGAGTCGGAGAGTATGGGACCTCGACCGGGCGTTCTGCCATATCGAGACGAGTCCATATTGCTAGGCTGCGGGGAGGTGGCCCCGGTGTTGCGGTCTGCTGAGGCACCGGTCAACACTTGCTAGTTCTTCTCAGCTTGTGTTGGAATAAGTGTTGAGGTAATGGGGTGGCGTTGAGGTGACAAGTCTCGCCGTGGAGCCCCACATTGATCGCAGTTCAGTGCGATGCAGGGTTTTTATCCTGCTGGACAAGAGTACATGTGTTAGATGTAAACTCACCCGGGTGTATAAAGCCCATGCCGGTCGAATGTTCGCATAACCGGGGTCATGCCATGGAGTCGGGTGGATCTCGACCGGGCGTTCTGCCATATCGAGACGAGTCCCCCAGTGAGATGCCATGGGGCCGGGTGGATCTCGTACCCGGAAAAATGCTCTCGAGCCGGTTGGATGATCATAACCGGTGAGATGGTCTCGAGTCGGTTGAATGTTACCTAACCGGTGAGATGCCATGCAGCCGGTTGAATGATACATAACCGTGAACTGCCATGGTACCGGATGGATGGCTCATACCCGGAACAATGCTCTCGAGGCGGTTGAAAAATTATAACCGGTGAGAGGTCTTCAAGCCGGTTGAAAGATCAAAACCGGTGACTTGCAGTGAAGATGCCATGCAGCCGGTTGAATGATACCTAACCGTGAACTGCCATGGTACCGGATGGATGGCTCATACCTGGAACAATGCTCTCGAGGTGGTTCAAGCCGGTTGAAAGATCATAACCGGTGACTTGCAGTGAAGATGCCATGCAGCCGGTTGAATGATACCTAACCGTGAACTGCCATGGTACCGGATGGATGGCTCATACCCGGAACAATGCTCTCGAGGCGGTTCAAGCCGGTTGAAAGATCATAACCGGTGACTTGCAGTGAAGATGCCATGCAGCCGGTTGAATGATACCTAACCGTGAACTGCCATGCGGCCATGGAGCTTGGGGAAGTGTGGGGGGGGGGGGGCCTGACGCCTCGGTTCCCGCTCCTAACTCCCTTACCTGTCGCCAGCAGGCGGGACAAGTGGCTGACATGCATTTAAGGAGGAAGTTCGTCAGTCCCATCAGTTATGATGGCGTGGGAAGTTTACTAATACTGGGACACGTGCTGGTAGGGAGCGGTCTGAGATGGAGGGTCTGGATTCGCGGGCGTTTGAGTTGCTCTGATTGCGTGTTTTAGGGGGATTACAAGCGCCTAGGGCACCGGACCTCTCTATAAAAAGGCCTCCTCTGCCTTCTTAAGTTCTGTTTTGCTCCTTGCTCAGAGAGAATAAGAGAAAGAGAGAAATCCGGCAAAAGCTCTGTGGAGGTGCCCCTCGACATCCGTTGCCTCAAGTGCTCTTTTACTCTTTTCCTACCATTGCTCGCTGCTTTCGCAGGGCGGACTTTCCTCGGTTGAGCATACTAATCGGTAAGTTCTTGCTTTCTTTGTCTGGTGTTGTTCTTGTTTTTCTTTTCGGTGTTTTTGCGGCGGGGGGAGGGGATCTCTGTTGCCGACTGAGTTGTTTTAAGCGGAGCGTCTGCGGTAAACTTGGGGAGGGGCCGCAGAGGGCGCTGTTCTAGCCTGTTGCTGACCAGCGCTAGGGTTTTTTTTTCTTCCCCTTAGGTTAAAAATGTCTTCTGCAAGTTCTGATGAGGCTTCCGAATCGGCCGTTAGGCGTCCCGTCGTGGACGATGAGGAGAGACTGGGGGACTGGCTCGGTTCGGAATCCCCAGAGTCTGAAGCCGCTGACCGCTCCCGGAGCGGGGCTTCGTCTTCCGGGTCCTTAGGATCTGAGGAAATACCGCACGGGGTGCGCCATCGGGAGAGGGAAAGGTGTCGTGGTGTGTGATGAGCCGGAGGGTAGCATGAACCCCTGAGAGATTGCTGCGTTCCGGGAGACGTGGAGTATCCCGGATGAGCTGGCGCTACGGCCACTGAATCCTTGAGAGTCAGCCTGTAACCCGGAGGCAGGTTGGGTTGCCGTGCATCTAGACCAGTTTCCCCACGGGTTTTCGCTCCCGCTGCCAGACTTCGTGCAGTACATGCTCAGCGCACTGCAAGTGTCTCCCGCGCAGCTTCCAGGGCTCCAGTGGAGGCGACTGCTGAGCCTCAGCTGCCTGTACGAGTTGTCCGGGATGAGTATGCCAACGGTAAACGAATTCCGGGCACTGTACAGGTTATCATACTCGAAGAAGCGAGGGTCCCGGGGTTGTCTGTCCTTCAGCGCCCGGTGCTTTCAACCTATCATCACCAATGTACCTTCTTAGGTGGATAACAGCTGGAGGAAGAAGGTGGTGATGGCGGGCGGGAAGTGGCAGAAGAGGAGGAAGATGTACCGGGTTCCTGGTGCCTTCCAGCCCCCTGGGGATCAATCGTTCGAGCTATCCGAGTTGGAGCAGGAGAGGATCACGACCATACTCGGATGTTGGGACGATCTCGAATGGAGCTCTTACAACTTCATCCTGCGGGAAGTGTTGGAGTATTGCTGTCTCGGGCGAGATCCCGGTGTGTAGCAAGTCCTAGCGGTGATACTTTTGCTAACTGTTTTAAATACTAACCTTTGCTCGTCCTGCATGTGCATCTTCCCGGGCGGTCATCAAACCCGACACCACCCTATCCATGGACGGTGAAGACCTTCTCGCGAGGCTGAAGGAGAAAGGCGAGGTCGTTTCGAGGACCTCGGTGGACGAGGAGTCCGGTCGGCTTACGGTTCATCCCGAACCGAGGGCCATGGATGTTGAGGATGACGTCTATGGCCTGAGGCATGTGAAGAGCCACCCTGCTGCGCCCAAGGCGGGACTCGGCAAGGGGAAGACTACCGGGGGGGCCACTAAAGATTCCCGGTGGAGTGAGCCGGATCCCGCACAGGCCGGGGTCAGTCCCGCTCGTCACCCGGGTCACCCGATCAGGCGCACAATCTTCTTCGCCGGACGGCCAGGGTGAGAAGAGGCGGAGGGTCATGGACTTTCCTCCCTCCACACTGGTGACGCTGACCGGCGGGTCGTCCGGTGAGAATCTGGCCAAACGGCTCAAGGTAACCAGCGGTGCACCGAGTTCCGCTGGGAAAAAGGCTGCCGCTGCCCGGCAGAGTAGCCCCGTGCCTGCGGAGGCACAGAGGGGAAGCCCGGAGAGTGCACTCGCCCAGCAGCTGGCGGCAGACTTGGCCGGCCTTGGTCTGGACAGACCTGGGGTCACCGGAGCCTTGGCGGGCGGGAAGCGCCAAAAGTTCAAGGAGTCGGTCCTGCAGGTAAGAATTTCCTAGTGCCATTGCACCGCTCGTAACTCATTTCCTTTGTTGCTTGCTTAATTGGTTCTTTGTTGTTATACAGTTGTTGTACAATCTGTACCAGCCGGATCCGAGGGAGGGGCTGAAGAGGCAGGTGGCCGAGCTGACAGAAGCCCGAGAGCGGTTGGAAGCAGAGAAGTCCCGGCTGGAGCGGGAGAAGGCCAGATTGGAGGAGAGGGCCAAGAAGCAGGTGGCCAAGCTGGAGGAGCAGGTCCGGAGCCTGGAGAAGGAGAAGGAGCTGGCTTGGGAGGAGAGGGCCGAACTGGAGGCCAAGGTGGACGAGCTCCAGGTGTGAGCTGCCGCTGTGCGCGCCGCCTCTGCCGCTGCAGCCGGGGAAGAGGACCTGGAACTCTACGAGCGGGTTGTTCTCAAATACCATGAGAGCGATCAGTTCCTTAGGTTCCTGGAGAAGGCCAGGGAATCGGGCATCGCGGACGCGTACACGGAATGGGAGCAGAAGGGGTACCTGGATACTGCCCGGATGCCGAAGGCCACTGATGAGGATATCCATGAGCAGTCGGCGGAGGAGCAACCGGAAGGGGAGGGTGGACCTCAGATTGCTGAAGGCGCGGCTACTTCATCCGGAGAGGCTGGCGGATTGCCCGCTGAGGGGGGAGGCGTAGCTCCTTAGGATTTTGCCCTTGCTCTTTTTTGTAAACTTGCCGGAACGGTTTCTGCTTGTATTATCCCTTGACTATGAATATACTTGAATTGGTGGAACCGGTGGAATTTTTCATGAAAGTAGTTTGCATATATATCTTGTGATGTTACAGCGGTTGAACCGGTGATATGCCAAACTAACCGCTTGGAGGCTTGGCGAGTCTACCAGCCCCGGTCTTGCTCCCGGTCGGGATCTACTCTCATTTCCCCTATATACCGTTAAAGCTGCCCGTTACTAATCAAACCCTCGACCGCTGTCTTGAGAGCACAGCACTGGCTCGTTCGATGAGTAGCCTCATCATGATAGGAGCAGTACTTGCCCATTTGCGCCGTGGTAAGCTTCCCCTTCGGGTACTTTCTCCTGGGCGGTGGGGGAATGATGCTCCCGTTCTCGAGCAAAATGTCCTCGTATGAAGAGGTGAGAGCGGTGAAGACCTCTTGACCAGCCGGTTGTGCTGGCATGATTGCCAGGGGGCGTTTTTGTCGGTATTGCACCGGCTTGTACTCATTCTGGGGTCTATCATGATAGGGCCTCTGCTGCCGTTGCCCCCAATTTCTGTTGGGCCGGCTCGGTCGGGCGGCTCGATTCTCGGTCCGCTAGCTGGTCTTGTCTTCTTGGCGGGGTGGGGGGTGCTCCTCCCGGGGGTGGTCTTCCTACTGCTCTTCCCGCTTCCTCTTCAGCAGGTGATGCCCGTACGTCTCGTGATCGGCCTGGGCGTGCCGGATGGCCATTGCCATTAACTCGTCATACCCCTGCAGGAGTTCCACCCGCCCGGCGTAGGAAAATTTTCCCGGCCGGAGCCCTTGCTTGAACGCCATCTCGGCGATACCTTTGTCAAGGTTACGAACCCCGGCCGTCGCAGTCTGCCAACGGTTGACGAACGTCCTCAGCTCCTCTCCGGGCGCTTGCATGCAGTTAAAAAGGATGGTCGATGTCCGGGCTCCCTCGACCCGGAGGATGAAGCGGCCTACAAACCGGTCGGCCAACTGTTCGAAGGCCTCGATTGAATTTGCCGGAAGCTCATAGAACCAGCTGAGCGCCTCTCCAGACAGAGTTTCCTGGAAAATATTGCAGCATACTGCATCGGAGTAGCCCTTGGCGCACGTCTGGGACCGAAAACTGTCCAGGTGTTGGTACGGGCAGCCGGACCCTGAGTAGGTGAGCTTGAGGGACTTCTGGTTACCAGACCTCCCTGACTCCATAACCCGGTGCGAGAAATGGCCCATGCGCTCGTTGAACCATGCGCCTTCCATTGGCCGTGCCGCTCTTCTCTCGTTGGCCTCCATTTGGGCCTTCAAATCCGACACAGTGTCAGCGAGCATCTGCAATGCCTGTGCAGTCGGGGTCACGGCTTCATCCTCGAACGAAGTGTGGGGCTGGCGAGGCATCGGCGTGCTCTTTGGCGGGGCCGTGCCGGCCGGTGAATCTGTTCGCCCGGGATCAACGGGCCTACAGCGCGATGACTGCCCCGCTTCAAACTGCTGAGATCGAACTGGCGGGGGTTCCTGTGCCCTGACCATAGCGTCGTTGCGCTGTTGTCCTCTCTCCAGGGCGGCTACCAGGGCAGCGTTCACCGCCTCTATTTCTTCATACCGGGCGTTGGACTTGGCTCTATCCCGGTCGCCCTCCTCACGCAGGCGACTGACCTCTGCGGCCATTGCCCGTATCTCCCCCACCATACTGCTCTAGTCGGGGTTGTACGTGGTGTCCCGGTCACTGTTACAGTGCGGGTCGTGGTGTGGCCCCAGCGTGCCGGTCGGCCTCCCACAGCTCCCGCCTTCCTGATCGCCCTGGTCGCCGCGCTGCTCCCGCATAACGACCGGGGTGGAGACAAGCGTTTGCACTGGTGCAACACGCTGCTCCTCGGTGGTATTCCTTTCCTGTCTTGCTTCCGAATTCTCTGCCATCGATAGTGCTTACGTGGTTTCTTGTCCAAATGTTCCCACAGACGGCGCCAATTGTTTATGCACAAACCCGTAGGCCTGGTAGAGACAGATGAATCCAAGCGTGATCTCCCGTAAACCTGCTTACTAAGGGGAATACCGGGCCGGCCGGTCTTCTCCTCTCTGATGCCTAAGTTAGTATAGTTGGAATAGATATAACTTAAGCACGTATATAAGCGGTAGGAAGGATCAGTTACATATTAATGAGGGTAGTTGAGGTCCTTATATAGGTGGCCAGGAGTGAGGTCTGGTCTTACTCTTCGATGTGGGACTGGTTTCCTTCTGTTTGCATACCAAAGGGCAGATTTGGTGACCTCTTTGGCTGGCAGGCGCCCCCGGTCTCCGGGCCCCTGGTAGCAGGATAGACTGCTGGGCCCCGAGGCCGGGTGCTGGAGATCCGGTCCCGGGCCTCGGGCCGGCCCCTGGTACACTAGCTGCGGGTCTGTGGGCCTGATGTAGCCCCTCTGTGGCTACTGTCAACACTTGGTATTCTTGAAATGCCAATACTGGTTGCAAAACTGGTTTAAAAGGTGGTTTATGATCACCACGCTTTGCTGGCGACTTCTGATATTGTTCTGTGAATCATTTACTTGCAATGCTGATGGCATCAAGTAGTCTAGATTTCCAGTAGAACCTGTTGTTCATTTCAAACCCAATCATTTCGAGGGTTTGCACTATCTTTTGCTGAAGTAGAAAATCATTTCCTATTAGCATATCAGCTCCTTGAGCTTCACTTTGCCAGAGTCTTTGGAAAATAAAAGTTCTTCGTCCTATGGAAACTCTGACATTCCTAGCAACATGATCCATTAGGAATTCATTGTCTCCCATTCCAATTCCAGTAACAGCTTTGACAAACTTTTTCCAATATTCTTCAGGAATAGCGTATTTTTTTGCTAGACTGTATCCTGAACCATTATCTACAAATGCATGTAGATGATACTTTTTATACTTGGGAAATTTCAGGCCAACGGTGATATAATTGCTGTATATACTCGTTCGAACCTGTTTTACTGGTTGGATTGTATTCTCAGACATTTCTATGAAAGGATTGATCTTCCTTTGATTTTCTTAAAGAGAATATTTTCCTGATGTTTTTTTTGTTTTCTGACTTAATGAAGTTACTAACTTCATTTTCTTAATGTCATCCTCAATATTTTGCATTGTCTTGAGATTATCCTCAAGCTCTTGCTTTTGGTTTTGATCATGGAATATATCATATTCTTGATCAACCAATGTATGTGCATCATTTTCTTTTGTTTTTCTTCTTATTTCTGCTATGAAGCACTCTTTATGATATGTTTCTCCTGTTTTTTCACAATACATGGGTATTGTGTTACTATCGTAGCATTTACAATAGTCACAGGTCAAGATTCTTGGATTCGGTAAAAATTCAACTTCATTGATACTATCAATGTTTTCTTGTTTCCAATTTTGGATAAACATAAATATAGGGCGATAACCACTATATTCTTCTTCAGAATCTTCTGAAGTGCTTTCTTTATCGCTTTCTGATGAATACTCAAGAGAATATATTGACTCATTCTCTTCATCAGAATAAGCTACTTCGAAACTTTTTAGGTTTGCAGATTCTATATATAGCTTAATCATATTCTGCTATGAGAGCTTTAAAAGATCTTTTTTCTCTTTTAGGACATTCATTCGCATAATGTCCTTCTGCCTTACAGAGCCAACATCTGCAGGACTTTGTTTCTCTTGAAGAATTTTGTCTTGGTGTCTTTTTCTTAAAGAATCTCTTTCTAGGAGACGCTTTTTCCTTGTTTCTTTCAAAACTTTTCTTAAACTTATACTTCTTTTTAGAAGTAAAGTTACGGTTGTATTTCTTATTTCTGAACTTGTTTTTGTTTTTTCGATCAGTGTGGATATGAAATCCCCACTGTGTCAGAGTATCCAATATTTTTGGACTCATGTTCTCGACTCCTCTGAGTTATTTTTTGGCAGTTCTAGATTTTTGATTTTCTGTACATTCACTACCAGATCGGACATAATAGCCGACGAAATTTTTTTCGTCGGCGATTTCAAATTTTCGTCGGCTATTCGTTCTACCGACGAAAATTTCGTCGGCTATAATTCGTCGATAAAAGGCCGTCAGTAAAACTAATGGCAGACGAAAATAACGAAATCGTCGGCTATTATCGAGTATGGCCGACGATTTTACCGACGAAAATTAATTTTGTCGACCAAACCTTGGCAAAATATCCGACGAAATTCGTCGGATATTTTCGAGTATGGCCGAAGATATCGTAAACTATAGCCGACGAAATTCGTCGGGTATTTGTTCTGAAATATAGCCGACGATTTCATCTATTTCATCGGTTATTTCGTCGGAATATATTAATATTTTAATAGGCGTTAATTAGTTATAGCCGATGAAATAATGTCATTTTCGTCGGCTATAACGTTTATAGCACTTATAGCCGACGAAATAATGCCAATATCGTCGGCTATTCTTAACTTTTGGGGAAAAAAATTAAATTAATTTCTAAATTACCATTCCAAGCTACCTGCAATTTACAATGACAATCCATGCATTTACACCAACAAGAAACACGTCTAAATAACTTATTATTTAATTTGTTCCAATATACATAAAATATAACCCTAATCATCACCTAAAGCACTAAAGTCCACCACGTCATCCTCAGCATCCTACTGTCCATCATGCTCGTCATCCTGCTGAACGAACTCGGGAAGTTGAGGCATTGGAGGTTCAAGTAACGGCTGAAACGGGGGCGGGGGTTCAAGGCCTTGTTGTTGTGCTGCGAAGATAGCATACAACCAGTCTAGTTGGCCGGCGTAGTTGTGTTGCCGAATTCTCTCGTATTCAGCATGCCAACTGGACATATCCAAATGATACTGCTGTGTTCTGCAGTGTTGCTCCTGTGATCTCTGGAACTCGGCAGCCAATCTTGCATTTTCTTCTACCAATCTCTGCATTTCCCCCCTCATCTGTTGGCTGTCCCCGCCTCCCTTGTTTTGAGCTCCCTTAGTGGTCTTCAGGAGCCCTATTCCAGAACTTCCCAAACCCCGGCAGTAGTATTGGTTTGACCGGTTTGGGAAGGCTGCGTCGAACATCCTCGCTGCCGTTTGAACATTCGATCTGTCGACCTGGCGCAGGGCTTCTTGCAGATCTGCCTCTGAAATGTTCGGTTGTGTCTACCGAACTACTTCCTGCAACACTTCTGCTTCGGCCCGGTTCACCCTTTCCTAATTGAACGGGAAAAAAAAAATTAATATTCTAACAAATATATAATTAAGTAAAATTAATAATTAAAATTTTAAAATCGTAATCAACGACTTACGAGCTGTTCTGTCGCTTGTGGATACGTCTTCTTGAACGTCTCCACGTATGGGTTGCTATCAGGATGATCTCTAAGCGCCTCCTCCTGATATTGTGAAAACGGCCTAGAACCAGCATGATGGGGGGTTGTGTTACGGCGGCGGTTCGCAGAATTTATGCGAGACCGTTCCTTCAAACAAATAATAAAATATTAGAAAAATGCATAAAAAAATATTAGTGTAATAATTATAAAATAATTAAATTAATAATTAAAATATTAACAAAATAAACATTTATAGTTAAGTTTAGTATTTACCTGCATAAGTGGGTTGTTGAAGTCTACTGTCTTCAACCAACGTCACTCGTACTCTCTGAACAGGAACTCTCTTGGAGTACCCATACGACCATGTATGTCGTATTCGTTAAAGTGGGTACGGAGCTCGTTCTTCCACTCTTTGAACCTAGGGAAAAAACAAAAGTGCATTAGAAATATTATTAATATCATAAAATATTTCAAATTATAAGATGAGGAATTCCCAACGTACCTCGAGTTCTGTATCGCGTCCGCCCAATCCTGCTTGTGTTCGGCAATCTCGAAGTATGCCTGAAAGATAATATTTTATTAGTTTTACAATTATAACAATACCGAAAATTATTAAATATTACGATAAAGAAATTAAGTTTTTTAAATTACTCACCGACGCCGCGTTGTTAACCTCCCTCTTAATTTCTTCAGGCACATCAGCCCACCGGGTCCACAACATAGGGACTCTATCCCTAATTATTGCCCCCACGCAACCCGCGTAATCGCGACGTTTTTTCCCCTGAACCTCCTGATTAGGGGGTTCGTTGATATGGATCCTCCCCCTGCTGTCAACAGTTCTCCTGAGCGTGTCAAAACATATGACACCTCTCATATTCGGCCTTGAACTGCTAGTGGTTGTCCCTATCACATAAACGACGATTGGTTAATAAAATTAAATATTAGTGCGTTAATTTTAATAAAACATTTAATTAATAAAATCAAATGTTACCTGAACTCGATGACCCGTCTGTCGACTTTCCTTTGCTCCTTGCCGAAATCAGGAGGTCAGGTCTCTCAAATGGTTGCTGATAGTATGCCTCCGCAACACTCACGTACTGAGGCATATCAGGCCATATGGGCACACCACGAAAGTCGACCTCGGGTATCGCAGGAATGTTGTACGGGAGGTAGAGCTGATTTGGGAGAGTAGGCCCCTCAGTCGAGTCAGCAGCAGACGGCGTCGGACTCGTCATCGGCTCCCGATGAACCTCAGGCATACGGACCTGAGGAACGTCTGCAGCTATCTCGTCCTGAAGTAGCTACCTACTGGACCTCGGAGCATCTGACCCGAGAGGGGGACGTGAACTGCAAGACTGCCGCCCCGCCTGGAGAAGGGTCTGGTGCCGAGAACTCACACTCCTCCGCGGCTGGGATGAATCCACAGTCCTCGGCGGCTGGGATGAATCCACACTCCTCCGCGGCTGGCTGGTGGTCCTCTCAGGCTCATCCCGGGTCCTCTCGGAGTCTGCAGAACTTCCAGAACCCCTAGATCTAGAAGAACGACGGCCTCCGAATAACTGTCTGAGTGCATCGGCCATCTGGAGCTTGAAGCATTAATACATTAATTAATATTAAATTATATTACATTAATTAAATAACAAATTCTAATTAATATAATAACAAATAATACTAACATATTTTAAAACATACTAACAAATTAATATTTAAATTTTAACTAATTTTAAATAATACTAACTATTAACATAAATATAACCATTTATATACACATATAACTATATTTCATCATTAACATTGTTGACAGTACATATAGTGCACCGCCAAGCACATCCGGCGACCTCGTGGACCGTGCAACCGGCATCGGGGGTCCTACTTCCGGCATCTAGCGAGTAGACCCGCACCCTGGCTACATCTCCATTGTTCCACATCACCGGTGCTGCACTCGGAGGCAGTGTCACCGGGCGCCTGAAATAGCTTCGTGAGTAGGGAAATGTGTAATAGTATAGTTAGCATCCCACATTGGAAACATGGTAGAGGTGGGAGCCTTCCTTCTCTATAAATAGGAGGCTTCCCCCTTAGTATTAAGGATCTGGGATCCAAGGCATTCCACCCTTGTAACCCGATGGCTTATTGGCCACGCCTACTGGATTCCAAGTGGACGTAGCCGTGCCCTCCGATGGCACGGTGAACCACTATACTTGCTGTGTTCGGTATAGCTTAATTATTGTCCTGTATCTACTAGACCCCAGGGTTTAGGCAGAAACAATTGGCGCCGTCTGTGGGAATACTTACAAAAGGCTGTGTTGCTCTGCCGGCAAGCTACTGCCCGGACAACAGGTCCCGAATAATCAGCAGCTGCCCAGCTACCCTGCCCAGCCCAGCAGCCCAGGGCAGCTGGTCTGCAAGGAGCATCTCCCGGCCCAAGGCCCAGTCAGGATCGGTCAGCAAAGGTCAACGCGGGTCAACACTTCCGGTGCGGTCAACCCCGGCCTTCTCGCCCGTCACCGCCGTCTCCTCCGGCCCCCGTGCCTCCGGTGGTTTCCTCTCCGAGCTCCGGTGCTGCAGGTCCGATCCGGCAACTCCATCTCCCCCGGCCAGCATCTTCCAGGCTTCGCCGGCCAGCATCTCCAGCAAGCCTCCCGGACGGCATCACCCGGCATGCAGCCCATGCAGCCCAGCCACCGTGCTTCTCACGCGAGGCTCCGGTGCGGCAGGTCCGGTGCAGCTAGCCCGGCTTCGTCTTCCGGTGCAGCAGCTCCGATCGGGCAGGCCCGGCCCAGCTTCGTCCTTCGGTGCGGTTCAGCTCCGGTGCAGCAGGCCCGAAACCCCGAGCGGGAAAGAGTTCGGCCGAGACGAGGGATAGAGCCCCCGGACGAGAGAGACACCGGCCGTGAGGGGATGCCAGGCGGTGGGATGTCGGCCAGGAAAGAGCCACCGGCTGAGGAGGACGCCGGCCGAGGGGCACACCGGTCGAGCGGCGCCGGCCGAGAAAGAAACCAGAAGAAGAAAACAGAAATAGAGCAGAAGAAAAAAGGGCGCGAAGGGCAGATTCAAGGCTGCCAGGACCGGTCAACGGTTGGGCCGGGTACGGTTCGGCTCTGCAGCAACTGATCAAACGCATGGGTTGGCTACAGCAGCAGGTTGGTCTGTGCAAAGTCTTCTCTGGACACCCAAAATCCTCTTTGGGCACCGCAGCTCATCGTCCGGGAACGTCGGCGACGGTTCGGCTCTGCAGCGTTTTCCTCTGCCACGTCCGGGTTCCGAAGTCGCTTCCCGGTGAGCCATTCCACTCCCGGTCATTCAGCCTCAGGCTGCCCTCTCCGGTTCAGCAGGCCCGACTCTCCTCTCCGGGCAAGGCACGATCTCCGCCTCCGGTCGACGGTGCAGGTCGCCCTCTTCTCCGGTGCAGCCGCCTCCTCTTCTCCGGTGCGTAGTCCTCTCCACCGAGAAATCCGACGAGCCACCCGGACGAGAGAGAAACCCGAGAGAAGCAGGCCGAGAAGCAAGAAGCCAGAAAGTAGAGAAGAAAGAAATTGGCGGGAAAACATAAATTCAAAGCTGCATGGCCGGTCAACATCATCACCCCATGCAAAACGGGCCGGGCCGGGTTCCATTGCAGCAGTCCCGTTCGCCAGTCCTGTTCAGCATCTTGGGCTGCAGCAGTCCTGTTCAGCATCTTGGGCCGGCATCAGGGTTCAGCAACTGGTCAGTCTCCAGCAGCAGCTGGCATTCACCGGGCAACTCGGGAACCATTCTCGCATGCTATTCCAACACCCGGCGGCTTTCTCCAAAGCTAAGTATTCTAAACTTATCTATTATTATTACTCAACGCGTGCTTCACCTGTGCATAAACTGTTGGGAAATATTGATAGCTGGACATGTGATAAAGTGCTGCTCATATCATTATGCATCGATTGATCATCTCAGCATTGCAATGCATCGCATATCAGTATGCATCATTGCACGCATGTCATTATGCGCTTAAAAGTGCTGCTCATACCATTATGCATCGCATTACAATGCATCGCACTACGGTGCACGCATTACAATGCATGGCATCAATGCATCGCATTACAATGCATCGCACTACGGTGCACGCATTACAATGCATGGCATCAATGCATCGCCACCATTATGCATCGCATTACAATGCATCGCACTACGGTGCACGCATTACAATGCATGGCATCAATGCATCGCATTACAATGCATCGCACTACGGTGCACGCATTACAATGCATGGCATCAATGCATCGCCACCATTATGCATCGCATTACAATGCATCGCACTACGGTGCACGCATTACAATGCATGGCATCAATGCATCGCATTACAATGCATGGCATCAATGCATCGCATTAATGCATCACGTTACGGTAGACCTCGTCTCGATATGGCAGAACGCCCGGTCGAGGTCCACCCAGCTGCATCGCATTAATGCATCACGTTACGGTAGACCTCGTCTCGATATGGCAGAACGCCCGGCCGAGGTCCACCCAGCTGCATCGCATCAATGCATCACGTTACGGTAGATCTCGTTTCGATATGGCATGTCGCCCGTACGAGATCCGCCCATCGGTTACATCGCATCCAACCGGCTCGAGAGTATTTTCCGGGTGCATAGACCACCCGGACCCATGGCATTTCACTGGGGGACTCGTTTCGATATGGCATGTCGCCCGTCGAGTCCGCCTACCTCCATGGCAACGCATGGGCTTTATAAACCCGGGCGAGTTTACATCTAACCCATGTACTCTTGTCCAGCAGGATAAAAACCCTGCATCGCACTGAACTGCGATACCCTTGGGGAAACATGGGAGACTCATTATCTCAATACCACCCCACCGGGCAGATTGTTTCTCTAACACAGAACAAGTCTCCCCGTAGGCTAACAAACCTGCACATTTACCTCATCGCTTATTTAACACAAGCTGAGAAGAACTAGCAAGTGTTTACGGCGCTTTAAAACAGACCGCAACACCGGGGTAATCTCCCCGCAGCCTAGCAATATGGGACTCGTCTCCATAGCGGTCGAGTCCTCACATCATCATCCCATGCTGCTCATATCATTATGCATCGCACTACGGTGCACGCATCAATGCATTGCATCTCAGCTCTCCTGCACTGTGGGCCTCGTTCCGATATGGCATGTCGCCCGGGCGAGGTCCAGTCTGCAAGTTCATCCGGGACTCGTTTCGATATGGCAGGACGCCCGTCGAGCTCCCTTGAACTCCGCCTCGTTCCGATATGGCATGTCGCCCGGGCGAGGTCCAGTCTGCAAGTTCATCCGGGACTCGTTTCGATATGGCAGGACGCCCGTCGAGCTCCCTTGAACTCCGCCTCGTTCCGATATGGCATGTCGCCCGGGCGAGGTCCAGTCTGCAAGCTCGCTGATCCGTCCGGTGCCGAAGCGCCCGGACGGGATCGCCAGCTCTCCAATCCGTCCGGTGCCGAAGCGCCCGGACGGCATCGCCAGCTCGCCATTCCGTCCGGTGCCCGAGCGCCCGGACGGGATCGCCAGCTCTCCAATCCGTCCGGTGCCGAAGCGCCCGGACGGCATCGCCAGCTCTCCGATCCGTCCGGTGCCGAAGCGCCCAGCTCTCCAATCCGTCCGGTGCCGAAGCGCCCGGACGGGATCGCCAGCTCACCGATCCGTCCGATGGCCGAGCGCCCGGACGGAATCGCCTTGCTGTCCGATCCGTCCGATGGCCGAGCGCCCGGACGGAATCGCCTTGCTCCGATCCGTCCGATGGCCGAGCGCCCGGACGGAATCGCCTTGCTCCGATCCGTCCGGTGCCGAGCACCCGGACGGAATCGCCTTGCTCCGATCCGTCCGATGGCCAAGCGCCCGGACGGACGCCTTGCTCCGATCCGTCCGGTGCCGAGCGCCCGGACGGAATCGCCTTGCTCCGATCCGTCCGATGGCCGAGCGCCCGGACGGACGCCTTGCTCCGATCCGTCTGATGGCCGAGCGCCCGGACGGACACCTTGCTCCGATCCGTCCGATGGCCGAGCGCCCGGACGGAATTGCCTTGCTCTCCGATCGTACCGGTCCTATCCGACGGGTCACCCCCTCCGGCGGGTCACCCCGGATTCAGCACCGCCCAATCAGGCTTCTGCGCGTCAGGACCGGTCAAACCCGGATCCTCCCTGGCCACCCGCCACCTCATCTCGCCCGGCCTCATCACTCCCCGCACCCCAACACTCCCGGCCAAGTCACATCTCCAGCGGAAACTTGGGGGACTCGACATTCGCACACCTCGAGAAGAGCCCAATCTCACTTAGGGACTGGGGGACTGGTGGTAGTAGGGGTGACTCGGTCACCACCTACACTTGGCGGCACATACTGATTAACTCCCCAAGTAAGATTGCGCTCTTACTCGGGAACTTGGGGGACTTGTTGACAGTACATATAGTGCACCGCCAAGCACATTCGGCGACCTCGTGGACCGTGCAACCGGCATCGGGGGTCCTACTTCCGGCATCTAGCGAGTAGACCCGCACCCTGGCTACATCTCCATTGTTCCACATCACCGGTGCTGCACTCGGAGGCAGTGCCACCGGGCGCCTGAAGTAGCTTCGTGAGTAGGGAAATGTGTAATAGTATAGTTAGCATCCCACATTGGAAACATGGTAGAGGTGGGAGCCTTCCTTCTCTATAAATAGGAGGCTTCCCCCTTAGTATTAAGGACCTGGGATCCAAGGCATTCCACCCTTGTAACCCGATGGCTTATTGGCCACGCCTACTGGATTCCAAGTGGACGTAGCCGTGCCCTCCGATGGCACGGTGAACCACTATACTTGCTGTGTTCGGTATAGCTTAATTATTGTCATGTATCTACTAGACCCCAGGGTTTAGGCAGAAACAAACATATATATACATACAAATAACCATTTATATATTAACATAAATATAACCATTTATATAATTAGGCTACCAATTTATATATATAATTAATTTAATAATTTATATATATCAATTATAATATACGTTAACATATATATATATATATATATATATATACAAATATGTGTATATATTTACAAATTTATATAATTAACAAATATATAACAAATATATAATTAATTTATTAACAAATATATAAAAATTTATACAATTTATATAATTAATATTAACAAATATTATATAACAATTTAACAATTTAATTATACAATTAAAATAAATTAGAAAAAAAAAGGTAAACCTAGCTCGATCGGAGGAGGAGGGGAAGGAGGAGGAGGAGGCCGGAGGAGGGGGAGAAGGAGGAGGTCGGAGGAGGAGGGGAAGGCGGAGGGGAAGGAGGAGGAGGAGGAGGTCGGAGGAGGAGGAACGGTGGCAGCCGATTTGAGGAGGAGGAGGAGCAGAGCGGCGGGGAAGGAGGAAAGCTGCAGCATTTTTGAGGAAGGAGGAGGAGCAGAGAAAAAACTCGGTTATGGTTCGGGACTTTCTGGTTTATAGCAAAAAGAATAGCCGACGATTAAAAAAGATTTCGTCGGCTATGCTTTGAATAGCCGACGAATTCTTTTTTACTCGTCGGCTATTCTTTGAATGTCGTCGGCTATGGTATGAACATCGTCGGCTATACTTTGGAAGATCAACAGCCGTCCGATCTGAGCCATCCAACGGCGGACAATAAAAAGGCGCGGATCGCAAGAGTTTAGCCGACGACAAATAATTTTCGTCGGCTAAACAGAAAGAATAGCCGACGATTTCAAAGATTTCGTCGGCTATACTTTGGAAAATCAACAGCCGTCCGATCTGAGCCATCCAACGGCGGATAATAAGTCAAACCTCTAAACGTTTAAAAACGGAAATTAGTCTAGTTAAACGACGGTTTCTGGCCTCACCTTCAACAGATAATAGTTTCAAATCAATTAGACGCAACTACTCGTATAAAAATTTTCCTCAAAATATTTACCGAACGTCAGGCTACCCATAGGAAAACGAAAGTAAAAAACAGTCTACCGCAACATTCGGCACACAGATTTTATCGGAATCTTGTCATTTTTCAACCGTTGACGTATTTTATCATTTCGGTCATATCTTATTTCACAACATTTTTGCATTTGAAGAGTCTACGTATAGTAACTATTTGAAACTATACATTCACTTAAACACTTAGTAAACAAGTTAAGGAACATTAGTGCATATGTTCTGATTTTGAATCTAAAAGTTTACAAAATCTATTGCAACCGTCAGATATCACCGTTAAGATTAAATACATGTATGAAAAAAAATCCAACTACATCTGACAACGTTAAAGGCTCGATCGGAACGGTCAACCGGGTCAGTCAAACCTCTAAACGCTTAGAAATGGTAATTGGACTGTCTAAATGACGTTTTTTTGTCTGACCTTCAACAAATAATAGTTTCAAATCGATGAGACGCAACTAATCGTATAAAAATTTTCCTCAAAATATTTACCGAACGTCAGGCTACCCATAGGAAAACGAAAGTAAAAAACAGTCTACCGCAACATTCGGCACACAGCTTTTATCGGAATCTTGTCATTTTTCAACCGTGGACGTATTTCATTATTTCGGTCATATCTTATTTCACGACTTTTTTCTGTTTGAAGGATGAAGCAATGGTTTATCGTTAGTGATAGAAAATGGAATATGGTCTTTTTTGGTTTTTTTTTTTCTAAATCATAGCCAACGAGAGACTCGTACTCGTCGGCTAATCTTTTGTCATTTTCTGTCTAAAATAAAATATGTATTTTTTCAATATAGTTATAGCCGACGAAATAATGAATTTTTCGTCGGCTATTATGAGTACAGTCGACGAAATAATACATTGTTCGTCGGCTATACCATGAAAAAGGTAACAAAAAAATCAGTAGGTTTACACCTCTCGTTTTCCTATTTCCTGTTCATATATAACTAAAATTGAACATCAAGAAAACAGAAACCCAGCAGTCAACATATTTCAATTTTTTTTTAAGGGGTTTGGAACCCAGCCTAGCATGGAGGCTCATCCCCATGCCCATTCATTAGAAATTAGTGGATTACAAATGAAAGGATTACATCATCTAAATTACTTAATCCGTCGGATTGTAATCGGAATCATCGGATGAGTCTTCTTCGGTTTCTGAATTGCTCGATAGGGGTACTCTATGTCTTTCCTCACCACTAGAGTCCTCGTTAGTTTCTTCATTTGGATCAACATCAACAAGCAGTGGCTCTTCACGTCGAATTCGCACCGGCGTGTCTAGACGAATAAAAGAGGAGTCAGGAATACCGTTTGAGTTGGGCTCTTGATACGCGGTGCCACCTTCCTCGTTCTCTTCAGCCACTCCAAGTGTAGACGCCCTGTAAATGTTGCGATGGTGGATAGTGTTGACTACTTTCCACGGGTCACCCTTGGCGAGATCATCAAGATAAAACACTTGTTTCACCCATGTGGCTAAAACGAACGGGTCATCCTCATACCATGATGTACTAGTGTTCACAGAAGTTATAACGTATTAATCGGTTTTCATGCTCTGCGGCAGTGTGTCAAACCATCTACATTTGAAAAGGTGCACTTTCATGCCTTCCCCATAATACAGTTCCACAACTGAATGGAGAACACCGTAATAGTCAACTCCATCATCCCCACCATGTGCCATAACCCCTGAATTTTGTGTTTTCAGTATGACGTCTCTCTCTTCACATCGAAATAACACACCATTCACCTTGCACGTCGCATAAACTTTTGAATAGACCGGCCTCATCGCTAGAAGTCTGAGTTCGTGCGACCAATTTGGGTGATTATCATTTTTAATAAGGTCCATCTGCAACCATCAGAATCAACTATAAATATGAATAATTATACACAATAATATATAAATACGTATAGAATAATGTTAAAGTTACGTACCCAGCGGCCGAAATACTCTGCGAATGTCCGGTTGTGGTAATCGAGATCACCTCCTACTTGTTCACAGTTTAGATGCATGTTCTTCCAAAACTGAACTTCTGGACAGTTAATTAGTACCCACCAATGTGCAATGGCTACCTCATAATCTTTCAACTTGTAGGAAACTGGCATTTTTCCACCGAGTACAACATCGTCGGAGAGTATGGAAAGATTGAACTGTGAAGGTACATCTTCCGGTATGTTTTCCTGTAACGCTCCTAAATACAGCTTCATGTAGGTGACGCACTCGTGCGCAATATATGCTTCAGCTATACATCCTTCAGGTGCGGATTTGTTTTGGACAAAATCAACGTATTGTCCAAGTTGCCTATAAATTAAGTTTTTAAAGTGTTATGATAATACATTAATACTAAATCACATATATTGATGAGGAAATTAACATAAGGTGTAAAATACGTACCTTTACATCGGATACATCCAAGTGAAGTGCACAGGACCGGTAAGCAACAACTGCCGAGGAAGATGGATCATGAGGTGAGGCATGATGTCGAAAAAATTTGGAGGAAATATCATCTCAAATTTACACATGATATGAACGATGTCTTGTTGCATTTCTCGGAGGTCAGATTTTCTCACTTCCCGTGTGCATACCTTCTGGAAAAATCTTGCCAACGCTACTAACGGCTCCACAACGTGACGGGGAAGGAACGGTCGAATGAAAACAGGGAAGAGACGTTGTAGCAGTATATGATTGTCATGACTTTTCAACCCGTAAAGATTGTTGAATTGTCTGTTCACACACTTGGCTATATTTCCAGCAAAGCCTGAAGGATACTTGGCCCGACTTATCCATTGGAAAATTTCTGGTTTATGCTCAGGCTTGACGGTGTAAGGAGCTTGAGGCATTTTTCTCTTCCCTTGTTTCAACTATAGTTGTTTTCTGATATTCATGTTTTGCAGATCAGTGTGAGCCTTAGGACCGTCTTTCGTCTTCCCCTCCAAGTTCAGCGTTGTGCCCACCACACTTTCATAAACATTTTGTTCTATGTGCATAACGTCTAGGAAGTGACGGATCAACAACTCACACCAGTACGGGAGTTCCCATAATATGCTCTTATGTGTCCAGAATTTGTACTTCTCAGGTCTTTCAGGTATTTCCGCTACAATATCGGGATGATTGCTGAGGGACCCAAAATCGTACTCATTAAGCACTGCTAAAATTTCTCTTCCCGTCCATCTTCTGGGAGGACCACCGTGTTCTTCGGTTCCATCAAATGCGGCGGACTCGTAACGCTAGTGGTGATCCGCCGGAAGGAACACACGATGACCCATTCTGCATATCTTGTTGCAATGAGGGGTGCTCTCATAATCGCTGAGGCACTCTGGACAAGCCTTGTATCCCCTAACAACGCTGCCCGACAACATCCCATAAGCAGGAAAATCACTGATGGTAAAGTACCGTTTTTTTTTTTTCGTCGGGAAAACCCTTTTTTCTGGTAGTGATTACTTTCTTAAGAGATCTCTTACTCTTTCTGTTATTCCTCCAACAGTAAAGTACTGGAGGGGGTTTTCTTCAACGGACTGTGATACTGCATTATTCCACGGTTCTGGTAATTTTCTGTAGTATGTCTTGACAAGATCATCGTTTTCTAAGTCTCCTATCGTACATAAATAATTCTGAAATTCATTGGTATATTCTTCAAAGTATCTCATGTTGCAAATACTCAGTTTTTGAATATTTGCTCTAGCTCTTTCTTTAGACTGTTCGCTATGCCCTGTTATATCTCCACAGAATTGTGCATATAAGGGAATAGCAAAATCCATCGGATTATTAGTTTGAGCTAGCTTAGTTGTCCAATCACCCCATTTAGAGCTTCTCTTAAAGGAATTGTACCATTTCTGGGCTATTCCAGTTAAGGTTGACTCATAATAAGCATGAGCATCCTCATAAGCGTATTTGGACAGAATTAACGATTGGGTTAGCTTCAAGCTTGCAACCCAGTCGTCAATGGTTTTTCTTTTGTCTCCTACACTATCTAAGTTTAGATAGACTCCTCTTTCTGAGACTGCTTGCCCCCATTTTGGTTTTGTAGGAATATACTTCTGAGAGCTCCGCTTTCCATACTTCCCTGTAGGCGCTTGCTCTTTAGGAAGTTTGATATTTTCTTCTCTAATAATCTTAGTGGGATTATTGGTGATGTTTTGAATGTTAGTATGCCCTTCTTGGGGTACTGACTGGTTATTACTTGTTTCTGCCTCCATGGACGTTGTACCTGATTCTTCGGTGGCAGCCTGATACGGTAGTATTTTTCTCTTATTTTTCCAAGTTTGGATTAAAGAATTTTTTTTTTATAATTTCTTCTGCTTATGCATATAGCTCTTTTAGTCCTTTTATCTTGAGCATTCTTATCGGTCTTTTTGAATCTTATTCTTCAAAAGATTCTTCAGAAACTGCTCCTGAAATGCTTGCCTGTTCATAATTAGCAAACGAATGCCTATGAAACTGAAGACTTATTTGTCCTCCCATATCTTCATATATAGATGCATTCGAGCTTTGTATTTGTCTCTCAGGAGGTGCTAAGTTCCATTCCCTTGGGAATGTTACTTCATGCCATTTAGTGACATGTTTTTGCTGAGAATTGTTTCTCGGATTTGTGAGAACAGATGTAGTAATGCCAGGACTGTTAAGGAATCTAGTGTTTAGCGTTACGTTAGAACTCGTTAGCTTGTAATAAATTCTATAATCTACATCTAATTCCATCATGCTTTGGTTTATGGTAATCCCATCTGATTTAATTCTTAATCTTAAACAGTGGTCTGCATCACTCAGATGAGTGGTGAAGTTTGGAAAAATATTAAAGTATGCAACATGGTTGCATAGTGAGGCTTCAACTGTTCCTAACAGACTCCTCTTGAAATCTGTTATTATGTCATCTTGTAAGATGCACAGAACTGAACAATCTATCCCGTCTTTTGCTAAGAGTTTTATTGATACTTGAACAACACCACTATGCATGTAAGAATATTTTTTCTGGAAGGCTTCACTTACTTCTTTTTAGGTGATTAGCCTGATATCTGTTTCTCCACCGGTTGCTGGAACTGTAAGTTCTAATATCTTAAATCTATCAGAGTCCAAGATAAAAGATCCTTTCTTGTAGATCTCATTGAATCTGAATCTAGGCGCGAATGCTTCTCTTACGCTAGATTCAATTTCATTTCACTCAAATTCTTGAGCATTTATGAGTTGTACTGGTGGTACATCATGTTTCTTACTGAGTATTCTACTCAGCATTTTTAGGTCTCTCTTGGGAGTTTTGGATGCTTTCCATTCGAGTAATTTAGGTTCGCTAAATTTAAACTCGCTTTCTACCTTTAGTGAAGGTATGATAATTTTGCTAGCTACTGTTTGAGCTAATATTTCTTCTTTAATTCTTTCAACGTTAGAATTTTCTTTCATTTTTTCTACACTTTTTTGTAGATTTGAGATTTTTGCTTTTACTTCTTGAAACTGTTCTTCTATATCTTTTCTTATTTCCTGAAGAAAAGTATTGCTGTAATTTTGCTGATGTATCATTGCTTCTACGTTTTCAGCAAGTTTTTCTGTAGGAAGATAAAGACTTATAGCTTTTACGTCTTCCTGTTTTACTCTTTGTTCTACTCTTTACTTCATCATATCCTGGAGATGAGAGTTTCTAAAAGTCTTTTCAAATTTTCTTAAGTTTCTCTTAATTCAGCTGCATGCTGATGGATGTTGTTAGCAAAAATCTCTGTTTTTACTAATTTCTTTTCAATATCTAAAAGATATTTTTTTTTTAAGGTAATCTAGCTTGATTTCAAGCTTTGATAACCTTGTTGGTATTTCTCCGAGTTGATTAATCTTTAGATTAACTCTTTTGAGTTGTTTTGTTGCTTTTTCAGAAGTTTTATTTCTAGATAGATAATCTAGAAATTCAACTGTACTTGGTCTGGAATGATCAAGTTCTTCTACGCCTATCTCTTTTTGGAGATGAATATGTTCGTCGTAGAGAGTATTTAAAATTCTACATGCGTATTCAATGGAATATTAGTTTTATTGAATGTGTATTGAGTGGAAACCCAGATTCCACTTATCGCTTTCATTTTCTATGCAATAGGCTTGATAATTCTTATGCTTTGGTTCTTTTTTGTTGGCTAAGAGAAGCCAACTTTATGGCATAAGCTTTTTCTTGTACCTGTTTTTGAGCAAAACAGGCTCTAATACCAACCAGGGCGGATCTAACCAGCGGCACTAACCGCGGCTCAAAATTTCAAGGGGTTCTTGTTCTTGTTCCCAAGTTTGTTCAAGAGCTGCAATATGTCTTTCTAAAATATGGATGCCTTGTGTAAATCTGAAAATTATCTCACAATACCCTTGTCTATGTCTAGGAAGCTTTTCTCTGAAGCTTTTTAATTTTCTCAATTTTTCTTTTTTGTCTTTTAATTCTTTTTCAGTTAATATGATATTTTCTAAATAAATCAATCTTTGGGACGAAATACTTTATGATTAAAATTAATTGTTTACCTTTAAGTATAGAGGATGAATTATAAATATGTACGTAGCATGCTAAATAAATAAATTTATGCACCTACCACGCTCCGTCAAAAGTAAATACTTTGCCGAAAAAGATTTTTTTAAAACAAACAAACTGTAAATATCATAATGGGGTACTAATTTGTTAAAGAAAATAGGTAGGTGACTTATTTGCAAGTTTCTAAAAGTCGCTAGTCGCTAGTCGGGCGGAAGACCGGTGACTAGCGACTAGCCGACTAGTCGGTGACTAGTCGGTTTTTAATTTTTATATTTATTTTTATTTGTATAAGAATTAAATTAAAATAAAACAATTCTAAAACTCAATATTATGACTAAAAATAATCAAAATACTCAAAATACTCAAAATAACCATTACAATGTTCAACAACAATGAGATAATAATGTCTAAGAGTAGTGAACAAACTCAAAATAACCATTACAATTTCAAATTTGATCTTATGCGGCTATGCCTCAAGTTCTTCTTCTCCATATCCCTCTAGTACCCCTTCTGTATCGGACTCAAACTCAAAGTCTATCTCATCTTCTTCCTCTTCATCATCGGATACAAAACCCTCCTCAAGTTCTCTAGCTAACTTCTTGAATTCTAATACTTCTCCTAGGCACTAAGCCACTATCCACTCACATTCCCTCTTCAACCATTTCACTAGTAAGATCCGAGACAACATCATCATCACCACCATCAACAATCCAACTTTGTGCCATAGTAGAGAGAGTTGGAGCCGAGAGGAGAGAGGTTGGGAGATTTGAGAAAGTACGGCTTACTGCGACTTAATCCAGCTCATCTGCGTTTTTATATTAAGTTTTTTTTTTTGCCCGAACCGCCTAGGACTGACTAGTCGCCGCCTAGGACCGACTAGTCGGCTGATTTTTTCCTGACCGACTAGGAGCACTGATTTCCCTAAAATCGCGGCAGTAAGGTACCGACTAGCGACTAATCGCCGACTAGTCGGTCCTAGGCGGTGATTTTTTTAGAACACTGCTTATTTGTAAACCAAATTGTTTTTAGGTACCTATGAGTAGTTTGCTAAAAAAGAAAACCTTCAACAAGGTATGTTTCTCCATTCCCTCGAATTGCTTTTTTGTTGACCAAGGCAACAAGGGAACTCATCTAAATAGAATAACTACTGAGATAAAAGAGTTGAACAAAAAGTTAACTGAGATAGCTGCTGCCCTAAAGTTTGCCTTTCGTCAATTCTCAACTCGTAGCACTGATGAACAACTTATAAAACCGCTGGAAACTTCACCATTTGTCAATATTTTTGGAATATTTGGCAGAAAAGAAGCAACAGCTGATTTGGTAAGTAAGTTGTTGAGCGATAGTAGTGAAGAAGAGAAAAGGATCCTAGTCATCCCAATAGTAGGTATGGGAGGGATGGGCAAGATAACTCTTGCCCAATTAGCCTACAACAATGAATTGGTAAGAACCCATTTTGAAAAGAAAGTATGGATTTGTGTTTCAGATCCATTTGATATGGTGAAGATTGCCAAAGCCATTCTTAGTGGTACTAGTAACAACGCCCCAAATTCAACTGACTTGCAAGATGTCTTGCGGTATATGTCTGAATGTCTAGAGGGTAAGAAGTGTCTCATCAGTGTCTTAGATGATGTGTGGACTGAAGACCATGACAAGTGGGAAAGTTTAAAGTTACCAGCAATCATGGAAACTTGTGCTAGAGGTAGTAAAATAGTAGTGACCACACGAAAAGAAAGAGTGGCTGAAATAATGAGAGCAACCACTCATATGATCCGTTTCGAGAAGCTGAGTGATGAAAATTGTTTGGCATTGTTCAATAGCATTGCATATTTTGGGAGGGAAGAAGATGAGGCTAATAGATTTGGAGCTATATGTCACGAGCTTAAATTTCGATCCCCCGATCGCTCATGCGGCCTTAGCATACCCCTATGCTAAGTCAGCCTTTCCGATGGTCGAACAACCCTTAGGCAAGAACAAATATTGACGAGGGAACCAAGTCGATAAGGAATATCAACTTGTATTGAGTTTTAAAGAAACTTTACAAAATTGCAAAATTCCTAAAATTGATGTTTCCCCCGTGCCAGGCGAATGTCGCCCCGACAGCCTATATATAGAGGCAGCAACCTCTCAAGAATTTTCTAAACGTATCGTACTCTAGATCTTTCGATACATCTCTAGTGTGTCCTAACTAGAATGTACACGTATCCTAGAGTATTCTAGAATGGTCGAGGTTTCGGTAGAACCTCGCATTGCCCCTCACAGCCCTGCACTGCCTTGCACAGTGCCGCGATGCCTCGCACAGCCCTGCGTTGCCCTGCAACGCCCTGCACAGTGCTGCTGTGCTCCAGAGTTGCCCAGATCTCTCCGGAGATCTCCGCGATGCTCCGCAGCCGTCCGGAATCTTCCCGATGGCATACAGCCTTCCGGTGCCGCCTAGATATGTCTGGATTCTTCCGGAGAGTGTGACCTGCGCCACTCCGTGTTGCCTCGTGTGGCCCTGCTCCGCCACGCCGTGTCGCCCTGCGACACGCTGCGCCTTCCGGCTATGCTGCCCTTCTCAGCGCTGCGCTGTGCCTCCCTGCACAGCCTTGTGCCACGCCGCCCTGCGGCATGCTGTACTGCCCTGCAGCACGCTGCGTCGCCCTGTGACGCGCTGCGCCACCCCGCACGACCCTGCCGTGCGGCGTCGCCTTGCACAGCTCGGCTGTGCTGCCTTGCGCTAGGCTGCTGTGCGCTCCACAGCCCTGCGCCTTGCGCTGTACTGACCTGCACAGTGCTGCGCGATACTCCGGAGATACCTGGACACGTCTGGAAGCTTCTAGAGTCGCCCGGACACCTCCGCGACACTCCAGACCGTCCAAGGACCCTTGGCCCTTCTCCGGAACCTTCCTTGAGCAATGCATCACCCTTATGCTGCTCAAGGAGCCTCGCGGGTTGCGACATACTCCCGCGGCTATGGCTGCGACGCCCTTGTCGCGCCTTCGCGATACTGCCGGCTCGTGTCCTCGTGCCCCTGCACGTATTCAGACACCCTCCTTGGCTCGGCATGTCGCGGTCCAAGGCCCCTGGCCTCGCGGGGCACGACCCCAGCATGGCCCTTGCCTTGCGGGTCGTGACATATAGGTGAGAAAATATCAAAAAAGTGCAACGGCTTGCCACTTGCTGCAAGAACATTAGGTGCTCTCATGCAGTATAAGAAGAAAAGTGAAGAATGGCTACAGGTCTTGGATAGTAAGATGTGGGATCTAAGAGAGGTTCAGCAACAAGTTTTTCAAGCACTTTTACCAAGTTACAATGAGTTGCCTTCTACAGTTAAGCGTTGCCTTCTATATTGTGTAATATTTCCCAAATATTATCGATTTTATAGACACAATTTGATTGAGTTGTGGTTATCACAAGCTAGATTATCTTAGTGAGAAAGACTATAGAGAAAAAGAAAGAGAAGGTCAACATATTTTCGATACCTTAATAATGCGATCATTTTTCCAGCTGGGATCTTGTGGAAGAAGTAAGTGATGTGGACAAGAGCATTGTTTTATCTTGCAAAATGCATGATATTACTCATGACTTTATGCATTTCCTCAATAGGAATGAATGTATTGCAAGTTTGCAACAGATATTCAAGAAGAAAAGGAAAGAATGATGATAAGAAATGAAAAGGTCCGTCACTTGAGCTTACTGTTTTCACCATGTGGTTCTACACTTTTGGATTTTATTTCACCAGTGAATTGCAAAAAGTTACGTACTCTCGCAACTTTTGAATCAAGAATGGGCAGCATAGGTACCTTTGCTATCACACATCTGAAATGCCTGAGGACATTAAATTTGAGCCACAATGACATTGGAGAACTTCCGGAAGAGATAGGTGAATTGATACATTTGAGGTATCTGGACTAGTCTGAAAATACTGATTTGGAGAAACTACCAGACAGTTTCTGCAATTTATACAATTTGCAAACATTGTATCTTACTAAATGCAGGTCACTTAGAACACTGCCTGAAAATATGGGAACTTGATTAATCTAAGACATCTTCATAACAAGGGTTGTTAGAGTATCTTTAACAGACTCTTTATTTTGACTCTTTAGCTATTTTAGGGAGTCTGTTTAGTTTTTTATCAAAATTATGAGCTCCACCAGACTCCTAAGTGGCTAGTCATTTTAACTCTTAGCTATCTCGCTCCTAAATATAGACAGCGAGATAAGACTCTATAATTTAATACATTCCTTTTAGATGATTCAATGTAATATATAATTGCATTTAAGGTAATTTTTTTAAAATTTAATTAGTAATATAAGTTCAAAATAGTTAAAATAGAGATAACTGATACGGACATATTTCTAAACTAACTAGCCAAAATGACATTTTAGCTATTTTGGTTAAAATTTGACAAAAAATGGCTAGCATTGCTAAAGTTGTCTTATCAGCTGGAGTATTTGCCGAGAGGTATTGGGAGATTAACAAGTGTTAGAAAATTGATTTTTGAATTTTGAATCATATAAGTTAGAATTGTCCAGTTATTTGTAGTTATCACAATTCTGTTTAACTGCCTTTAATAGGCATTGTATATAAGGTAGGATTCTTCTGTAATGCTATACTGCATCAATAAATCTTCTTATCAGTTTCTCCTTTTATTATGGTATCAAAGCAAATCTAATCCAATCTTCTCCTTGATTATTGCACTTTACTTCTCGTGCAAATTCTTCTCCTCTAACGTTGTTCATTCATTATGGACGACGATAATTCCATTGTTCCTCATCTTCATCCTCCTGCAACTAATGCTACCAATCCTTATTTTCTTCATCACTCTGATAATCCCGGATTGGTCCTTGTTTCCAAACCACTAACTGGTGATAATTATGCCTCATGGCACAGATCCATGTCCAAATCTCTGAACGCCCAGAATAAACTTGGCTTCGTCAATGGCACAATCACTGCCCCGTCTCCAATCAACAGTCCTGATGAATATGCCTTGTGGTCACAGTGCAATGACATGGTTCACTCATGGATCGTCAATTCACTCTCTGCTGATATATGTGATAATGTGATTTATTATGCAACTGCTCAAGAAATATGGGAGGATCTGCGAGAGCGGTTTTCTCAAAGCAATGCTCCTCGCATCTTTAAGATTCAATGAGATATTGCTTATCTCAAGCAAGAACAACACTCTGTTGCAGCGTACTACACCAGACCTAAGGCTTTGTGGGATGAATTGTCTTCATATACTGAGGCCTGTTAATGTGGAGCACATCAAGAAAGGCAGAGGCTCATGCAATTCCTGATGGAACTGAATGAATCTTATAGTGCCGTGCGTGGACAAGTTCTTTTGATGAATCCGCTGCCCTCTGTGCGCCAAGCTTACGCTCCTATTTCACAGGAAGAAAGACAACGTGCTCTGACTCTCATTGCACCTCAAGGCTCTGCTGATCTCAGTCCTGCTATGGCTGTCCAGAATTCCAGGCAAAACTTCTCAAATCGTAATAATCGTGGAGATAGACGCATTGGTTTTACAAGCCGTCATCCTCATTGCATTCATTGTGATACTCCTGGACATTATGTGGATACCTGTTATCAATCGCATGGATTCCCTCCTGGTCATCTAAAAAATAAATCTAAGGGTTTCAAAAAATGTGGAAATCGTCAAAACTCTCCAACAGCAAATCAAGCATCCGCATCAAATGCTGTTGTTTCCGGGTTATCAGACACTCAACTTCAACAAATTCTGACCATACTAAACAGTAAGGGCAATGAAACTATTGAAGCACCTCAAGCAAATGTTGCTATAACTCCAGGTTTGTCTAAAGTTCAGTCTCACTGTTGGATTATTGATAGTGGTGCTACATACATATCACATTGTTTCATCTCCAACAACGCTTATACATGATAACAAGAATCATGCGATTCCACCAGTATTACTGCCTAGTGGAGAGACAGCTTCTATTGTTTCCAAAGGATCTTTGCCTCTAAATTCTACTTACAGTCTACATGATGTGCTATATGTGCCAATATTTAAAGTTGATTTGATGTCTGTTAGTAGACTTACAAGAGGATTGCAATGTTCAGTAACCTTTTATCCTTATTGGTGTATATTGCAGGATCTAGTTACGAAGAAGACGATTGGTTTGGGTAAGGAACGTGATGGCCTCTACTACTTGATAGCACTTACCATGACATCAACATCTTCTCTTACCAAGATTACTCATCCTTCTTGTAATATTGCATCTTCTTCCTTTACTGATCTTCGGCCTCGTCGTTTAGGGCATGTATCGTCCTCTCGTCTAGGATTTCTTGCTAAACAATATTTAAATATTTCTATTGATTCCAAAAATGTGTGTAATATTTGTCGTTTAGCAGAACAAACTCGTCTTCCTTTTGGTAATAGTTCCATTTCATCCACCAAATCTTTTGATCTTATTCATTGTGACATTTGGGGTAGATATGAAGAACCATCTCTTTCCGGAGCACATTATTTTCTTACCATTGTTGATGACTATTCCCGCTTCACTTGGGTTTTTCTAATGAAAACTAAAGATGAAACTCAATTATTAATGAAACAATTCTTTGCGTATGTTTCTACTCAGTTCTCTACCCACATTAAAAGTGTTCGTACCGACAATGGTTCGGAATTTATTTCCCTCCACCACTTCTTCAAAGATAATGGAGTTATTTTTCAACGGTCTTGTGTTTACACGCCTCAACAAAATGGAGTGGTGGAGCGTAAGTACTCTCACATTCTTGAAGTTGCACGAGCTTTAAAATTTCATGCTAATCTTCCTCGTAAATTTTGGGGTGAATGTGTTCTCACTGTTATCCATTTAATTAATCGATTACCTACACCCATTCTTTCTTTCAAAACCCCATTTGAACGTCTCTATTCCAAACTCCCTTCTTTTTCTCATCTTCGAATTTTCGGGTGTTTGGCCTATGATAAAAATGTACCTATTTCTCATAAATTTTCACCTCGTGCTGTTCAATGTGTTTTTATTGGTTACTCTGCCGGCCAAAAGGCATATAAATTCTATGATCTTAACACTCATAAAGTATTTTATAGTAGAGATTTTGTCGAACCCTTATATCGGCAACCTTTCGCTAATGAAGGTTGCTGGTATAAGGATTTTGTTGTCTCTGGAATGCGGATGGCCCTGATGAAGCAAAGGTTACCAGCAGTAACCTTTCGCCATCTGATTGAATTCAAAATACCAATCTTCTGTTTGTGAAATGTCAATCGTTCAATATCTTGCAAGAAGATTTCGTGATTTAGTGCTAGCTCTTTCTCTAGACAAATAAAGTTTTTTTTTTTCTCTGTCCGGGAGGCTGATTCATTTGAACACTGGCGAGCAATTTTAATACCCATATTGTTTATCGTTGATTGCTTTTGATAACAGTTGTTTAGAAGTCAGATCACATAAATTGAAACCGGTAGTATTCTTGGACTTGAGAAAATTTTAAACAACTCTTAATAACATGTATTAGACTTTTGCTTTGAAATGTTTTATGATTCTTGTTGATCATCCGAAGATTATGTGTTGGAGGGAATAATATATGTTTATCAAGTAGCATATGCCTCGTATAAGGTATATAAGGTGAAGTTTGCACCTTTTCACTGAGTTCATCGACATCTTCGATACGGCCTTTATTTTGTAGACCCTGCTGATTCCTTTGCAGTGAGTGGATCCTCCTATTGACATCAAGGGTGTTAATGCAGCTGCAATGCGATCAAATTTTACAGCTGATGGAATCCATTTGTAAGCGTTGGAGTTTCTTCTTAAACTTTTGTCGACTCTTGAGATTAATTGATGTGAGGTCGATAGTGGTTAACAGAGGAGCTGTGGTTGTCAGTAGTCAGTACTCAGTACCATGATCTTTTTTTTTTTTTTTTCTTTAAAAGAGGATCTAAGAGTTTCACACACACCTTATAAAATAAAAATTTGTTTTTAGTATGCATGATGTTGCACATTATCGTTAGGAACTTAGGATGCCCGTAAACACAAAACGGTCAAAACCCACACACAACTCTCACCAATACAGGAGAAACAGAGTACTTACGGTACTGATAAGAAAGACAATACAAAGAGCCACTAGATATATAGATCAAGGACTAAAATTTTGATTTTTTCGTCGAAATATCGGCGAAAATTTCGTTTTTTTGGGTCAGCGAAATTTCATACTCATTCTTTCCTTTTCTGGTGCGATATTTCCGAAATTTGGCGAAACACTAACGCACTCTCTCCACGTGTCGGCCTGCTAAGAACCCACAAATTTGATGTGAAGTGAGATTCGAACCCCTCACCTCTCAGCTTGCATGATAAGATTAATGAGTTAGCCAATTGAGCTGAACACATTTCTTGTTCAATCTCTTCATCTTATTAGTTATATAATATGTTTCATCTTATTAGTTGGCCAATTGAGCTGAACTCATGGACACAATCTGATGGACAATCATCAAATGATTATGGTTATGGTCAAAGCCGAGGAATGCTAGATCCCTTCTATAACTACCAGTACCAAATTCCGCCATCAATCCCCCTTGATCCATATGGTTGGCATGTAAGTCAATACATGCAAAACTACAAAGGAGAGGTATCATTTAATGATTATTCTTCACAATACACTCAAGGCTCTATACAAAGAGATGATGAGGATAGTCAGGATACTGAAGATTTTGTACCGCATAGATCTTCTATGTGGTTCTAAATTATTCATGTAATGTCATGTCCAATGTATTATATTTGTATAAGGCGTGATGGCCTAGCCTTCCTTTGGGTTCCCAGCCATAAAAAAAAAATCAGATGTTAGTATATATTTTTATTAGAATTTTCAACGATTTAGCGTTTATATATTTCACCTTATATCACTACAACTTGTTATAGACCAATGTCCATATAAGATTTTCTTATGAAATATGATAGATAATAGATTAAATAAACATCTTAGAAAGTTTCATTTAGAATTTCCATATATTTCTTAAAATTTCCGTTAATTTTTTTCTGCTATCGATATTTCCTCGAAATTTCCATCGAAATTTCTATTTTTTAGACCTTCGAAATTTCCGTGATCGTCGAAATTTTAGTCCTTGATATAGATACCTCGGAATAGCACCGAACTCAGAACCTTAACTAACAACCCAAGCAGTGAATTAATGCATACAGCGTAAAAAGGTACATGCATAGAGGAAAAGAGCATGCAAACCAAAGGAAAAGTCACACATGAGTGACATCATATCCCAGCTTTCGATGATGCACATTGGATAGTCATTGTAGTTCACATTGCGGCTTATATAAGGTTATTTTCTAATCAGAGGCACCATTGATAACAGAGCAAAAAATTAAGAAGGTAAATGCTTAAGACCAACTACTAACGTATGTTATTTGATACAAGAATTCAACTTTGCCATTCGCCAACCTTGGTCTGCTTGACGTGCAGTCACAACGGCTGCACTATGATCTGAAGACTTTGCTTACTGAAGTGCACCTTGATCATCTGTCGCAGGCTATTTTTCTGTTTTCCTCTCTTCTCTATGTGAAAATTTAAAGCTTGCCATTATCCAAATTTAAGGTTCAGACATCAAGATAAAGGAAACATAAGAAACTAGTAAATCTCATAGAAGGCTCAATACTACTACCACAAAGTCTCATAATCAAATGCAGAGTTGATTCTTTCAGTTTCCAACGAAAATGAGCCTCTGCTTGTCTGGCGGGATACCTTCCTTGTCCTGGATCCTAGCCTTGACGTTGTCGATGGTGTTTCTGGACTTGACCTCAAGGTGATGGTATTCCCAGTGAGGGTTTTCACAAACATGTGCATCTTCTGAGGCTCTGTTTACCTCTCTCTCTCTGCGATTTAAGTCCATCTCTCCTCTCTGCTGGATTAGCCCTTAATTCTTCCTCCAAACGTCTGATATCTTCTTTTTTAGCCCTTAATTCTTCCTCCAAACGTTCAAAGAGGTTCTTTTGCAAGTCAAAATCAGTGTCCTGAAGATTCTTTGAAGTATTGGTGACGATTCGCTTCTGATTTAGGTCCATAACCTCGCGATGATCCATGTTCTGCAAATTGATATGAGTTTCTTGAATCTCATCTTCAACTCCATGAATCTCACCTTCAACTCCATGTTCACTTTTGGAAATGCCAGGCAATGGAGGACCATGTTTGTTCAACTCATTTGTAAGGCTGTCATCATGGAGTTCCCGTGCATTAAACTCGATACGTTCAGCTGGTTCAGAGGTGTTTGTGGCAGGTTGTTTCTGATCTTTTCCCGAGCTAGAAGCAGACTCAGTGGTGCTTAAAGCCTACAAGAAAACTTGATTCCAGTTATCATAGTTGCATTGAAAAGACTTAAAGTATGCGATTAGGAAATACATTTCCCTTACCTCTTTACTAAAATGTGACCTTTGTAGATCTAGATGCATATTTGATTCATCTTCTAGCATACCAGAAGAAAACTTCAACTTGATCGAGCACCAATTTACCTCTAATGTTTCCAAGTTTGGGACCCTCACAATGCAATTGCTTGGGCAAACACGCTCCAGACTTATTAAATCATTGAGTTCCAAATGTTGCAACTGGCTGAAAACAATCTCAACATTGCTGTCATCTTCTCCGTTTCCTTCACTTGCGAAGATTTCTTTCATACTTTTACATTCATCAATTTTCAGTTTTTTTAGTTGCCTTAGACTTCGAGCTCCGGAATAAGTCGTCAAATATTGCAATCGCCAGCAAAAGGTTACTTCCAAAACTGTTAGATTCCAGAAGAATAATGAAGACAACTCTAGACTATTCAATCCACAAAACTTCACCACCAGAATTTCCAACTCTGGAAACTCTTTGCCAGATGGTTCGATGTTCTCCCAGAGACGCATAAGCTTCTCCAATCCATGCAGCATCAACGTTCTTAAATGTGGGAGGGAGCCATGTGGGTGTCTATTGCTGATCCCAGCGAAAACAGCTTTCTCACAGCACACTGCTGAGGTGGGTTGACCGTACCAAATATCCATGGGGACAAGGGTCAAATCTTCCAGTTTGGGGAAAGAACTCTGAAATATTAGTGGCATGTATGATACGTTAGTATGGGTAAGGAGACAGAGCAAAAGGTGACATGTACATATAGGTTAATTACGCACCTGGTTTATTAGAATAGAAGGTTGTTTAGCCGGAGAGAGCAGTGTTGCTGGAGTACGCAGAATGCGCGTGTCTTGTGTTTTCTGAAGGCCTGAAACTTCAGCGGCTAAAATATCCAGTTTCTGACAATCAAGCAACACTAGTGTTTTGAGTTGTGGCCAACTGAAAGCCTGCATCCTTGGATAGAATCTCTTAAGATGGAATAGACTTCTAAATTCCAAATATATCAGGTTTGGGAAGACAAACTGATCGTCCAGTCTCTCTCCCTGGGAAATTATCTCCTCCACTCCACATTCATTCACTATCAACTTTTGTAGCTGCTGAAAAACACGGACTATCAATGAGTCTGGAAGAATAGTTTTAAGACTATTGCACTGTTGAACTGTAACTTCTTGGAGTCTGCAAAAAGAATCTGGACCAAGTTGGGTGTGCCAAATTGATTCAAGCTTAGGTAGGTTAATGATGGTCAATCTCTTTAAATTTGGAAACCCTACCTGCATGTATATCCATTTTGTGGAAAAAAAATCACATATATTAGTAGTTTTCTTAAGTATATATGTTGGAAATACAAGATGAAGAAATAGAAACATATATTAGTGCACCTTTTTGTCAAAGAGAGAGTCTTGTGTAACTGTCTTAATGTTCTGATCCGCGTTCCTGCTTCCATTTCTTTGGAGCTTGCACTACCATTACTCAAGGAATTGCAGATGAATGTCTCCAATTTAGTACACTTCTCTATATGCAATCCCTCCAAAGATGCAAATTCAACACAACTTCCAGAGCAGAATCTATCGAGATAAGGAAGATTATTTAGCGTCAATTGTTCTAACTTAGGAAACAACTTATCCTTGATATCTTCAATGTATTCTTCGTTTAATATTACTTCCATGATTTGACATTCAGATATCACAAGATGTTTGAGTTGTACAAGACTTCTTGCTGTGGAGAATAAGAAACTTAATTCATCACATCGTTGAACCTCCAAGCTTGTGAACTTGGGCAAACCAATCTGTAGTACACAATTCACAATTTAGAAACGATGATTCATTTGTTTATTGTAAAAAAGAGTAATGTCTGACTTTTTTGTTTTTAATAAGAAGAAAGTATTGAACAACTATCTAAACGGTAAGATTTTTTTTATATCAGCAAACACAACATATAATCTCTAACCGACTAGTTAGAATATCTTAGCATTATTAGTTTTGCCCCAAAAAGAGAAAAGGTATCAACTCTTTGAGATGTAAAGATATAGCATGCATGCAATTATTTCATTGAACATCAGCTCCCAGTTGTTGCTCCTTCTGGAACTTGCTTATTTCCACATTGTGGTATTGAGATTTACTTATCTAGCAGCTTTGATATGATGCTTACTGGTTTGCTTCTCTCATCTGGAGTACTATTATCAATTGTGTGTTATTTAACAATTCGCATTTCTCTGATTTACTGCTTTTGCACTAGCAGCTTTTGGTCTTTAGTTGTTCCTCTTTCGGTTTTTGCTTAGAATACTCACTTATCTCCCTCCCACCACCCCCACCCCCCCCCCAAAAAGAAAAAAAAAAAAAAAAAACATGCATGCATGCATAACTACCCAAAATAAATTCAAATTTTAATCATTGTGTGTAATAATCCATTACAGCTAATTTTCAATGCCTGATGTGGATGCCAATTATGTTTTCAATTGCTCATTGACAAACCAAACCAATAAGTTATCAAAACTTAATCAATAAGTTATATACCAACATTATTCTCAAAATCACGAACTAAATAATTGTAATTTTCAAACTCAAACCTAATCAATAAGTTTTTTGTATTTGGATATTTCAAATTCAAATTTCTACACTATATATTCAATTTTTTTTTTATAATATATTTCAACGAACCCTCGTTCAGAACAGTTTTGTATATTTGCCAAGAACAAAATTTAAAATATAGAGGGTGCTTGAATTTTTAACTCTGCATATATGGAGAAAATTGGACATAGTAATCATTTTTTTTTTTTTGTCATAACAGAGATCATGCATGAAAGTTACCTTTTCGTCAAAGAGGAAGTATTGTACAGGATTCAACGAGTTGTTCCCTTCTAAGTCCTTCTCTTCAATTTCTTCGTAGATTCTAGTATCTTCACCACTTTTAGCAACATTATCAGAAATGAATCTGCCCAATTTAGTACAGCCATGTATAGCCAACTTTTTTAAGGACGGAAGGTCAATATAACTTCCTGAGCAAAATCTGGTAAGGTTTGGAAGATTATCTAGCTTCAAATCTTCCAGCTCCGTAAACACGTTGTCCATATCTTCTTTACCATATTCACTTGTTGATGAAACAATCTCTTTTATGCTTTCACATGTGGATATCTCAAGATGTTTGAGTTTCACAAGACTTTCGGTCATAGAAACTGAGAACAAGAAGCTTAGATGATCACACCTATGTACTGTCAAGGTTGTTAGGTTCCAGAACACAACCTGTCGTTACACAAAATGATATTAGGCGAAGATGTATTCCAAGCGGAGAGATATATGACTGTCAACATATACAAAAATTAAACAAGACTAGGCTGGATATTACTCACTAACTTGTATAAACTGTTTCCAAACCCACATTACAATGTGAACAGTATATTTAAATCAAAGAGGGAATTAATGACAATTGGACGAAAAGTTAAATCCGAACTTAATTAACAATTGAAGAGGGTGGCTGCAGAATAACAACTTCATGTATATATATATATATATATATATATATATATATATATATATATATATATATATAAAGTACAAAGACATGAATGAAAAGAAATGAAAAATTGAAGAGAAATCATGTAAATCACCTTTAGGTCAAAGAGGAAGTATCGCATAGTAATCAACTCGCTCTTAACATTGAGGTTCTCTTCCGAGTGAGTCTCTTCAATTTCTTTCCAGACTCTAGTATTGCTACTCATTGCAGCATCATAAGCCCCAAGTTTAACCCAACCTTCTAGGTCCAATTTTTCTATGCTCCCTGAAGAAAACCTAGTGATGTTTGGCGATCCATTTAGCTTCAAAACCTCCCGCTTGGAAAACACCTTATCTATATTTTCTTGGCTGTATTCTCTTGCTGATGATAGAGTCTCTTGCATAATTTTACAAGTGGATATCTCGAGACGCTCAAGTTCCACATGACTTTCAGGCATAGAAAATGAGAACAAAAGGCTTGGACCATCACATCTATGTACTGTCAAGGTCCTTAAATTTGGGAATACAGCCTGGATGTAATATATTAATTGGTATTAGGGGACGATGATCAAATTTAGTTCACTGTAGTTTTTAAGTTGAAATAAATTAGATATAAACCTCAAGATATATATAGTTGGAAGATCGAGACTTGCTAAGAGAGATTGGAGTCAATGTCATTTCAAACCTAGTGTCTAGTTCTATCCATTTATTTTACACTATCATCCCAGATTAACAAGATACAGCCGTATTAGACACAACGGTAACTGATAGATATGCAATACCAATAAATTAATGTTAATTATCAACATGTGGGGCTTCTAAACATTTACATATTCCACTTGTTTATTTTAATTTATGTAAATGTCTTTTTGTACCCAGACTAGACAGAATGAATATCAGTTTTATGCTTATACTTCAAAATTTTCTAATGGAATTTTTTTTAGGAGTACAACGAATCATCTTGGAGTGAGAAAAAAATGATGATCTGGCAATATCTTTCTCATTTTCTCTGCGCATTTGTAAATTTAGTGAGTTATGGAATTACACATTCATGAGATGATATCAAAACTGAGGGTACATCAAAATAAAACAAAAGAACACACGTACCTTTCTGTTTACTATATCATTACATTCGACGTTGCTTTGGAGTTGCAGATGTTTCAGATGCACAAAATCTTCTCTATCCAGTGATTGGACAATATTATTCATGCCCTCTGCATATAAGGACAAATCTTCTGATCTTTTTACCAGAAGTTTTAGGCATTCATCCAATTCTTCAAAGCTGGTAGTGAGCTTCACTTTTAGTGTGTTGAGAGTCGTCTCAGCCATAGGTTTCTCCCACATATATGCATCCCCAACAATTATGTTGAACCTTTTTAACTTGTGGGAGAACAAGTTTGCTGGAAGAATGTCAGCATTCGCAATATGTATATCTAATGCAGATAGCTGTGACAAATACTGCAGCTCTGAAAGACTTGCATTACTTCTTTCACCTTCAACCTCCCACTTGTTAAAGCTATTTCTCATTCTCAACTCTTCCAATCTCCCTAGGCTTGAAATAACACCCAGTGAAATCACTTCAAGTTTAGAGCAATCAGATAAATCCAACAACCGAAGATGAGTCAATTTCCCTACTTCTTTTGGCAATTGAGTAACATTGGATTCCGAAAGCGAAAGAATTTCCAAGTTACTTAACTCCCCGATCAAAGCGATATCTCCGAGTATGCACTTATCTAAACATAAGGAATCCAGATTTTTCAGGGACTGGAAAGATGGAGGTAGTGATGGAATAGTCATACATCGCAAACTCAACACTTGGAGGTTTTCCATCTCTTCAAAAATCTAGCTGAGATTTTCTGCGAGTCAGCATCTAAATCACCTTGCAAAAGAAACATCTTCAGAGCTGGGCAGTGCATAACTTCAGGGAGCCTTGGGATATCTTTGCTAGAGGGGAAAGACATGATTGTGCACTTCTTTAACAAATCACTATCTGACCACCCTTTCATCTGACGGACACCACCTTCATCCATTAATGATAATATGTTTTCATCTCGGAATGCAATTTGGTTTGCAACATCACGTACAAGGTCAGGCATTCTGACATACCTGTTATCGCTGCTGTCAGTCAGTAGACAAAAATCTTTTAGCTTTTCTATCCATGAATGCAATGTATCTCGTGCTTCCTCCACTTTAAATGCTTTGCCCAAGAAACCCAAACTCATACCATACTTCATCAAGTCTTCCAAACTAATATAGTTTCCCTGTATGGTAATCCCACAAAGCAAGAATAATGGCTTAAGTTCCTTATCATTCAACTGATCATAACTGCACTTTATACACAAGTGTGCCTGTTCTGTCAATTTTTCTCCTCTATCAGACCCTGCCTTCAGGCATGTCAAAGCATCTTTCCATGCAGGTAAACTAGTTATTTTCTTTAAAACACTTGCCATTATGACTATCAAAACAGACAGACCTCCACAATGTTTGACTACTTGTTCTGCTACTGTTCGTATAGCTGGATCATCAACAACATCTCCTGCCTTCTCCTTAAATAAATCCCAAGACTCTTGTTCTTGTAAAATGTCAAGCAGAACCTCTTTCTGCGTATTCATATCAGATAACGTCTTTCCAATTCTCGACGTCAGTAATATCTTGCAAGTATCCAGGCTAGGAAGTCCGACAGCAACTAAGTCAATTTGTTTCCAAACATCATCCAAAATTACAAAAATCTTTTTGTCCTTTATCCGGGCACGTAGGCGACTAGCTCTTTTTTCCATGGTCTCATTATCAAGAATGTCCATCCCCAACTTCCCAACAATCTTCTTTTGAATTTCTTCAAAGTTTGAACGGCTTTTCACATCCAATAGGAGAACCACATCATCAAATAACTTTTTATCTGCTGTAGCTTGCTTATAAACTTCTTTGGCAAGTGTGATTTTCCCCACACCACCAATTCCCCTAATGCTGATTCTCATGGTATTAGGATTTTTCAGTTCATCCATGATTTTCCTTATGGTTGAGATCCTTGACTCAGACCGTTGGTTGTTCAGGAGGAACTTTTCAGGGGAAATCTTCAACTCGATTGGGCAGAGTTCTATAATTAAGGTTCTACAGGATGGGAGTTTGACAAAGCACGCAGAAGAGCAAAAGCCTCGTAGACTTGGTAGATCAGAAAGTGTCAAACGTTGCAAGTGGCTGAAAGTAATCTCATTTGCTGCTGCATCACCAGGATTAGCACCTGCCCTTCCCACTATTACTACAACTCTTTCACAACTCTTCACTTCCATTGTTGTGAGTTGCACGAAGCTTTTAGCCACGGAATATGTCATTAAATATTCCAATCCCTTGCAACCAATAACTTTTAAAGTTGTTAGATTCTGGAAAGATATTGCGGATGAGTTTAGATTTTTTAATCTAGAACACAACTCCACCTCAAGAATTTCCAAGCTTGGAAAAAGTGGAGCCACAGCAGCTTTGATCCTTCCTCCGAGATGCATCAGATTGTCTAGTCCATACAGCTTCAATTTTCTTATGCGTGGGAGCGAAAGCCTCTCACTACCACTAATACTGTTTCCATAATCCACAAATATTTCTTCAGAAGAACACCCAATCACTTCAATGACTTCAATGTTTGGTAAGTTGTGAAGGAAAATAATTGAAGCTGGCTTGGAGAAAGGTGAACACTTGTTAAAATGCATAGATTTTAGTTGGCTAAAGAATTCTGCTGGGGTTGGACCATTCCAAATCTCCATGTCGTCCAATTCCAAGTATTCCAAGTTGGGGAATGAAGCCTGAAATAAATCATCCATATATATGGACGCATGTTAAATAGCAGCATATGGATCAGTAAGTGAGAGATACTAGATGAGGGAAGTATTAGAGATTCTTTCATCCCTCTCAAGTTAAAAATTGAAATCCTAAATAAAAGAAAAAAGGAGCCACTACTCGTAGCATGAACCTTGAAAGGACGGTACACACACACGCACGCACACGCCCACACACACATAGTAAGTAGAAGGAATTCATCCCATTAATTAATATATATAGTGGCGTCTAGCTAAGTGTACATTCATCATGAATACATCCTATTTTATGAGATTAAGAAATATTTGGTTCAAATATAAGAAGTTGAAAGATTTCGAAGAGTTCAACTTTCTCAGCAAATTTAGCAATTTGTATATTGGAATATTTGTAAGAAAACTACACTGGGAGGTGACAATATTGTGAGGTCAACTACCTTTCGGTAGAATCTCTTTTAGATCTCACCCTTATGTGACATGAGCTGTCCATGTGGTGAGATCTAGGTGGGATTAAAAAACATGCATGCTGCACGTAATTTATACTAGCCTTTTATCCGTGCATCTGCACACCACTCACAAAAAATTTATTAGTCGTTGATTTCCTCTTTGTTTTTTACTTGAGAATTTATTGTGAATCCAGTTTTTAATATGCAAACAATCCTTGGGATTTAATTTTCAAAAGTACCAAATTATCCTCCCTGTATTTTGCCTGATACACTACTAGATTTGAGTTCGTCTCTGATTTACAAAATACTCTATCCTCCCTTTCTTTGGTGTAATTTGCCTAATACATTCCTACATTTCTCTAAGAGAAAACAAAACACCAAATGACATGTAAGGAGTGTGAGTGACCAGTCTAGTGAGAAACTTACAAAGAAAGTACCTTAATAGTTATATATGAATGAAGCTGGTTGATCTTCAATTTCCTTGTCTTAGGAGGGTGGACTAGGAATGACGACAGTCGATCTGTATCTGTAAATGAGGAAAAGTTTGCAGGAGTAAGAACACCCGGATTTAATACCAACCCAAAAAAAAAAAATTAATAAAGAACACCCGATTTGCAATAAGTAATAACCAACCCAATCAAACCAAGGAACAATGAAATTAGGAAATCTAAAGGCAAATCAACATAAGCTGGATTTAGTTGGTTTTGACTCTTCTAAATCTAGCAAACAAAGTAAACTAGAGCAAGCCGGAAGTTCTGAATTCTTTTTGTTATTGCAGTATGATAATAAGATTAAAGACATAAACTGAAAATGAAGAGCTATTTGCAACAAATAAATTGAAAATGAAGGAGGTACCTTGTATGCCTTGATCTGAGATCCAAGTCTAAACTCGACAGGTACTTCGTTTGACTGGCTTATCAGATTGAGATTTGCAGTAGAGCACCCAAATGAAGACTGTTTAAACAAACGAATTCAGTGAGAACAAGTAGTAAATCTCTTTCAAACTATGATATAATGCCGTTTTCTAGGGGGCTAGCTCATGTGTCTTAGATCTGATCTCTTTTCAAGTTATAAAAAATGAGAATGCAAAAGGTCAAAGTGTACGGTTGGCACACTTACCCGATTATTTTGCAGATAAGAAGAAGATGCTCTGTGTTTGAGAGTAATCATTGGTACTTTTGAGTGGCTCACTGTGCTGTCATGAGGACAGTGGGTCGTTTGAGATGGCCTCCCCTGCCCTCATGCGTCCGGCTGACATGGGAGCTGTCCTCTTTTGCTGGTTTTTTCCTGATTTAGGAAAACGACCTATTTCAGACATGAGTCTGATTTAGGAGGACTGTTGTGGACTTGTGGGTAAGCATGATGAAGGACGAACTGACGATGTGATTGGGAAAGAAGGGGGCGAAAAAGAAAGAGAACTCGACCGAGATTACATCCGTCCAACTTACAGCTGGTTTGACGTGTAATATGTCCTTATATAGTTATTGTAGGGCTACTTGGGACTGTCAATTCATACACGACGCATAACACGATTCGAAACTCGCACGAAATAAAATAGGTTGAACCCGCATGAAATAAAATAGGTCAGCGGCGGGTTAACCCGTCATGACCTATTTAATAAATGGGTCAGTCAAGAGTCAACTCCCAAATATGAAATAAACCTGCGTGACACATTTAATAAAATTGTCGGACTAAATTTTTATATAATACTCTCTTACATAGTCTATTTAAAATAAGTTTAGTAAGAACTTAATAAGTTTTTTCTCTTTTTGTTTGAATTCATATTTTGATAAAGACATTGCTATGAATTTTTTTTTGTTTCAATCTTGTTTAAATGGGTCATTTTGTTTAACGCAACACAATTTATTTATTAAATAGGTTAAACAGATTGGGAACGAGTAAATCATTTTGTAAATAAGTTGCGTCTGGGTTTATATATTTTTGACACGATTATTAAATGAGTTGGATTTGGGTTTATATTTTATGACACGCAAAATAACTTGACCCGACACAAACCTAACCTGACATGACTCATTGACAGCTCTAGGGCTAGTCGGGCAAAATATATGTGTGCACTTTGAGGATCTTGTTTGGCTTAGCAAGGCAGCGTTCCACTGTTAAGAGGTTGCATCTTCCTAGTGGCATGATGAAATTGAATGGCGTCGGATTCTTTTGCTGGAGATTACATAGTGGAAACTTTGTGCTTTTGGTAATTATAATTCTTCATAATCGATTTATTTTTCAAGTATGTCACAATGATGTCAAAACAAATAGAGTAGTTATTGATGCACTCTTTGCTCTTTGGTGTTTGTTTCACTACATGTATATATGTTGTAGAGACTTCTAATTTGATTTCGGGAAGTACTCTAGATAAGTAGATATTATTGTAATAAGGGGTTTAGACTTAATTTCCCCCATTTGTATACAATAGTTTCATTAATATATGCATGGGGGGAACCGCACCAGTCTTCTTTAATTTTTGTTTCTTGTAATTTGTTTTTCCTGATAGTATTGTAATTTGAAATATCAACTATCACAATCAACTATTATGGCGCTGCTGACTATCTCTATCAATTTTATGCGGCAACAATGAGAGGAATATCTCTACACTGTGGGAAGGCTGACAGTTGAAATACAAATGCAAAAGGGCAAAACTAAGGCCTTGTTTGGTTGTCGGAAGAGAATTCACTTCCCTTATATTTTCCATCGGGAAATGAAGTTAGAGTTCCTATCAAGTTTCCCTTCTAGTGCTTGGTTAGTGTTAGGGGTGGGCGTTTGGGCCCGAGAGACCGAAAACCCGGCCTGAAAAACCCGAAAAAGCCAGAAACGGGCCGATCCTTATCTGCTAAAAGCCCGGACCGATTTTGGGCCCGAGGGACAGAAAACCTGGCCTGAAAAACCTAAAAAAGCCAGAAACGGGCCGATCCTTATCTGCTAAAAGCTCGGACCGATTTTGGACCAGAACCGAAATAAGAAAATCGGGCCGAACTCGGTCCTACAAATTTTTGGGACCGAAAACCCGGCCCGGCCCAAATTAACATATGTGGTCACTTGTCACGTTATTATTCTGCCACTTGTCAAGTTATTTTTAGTTAAATAATGCATTAAAAACAAATAATAAGTACAATATTTGTAACAATATAAATATAAATAACTTGTGCTCTAGTGGTTTGGAGTATGGATGTTTTGTAGAAGGTTTGTGGTTCGAATCCCCTCTTACATCTTAATTTTGATCATTTGTTTCCAGTTTGAACCCAATATTTAGGCACGAAAAAGCCTGAAAACCCAGCTCGGCCCGTTATGGTCGGGTTCGGGCCAGTCCTTATTCTCTTAAAAGCCCAGCTCGGCTCGGCCCGAATGTGTCAGACTTTAGGCTGGGTTTCACAAAATTTCGGCTCGACCCGGCCGCGCCCAGCCCTAATTAGTGTAAGAAAGGAAAGAAAAAATTGATCAAATGTTCAATAATATCCTTTTATGCTTTACTAATAAAGAATTTGTACCAAGGATATTATGGTCATAACACTTTGTAATTAATGTTAGAAAAGGAGAAGGGAAGTTCAAACCCATGGGAGTTCGGTGGAACCAACTTCCCTTTTATTTTCCCCTTTGTTAGAAAAGTAGTTCTTAATTGTGTGGTTACCAAATAAAGGGGATTCCTTAATTCCACCAAACATAAGATGATTGAGGGGAACAGAGAGATGAGAGATGGGAAGGTAAGTGGTGTTGAGTAACTTTTTCAAACCCATAATTTTATTTTTTTAAATAAAAGGTAAAAATTTGTTCTTTGTTCTAGAAAAAAAAGAATAATATGCAAAGCGTAGTTTTATTGATAGATAAGGAGGTCTTTATATAGGCATTACATAAAGTATCCCGAGTAATCAGAGATTTCCTATCTACTAAAGATACTAGTAATTTAGTCTAATTAGGTCAAGACACACTACGGAAGTTACAGAATTAACATTCTTTGAACACTCCCCTTTGTGTCGCGTATCTAGTGGTGCATAAACTGTTGTCTGGCTAAAACCTTGCCAGTAAAATAAAAACCTCTTTGGTAAAAATAAAAAACATGGTCGAAGGAAAAAAAGCACAACGCACCAACTACAGATGCGTAAGACATGCGGAAATAGAATCTCCCTGTTGTCTACATGAGAACTCTCCCTGAACAATAAATCAATCATCGAGTTCGGATAAGCGACACATTCCAATGCGCTTCACATGCTTCACAAATGTAGATTTGGGTAGAAACTTGGTGAATAGATCAACCACATTATCCTCTAAACTGACTTGGTTCACTTGGATATTCAAAGTCTCTTGCTGTTGCTGATTGTAGAAGAACTTAGGCGAAATGTGTTTAGTATTGTCTCCCTTGATGTATCCCAACTTCATTTGCTCAATGCATGTCTGATGTGTCGCCGAAGCGTGCATCAAGCAATAATAACCCTACAATCGTTAGTAGTATAGAATAAGTAGGGATCGTTCTAGCCGGGGATTAAGGGTACCTGAAACATGAGAATGTTAACACAAATATTCACAAATACATATGCACACAATTGTCACACTTATATACATATATACATATTCACACGAAATCAAGGGGGATTGAGATAGGATCGGTAGCACTAGGCTGCCCTAACGCTAGGCACGAAAATAAATTGCAGAAAATAAATCCTAAATTACTATTTACAAGTTTGGTCGACATCTCTCACGCAAAGCACTCATCAAAAACTATCACAAATCGAAACAAGTAACAAGTAAGGACTCATGGAAACATGCATAGAAATATTCAAGACTCAACTTAATTCCAACCTAACTAGCTCCTTAGCGGTTTACTAATCGATTTTAGATTTCACAAAAATACTTAGAATTAGCTTAGCGCATAACCCTAATCTTTAGCTGACCGATTAAAGACACTTAGTGTAGAAATTAATCAATTAGCATATAAGGCACGAAATCTTTTAGTCGGAAACAAGTTAACATGCAAGGCGTCACTCTTCATATTAGACAAGCAAGTTGTAGGAATTACTCTAACCCTAGGTAACAACATAAACCAAATCGACTTAGCGTTCTAACTTGACCTATGTTACTACGGCAAGTGAATTCAATATCTAGACAACAACCATGGCCTACGATTGTACCTAAACATCTCCTTCGGTTGCACACGAATTCAAACAACTAATCAAGAAGAAATCGAGAATCAAGTCAAGCATGCATCCCTAAGACCTAACCGGTTACATATTTACAAATTATGTTTACATGTTTATCTTTCATAAAACCATGAAATCAATACCTTAGAGTTAATTAGGCTCAAAGAATCAAAATCATAAACATCTTTAAACATGCAAAACCAAACAAACAAATTGTCTTTACATAGACATAAAAACAAATACCAAAAGAACATATGTTTTACATAGACATAAAAGCATAAATCCATAAAATTACAAGCCAAAGGGAGTAGATCACACATTTAGACACCTTGGGAGGCAGCAGCTCGTGTGGATCTGTGATGGAGGATGGTTGGATGCTGCACGGCAGCAGGAAGTTCAAGTTTCGGCAGAAGGTTGGTTCGGCAGAAACTTTCTGGTAGTGGTGAAGGATGTATTTTGGCTAGGTTTTATGTAGGACTTAAGGTAGAATTTTTAGTAGAGCTTAGACTTGTGTTTTGGCTTGAGATGTGACAGCTTTTTCTGAATATGAGATGGCTATATATATAGGAAAAGGAAGAGGGGCTGCCGGCAGTCCCTATGCAAAAAGATTTCAGAAAACCTAATGGGATTAGGTTTTGCAACCTTCCTTTCATAGTACAATTAGGTTTTCTATTTCTGAATTTTTCTTCAAGGCTTGGGCTTCACATCTTCATGGACTTCTTGTATGATCATTGGACTTCAATTGATGTGGCTTGGTCCATCGAAAAATCCCCCAATTGCCGGCAGCAACATTAAGCACACAATCTGCCTCTATTCGGCAGCTTCTCCTAGTGTGACTAGGAGAACTTCTTTCTTGTATTTTTCTTCAATGCCATGGCTAGGTGTCTTCCTCTAACCTTCTTTAAGCTTGAACCATCTTCACATATGCGTTTGTGCACCATTTAGTCCATCAAAAACAGAAAACACGAAAAAGGGGCAGTAGGTTCTTGGAATCGGCAGATTTGATCTTGTTGCAGTAATTCCGGCATATCTCCACGCTCGGAACTCCGATTGATGCGATTCCAAGTCTCACGTAAACTAGACACATAGGGACATCTCCCCATAAAATATCTCGGCCAAATTCCTTGCAAGTCGTCGGGAATGATTTTTCGAAGTTGGGGCAAAGTCCCAGGAAAATCCTGTAGCCCCTGGATTGGAATGTTCGGACTGCCATTTTACAGCCAACTTTTGGGTGACTTCCCGAACTCCGATTGATCTGAAATTTTAACACAGCATTCCTCAACATATGAATATTAAGCACATAAAATTTTATAGAATTCGGACAAGGATAGATCATACTCTTGCTCATCTCAAAATCGCGAAAAAGACATATTTTCACTATTTTCCAGATTTCATATACTTAGTCATTTTTCGGACAATTAACCACATTTCACCAAAACTCTACCAAAATTGACACTAACTATATTATGACTCTATCTTAGATAAATAAGGGTTAAACAAAGCATAAACGAGGGCATAAGCATGTAATATCGTCGCACATTGTGCTCCTATCAAATACCCCACACTTAGACTTTGCTAGTCCCTTAGCAAACTAAATTAAACTAAGACTCAAAACAAACTATTGCCCCTAACAATTTGTCTCAGGCTCGTATGTACACATAGCTTTCAAGTTAATGCATGAGAATGCTAAGCACGAAAATTCCAAGCTTCATGAACATGTGACATCAATATGAACATATAAGAGCAAAAGTAAGCATGTAGACATGTTAAGCTAATCCAATCCTCCTCACTAGGCATACTCTCTTCTTTTTTCTCGAAGCATGGTATTCACTCATAAGTATATGCAAGCGAAAGATAATGAATTACAAAGAGTAACTTGCATATGTCAAGAAAAGAAAGCTCTTTGTGAAATTTTATGGAAAAACCTCATATGATAACTATATGCACCAATGAACCAAAACCATATGCTTACTCTTGAGATAATCTCCACAAATCAAGTTTAACCATCTTAAGAATCATGAAAAAGATCAATAAAAGGGTTGTAATGGGGCTAGGCTAAGAGGTATTCGATATTTGGATAAGGAGGCTTAGAAACGTCACTAAGGCCTTTAGCAAAGCTCGATCTCCTTATGTCTTCTCTCCGAAAGGGTCAAATTTCATCTTGTTGGACCCATACTTCATTCTTTTCTTCCCATAACATTACAACAATACTCAAGACAATAGCCATGCACAAAATTTTTCTTTTCTATGCCTATGCCGTGCCCTCTTCTTTGCTCTTGCTCTCGGCTTCTTTTTCTTTTCTTTTTAATCCGAGCATTTTTTTTTTCTTTTCTTCCCATAGGCACGGCATGCATACATTTTTCATATAATTTTATGGCTAAGTCTACCCCACACTTGTTCTTCTTCATCACACACGCGAAAACGCTTTCAAAAATCAAGCTTTGCCAACACATAAGGTAAAGACATCACTATACTAAACTCATGGAAAGTGTTTAAGGGTGATGAAAGAAAAGGCTAATTGTAGGCTCAAAGGGGTTTACTAAGGTGTCCCACGACGGGCTCCAATAGGGCTCATGCTTTATTTGGCAATGGTGGTAAACCTAAATGATCTTTATTCAATCATATTCAAAATCAAGGTATTTTATGATATAAACATTTCGAAAATCAACAAGAGTAAGTTCTAGCATACTAGAGTTCATTAAGAGCTATGGCACATAGTCATCGAATAATCAAAGAATTATGAGGTTTCATGCTTCCTACAAATCTATCGAATTTTATCTTTTTACCGCTCAAGAAGAAAGCAAATTGGCACAAAAGCTCACATAGGTTATTTTCGAAATAAACTAGCTAAAACATGCATGCTTCGTAATCAACAAGTCCTACATGCTCCTACCAATGCACATAATCCATGAAACTTACAATTTTAATAGTATGCACAACTATCATCTATGTATGCAAAGAGGAGAAAAACATCATTGACATATTAGGGGCATCCTAAGACTCAAAACAAACAATTTAAACACTCTATTTTTGTGGAACAATTTTCTGAATTTTCTTTTCTAAACTAAGCACACAAAAACATTAAACAAAAACGGAATACGTTATCCCACCCCACACTTAGAAAATTACATTGCCCTCAATGTAAGCACAAAATAATATCAATGAATTTCCTAAGCATGCAATCGACTAACATATACCAACATAGCATCACAAATCAAAGATAAAGAGAAAGGTTAGGAAATTGCAAACTCTCGGTGATGGCTCCTTCACTTTTCTTTGATCGACATGGGTTGCCTCCCAAGTAGCGCTTTGTGTTTATAGTCCATTGCTTAGACTTTTCACCGTGTGTGTTGTGTGTTCAACATGCCATGTGCAGCTCCGCAGTTGGGGCAGCAGTCCCCCTCGGTGATGTCCCACGAAGCTGTTTTCCAGTGCAAATAACAATGTAATGGGCGGTTGGATTGGGAAGCTACCATATGGAATTGAAAGTCCATGTTACGAGCTGCACGTACATATGTGGTACGTCCCATAACTCCAAGCAGCTGAAACGTTATGCCCTTGCAAAGTTGGCTGAAAATAACAGCAGTTATCAGCAAAACAGAACAGACCTTTACCTCTTTATACCTGACTTGTTACATGATAGGCTACTCGAATGAAAAAGTGTCCATTATGAAAGTTGTAGCCAACTCAAAGAGCTTTCCAACGGTATAAAGTTTGCCAAAATCCGACCACCGGAAGTATTCTCTGTTTTGGGTTTTATCGGACCTGTCTGCACAGCTTCCTGCTTTGCTGGACTGACCTTGCTGCAATCAAACTGAAGCTGGGAACAGCATACTACTCCGAATCCACTTCTGTAAAATCCTATAGAAAGTAGACTCACAGATCTTTCTTTGCATATATCACACGCCTTCTCAGGTGTTGTGAGCTAAAAAATGACAGCCATCCAAAGTAGAAGAGCTGCACTGCCGGAACTCTGTTAGGGTACAGTTTGGTGTTTGAGTTTCCTCACTTTTTCTCTCCAATTTGACCATGTCCCATGGATTCTTCTTGAGTTGGTTCGCCTTCAATGGTGTGTCTGCCTTGACCGGCCGGACCAAGGCTTACACGAAATTGTTAACATAAGGCACCGAAAACGGCTTCAACTTCAATGGTGTGTCCTCAGTAACTTGGGTGCAGCAGATTTCGGCAGGGGCAGGGGCAGCAGCTTGCGCGCAGGGTATTTGGCAGCGTGAGGCTGCAACTTGGCTATGGCATGAGAAGGGGCAATGTGCTTGGTAGGATTGTTTAGGTGTATGCTGGCCTCGGCATGCAGGGTTGGCTGCAGGACAGAGGCAGGGGCAGGGTCTTCGGCAGATGTGTCTGCTTCTCTTGAGGCCTGATTATGGGTGTGCTCCATTGTCCGAATGCAAACGTGTTCTAAATCAAAGTTGTAGTGCACACACAGAGATTTTCAATGGTATAAGGTTTGTCCCAATCGGACCAGCGGAGGTACTCTTTCTTTGGCCTTGTATCGGACCGAATGATCTGCCCAGTTCTCTGTTCTGCCAGATTGACCTTCGTGCACTCAAATTGAAATTGGGAATGACTCGATGCTCCAAATCCACCTCTGTAAAATCCTACAGAAAATAGACTCAGAGACCTTTCCAACGGCGTATGGCTCACTTTCCCAAGTTCTGTGAGAAGAAAACGGCAGCCATCCAAAGTCGACGGACTGCACTGCCCGATTTCTGTTTGGGCAGAACTTCCGTATTTCCTGCACTTTTCTTTCAAGTTCGACCTGCACACACACAAAACACATCAAAGCGAACAAAACACAAAGATAAATGCAAGAATATACAAAGCTATACAAGCCATGGCATTAGCAAATACAAACAATTTTCAAACAATTTCAAGCTATTAACACACGACAAATTTACAAAACAAATAACATTCAAATATAACAAGTTTTTATAATCCCCGGCAACGGCGCCAAAAATTGATGTGTCGCCGAAGCGTGCATCAAGCAATAATAACCCTACAATCGTTAGTAGTATAAAATAAGTAGGGATCGTTCTAGCCGGGGATTAAGGGTACCTGAAACATGAGAATGTTAACACAAATATTCACAAATACATATGCACACAATTGTCACACTTATATACATATATACATATTCACACGAAATCAAGGGGGATTGAGATAGGATCGGTAGCACTAGGCTGCCCTAACGCTAGGCACGAAAATAAACAAGTTTGGTCGACATCTCTCACGCAAAGCACTCATCAAAAACTATCACAAATCGAAACAAGTAACAAGTAAGGACTCATGGAAACATGCATAGAAATATTCAAGACTCAACTTAATTCCAACCTAACTAGCTCCTTAGCGGTTTACTAATCGATTTTAGATTTCACAAAAATACTTAGAATTAGCTTAGCGCATAACCCTAATCTTTAGCTGACCGATTAAAGACACTTAGTGTAGAAATTAATCAATTAGCATATAAGGCACGAAATCTTTTAGTCGGAAACAAGTTAACATGCAAGGCGTCACTCTTCATATTAGACAAGCAAGTTGTAGGAATTACTCTAACCCTAGGTAACAACATAAACCAAATCGACTTAGCGTTCTAACTTGACCTATGTTACTACGGCAAGTGAATTCAATATCTAGACAACAACCATGGCCTACGATTGTACCTAAACATCTCCTTCGGTTGCACACGAATTCAAACAACTAATCAAGAAGAAATCGAGAATCAAGTCAAGCATGCATCCCTAAGACCTAACCGGTTACATATTTACAAATTATGTTTACATGTTTATCTTTCATAAAACCATGAAATCAATACCTTAGAGTTAATTAGGCTCAAAGAATCAAAATCATAAACATCTTTAAACATGCAAAACCAAACAAACAAATTGTCTTTACATAGACATAAAAACAAATACCAAAAGAACATATGTTTTACATAGACATAAAAGCATAAATCCATAAAATTACAAGCCAAAGGGAGTAGATCACACATTTAGACACCTTGGGAGGCAGCAGCTCGTGTGGATCTGTGATGGAGGATGGTTGGATGCTGCACGGCAGCAGGAAGTTCAAGTTTCGGCAGAAGGTTGGTTCGGCAGAAACTTTCTGGTAGTGGTGAAGGATGTATTTTGGCTAGGTTTTATGTAGGACTTAAGGTAGAATTTTTAGTAGAGCTTAGACTTGTGTTTTGGCTTGAGATGTGACAGCTTTTTCTGAATATGAGATGGCTATATATATAGGAAAAGGAAGAGGGGCTGCCGGCAGTCCCTATGCAAAAAGATTTCAGAAAACCTAATGGGATTAGGTTTTGCAACCTTCCTTTCATAGTACAATTAGGTTTTCTATTTCTGAATTTTTCTTCAAGGCTTGGGCTTCACATCTTCATGGACTTCTTGTATGATCATTGGACTTCAATTGATGTGGCTTGGTCCATCGAAAAATCCCCCAATTGCCGGCAGCAACATTAAGCACACAATCTGCCTCTATTCGGCAGCTTCTCCTAGTGTGACTAGGAGAACTTCTTTCTTGTATTTTTCTTCAATGCCATGGCTAGGTGTCTTCCTCTAACCTTCTTTAAGCTTGAACCATCTTCACATATGCGTTTGTGCACCATTTAGTCCATCAAAAACAGAAAACACGAAAAAGGGGCAGTAGGTTCTTGGAATCGGCAGATTTGATCTTGTTGCAGTAATTCCGGCATATCTCCACGCTCGGAACTCCGATTGATGCGATTCCAAGTCTCACGTAAACTAGACACATAGGGACATCTCCCCATAAAATATCTCGGCCAAATTCCTTGCAAGTCGTCGGGAATGATTTTTCGAAGTTGGGGCAAAGTCCCAGGAAAATCCTGTAGCCCCTGGATTGGAATGTTCGGACTGCCATTTTACAGCCAACTTTTGGGTGACTTCCCGAACTCCGATTGATCTGAAATTTTAACACAGCATTCCTCAACATATGAATATTAAGCACATAAAATTTCATAGAATTCGGACAAGGATAGATCATACTCTTGCTCATCTCAAAATCGCGAAAAAGACATATTTTCACTATTTTCCAGATTTCATATACTTAGTCATTTTTCGGACAATTAACCACATTTCACCAAAACTCTACCAAAATTGACACTAACTATATTATGACTCTATCTTAGATAAATAAGGGTTAAACAAAGCATAAACGAGGGCATAAGCATGTAATATCGTCGCACATTGTGCTCCTATCAATGTCGCATTATTTTCTTAAATGTAAGTTGGTCCCATCGTAGTAGACTCAAGTCCACTAGACTCTCAAATGTGAGATATAACTAAACGAAGTCAAACACATTTTGTGACTGCTTCATGTAGTGCAATGATCTCAGCATGATTCGAGGAGGTAGCAACAAGAGTTTGCTTGGTTGATCTCCAAGATATCGTCGTATTTTTCAGGGTAAAAACATAACATGTTTGGGAACGTCCTTTGTGAGGATCTGACAGGTATCCTGCATCAGCAAATCCTACCAACACGTCATTCGGTGTATCTGAGTAGGATGGGGTGGTGCTGAAGCCGTACCGAGACCACGCATTGGCATCCTCGGTATCGGGAATGGCGGCGGTACGGCGTGGAGCCGAGCCGAAGCCGTGCTTCTTGGATACAAGGGCTCGGCTTTATGCCGAGTCTTGATGATTCTTGACGTTTGTGTTAGCATACCGATAGTATAAGCCCATGTCATTGGTTTCCTTCAGGTATCAGAAGATTTTCTTGATTCTAACCCAATGACGTTATGTTGACGCCGAGCTAAACCTAGCTAGCAAGTTCACCGAGAAAGCAATGTCTGGTCGAGTGCACTGAGCTCAAGGAGTAAAATATCGGATATCGAGGAAATATCGACGTTTCAAAATACGGATATTTCAACGGAAATATCAATCTATTAGAAATTTTGACAAAAAAGACGGAAACTATAAGAAATACATGGAAATTTGTATTGAAACTTTCTAAAGTTGTTTTATGCTATGTTATCGATCATATGTGAGAAGAAAATATTAATAAACTCAAATAGATATCAATTTATTGAAATGTTATATGAATTATTACGTGAATAGAGCTTATATTTATTGAAATATGATTTAATATATATAATTTATGCTTGAAACCTAAAAGGAGGTTAGACCATCACACCCTTTAACATTATTTGTACATAATATTTCACAAAATCAACTAAATGAAGTTTTTAAAACCATACAGAAGACCGATGAGCTTCGAAATTCGCACTGCCTTCTTCATCGTCTTGTGTAGAGTCATTTGTGAACTGCAAAGAATATTCGTTGAATGATTGTTCTCCTCTAAAATTCTGCATATATTGACTTAAATGTCAACCATATGGGTCAAGTGACGATCTTTGAGGACTAAAATTCTGCATATATTGCTAAAATTTGGAAAGATAGGTTAGAAATAAAAAGTAGTTGATATAAAAGTAACTCTTGAAGGTATGTTAGAAATTAAAATTAGGTGTTGAAAATTAGGTGTTTTAAATTGTTGAAAATTAGCTCTTGAAGATAGGTTATAAATTTTGTGGAAAATATAAGAATATATCGGAAAATATTAGAAATTTCGCGAAAATATCAGAAATATATGTGAAATATCAGAAATATCGGAAAATATCGGGAAATTTCGAAGAGAAAATGAAAGAATTGAATCGATATATCGATCTCACGGAAAAACGAAAATTTCGGCAAAATATTGACGATTTTTTCGATTTTTCACTCTTTGACTAAGCTAGATACAACAAAGCTCTAATGACACTAAGATATGAATATTCTGCTCTCAAGACCTCTTCATCGTCTTCTTTCGGACGAAAAGGGTCCTTGTTAATATCCAGACTTCTGCAGACCATGGGAGTGCCTGTAGGATACATAACTCTGTCTATATTGAATCGCCTGAGCATCTTATGGACATATGCAGATTGGTGTACAAAGATTCTCCCAGTTCGGTGCTCTAGCTCTAAGCCTAGACAAAACCGAGTCTTTCCCAGATCTTTCATCTCGAATTCGGATTTCAAGTAGCTCGGGGTCTCATTGATTTCATCTGGAGATCCAATGATGCTCATATCGTTAACACAGACAACTACTATAGAAAATCCTGAACTTGTTCTGTTGATGAACACACAAGGGCACAACTCATCATTCTTGTATCTTTTCCCAATCAAGTAGTTACTCAGTATTGTGTACCACATCCTACCAGACTGTCTAAGCCCATATAGAGAACGTCGTAATCTGATAGCATAGGCACTTGGTGGCTTTTTCTCACTTGTCTTGAGTAACGAAAGTCCATCAGGTACTTTCATATACATTTCGGTATTTAGATCCTCATAAAGATACGCTATAATGACATCCATAAGCTGCATGTTTAGTCTTTCAGAGACTACTAAACTGATTAGATAACGGAAGGTAATGATATCCATAACCGGATAATACATCTCCTCATAATCAATTCCAGGACGTTGAGAAAAACCTTGTGCCACGAGTCGAGCTTTATAATGCTTGACTTCACCATTCTCATTGCGCTTTCTGACAAATAAAGACCCATTTATGTCCAACTGGCTTCACATTCGGCGGAGTAGACACTACCGATATGAAAACTTGCCTTTTTTCTAGAGAGTCTAGTTCAGCCTGGATTGCTTCTTCCCATTTCGGCCAATCTGTCCTACGTTGACATTCATCAACAGTGCGGGGTTCCATCTTGTCATTGTCAATGATCTCTTGAGCAACGGAATATGCAAATGCATCATCGATGTACATGGAATTCCTATCCATTAGATTGTGCATGCATAAGAAGTTTAGTGAGATTTTCTTATTCTCCGACATCAACAGTGATTCTGAGGCGTCCCCCAGGGTAATCATAGTTGATTCTTAGACATAGGTATAGTTAGAGACAATCTCATGTGACGGCATCACAGTATCGATGATGAATGGATCACTTTGTGCCTGGACACATGCCCTCTTTTTAGGTACACTGTCCTTGGAACCATACGGTCTGCCCCTCTTCATGGGAGGATCTGAAACCGACGTCGGCTCTCCACCTAGGGAGGCCGAGCCTAAGGTGCCGACGGCACCATGTGCTCATCTCCCTAGTCTGGCGCGTGCACGTCCATACCTTGGGACGTTCAGCCTTGCAAGTACATTTGCAGTAGGTATAGTTGATCTTGTCACTTTCGCGACATCAGTAAAAGAGTTGGGCATCGAATCCGCAACATTTTGTAACTCTAATATGCGTTGTACTTCAGTCTCGCACTGAGACGTACGGGGATCGTAATGAGATATAATGGGAGAGAACCACGTCAATTCCTGGAGTTCATTCGGGAAGGATGCGTTCCCATTTCCCCCTAACGGCGGGAAGGATGCTCATCAAAGTGACAATCTTCAAATCTTGCAATAAACAGATCACATGTCGAAGGCTCTAGATAGCGGACAATTGTTGGGGCTTCATACCCAATATAGATTGTTAATCGTCATTGTGGACCCATTTTGGTACGCAGTGGAGGCGTAATTGGCACGTACACGACACAACCAAATGTGCGTAAGTGTGAAATGTCAGGCTCATAATTACCAGTAACCAGCTGGTGCGCATTGAATGGTCGGCTATCTGTGGGTCGTAGACGAATAAGCATAGCTACATGTAATATTGCATATCCCCATGTCGATACCGGCAAATTTGTGGCCATTACAAGGGACTGAGCAACAAGCTGTAGTCTCTTTATGGCGAATTCTGCAAGACCATTCTGAGAATGAACATGGGGTACGGGATGTTCAACTTCAATCCCAACTGACATGCAAATAGTCATCAAAACACTTTGACGTAAACTCTCCTTCATTATCTAGTCTGATAGACTTAATCGGATGGTCGGGGTGGTGAGTCCTGAGCTTAATAATCTGAGCTAGGAGTTTAGTGAATGCAGCATTCCTCGTGGACAGCAACGCGATATGTGACCAACGTGTCGATGCATCGACCAGAACCATAAAATATCTAAATGGTCCGCACTCTGATGTTATAGGTCCACAAATATCACATTGGATACGTTGTAAGAATGTAATATTTTGTTTCTTATCAATAGCAAAATAAGGTCTTGCTTATAATTTTGCTAGTGAACAAGTTTTGCAAAACAAACGATGAGCATTAGACATCGCTACAGAGGCATGTGAAGCAGGGAGGGGTGGCCGAGCCTCTCCTTGGAGCCGAAAGGTGGCCGGCGACGACACCATGGCCGAGCCAAGGCCGAGACCGATGGTCACGGTATCATCTTGAGTATCTCCAGTTTTTTGATGTCCCTTATGCTTCTTTGATCTGAAAAATGGATGACGGTGGGAGCATTTCAGAATACGAATCATCAGATTACGATCCGGATGATTGAGTCTATCATGCCAAAGCTTGTAAGCATCTGAATCGCAGAGAACTACTGCATTTGATTCGATTGCTTAAATGGTTGTAAAATACATGTCATTTCGGCGCTTACACTTCTCCACGACGCGAGTCAGCATATTCTTTGTGGAGGTAAACAACAGATATTTAGTTCCATCTTTAATATAGGTCTTGAGGTGTTAGTCGTTGTCACACATATTCTTAAAACCAAGCAAGGTTCGGGGAGCCTTAGGCGCATACAAAGCGTCAACTACTCGAATTTTGGAGCCATTAGGCAATAAAAACTGTGCGACACTACGACCGTTAACAATAGGTCATGTTCTGGATCGTAGACAATAACGAACCATATGGCATAAAATCTGTAAACAATTGCTTATTTCGTAGAATAGTGTGAGTCATTGCACATCCAATAAACACTCGATCTCACCGTGAAACATCTACAAAGGAATGTAAATTGAATCAGTCGTCTATACGAGACATGGCGAACACTCTTATAATTTATTTATAAAAATTGGAGTAAGGGATTATGATCGAGTCGCAATCCCTTATAGAGTGTAATGAGGCAATATATCATCACAAAACGAGGTGCATTAAGGCCAATAAGGTAGCCAAGGCATCCATAAAACTTTCAAGATTGAAGAAACTGGGTTCGACCATTGAGAACCAACATTCAAAGAGTGTAGAGAATGTCTACATAACAATATCTTGTTGTGTTTCTAGTTGCAAGTAAGTGCAAAGAGATTAATTCGTACTCTTTTAATATCTCTCCTCTTATTGTGCTAATTCACACACGTTTTACTTATTCGGAACAAAGATAAGAACTTTTACATGTTTGACTATTAATAGATGTTTGCAGAGCTCTGAATTTCTTAAATCACCTCAGTTAGTATTATATGCGACTTATTCTGAAATTTATTTCTTGGCAGAAAATTCTGCGAATCCTGATGCTCACCCTTCAAAGTTGCAGTGGCTGGTTTCCTCAAGACATGATGATAGTCATCTACTCCTTATGCTATGCAATAAGTCCCATTATATATACAATATAGGTCTCCTAAACACAAATACCTCACATATCTTCTGTCCGAAAATCAAACCAAGTTTATGAACAGGCCAGGGTGCAGAAAGAAATTGTATCAGTGCGTCAAGCTGATTAGTTTCTATGGTAATTTGGTAAGTGCTATGCCGAGTTCTATTTGTTTGAATTACAAAAATTATATTTAATTTCATCTTGGATCCTGGTTGGCAGATTTATGCTCTCGTTCTGGAATCCATATGACTCATTGATGTAGGTGCAGTTAGAGGTTACCTTAACTAGGTAATGTCTCCGCAATACCTGAAGTTAGCCTGTTTAATGGTTTAAAGGCCGCAATACTTGTTCTTTAAATTCTGATATTGTTAGTTGAATTTTTTATCCCCTTCAGTTAGTGGCTGAAGCTTTTCTTTCCATGGAACATCGGATGTTGTAACGAATGTAAGAAAGAATACAGAATTACGTGGTTCACCAACGATGTGTTGGCTACGTCCACGGGCAAAAGAGAGCAGTTTATTTATCTTGAGGAAAACAAAATGCTGAATACAATTAGGTTTAAGATGTTTATATACTAAACCCAAAAGTAAAACCTAGCCCAACATAACAGATATCGTGGGCCTCGGGAGCGTTGCCCCCGAACCCCCAAAACCAGGGCGTGTCGCCCCTGGACCCCGACTTGCTGATCGGGCAGCGAGATCACCGCCTCTGTCAGCGCCACCAGATGACTAGTTCAAGGCATATACTAACATCGGAAACAATCACTTTGAAGATTCCAATACCACATGAGGTTTGCTGTATTCTGATATATACTTTAAATTTGTCAAATTTACTTTCAAAAGTGCATTAGGGAAATGCTTGTAAGAAACAAATTTAGCAGCCTTTATTTGTATGTATGACCAACTAAGCAATACTTTGTTAGTTTGTTGCATCTTCACTCTTTTGAACTTGGTGTGTTGTCATTCATACAGGGAATGGTATGCTTAGGGTTTTCAACTCTGAGTGGAAGCTGAAGCGGCTGTTCATAATTTTAAAACTTGTGATTCCGACAAACCACTAGCATATCACTTGTGGCTGAACTGATCTTGTTTCCATATGATAAACTAGTCTGGGTTCCAATCCAAAACCAATTGGCAATAGATGGAGTAGTCCATCTACAGGCTAGGTCTCATTTTCCCATGTGAGATTTATATCTCAACACGCTCCCATACGTGTGACGAACTTTCAAGCCATACACGTGGACAACTATTTGGGTGACGTGGAGTCTGTGTGGCTAGGGGGGGGAGAGAGATGAGGGAGATAGAAATACCATGATAAAGTAGTTTGAGGTTCCAATCCAAAACCAATTGACAATAAATGGAGTAGTCCAAACCCTTATAAACTCATAGGCTAGGTACTATTTTCCCATGTGGGATTTATATCTCAACAGTTTCCCTACCACACTTGTATGTGACCTATTGTCCACTTGCTGAGATGCAATAAACTTCGCACATCCTTTCCTATGGAGTTGGACTAGTACTCACGAATGAAGCTAAGACTGCTGCTGATTATGCTACAAATTAAGCTTTGCTAAATACGATGTGCAGCAATTGTGGAGTCCATTAACGTCCAACTTCTCTCGTACTGATTTTGGGCTTGAACATTGGTTTCTGGAACTTTCAATTTTCCTTTTCTTTCCCACTTCAAGTTCTGGCTAGTAAGATTGGCTGGGTGCCATTCCCCCATATTTTTACTTGGTATTCATTTTTTCTTTTATGAAGTACATTTCAGACAAAAGCAAAATGGCAGTAATAGTTGGACTGCTAAGACTCAATGTAAGGCAAGACCAAGTGTTTGGCTCCTGAGCTCAAACACCAAGACCAAGACCTCATATCTTTCTACAATTTCTGATATTTAAATAATCTAATCTCAAAATAAGCAGAAATTATTTTTAAAAAAAATTAATTTGAATCTGAAGGAGACGATTGACTGTTCACCACTGGTATCACATTAAGTTAAGTCGTTGATTATTATAGTTTTGGGGGGTTGAAATTTAACTAAAAATTTAAGATACTCTACTTGACTTGAGCTGTCAGTGAGCATCCAAGTCAAGTCTTCCCAGGCAAAGTTTATTATTTATCTTTCTTTCCCTTTTTTAAAAGTAAAACCCTCCACGATGTCCCCCAAATTTCTTGGTCTTTCGGTTCCATAGAAAATTTGAAGGTAGTTGCAGCCTCAAGGTAGTTGAAAACATGAATCCACCTTACTCCGCTTCTGTATTAACTTGATAAATTGGAAAACAGACAGCAGAATGCAGCCTCTGCAGGTTTGTTCTTTCATGTGTTTCTCTTAATCTTTACTTCCTTCTTTATGATTTGCTTTCGTTCATAAGTTGTTGATCTGTTTCTTCATGTTCATAAATTGTTACTTTGTTTGCACAAATTCCTATTGTTCATGGTACGTAGCTGCATTATCCATTGGATCTTACTCTGCCTAACTATTTCGGCGGAGGTTTTTACTTTTTAGAATGTGCAAGATCGAGTTATAGTATAATTTTAGGTTTCCTTGATAAATCTTGGTTGAAAGAAGCCAAGTACCTGATGCAAGGCAAGGCATGGATTCAAAGTCCAAACTAGTTGCAACTCACCAAATTTTACTCTATTTCTTCTCAAACCATGCACTTTGTCAATGCAGGTAATGAAAACAGTATCAATTAGAGCTCAAACTTAATTATTGGCATTTCAAAAACTAGCTGGATTATAAAATCAACCATAACTTGAGTACAAGATTACTTTTAGCTGGTATTGACACTCACTCCTTAAAGGTTTAGGGACATTTAGTCCGATTCTGAATTTATATAAATTTTTTTTTATGCTTACAGAGTTACTATAGAAAATGTCACTGGAGTCTAAATCGACTTTCCAGAATGCTTATAACAATTTTGGTCAAGAGATATATACATAGCACATCTTACATTATCATAAAGCCTAATGACCAGAAAGTACCTTTAGCCAAGGAAGGTTCCTGTTTTCCTTCCTAGTTCTCATCTGGGTTAGTTTTGCTCCTGGGCTCTTCGAGGGAGTCGCACCTTGATGTCTTATACTGCTATATGGATTAAGCGATGTGATGAGTGGCAACGTACACCAATTGAGATCCTAGGCGTCAGACTTATCGATTTCGTTGTTTCATCCTTCGGTAGTTATAGGAATAGAGGTTCTTATTCCCTTTCTAGTCGTGTAAAGTCCGCCTTTTAGGACTGTAGTCTTTGAATTTTGTTTTTCAATTCGTAGTTTGTTCTGAATAAGCGATTATTCGCTCGTGATTAGTATGTATTAGCATTTCAGCTTGTATTTGAGATGGCCTGTCATCTCATGTGTTTGATCCTTGTGGTCTATATGACGTAAGTCAATGGACATGTTTCATTTCCCCTAAAAAAAAAAATACCTTAAGCCAAATGTTTTGTATATCTTTTAATTTTAATTATTGCCATGAAGTAATAATTAGTGCATTTGAGCTCCATGTTGGAGACCATTAGTGCTACATTTTTCATTTTGTTAGCACCAACACATGTGATAAACATAACTAGCATAACAAAATCATAACGAGTGCCATATGCACGTAAATGAAATAACTCTGAATGTCATTTTTGATAGTGCTTTGAAATTTTTCTGAAGAAGAGTTCTGAATGTTACTTTGCAGAAACTTTGAGATCATTGGAGGATATGGCTTCATTAGCGGCTCCTATTTCTGACAGCCTCAAGAAGATCTGGGATCAGTGGAATCTCCGGGGCTTCATCTTGCTAAGTCTGACATTGCAGATCTTCTTAATACTCTTTGCACCCTTGAGAAAGCGATCATCGAGCAAATGGGTAATCGTTCCCATCTGGTTAGCTTACTTGCTCGCTGACTGGGCTGCTAACTTCGCTGTCGGACTAATTGCAAGCAGCCAAACGAACACCGATCAAGGTTCGCCAGAGAATGGTAATCTGTTGGCATTCTGGGCTCCCTTTCTTCTTTTGCACCTGGGTGGTCCAGACACCATAATCGCCATTGCTATGGAAGACAATGCATTGTGGCCAAGGCACTTACTTGGTCTCATATTCCAAGTTGTAGCTGCAATTTACGTCTTTGGTATGCAGTTCTCTAACGAAAACAAGCTACTGTGGCCAACACTTTTCCTATTTGTACCAGGACTTGTCAAGTACGGTGAGCGAACGCGTGCTTTATATCTTGCCAGCTTGGAAAGTCTCAAGGAAACCATACTAGCAGTACCGGAACCTGGACCAGATTATGCGAAGTACATGGATGAGTACTCGTCAAGAGACGCAGCTCATCTTCCCATTAAAATAGAAACTGAACCAGGTCGTAGCTCAGAGTCCAAGAATGTGACTTACCGGCTGGGAGAAGGAGTCATTGATGATATCACACTAGTGGAGGGTGCTCATCACTTGTTTCAAATCTCCATGGGTCTTATTATAGACCTCGTGTTCGACTATCATCAGCGCAACGAGAGCCGTGCCTATTTCAATAAATTAACATCAGGACAAGCTTTTACATCAATTGCAACTGAGCTCAACTTTATGTATGAAGCTCTCTACACCAAAGTTTATGTGGTGCATTCTCGGCGGGGATACTTGTTGAGAGGTACATCCTTCATAGCGGTTTGCGTAGCCCTTCATTTCTTCTACAGATTAGAGAAACACAACTTTCGCGGGTTTGATGTTGGAATTACTTATTCCTTGCTTTTTGGTGCCATAGCTCTCGATTTAGTATCTCTTTCGATACTGATATTATCTGATTGGACGATCGCTGTTGTATACAAGTTCTGTAAAGATTTCAGTGTAATCACCAATCTCATGATGAAGTACCTGAAGGCTAAGAGATCATGGCAACCAACACCAAACTGTCTAGAGCGGATGACCAGAAAGATTTTACTTCGAAGATGGTGTGAATCTGTCTCGGGTTTCAGCTTCATAGATTATTCTCTCCGGGAATGTGGAAGATCAGTAGTCCGACCTGCACTTTTGGACCAAGTTAGCATTTACCAAAGGATCCTCGGATTTTTGAGCTACCTTAACCTCAGAATCATCAGATTCCCGGGACACATTTACCTTAGAATCATCAAATCCCTGGGCCTCAAGTATCTTCGAGATGAGATGAAGTATAGATCCAGCAAGGAACTCGATGAGAATCTGTGGAACTTCATTTTTGCTGAGCTGAAAACCAAATCCGGGGATGCAGAAGCAGATGACGAAGCTGATCAGAAAGTTGCTAGAGATATATGTTCTTCTCGAGGGGAATGGGTTCTCCGGAAAAAGTACGAGACGCATCCGAAGTACCAGAACTTAATACAGTGCTTTGCTGAGTTTACTTATGACCGGCGCGTTCTACTGTGGCACGTTGCTACTGAGATATGCTTTAACAAAGAAAATACAGGCAATGGTAATGGTGGTCAGCATGCTACATTTAGTAAGACGTTGTCTGATTATATGCTTTATCTCTTGATCATGCAACCTGCTTTGATGTCATCTGTAGCGGGAATCGGACAGAAGAGATTTAGAGATACGGTTGCAGAAGCCAAAAAGTTCTTCAAGAAAAAAGGATTGGGATCGGATGTGAAACTAGACGAAGGAAAACTACAGGAGGCCTGTTGCAAACTGTTTGAGGTAAATACAGGAGTTAAACCAGTCGATGTGAAAGGGAATAGAAGTAAATCTGTGTTATTTGATGCATGTATTCTGGCCAAGCAGCTGATGGAATTTAACGACTTGAAATGGAAATTAATAAGCGCGGTGTGGGTGGAGTTGCTAGCATATGCTGCTAGTCATTGCAGAGCAAGTAGCCACGCGCAATTGCTGACTAAAGGTGGAGAGCTTGTCACTTTTGTTTGGTTACTGATGGCTCATTTTGGCATTGAGGAAGATATCCAAGTACTGGAGGTCCAAGCTAGAGTAAAACTGATCATGGACAAGAAACCTGATGTATTCCAGAGTTCTGTACGTATATATTAATCTTCTATCTCATATATCTTTTCGTTGTATTACAACATTTAATATGTATCTCCTCGTTTTGTCCAAATTTTTCTGCAGTTTGCAGAGTATTTTCCCATATTCTCATACGCCTCTTGTACATACATTGCCAGATACTGTTCCTTTATGGCTCTATATATGCATCAATATCTTGTGCCAATTGTACATGATTTTATGTGGACAACTAGGTATTACTATCTTAGTTTGTTCAGCTTTTAAACAAATCATTAAACAGCATAAGACATTCATGTAACCAATTAGTACAGACTCTAGAAGTCAGGTTCATAGAACTTACAAGTTGCAACACTGAAACATTCACAAATTGGAGATGGAATTCAGTAATTAGAATTGACATAACTCCAGAAAATGTAGTACAGACGGATACGATAGAACTTACAACATTCAAATATTAAAAATTACTTAAGAAAATTAAAGAATTGACGAATTGTGGCATTGATTTTCTTACCTCCTAGCCTTCAGCTTGACTGAGGTTCTTTGTATCCACTGTCCAGTACTTCAGATGAGGAAAAATGCTCTTCACTTCTGCTGGTGTTATGCTGAACTTCTTCAAGTACTTGAGACGCAAGATTTCCACTTTCCACTGCTCATTTTCTTGGTGATGTTTCAAAGTAACAAGGTTCCCACCCCTTATATAGAGCTTCTTTAAATTCTTCAGCTTGCTAGGCTTCAACCCTTCTGGTGCATTTGATAAATGAAAACCTTGAAGATCCAACTTCTGTAAATTCGGTGGAAACAAGAATTCCTTAGACTGCTCATTTACAGAAACCACTCCCCATGATATTTTTAGGTGGCGTAAAGGTGACATCTCTTTCAACTTTTCAAACTCACCTAGTGGAACTGCAGCCTCATTTCCTATGTGTATGCTGAGCCTCCTTAGGTACTTCAACTTAGAAAGATCACTAAGTTTGGAGGGAGTCTTTTCCTCTGTCCCTATCAGAAAACCTTTAAGTACTTGCAGGGAAGTCAGTCTGTGAAGCCCTTTAGGCATGCCTTCTAGTAAGTAACACTCTGCTACATCCAAATGCGTGAGCTTCTTCAATGATGAGATGTCAGATGGCAACCTCTCTAAGTCATGGCATGCTCGCAGATCGAGAATTTCGAGGCTGAAAAGACTACGAATAGAAGCAGGGAGTTGGCTAATTCTTGATATTCCTCTGAGGCTAAGATACTTCAAGTGCTTCTGAGCTCCCAAACCATTAAGAAACCCTACAGCTTGTGAACCATCAAATGTTTTCTGATCCACTTCAATGTGATGTTTGGGGGAGCTCTGCCACCGTCCAAAATGAAGAACTTCAACCCTCTTCAACTTGTCGAGCCATTCTTGTTTCAAATTAAGATACTGAACGTTTACATTGAAAACTGTCAATAGATTTTTCAAATGTTCATCATCCTGAGGACTTATTGACTTATTCTCATCAGAAACTAAACATGAACGCCTACAAGTTGATACAGAATCAGATGGCATCATTGGCCATTTGGTGTCGAAGTCGAACAGCTTAGCCTCTCTAGCCAAGGAGATCAACATACGACGAATCCAAGGGTGAACTACACAATTTTTCACAAGTGATTCACAGTTGGATTCACCTGGTTCTGATTCAATCAAGTCCTTTCTCAACAGTATTGCAAAGATGTCTTCTCCTATCTCCTCTGCTGTCTTCTCATTGGTAGCGGTGATGAAGCCTTCGCCGATCCACCAGTAAATTAGAGGCCTCTTTCTCATCACAGAGCCCTCGGGGAAGATTGAGATAGAAAGAAGGCAGATCTTCAAGTCCGTCCCCTGAAGCTCTCCATAAGTCCTCCTCAAGTTGGCCATGGCCTCACTGTTATCTAACATTTCCTCAGCGCCCAGTTTCCGCTGACCTTGTGACCTTTCCTCATCCGACTGTTTCTCCGGAATCGACATTTCTTCAAAACTGGGTACTACGAGGAATGAAGATCAGGGACAAGTGTGTCTTCTCCGCCCCTGTTAAATCCCAATTGTCTAGCAAGAAAGATGATATCTAGCTACCCATCATTAATTGCTTCATAGATCTGAGAACTTCCAGTCATGGACGCCTTCATGTGTTTTTCTTTTTTTTAATGACTTCTGACTTCTCTGTGACCAAAGAAACGAATAAAATAAGTTTTTGTTTTTCTTGAGAAGAGAACAAGTAAAATAGGTGGAAATTGAAATTTGAAAATGAGCAGCCGACAGTGTCTTACTTTTCCTCTAATATGTCACATGCTCACACGAACCAACAGAATATAACCCAGATAGAAAAAAACAATTTAAAGAAAACAAAAAAAGAGGTAACCTTCCGAGGATTTAATGCTGTCAATGTATGTCGTGCAATAAGGTTGGAAAACTTGTCATGTAACGAGGTTCGAGGTTCGAGGTTTGAAGGAATCGTTGATTTCAAACGAAACCCTACAAGTGCTCTCTCTCTCTCTTTGTGCCGCTCAACTAAGCTATTCGACATCTTTGTACGTCGATTCCGGCCTCTCACCACCCAAAATTTTTTGATTTGCAGCTTTTCTTCATCATCTTCTACACCATGTCGCTTGAGGATGTCACTGAAAACTTTGCGACCTCCCTCACTTTAGCTAGTGATACTGTCCTCGACATCTCTTCTCGTTTCAATCTACTGCAGCGTGGTAATTCCAAGTGGGGCAATCCGCAATCGTTCCTTATGGCGAAGCCCTCACTCCAAGGCGATGCTCTGTCCCTGATCTGCAGCGGACTTTTACCAGGGCTTAGATCTTGCAAGGCAAATTTCGAGTGCAAGAGCGTCCAAATAGTTTATTTGTGATTGGTTTTGATCTCAATCGAGATCACAATCGCGTTTTTTGGGAAGGACCCTAGTACCATGATCGGGCTCATGTGATTATTCAAGAGTATGATGGCCTTACTCCGATTCAAACCATCCCAATGAAGTCTCTCTTTTTCTGGATTCGAATCACTAATATTCCTCCTGCAAAAGAGCACCCTGATATCATTGAAGATGTGGTTGTAGTCGCTGGTTCCTTTATTAAGCATGATGATCGGGAATGGAGAGCAACGAAGACGGTGCGAGTCCGGGTCGAACATGATCTTGCGAAGCCTTTCATTCACAATAAAACACTCAAATTTGCAGTAGGAATAGAGGCTGAAATCTCCTATTTCTATGAAAACCTGGTTGGTAAGTGCAAGAGATGCAATTTGATTATTCATGTGTCTGGTGAGTGTGAGTTTGCTAGCCGCCTACTTTGCAAAAGGAAAATCTGATTCTTACTCCTGGTGTTTCGTCATTTGCGAATGGCACTTTTTCGGCTGGTGCTTTTTGTTTTAAATGAGGTAATTCTTCCTCTGTGCCGTCTACTTCCAAATCGGTGTTTAATATTGCTACACCAAAATTGCGTAAGCCTGTGGTTATTAGAAAGGAGATATTAACTGGTTCAGATGATACTAGAGCTTTAGTCCCTATTGATGCCAATGTAATGGTGCATGTGAATGTTGCTCACTTGTCTGCTGGTACAAATGCTAAATCACAGTCTAAGATGCCTAGTTTGGATTTGATAGAATCAACTGTTAATGGATCTGATGTTTCTGAGAGCAGTGTTGGTATTAAGAGGAATTTGGGTATAAGTTCTGAAACAAGTGCTACTGATGTTAGTGAGAAGGAAAAAACCATGTCAGATGTTATTGATGTAACACCCTAATCCGGATTAATATGGCTTAATCCGAATTAGGGTGTTATTCTCACAAGAATTCACTCCACAAATACTTTCAGTCCCCCCAGCAGGGAGAACAAAACCGATATAAACCCAGAAAACAAAGAGATCAAAATTTCACCAATTCGATAAACTAATACACAAACTTGTAGGGAACGAAGAAGAGATGAATTAGATACCAGGAAGAAGCTAATTAATGACCGGAAACGCCATGGCTGCAGGGTAATTCGATGAAGCCCAAATCAGTCAGCCTCTCTCCTTCGATTCTCTCTCTTCTGTTGGAGATAGAAGGAGATACAACTATAGGGAGAAGCACGACGACGAGAAGAAGGAAACCGGTCCGGGGTTGCAGCCAGAGCTGGCTTAACGGCGGAGATACGATCGAAACCGGGTCGGCGAGACGAAGGAGCGAGTCGAGAGGCAGATGAGTTTCCAGTGTGGTCTCTCCGCCTGACCACGTGGCTTCTAAATATATACTCCCACCAACTTAAAATTCAATGGCTACGATCAAACGGTGAGATTCGACGGTTTAGATCACTCAAATAGAAAGTCTGATTTTCCATGTAATCTTATAATATTTCTCAACTTAGAAAAATCATAACAAATAGCTCGGGGCTCAGTATAATTTATTAAGAATTACCACGAACTCGTCGTGACGTATACTTTAATACCAAGCTCTTAAATCAAGGTTTTCACCTTGTGAAAAATCCTGAAAAATATTTCTGAGGGTTCTCATTAATAATCCGAACATTCTTAGCATCCACCAGGTTCAGTTAGATTTCCCGACAAACACCAGTTAGCTCATCCCAATACAAATATTAATAACAAGTCATTTGTATTTGTACATATATTTAATTTACTTTTTAAAATGTACGGGGTATTACAATTGAGACTATTGAAACTTATGCTATTGATGCTACAACATATTCTTTTGCTGTATTTGGAAGGACAGATGATATGCTGACTGCTATTCCAAATCAAAATCGCACTACTAAGCAAAAGTAGAGCTCCTCACCAACCAAACCGATCACTTACTTTGGCCATATTAATAATCAGCTGCAAGTACACAAGCGAAGCAAAGATCTTGCTCCAAAACTCTCAGCCAAGGCTCTTGGTCTGGTTCAAACATACACTAGTTTGAAATTGAAAAACAAAACAGACTCTGATACTGTGGAGAAGAAGTTGGGCATACCACTTGGATCCAAGAACTAAAATCCTACCAAAAAGCAATTTGTTGTTGCTGCTAAGGTTTTTGGTGTTGAGGTGCTGTCATACCTCTTTTCTGGTCATTCTCCAAGCCCTAATGGTAAGAGCAATGAGCAAATTTAATTTTATTTATTTTTGCCTATTACAATGTTTTGTCATGCATTGGTAGTAGGCTTGCTTCAATAAGTGAGCATGGGTACCGTGAAATGATTAGCTCTAGTTTTATGTATCGTTGTGGTTTGTCCCACAAACTTTTTATCTACCCTTAGTCGGTAGAGGGAGGATATGTATTGGTCTTTTCTGGCTTGAGAATTAATACAATCAACTTAATTTATTTAAAAATGTAACGAGGTTCGAAAACTAGTTAGGCGTTAATAGAACGGATGGTTGTCCTTAAGCGCCCTAGGCGGCAAAATGGCCTTGTCCATATTTGTATATATATATTTAAAAATATATAAGAAGTTAAAAGAGTAATAAAATTACGGTTCATCTATAATACTCATTATTCATATTTGAAGATAATTTTAAATAGAGAATCAGAGGGTCACCATAAGTATATACGCATAGTCATCCTGGCAAAACCCTAAAGCTCTCTCTCTCTCTCTCTCTCTCTCTCTCTCTCTCTCTCTCTCTCTGCGCCGTTTGAGGCACCAACCTCCAAAATTAGTTTCTGTCCGGTCGCAGCCATGGCAGTGTTAGCCTTGCTGCACTGAATATTGGCTTGCTGCCGGACGGGAATTCTAAATGCCTAGGTCCCAATTGTTGGTGGTTTGAAGGTAATCAGAGGTCTCAAGTTTGGCTGGATTTTGAAGTTTCTTGGCGTCTGGACATGTATGCTATTTCGACGACGGCATCTTGATATCGGCGATGGTTTTTTGTCATCCTTGTGAGTTGGGCTTGTTTTTCACTCTTTGTTTTGGTCTTCAATCTTTGCTCGGGGCTGCAAAGAAGCGTGCTGACTCCAGGTTTGCTTGGGCGGAGTCCCAGCGGCGTCTGGTTGTGATGGAGTTTCGTGTTACTGGCGCTAGAAGCAGACGAATTGGACTCAGGGTTAGGCCTTCTAGGTTGGCTTTGGGCTATCTGCATGGTGGACTTTTAGATGTTGGGTTTGTCCCAACCGTGAGCTAGGTTTAGTCCTAGCGGAATGTTGGGCTTATCCCAATTTTACTTGTTTTATTTAGTTTGATTTCTTTGTAATAGGATTTTAGCATCTAGTGGTGTTCATATACCATGTTTGTTAATGGGCTGCAGTTTCGATAATAGCTGATCTAGTTTATATATACCATGGTAAAATATAATTGTCTACTAGACGCCTTGTTCTATCCTTGAGGTGATAGCGGGTGAGTATGTAAGGATCATCTTGGCATGAATATATTAATAAATATTTTTAAAAAATAGTTTTAAATTCAAACAAATTAAAATAGTCTAAAATTCAAAGCCCAAAGTCTAGGATCAAGTGCTTATTTTAAAACCAAATACAAGCTGAAATCTCTAATTCATATTCTCCATATCCTTCCATGACTCTTTTTTTAGTCCTTATATATATATATATATATATATATATATATATATATATATATATATATATATATATATATATCAAACCTTGATTTGCATTGTCTAGGCCCGCCCAGAGGCTGTCTAGATTGCTCCTAATCCCTCTTAGAGACCGGTGTTTCTGTTGTAACCCGTAGGCCTGACAGAGACTGGTGGATCTTGGTGTGATTCCTTCTTGCAAGTCCTGCTAACTAAGGGGAATACCGGGCGGGCCGATCTTCTCCTCTCCGATGCCTAAGTTAGTACCGTTGGGATAAATGGATAACTTAAGTGGGAACAATAAGTAGTTGGAGAGTTGGGTTACCTATTAATGAGGGTAGTTGAGGCCCTTATATAGGTTGTCGAGCGTGAGGTCTGGTCTCACTCTTCGATGTGGGATTGATCCCCTTCTGTTCATATATTGGGGCAGCTTTGGTGGTCTGTTCAGCAGGCTGGCGCCCCCGGCTCCCGGGCCCCTGGCCATAAGGTAGGCTGCTGGGCCCTGGGTCCGGGTGTTAACGATCCTGCCCCAGGCCATGGACCGGTCCAGGGTGGTGCGGCTGCGGGTCTGTGGGCCTGGGTAGCCCCTATGTGGCTACCGTCAACAAGTCTCCCAAGTTTCCGGTCAAGTGCAATCTTGAATGGGGACTTAAATATGTCTTGCTCTGCAGGCCCGCAGACCCGCAAGGTTACCGACCCAACGATGCCCTAGTCCCCCAAGTCCGCGTTGAAGATTGGGCTTGGCCGGGCGTTCGAGCAGAAAGCCTGTTATGATGGTGCGTGGTGATGCGAGTGCTTGTTCATGATGATGTGCAACAGTTATGAGTATGAGTTGTGATGATGGTGGTGTGGTGCTTGAGTTCCGTCATGCCCTGCATATGGAACGGGGTGAACCCGGACGAGTGCATGGGATGATAATATAGCGTTGAAATCGGACATGCCATGCATATGGGATGGGGTGAACCCGGATGAGTGCATGAGATGATAATGTGGCGTTGAAATCTGCCATGCCATGCATATGGGATGGGGTGAACCCGGATGAGTGCATGGGATGAAAATGTGGCGTTGAAATCCGCCATGCCATGCATATGGGGCGGGGTGAACCCGGATGAGTGCATGGGATGATAATGTGGTGTTGAAATCCGCCATGCCATGTTCCCCAAGGACTCGACCGGTGAACTATCATGTCGGAACGAGTAAGGTATGAAATGCTCCGGGAGGACCCGGCCGGTGAACTGCCATGTCGGAACGAGTCCCCCAGTGAAAATCGCTACCCACGGTGGTACAAACCGGAGAATATTTCCTGTGTTAGAGGTTAATTCCCGGTGGGGGGTTGCGGCCATGTTATAGCACCTGTCAGCACCCGCTGATTCGTCCCAGCTTGTGTTGGAATAAGCGTGGGGTAATGTGCAGGGTTGCGAGCCTGCGGAGAGACCTCTTGGGTGCGAGCCAACAGATCTACCGGTGGGATGTTGCGGCCGTGTTAAAGCACCAGTCAACATCCGCTAGTTCTTCTAAGCCTGAACGTTATAGGCGTGAGGTTATGTGCAGGGTTTCTAGCCTGCGGGGAGATTTGTCTTGTGTTAGAGAAACAATTCTTCCGGTGGGGTGGCTGTTGGTTGCATCACCTAACTAATATTATGTGCAAATTTGTGATGCTTCCTACTCCCAAGAATAGGAGGTCAAGTTTTAGTATAGGGGGAAAAAGTAAGAGTATCGTACCCAAGGGATTGAGTAACTCTACCCTAACTAGATTACCGCAAAATGAAACCTAGAAAACACACGCATCTACCTTTTTACAATTCACAACCTTAGCCCTTTGGAAGCTAAAGGTCATGGGGATGGTTTTAACAAGTGGTAGTGAATCGGCTTTATTGATTTTAGATAAATTAAAGCTAACATAAACATAAAACAAACTAAACTAACAAGTGTTGAGACTAGATCAATGAGAGGAAAAGAGACTTATGCACAAATGTAACCCATAATTGATGTGAAAACATGGTTGACAAATATCCCCCTAGTGCTTTGGTTAAGCTACCAAGAAACTAACTAATCATGCAATTTAACAAAGTCTTTTGGAGCCAAGTTAAATCACACAACCTTAATCCCAATTATGTTACCTTATAACACAAGTGGGCTATGTACCACAAGCCTAACGCCCCCTTAGAGCAATTAAACTCACGGCACAAGCATTAAGTTCATAGTAAGAAATCCAAGCAACTTAATACTTCCCGTAAGAAATACTAAGCCACCACCTAAAGACTACTCATGCTCACGGATTCAAGAAGTTGTCAATTTCATGTTCCGATTAATTACTTACCTAAACATGCTTTTTAGGTGACAAAGCTAGCTAACACATTTAGTAAGCATAAAGAGTAGGAACCCATAGATTCAAACATGCATCAATCATCAATATAAGGAAATTACATTGTTTGCTCATATCCACAACTCACACACATAGGCATATACATAAAAGCCTTACAAAAGTAATACATCAAGAAAGCAAGAGAAGGTGAGAAAGAACCACAATACCCATGAGCTTCCTAGATGTATACAAAGAGGGTGTGAAGCTTCAAAGTATAGCATTTTCGGTTTTCTCAAACCCAAAACACTATACAAATCCACATACACAAAGAAAAGATTAAGAACAAGGCTTCATGGATCTACCCACAAGTGTGATTGATCAAGGGGTGTAGAATCTTCGGTTTTGGTTATCAACCAAAGATGCTACACCCCTCTCTCTACACAAGGGCTAAACTATTCTAACTAAACAAACTAAGAGATGAAAAACTATGAAAAATGGAGAGGAAATGAGGGGAGAGAGAGCTTCCTTTGTCCAAAATGGGAGAGGGGGTTATAAATAGGCCTAAAGTGGTGAATGGAGGGTGGAGATGCAAGAAAATGAAGGGCTAGATGTTATAGACAAAGATGTAAGCACAAATTGTGGATCTAGTCTTTATAAAATGACCAAAAACCTCAAAGATATTTTGGTGGAGAAGGAAAAGGAAAGGGCACTCTTGATATTTGGCCATAAGGACAAGGGGACAAGGTCAACATCAAAGGGACAAAGCCAAAGATGTCCCTTTCACTTGTCTTCTTCCCATTTGAATTTGAATCAACAACTCTTCTTCCCTCCAATGCTCCTTCACTTGAATATCAGCCATCACCATCTTCCGATATAGCAAAAGAATAAGAATAAGGCAACAATTACTAGGTAAATATTGACCTAACAGTGGCCCGGGCATTTGTCCCCCATATTTTTCACAGCTTTGTGTGATGCAGGGTTTCTAGCTTGCGGGAAGATTTGGCCTGTGTTAAAGGAACAATTATCCCGGCCAGTGACCCGGTTGTTGTTGGGTGTACCACTGATCATGTCACAGCCCTTGTTCGTACAGACGTGATGTATGTGCAGGGTTTCTATCCTGCGGGAAGATTTGTCCTATGTTAGAGAAACAACTCTTCCGGGTTTATACAACCCGATGTTTTGAAGCCTTAAGTTGTTGCTGGCTTGTCCGTGCCAGTAGGCGTGAACGAAAGTGACTAAACCGATGGAATGCCACGGAACCGATGTAATGCCAGGTGGAACCGGTGGAATGTATATTACCCGTTGGAATGCTTGTGAACCGGTGGAATGCCACATAACCGATGTAATGTATATTACCCGATGGGAAGCCGATGGCAACGGCAGTGACCCGATGGGATGGCTTTCCTTGGATTGAGGTTGGCGCTTAGGGAAGTGGTGGGGGGCCGGATGCCTCGGTTCTCACCCCCATCTCCTTCAACTGCCGTTTGTAGGCGAGGCAAGTGGCTGACATGCATTGAAGGAGAAAGCCCATCAGTCCCATCAATTATGATGGCGTGGGGATTTTACCGATACTGGGACACTTGTCAGTAGGGAGCGGTCTGAGACGGAAGGCCCAGATTCGCAGGCGTTTGACTTGCCCTGATTGAGTATTTTGGGGGATTACAGGGGTGCCTAGGGTGCTGGACCTGTCTATATAAAGGTCTTCCTTGTCTTCATTGTTTACTTTTTTTTTTTGCTCTTGTTTGAGAAAGAAGAAGAAAACGCTGGAGTGGAATCCGGAGAAAGTTATGTGAAGGTATTCTTGCGCTATCCGTGCTTCAGGCGTGCTTGCTCTTACATACGATTGCTCGGTGTTTTCCCAGGACTGACTTTCCTCGGTTGTGCATAGTAATCGGTAAGTTTCGCCTCCTTTGTTTCCGTTTTTTTTTTGTTGGTTCTTGTTTTGCGGGGGTTTTCTTTTGTCGGGGGATCCCTATCGCAACGGATGAGTTGTTTGGAGCGGGGAATCTGCGGCAGATTTGGGGAGCAGCCACAGAGGGTGCTCTTTTAGGTTGTCGCTGACCAACGGTGGAGTTTTGTTTTCCTCTCCCTAGGTTACATGGATTCTGGGAGCTCTGATGGAACTTCTGAATCGGCCTCCAGATGACCTGTGACGGACGATGAGGAAAGGTTGGAGGATTGGCTTGCGTCGATTTCCTCGGAGTCAGAAGCCGTCGCCCGCTCCCGGGGCGAGACCTCGCCATCCGGGTCTCTGGGGCACGAGGACATCCCCCATGGGGTACCCTTTCCTGGTACCTCGCCTGCAGTTTACACGATTGGGGATGGGGAAGGGGTTATGGTGTGTGACGAACCGGAGGGTACCATGAGTCCCGCAGAGGTTGCCGCCTTCCGGGAAACGTAGAGTATCCCGGATGAGGTGAAATTACGGCCGCTGAATCCCGGAGAATCGGCTTGTAACCCGGAGAAGGGTTGGGTTGCTGTTCATGGAGGCCAGTTCCGTCACGGGTTCTCCCTCCCGCTGCCAGACTTCGTGTAGTACATGTTCAGCTCTCTGCACGTGTCTCCCGCGCAGCTTCCGGGAAACCAGTGGAGGCAGCTGCTGAGCCTTGGTTGTCTGTACGAGCTATCCGGGATGAGCATGCCGACTGTGAACGAGTTCCGGACATTGTACAGATTGTCCTTCTCGAAAAAGAAAGGGTGTCGGGGTTGCATCACCTTTGGCGCCCGGCACTTTAAGCCTATTATCACCCACCTGCCTTCCTGGCTGGACAATAGCTGGAGGAAGAAGGTGGTGATGGCAGGAGGGAGGTGGCAGAAGAGGAGGATGACGTATCGGGTTCCTGGTACTTTCTAGCCCCTTGGCGACCAATCGTACGTACTGTCTGAGTTGAAGCGGGATAGGATTGCCACGATATTCGGGTGCTGGTCCGGGCTTGAGCGAAGCTCCTACAACTTCATACGGCGGGAAGTGTTGGAATACTGCGGCCTGGGGCAGGATCCCGGTGCGTAGTGGGGATTTTAGCAGTGAATTTCCCGCTGACCGAGTTTATACTACGTCTAACTCTTTGTTTGGTGTTCTGCAGGTGCATCTTCCCGGACGGTCATCAAACCCGCTAACACGCTATCTATGGATGGTGAGGATCTTGTCTGGAGGCTGAAGGAGAAAGGGGAGGTCGTTTCGCGGACCATGGTGGATCGGGAGACTGGCCGGCTTAGCATCCACGCCGAGCCGGTGGCCGTGGACGTTGCGGATGAGGACTACATTTTAAGGCGTGTGAGGACCCATGCCGCGGGATCCTCAGCGGGGCCCGAGAAGGGAAAAACCGCTGGCGGGCCACCAAAGGTTCCTAGTGGAACGGATAGGATTCCACATCGAGTGGGATCGGTCCCACTTGTCACCATGGTCTCCTTGCTTGGCGCACAATCTTCTTCACCGGTCGACCTGGGTGAGAAGAGGAGGAGGATCATGGCCGTCCCGCCTTCCGCGCTGGTGACGCTGACTGGTCGGTTGTCTGGTGAGAACTTGGCGAAACGGCTTAAGTTAACCAGTGGTGGGACGAGTCCCGCTAGGGATAGAGCTGCTACGGCTTCAAGTTCTGTCGCCCCGCAGAGTAGTCCCCCTCCGGTGGAAGAACCGAGAAGGGGAGGTCCGGAAAGCCCGTTCGTCCGGAACCTGCTGGAGGACGTGATCGGCCTGGGTCTGGATAGGCCTGGGGCCGCTGGAGCCCTGTCGGGGGAGGATCGTCAGAAGAGCAAGGAGTTGGTCCTTCGGGTAAGAATAGTTTGGTGCTACAGCACCGGTCGAACAACATTTTTTTTTTGTTTTTTTTTGTTTTTGTTTTTGTTGTTTGTTTTTTTCTTCTTCTTCTAATCGGTGGTCTGTCATTCTGCAGCTGTTGTACAATCTGTACCAGCCGGACCCGAGTGAGGAGCTGCCGGAGTAGAAGAAGTAAGTGGCCGTTCTGGCCGGCGCCTGGGAGCGCTTGGAGGTTGAGAAGTCCAGGCTTGAGGGGGAGAAGGCCAGACTGGAGGAGAGGGCCAGGAGGCAGGTGACCAAGCTAGAGGGCCAGGTCTGGAGCCTCGAGGAGGAGAAGGAGAGGGCTGAGGAGGAGAGGGCCGAGCTGGAGGCCAAGGTGGATGAACTCCAGTTGGAAGCTGCCGCTGCGCGTGCGGCCACCGTCGCTGCGGCTGGAGAAGAGGACCCAGAGCTTTTCCAGCAGGTTATCAAGAAATATCACGATAGTGAGCAGTTTCTTGTCCTTCTGGAGAAGGCTAGGGAGGCGGGTATTGCCGATGCCTACGTGGAGTGGGAAAAGAAGGGGTACCTGAATACCTCGCAAATGCCGCAGGCGCAGGCCGATGATCATATTGATAGGCAGCCGCGGGAGGAGGAGCAGCCGGAAGAGGAGGGCGGACCTCAGCAATCCGAGCCAACCGGGGAGGATGCGGCGGTTCTACCGAAGGAAGCCGGTGGACAGACTGAGCCCGCTGGGGAGGAGGCCACGGCTCCTTAGGTAGATTTTTTATTTTTTTTATACCGGCCTGGTAAATTGCTGGAATATATTTTTTTTTTTAACTCACGGGCTTTTGTGTGAGAGATGTGACCGATCTCACGTGAGTTAAAAAAAAAAGCCTGTGGATTGCTGGAATATAAAAATCCAGGGTGAGAGATGTGACCGATCTCACGTGGGAGGGTTTTGTGGAACTCTTCCGAGAGAAGTACTTCCCAGCCACTATGAGAGAGGAGTTGGAACTTGAGTTCATTGCTTTGACGCAGGGGGATGCGAGCGTCAGAGAGTATGAGACTCGGTTCTCCCAGCTGTATCGGTTTGTCAGGCCGATGGACGAGGTGTCTTTAGCTCAGAAGTTCCTCCGAGGGCTGAAGCATGAGATCAGAACGACCTTATCTGCTCTTTGCCTATCTTCCAAGGCAAGGATATATGAGAGTGCTGTGCGCCTAGAGCAGGAGGCCAAGCTCCATGCCAGTGAGGTTGCTCTGAGAGATTCCCAGGGAAAGGGAAAGGCTGTTGCTTTGAGCAGTGGTTCTAGTTCAGGTCACAGAGGGGGACCTTGGAAGAGACAGCGGATCACTCAGCAGGCTCCAGCTAGGGTGTCAGGTGCACCCATCAGGACCATACCGGTTAGGCAGGCAGCACCTGTGAGATGCTTCAACTGTAACGAGCTGGGCCACATTTTCAGAGACTGCAGGAAGCCGAGGTCCATGATATGCTACAATTGCAAGCAGCCCGGGCACATTGCTAGATGGTGTCCTCTAGCCCAGCCTGGGGGGCGGGTGGATCAGCAGAGGCAGTTGCCGGCAGGACAGGGCAGAGTGTATGCCATTGGCCAGCGAGGCACAGGGGTGGAAGGTACTTTATCTGTTTTAAATTACCTTGCTAGAGTATTGTTTGATACGGGATCATCTCATTCATTCATATCTAGTTCGGTGGTAGAGGTGCTAGGATTGGTTCCTACGCCTCTTGTTGGGTCTTTGTGCGTCATATCACCTTTGGGTGTATCTCGTGAGCTTGGTATGATTTGTGAAGCATGCCCAGTTGTGATTGGAAGCAGGGAGTTCTCTGCATCCTTGATTGTGCTTCCGGACCACACTTATGATGTGATCTTGGGAGTTGATTGGTTAAGGCCGCATTATGCATTGATTGATTGCTTCAACATGATAGTGTCATTTCTTATTCCCGGGCAACCGGAGTTTCACTATCGTTGCCTCAAGTCAGATAATGCTATGCGGGAGGGTATCATGGCACATATCGAGTTTGTGAGCAGTGAGGAAGCTATTGCAGATATTTCAGTTGTTTCAGAGTATACTGATGTGTTCCAGGAGATACCGGGGTTACCTCCTAGAAGGATGGTGGATTTTGCCATTAATGTGGTACCGGGTACCGCGCCAGTGTCAAAGACGCCGTATCGGATGAGACCGAATGAACTCCAGGAGTTGAAGGTTCAGATTGAAGGGCTACTCAAGCAGGGGTTCATTAGGCCCAGCACTTCTCCATGGGGTGCTCCGGTGTTGTTTGTGAGAAAGAAGGATGGTTCATGCAGGCTCTGTGTGGATTATCGAGAGTTGAATAAGGTGACCATCAAGAACAAGTATCCTTTGCCCAGGATCGATGACTTGTTTGATCAACTTAGAGGAGCAGTTGTGTTCTCTAAGATTGATTTGAGGTCCGGTTATCATCAGTTGAGGGTGAAAGAGCAGGACATTCCTAAGACCGCTTTTAGGACTTGTTATGGGCACTTTGAGTTTGTTGTCATGTCATTTGGTCTAACCAATGCACCTGCAGCTTTCATGGACTTGATGAACCGTATCTTCAGTCAGTTCTTGGATAAGTTTGTGGTGGTGTTTGTGGATGATATCCTGATTTATTCTAAGACTTTGGAGGAGCATGAGGAGCACTTGCGAATTGTGCTGCAGATTCTTAGAGAGACTAAGTTGTATGCCAAGTTCGAGAAGTGTGAGTTTTGGAAGGAGGAAGTTAAGTTCCTTGGTCATGTGGTGTCGAAAGATGGAGTCTCGGTGGACCCTTCCAAGGTTGAGGCCGTGATGAGTTGGGGTCGCCCCGAGACGGCTACGGAAGTTCGTAGTTTCCTCGGTTTGGCTGGGTATTATCGGAGGTTTATTGAGGGGTTCTCTAGTATCTCTTCTACATTGACCAGGTTGACCAAGAAAGATGTCCAGTTTGTATGGACAGATGAGTGCGAGAAGACATTCAATGAATTGAAGACTAGACTGACTACGGCCCCAGTGTTGATTATTCCCACAAGTGGGGGTGGTTATGTCGTATATAGTGATGCATCTTATCAGGGCTTGGGTTGTGTGCTGATGCAGCTTGGTGGTGTTGTTGCCTATGGCTCTAGACAGTTGAAGATCCACGAGAAAAATTATCCTACTCATGACCTAGAGCTAGCTGCAGTGGTCTTTGCCTTGAAGATTTGGAGGCATTACTTATATGGTGAGAAGTTTCAACTCTTCTCGGATCATAAGAGTTTGAAGTATTTGTTCTCTCAGAAGGAGCTGAACATGAGGCAGAGGAGATGGATGGAGCTTCTTAAGGACTATGACTTCACCTTGGAGTATCATCCGGGAAAGGCCAATGTAGTGGCGGATGCCTTGAGTAGGAGATCGAGATGTGCTATTGCTTCTCTCATGATCCAGGAGTGGCTCATGCTTGAGACCGTGTCTGAGTTTGACCTTGTGCCATCCGGTAGGGAGCAGGGGACCTTCCTTGGTAGTGTTTCGGTACAGCCTACCTTGATTTCCAGAATTGTTCAGGGTCAAGCACATGATGAGTTCTCTCGAGCAACGTTGGATGAGTTAGTAGTTGATTTGATGGATGAGTGTCCGTCTGAGTGGACTGTCGGATCTGATGGTGGGTTGAGATTTAGGGGCAGGTTGTGCATACCAGATTGTGCTGACCTTAAGGAGGAGATTCTCCAGGTAGCACATCGATCACGATACACAATCCACCCAGGGAGCACAAAGATGTATAGAGATCTTTGTAGGCAATTATGGTGGAATGGGATGAAGAGAGATGTGGCAGAGTATGTGTCCAAGTGTCTTACCACTCAGCAGGTGAAAGTAGAGCATCAGAGACCAGCGGGCATGTTGAAGCCGCTATCTATTCCAGAATGGAAGTGGGAGCACATCTCTATGGACTTTGTGACTGGGTTGCCTAAGTCCAAATTGGGGCATGATGCTGTGTGGGTGATTGTTGATAGATTGACGAAGTCGGCGCACTTTCTCCCAGTGTCGGTGACGCACTCGGTGGAGACTTTGTGCAAGTTGTATGTGAAGGAGATAGTGAGACTTCATGGAGTACCTGTATCCATTGTATCAGATCGTGATGCTCGCTTTACTTCCAAGTTCTGGGCCGGATTCCAGAAGGCCATGGGGACCACATTGGATATGAGCACAGCATTCCACCCTCAGACTGATGGGCAGACTGAACGAGTGAACCAGGTGATGGAGGATATGCTGAGAGCCTGTGTCTTGGATTTCAAGGGAAGTTGGGAAAACCACCTGCAGTTGATTGAATTTGCCTACAACAACAGCTACCACTCTAGTATTGGCATGGCTCCGTATGAGGCTCTTTATGGGAGACCGTGTAGATCTCCTGTTTGTTGGGTAGAGGTTGGTGAGAGTGCGCTCTTGGGTCCTGAGATTGTTCAGGAGACCACGGAGAAGATCTCGATCATTCGAGATCGGATCCGAACTGCTCAAAGTAGGCAGAAGAGCTACGCTGATTTAAAGAGAAGGCAGGTGGAGTTTGAGATTGGTGATCATGTATTCTTGAAGGTCTCACCAATGAAAGGTGTGGTGAGATTTGGCAAAAAGGGAAAGCTAGCGCCAAGGTATGTTGGGCCTTTTGAGATTCTTGAGAAGGTTGGGGATTTAGCCTATCGACTTGCTTTACCTCCTAGCATGTCCGGTGTGCATAATGTCTTTCATGTTTCGATGTTGAGGAAGTATGTACCGGATGAGTCACATGTGATTGATCATAGCACTATCAAAGTGAATGAGAATGCGACCTTCGTTGTTGAACCTGTTCGTATCTTGGATAGGTCAACAAAGAAGCTACGAAGGAAGGAGATAGCGTTGGTCAAAGTATTGTGGAGTCACCATGATGAGGGTGATGCATCTTGGGAGTTAGAGTCTGATGTGAAGGCTAAATACCCGCAGTTGTTTGTAGAGTAGTGTGTTTGAATTTCGGGGCGAAATTCCTTTAAGGAGGGTAGAATGTAATAACCCGATTTTGTTACTAATTTTGCTTGTAATTTTCTCGTTTATAATGGGAGGTTGAATTGTGAAGATTTGTTTTTCGAACGTTTTTATTTAATCGTTGCTCGATGTCAGAAGTGATTACGAGAATTAAAATCTGAAAAACATTGAGTTTCGATGAGTCAAAAGTTGACTTTTTGATCCGTCATGAATTTCAAAAAGTTTCCTTCACGAAAGTCGTAGAGCTCGACGATACGAGTTCGTAGACACGCGGCACGCATGAAACGGACGTCGTATGAAAAAGTTACGACCTGTTGAAGTTATTTTCAAAAATCGGAAAGTTCTATAAATAGTAGAAATATCTTGGAAAAGTCGGAACTTTTCCAAAATATCAGAATTTCAGAAATTGCCCAGTTTACTGTTCATCGTCTTCTCTCCCGACGTCCGACCTTCTCAGCCGCCGTTCTCCACCGTCCGGCCACCTCTGCTCGCGCGCCACCCACCAAACTGCTCGTCTCGATCTCCTCTTCCTTTCCAGCCAAGATTTGCAGCGGGGGAACGCCGGTACGTGACGCAGTGGAGCCCGCAAGCTACTGCCACCGTAGGCGGTGGAGCAGCAGCCGCTCCGGGCGACGCCTAGGGCTCGAAGAAACCATCTTTTGACTTTTCTCCTTCCTCTGTGCACGCTTGTGTCGATCTTGGAGGGAGTTGGAAGCTGCAAATCGGGTGCAGTGACTGAGTTGAAGGAAGAGCTGCAGCGGCTTTTGGTCGCCTCCGGGTCACGTTCGATCTTTGTTTCAGGTATGCATCGACTCACCTCACTCTGGTCTTCGTGTTGGTTGCTTTTGGTGGTGAGTTTGGGTGGAGTGTGAGAATTGGAGATGTTGAACAGAGCAAGCCGGTCCTCCTTGGTGTGGTGGTTCTATGCTCGTGCACGGGCTGCCGCGCCTGAGGTTCGACTGGAATAGGCTGGGGGTGGTGTTGAGCTGGTCCTCCAAGGCATGATGGTCATGTGCAGTGGACATGCCACTGTGTCTAATGTTGGCCGGCAGGGGATAGTGGTGATATAGAAATGTGGAGGTTGCTAATCATGATTTTTATTTATGTTTGTGTGTGATTAATGAGGGGGGTATTCAGTAATACCTCTATGCATTGGTGTGTGGGGCAGCAACTTGGGGTGGTCCGAGGCGACACACCCGACTGTTTTTGGAGCACTTGTGTGCTCTACAATCATACACTCGTCTTTACGAGTGTGTAAACATGTAAATTGTAGGACTTGAGTTAATTACTAAGTTTTCGATTTGTGTTCTATTAGGGGTTTGACGGAGTGAGTGTGAGCATCTCACGTTGGTGAGATCGAAGACGCAACGGGAGTATTAAAGGTGAGTAAACCTCACTGTATTCGTATTTTATATGAGTTAATTTATAGTAATGGATCGTTGAATGTGAAAGTGTTTTATAAAATAAATATTTGTTTTAAATTGAATGAACTTGATCGACTACGGTTCATTGGTAAGTAAAATGATTTTAATATAAAAATGATTTTCAAAGGGTTTTACGATCAATGACTATAGTTGCTATTAGTGGACTATTCCTGAGTGAATGTCCATGTATATATATATTTACGTGAAATATATATATTGTGAGTGTGCAATTGGGTGCATTATTTTGTTATGAAATTGTCATAATTGAGTATGTGTGGGTTGTGTGACGTGTGAAGGTATGGAAACCAACGGTTAGTGTAAGATCTCTCCTGTGTGGTGAAAGGAGATCTTACATGTTTGGCGGTTAGGATCCCTCCTGTGTGGTGAAAGGGGATCCTCAGGCAAATATATCAGAACCAAGCCTTTGGCCGGGTGATTGGTTACGATCAGTTAGAGCTCTAGTCTGTCTGCCTTGTGAGATTTTATAGGGGAATGACGATGGTCAGTGAGCCCCTAGTCTTACTCTTTTGGTTGATTGTGCATAGTAAATTTCTTAATGCACGAGTCGTGGTTGGTTGTGAGTGTTTTCCTTTGTTGTTTTATTTATTTTATCCTGAACTTATTTGTTTTACTCACACGAGCTTTAAAAGCTTACCGGGTTCGTTGTTTACAACCCGGTGCACCAATTGATGGTGTAGGGGTTAGACCTGCAGGTGAGGACCAGAAGTCAGGGAGCGACATCTGAGTCGCACAGCTAGTAGGTGTAGGCCTTGGTCTAGCTTGTAATTATCTTTTTGGGTTAGAGAGTAATAGTGAGAGACTCTTTTCTTACATCTATTTTGTTAATGATGTAATATTTTGAAGGTATCGAGCCACACACTTAAACTCTGTTGTTTTACTTGGTTATTGTGTGATAACTTTCAAGTGATTGAGTTTATTTGTAAATTTTAACATTGTCGAATTTGAATTTTATTATTCAAAATTCGGAGTGTTACAGATATGGATGTGATTTAAAATGTTATGGAAACTAGACTCACACAGATTTACATGAATATATGGCTCTCCTTCTAGTTCCCCGTGAATCGTCCTGGAGAAATTGTGGAAGTTGGATGATGTGCCCAGGAAATTACTGGAACTTACTGGATTTGCATCCGGTTTTGTCTTGCAATTTCTGGTAACTTCTCTTGCTCCAATTGGCATAACTCCTTCCATTGCTCAATTATCCACATCTCTCCTACATATAAGAGAATAAAAATTCATCAAAGATATAGTCGAAGCTTTACAGAATCAATGAAACATCTCTAAGATTCCTAAGTCTGCTTTTGACAATTTTCTAGCCATTTTTCTTATTCTTAGCACGATTTCTTTACAACTCTACCAAAAACTCATGACTTTATAATATGACTCTATTCTACAACATTAAAGGTTAAAGCAAAGTATAAACGAGGGTAAAACATATTAAGAACGTCGCATTTTATGCTTCTATCAATGACTAAACAAACGTTTGCCCTTCCTTTTTTTTATACATCGAACATCAACTTTTATAGGTGTTTGTTTTTCATTTCTTTTCCATGTTGATAATTGTGAAATTGAAACGCATAAAAAAGAAGGTATCCAAGAGAAACTGGAGTAGTTTTAGGGAGGAGGCCGAGGAGCAATAAGAGGAGCAATTCATCACAGTTCTATCAACCTCGAGTGAACTGGTAATTCATATCAATTGTCCCAAAAAGAAAAAAATTTACTTGATACATGAAGAAAGACTCATATGCATTGCCCAATACATATCCTCCATATATCCCTATATGGCTCTCATTTTAGTTCTTAAAAATAAAAAAATGAAATAAATAAATGTTAAAACTTGAGTTGCACCACCTAGATCCACCCAAATGCCGCCTAGAACCGCCTAACCCCGTCTAGTGTCTGCCTAGACCCGCTAGAGGCCGTGTAACCCCACTCAGATTCCGCCTACTGGAACGCCTACCCCGCCTAAATGCAGTCTAGCACCATCTAGAGGCTGTCTAAGTGACGCTGATAGGAGCATAAAATGCGACGTTTTTAATATGTTTTACCCTCGTTTATACTTTGCTTTAACCCTTAATGTTGTAAAATTGAGTCATATAATAGAGTCATGATACTTTGGTAGAGTTACATCAAAATCGTGCTAAGTATAGATAAAAATGTATAAAAATGTCAAAAGTCGATTTATGAAGTCTTAGAGATGTTTCGTTGGATATGTAAAGCTTCGGCTATACTTTTGATGGATTTTTCTTCTCTTATATGCAGGAGACATGTTGATAAATGAGCAATGGAAGAAGTTATACGAATCAGAGCAAAAGAAGATGTCAAGATTACAAGTGAAAGCTTATCGCAAAAATCCAGTAACTTCAGTAAATTCCTGGGCACGTCACTCAACTTCCAGAATTTCTCTAGGATAATCCACAAGGAACTAGAAGATGTACCATATATGCACGGAAAGCTCTTTGAGTCTAGTTTGTATAGAATTTGGAATCACATAAAAAAATGTCCTGAGGAGAAAGGTATTCCCATCACAATGCCGGAAGGTCACTGTCTGCCGAGAGAGAGAACCTACTGCCCATTTTGGGGAATTTCTGTATCATTGCACCAAAGACCGATCCAAATGCATAAATCAAGAGTTACTGATCCATTAAGGAGTCTATGCAGCCATGATCCATGAAGAAATTGGACAGAAAAGTCTAAAAGATCTAAGGAGTGGCAAGCAAGTAACCAAAACCAACTCGGTTTAGGTTTTCTGTTTTCTTGTTGCTGCCAGCAATGCTCTAGCCTCTCCTCTATATAAAGGCACGATTTTCCTACAGAAAAATCATCTCATCTCAAGTACAAGTACTAGCCTAAAGCTCTATCAAGTCTCTCAAGCACCAAACACAAAAATACTTAGCCAAACCCGATTCCACCACATCCCATAAATCGCACCCTTGCCTACCTTTTGCCGAGCATCTCTCCACCACGTCTTGAGGAATCTTCAAGGTTTCTAAAGTGTGATCCACTCCATTTATGGCTACTGTATTTATTTATGTTTGTGTGTGTTGTTTGGATTTATTTCGATTCTTGGTTTTCATTGAAACTATGTATGAACCGATTTCATGTTTTGTAATATAGTTTTGTGTTTTTAACTTGTTTGATTCGTATGTCTAGATAATTAGGACAGTGGTATTAAATGTATGTTTAAGATTTAAAATCGGTTAGTAATCTAAGGGTTGGGCATTAAAAATCGAAACATTAGTGTTGTTTAAAAGCATGTAAATCTAGATGTTAGCTTTAATCAAACCGGAGTATTAACGGATAAAGTGGTACGTATGTAGCTTTGATTTGTTGTGCTCACTTAGGGTAAAAACTTTAGATAACTTGCATGTTAAATAAGATAATTGACAACCTTGCTTGTTTGCATGTCTTCGATTATAGACTCTTGTGCTTCAATGTTACGAGTTGTATAACGGTAGCATAAATTTTAGGGTCACTTTACGAATAGCTAGATCTTAAAACATTAGAAGTCTTTCAACAAGGTAAAACTGGAATACGTTCTAGTTGTGGTCGAAACCAATTTAAATCTAAAACGTGCTAAATATTTGTTCCTTACTTTCTTGCATACGTTTCTTACTTGTTAAAGAGTCTTATGTGCTAAATGCTTTGTGTGAAAGATGATGATCACTTGTATATAGTAATTTATGATTTTATTTCGTGTCTAGGTAATTTAGGGGCAGCTTGCTGCCGATCCCTTTTCATCCCCCATTCGTGTGTTTTTATGTTATGTAAATGTGTGAATATGTGTTTCTAACATTTTTCATGTCAGGTACCATTAATCCCCGGACTGAACGATCCCTATTTATCATATGATACTAACGGTTTACAGGGTTTATTATCTGCTTATGTTATTACCCCAATTATGGCACTCGTCAGCCGCGTAGGCCCCCTAGACCCGCCTAGAGGCCGCGTAGGCACGCCTAACCCTATCCAGACGCCTCCTAGAGACCGCCTAACCCTACTTAGGGGCCGCCTAGATGCCGCGTAAACCCTACTAGAGTCCGCTTAGCCCCACCTAGAAGCCGCCTAGGTGCCGCGTAGGTCCGCCCAGCCCACTCTAGAGGCCACCTAGACACCAGAAGACCTAGAACCTTTGATTAGTCAATCCTCTCCAAGATCTTTCGCCGCCTAGGCATTAGGCAGCCAAGTTTTAGAACATTGGTGGTGTAAGGTTCGCGTCGGGTAGTCAAGATATTTTACGTGTCACAAAATATAAATTCAAACACGATATTTTTAGTTTTTTTTTTTGAAAATTTAAACTCAAACCTACTTGTTTAACCCATTTAATTCATGTTAGAAGTCATTAACATTGTGAACCAGCTTGTTCTAAAAATTCATGAGTTAAAGAAACTCAATACAAATTCCAGAAGACCACATACTTCGTTTAATTCGTGCATAGAATTTTCAATCATAAAATCAAAAACTCCCCACCCTTGAAAACATATAATATTACAATTTCAAATGGGTCGTATGTTGGTTATTTATTTAATATAGCATGACTCATTTAAATGGAAGAATGACCATTTTATCAAAAATAAGGAAAAAATGGTCCAAACCAATTGTTGTTGCCCACTCCAATGTATCTAGAGATAAAGACAATCCTGCCCTCAAAACTAATTTCATATAAGTTTTCCCTTCTCTCTTACTCTCAGACCCATTCTCTCTCTCTCTCTCTCTCTCTCTCTCTCTCTCAAACTCAACGCCGAAATCATCCGGATCTCCCTCTCTCATCCTCAACGCCAATAAAGCTTCGCCGACACCGACACCGACACCGACACCGATGTCAAAGATGCCGATGAAGCTTTTATCTCATCTCTCTCTCTCATCCTTGAAGACGACATCGTCGCCGAGGAAGCCCCTCTCTCTCTCTCTCCATTGTTGCCCATGACATAGATCAGAGGTTGGACTTGCCGGAGCCACCTCATCTACGGAAGCGATGTCGTCGCTGACTCACCGCTGCAGAGGAGGTCAACTGACCAGGTTCGTGTTAGTCAATGGTACGAGTTGAGATGGTCCTCTGTCGGGAAAATTCTTTCATAAATTTGTATGAAACGAAAAAGAATCAAAGTTACATATTGATATGGACTGTATTGAGAAGGGAATAGTGGAACTCATCTCTCAACACGAGATCAGGAAGTTTGTATTGGGATTACAATAGATCAGTAATTTATTGTCGGAGTTACTGATAGTCAGTAATTAAAATCACTATAAGTCAGTAATTTATTATTAGGATTATTGAAAGGTAGTAAATTACAATCGTGCATTACTAGAGGTCAGTATTAGCTGTCACTGAGGGTAAGTAATTTATTATGAAGGGTTACTAGGGGTTAGTGATTGAGATTACTGAGGATCAGTAATTTATTATTAGAGTTACTAGAGATCAGTAAAATATTATCAGTGGTTACTAGAGGTCAGTAATCGGCGATCGGAATCCGGCGACCGGTGAAGTCTCTCTTTATGCATGTGACAAAGGGTAAGGGTAAGGGTAAAATTGTCTTAATTCGTTACGTTTTAGTGAAGATTTGTTTAAATGAGCAATGAGTGTGGTTACCTTGTGTTCAATTGGGCAAAATCTTAGAGTAGTCATTGGATTGGGCAAATAGGCTCCAAATTTGTATTAAATGGTCATTTTCCATTTAAATAAAGGTGTTATACAGGTTCCTATTAGTGGATCGACCGCGGTTGATCTGTTTTTGGGCATAGCAGGTTAAAGCGATGTTTAGTCGTATGAGTTCAACCCGTTTAATTCGCGTTTCGAGTCGTATTACAATGTCGAGTTAGAATAAACAGTCTTAGTAACTATCATAAAGTCTGAAAACTTCGATCATATTATATGTTAACTAAGCAAATCCTTAGAACCTAACCAAAGTGTCTGGACGACTCAATTTAGAGCTAACAAAGAGTAATTTTATTCACACATCTATATACATACTTTTTATTTATTATACTCGAACATCAAATTTTATAGGCACGTTTGTTTGTTTTTCTATCTTTTATTTTTATGTTTTTTTCCTTGAAAAATATATAATAACCACTTTGCATGAGTTTAATGATATTTTCTTCCATGTTGATATTGTGAAATTGAAATCTAAATAAAAGAAGGGAACCAAGAGAAACGTACTGGAGCATTTTCGTAACCAACGGTACGGTGGAGCAATAAGAGGTAGGGCTGGGCATTTGGTCCCGTAATCCCGATCCCGTCCCGATCCCGTTCCTAAATGGGACGGGACGGGACGGGACGGGATTGAAGTTTGAAAAATGCATATCCCGTCCCGTCCCGATCTCGTTCAAAAACTACAGGACGGGACCAGGATTAGCTAAATAAATCTCGTCCCGTCCCGTCCCGCAGAAATAAATATAAAAATAATTATATTATATATATATATATTAACTTAATCTCAACCGTTAAATTAAAAACCAAAAAATATTCGACCGTTAGATTAATCCCTATCTCACTAATCTGAGTAATTTCAGTATCTCACTCTCTCACTCTCGGACAGAGACTTCGTCCTTCACTCCCTCAGACCTCAGTGCTCGACCTCGACTACAGATACTTCGTCTCTTGACTCTCCTCGACGGATCGACCAGTCCGGCAGTCCATCACCTCGTTTCCATCGTCGTCTCCTCTCCCGTCTCCGATCCCAAGTCTTGTTCCTCTCCCGGTCGGCGCTCGCCCGAAGCCCCAAATCGCACCTCGAGCCATCGTCGTCTCCTCTCTCGTCTCCGAGCCCAAGTCTTGTTCCTCTCCCGATCGGCGCTCGCCCGAAGCCCCAAATCTCCCGATATCCCCAAATCGCTTGATAGCCCCAAATTGGCCGAAGCCCCTAATCGGCCGGAGTGCTTTGTAAAAAATCGATTCGGGGGTTGGTGTTAATGAATGTTGGGTCTGTTTCGTATCCGGGGCCTTTGAAGCTGTTCTTGTCGGTTGAGGCCCCCTCTTGTTTCAATCAGCCTCTGCATTTTCTTCCCAAGCGGGATTTCAAGTACAGTAACAAGGTGATTGCAACTGCATTGGTATAATTTGAGTTTCGGATTCGCAATTAGTTTACAATTTGTTGATACAAATTCTGTTGCAGATTGTGCCTGTGAGGTTAAGCTTCAAATGCAAATCTCAGAACCAGAGTAATGATCAGTTTTCGCAAACCAGCAGCTCTGATGCTTTAGTTGAGTTTGATTCAGATGGAGGTGATTTTATATGGTACGTCGAATTGGGAAAGAAGCCCTGCACAATGCACATGTTGTATCAGTTGCTTTTCCATTTGAATGAGGTTGTATCTTGTATGTGCTATGTTGCTTGGGTTTTTTAGGTGAATATCTGGTTTGATGATGCAGGTTCCAATGTCGACATGTAATCAAGGGCCTGGCATTTAACACAGAGCCTGGAGGAGGAGGGATAGCTCAGAATTTTTCATAAATGGTGCTGTAGAAGCATAGAAACTTTGTTCTATAGATTTAATAACAAATCCGACTCTCTTAGCTCCCGTGGTCGAAATGCAATCCTATTGCTTTATATTTGGCTATTTTGTTCGTTGCTTACTCAATTATCAAATGTTACAATTTACTAGTTAAATTAATGAACCAGGATCCCGTTTTGGTTCCGGTCCCGTACGAGATCCCGGGCCTGACGGATCATTTTTCAAAAAACTTAATCCCGTCCCGTCCCGTTTAAAATCTCAAGGGACATGACCGGGATTAGGTGAATCCCGGCCCGTTCCGGCCATGCCCAGCCCTAATAAGAGGAGCAATTCATCGCAGTTCTGTATATTAACCTCGAGTCAACTCTTACTCTCCTAATGGAGATTAGTTGTCCCAAAAACCAAATTTTACTTACTTCATGAACAAAGACTCATTGCCCAATTACCAACTCTGCTTCCCCAATCGTTTGTTCAACAACCCAAAACCCATACGCATAACTGTTGCACATCATCATGAACAGGCACTCGCATCACCACGCACCATCATAACAGGTTTTCTGCTCGAACGCCCAGCCAAGCCCAATGTTCAACGCGGACTTGGGGGACTAGGGCACCGTTGGGTCGGTAACCCTGCGGGTCTACGGGCCTGCAGAGCAAGACATATTTAAGTCTCCCATTCAAGATTGCACTTGACCGGAAACTTAGGTGACTTGTTGACGGTAGCCACAGAGGGGCTACCCAGGCCCACAGACCCGCAGCCGCTACACCTGGGGTAGGTCCATGGCTCGGGGCAGGATAGCTAACACCCGGACCCGGGGCCCAGCAGCCTACCTTATGGCCCGGGAGCCGGGGACGTCAGCCTGCCGAACAGACCACCAAAGCTGCGCAATGTATGAACAGAAGGGGATCAGTCCCACATCGAAGAGTGAGACCAGACCTCACGCTCGACAACCTATATAAGGGCCTCAACTACCCTTATTAAGAGGTAACTAAAAACTCTCCAACTACTTATTATTCCCGCTTAAGTTATCCCTTTATCCCTGCGGTACTGACTTAGGCATCGGAGAGGAGAAGACCGGCCCGCCCGGTATTCCCCTTAGTTAGCAGGACTTGCAGGAATGAACTGCACCAAGATCCACTGGTCTCTGTCAGGCCTACGGGTTAGAACAGAAACACACATCTATATACAGACTTTTATTTATTATGCCCGAACATCAGATTTTATAGGCACGTTTGTTTGTTTTTCAATCTTTTATTTTTATGTTTTTTTCCTTGAAAAATATATAATAACCGAGTTGATATCTTCTTTCATGTTGATATTGTGAAGAGTGTTGCTATTGGAACCTCCACATTTGCTCACTTGACCTCCTTGTGTTTTCAATTATTAGATTACATATATGTCCTCTTATACAATGACTATTAAGGACAATAATTATCCAAGACATATTATATTTATATTTATTTTCTTTAAACTTTCCAATTCTATAAAATAATAAATTACAATATTGTTATTTTCCTTATCTATTTTTATTTTCTAATTTTACTACATACACATTTAATTATAATTTATTCACATTTATTTCCTTATGTATTTGTATATATTTTCCTGCAGCTTAATTCTATATATTCAAAGAACTAGCTTGTGACATAAAACATATTTTATATAAATATATACTATATAGGTTGAACTCATATATAAATTAATTAAACAAGATGATGTAATATATTTTCTTTAATTTTAAAATAAATTAAATAACTATTAAAAAAATCATGAGGTATTTATTCAGAGAACCAAAAGAACAGATGATGAAAGTTTTCTTGCAAAAAGAAAAAAAGTAAAAAAAATTCAAGCAGTAGAGGGTTAATGAGTGAATAAAAGGTAAAATAACATTTTATTGTAATTTAAGTGACCTAATATATTCATGGCTATTTTAAGAGGAGGTCTACTAAGGAAATGTGTGAATTTAAAAGTCAAAAAGAGGTGTAGAGAGCACGAGAGCTAAGATGAGCAAATTGGGAGGTCTCAATAGCAACACTCTGCCGTGAAATTGAAATCTAAATAAAAGAAGGGATCCAAGAGAAACGTACCGGAGCATTTTCGTAACCAATGGTACGGTGGAGCAATAAGAGGCAATTCATCGCAGTTCTATATATTAACCTCGAGTCAACTCTTACTCTCCTAGTGGAGATTAGCTGTCCCAAAAACCAAATTTTACTTGCTTCATGAACAGAGACTCATTGCCCAATTACCAACTCTGCCTCCCCAATCGTTGGTTCAACAACCCAAAACCCAAGGACTCCCACAAGTTGAATTCAAAGCTCTTCATTCCACCAGCCTCAAAGTCACACCACCTACTCCCAGCGGCGGTTAGCCTAATACAAGTAAGCTCCCAACTCTCAGAAGTTGAATTCATAGCTCTTAACTCTCTCTATATCTCACACAAATTCATTTTGAATCAAATATAATTAAGGAAATTCTAACCAATTTTATCCCAAATCTTACAAAATTGGAAGGCTAGGCATGGCATTGGATGTAGCTGAATTCCTCTGGAACAAGTTCCTGAAGTCACTGGCAGAGCTAGAGCTTGAATCTAAATCAGGTTTTGTTACCATCTCTCTCTTCAATTCGTCAATGAAAGATATCGTATCTCAATTCAAAACAATCAAAGACTTTGTGGACGAGAGAGATATAATGCCCCAACCTTATACCTACTCTAAAACCATCGATCTGTTCTACGAGCTCAACGATGCGTTGGCCGAGTGCCGAGTCATCGTACATGAGTGCAAACAGATTAAGAATAAGTTGTCGAGCCTCAACCCTCGAAGACTTTATTCCCTCACCACCATCACCACCATCAAGACTAAGCTGACCAAAATTGAGGCTGAGCTTCACAATTTGCCGTCATCACCGCAAGAAATTGAGGTCCAGAAGTTGCCTTTATCATCGCAACAAATTGTGATTCAGAAGTTCCCTTCATCACAAGTGTTTGGATTTGATAAGGAAGCAAAGGTGATTGAGGATTTTCTACTTGGGGGTTCTAGTTCTAGAATTACGGAAATTGGGGTAATTGGCATTGCTGGCGTGGGTAAGACCACTCTGGTACAGAAGGTTTTGGAGAGCAAGAAAGTGAAAAACAAGTTTGGTCGCATACTTTGGTTACCCTTTTCGAGTATAACGGAAGGTGAACAACAATATAGTAGGTTCAATTTTAAGACGTGTATCCGTAATGAGTTGGGCAAAACCTTAGAGCCTAATATCATCGGTCTTGATAGTCTCGTGAAAAGGCTGCTCCAACTATTATCGGATGAAAGCTATTTGATTGTGTTAGATGATGTGTGTTTTCAGTTTATTAACATTATGGGACGCTTGGTCAGTGAATTACCTAAGGCCAGTGGTGGTGCTGTCATTGTCACTAGTAGATTGAAGGAAGTGGCTCAAAAGCTTGGGGAACACCATCACTTTGTTCCTGTTAGGCCTCTGAGCGGAGAAGATTGTTCGTGTATATTTGACAAGACCATTGAGCATGAGGAGAAATTGACCAGCATCTTACCTGATGAAAGTTTGAAAAAGAAGGAGGAAAAAATGAAGGATCAATGTCACGGTCTACCGTTGTTTGCGAAGGCACTGGCACAAATTTTTCCTGAAACTTTAAAGTAGTCAAGTATTCAGATCGGTTATACTTCAATTTTATGTGATAATTAAGTCCTACCTTGGCAGCTTGCTCTTTATAGCTATGTATGTCTATTCAAATTGATTTTAAATAATCACTTCCAGTTCAGTACATACTATATAAGTCCATTGTCTTACGAATTTGTATTCAAGGTAATGCTCACATATGTCCTTCAACAAATTTACTATACACTAAAGCTGGCAGTCAATTTAAATCGAAAAAGATGTCCATCTTCATCTTTCTATTGACAGATGTCCTTCATCGTCTTTATGTTTCCTATTCTTTCAGTTTACCTGGAAAAAGATGGGTCGGGTTTCGATTATAGAAATATTTTCAGATGTATTAATGGTTACTCAAAAGCATAAAACAGTTGCCAGTCTTGGAAATATGTTTTGGTTTTGATGTGTTTTTTTCCTGCTGATCCCTTCACTTGCATTTTGGTGTGATGATTAAGTACAACATTCCTTGATCAGGCTGCTGGGATCCCAAGGAAACTTGCACTAACCTGTGATTCATTGTAAGAAAAATCATTCTCCCGGGGACTTTCAAGCTGTTTATGTACTTCTACTGATGTTAGCAAAAACCAGTTGTGTTCCGAATGTGCCCCAGCAAATTTGAGGTAATCATAATTGTTGAAGTAGATTAGTTGAAGAATGATTATTAGCAAAGTGGCATGCAAACATGATTCATAGAAACATGACTGCACTTTTTACTCCAAGTTTGTTCTACTTTTAAGATCTTCACCTAAAGTAATCCAATAGAAATTAAAGCAGTAATTAAACTAGCTACTTGTGGTCGCATGGCTAATATATGGGCAATGCTATGACTGTTGATAATACAGATCTCTAGTATAATTGTAATGATCTTCTCCAAACTGAAGAAAGTATATAACAAATGCAAGCTACCTAAAGCTATGCTGAAAACTAAATAGAATAGGTCAAGTAATGCAGCTCCATTAAATACACTAGTGATCTTGTTATTACAGTAGTCCATCTTTGCAGCTTCTTGATAAGAGCACAAAGTGCTACGTTCTTAGTAAATTTATGCCTACATTTATGCTTTGCTTAACCCTTATTTGTGTAGAATCGAGTCATAAAATAGTCATGAGTATTTGGTAGAGTTATCGTAAAAATGTGCTAATTATAGAGGAAAATACAGAAATTCGACAAAGTGATTGAAAGAATAAGAAACCTAGTTAAATAGGAGTCTTAAAATGTTTCGTTGAATCTGTAAAGCCTCGACCTTGTCTTTTGTGAATTTAACTTCTCTTATTTTTAATAGATACAATGAAGATTCAGCAATGGAAGGAGTTACAACAATTGGACCAAGGAAAATTGCAAATAATTGAGAAGGAATCCGAACCCAATTCAACAAGTTCTTGTGCACATCAGCCACTTTCCACGAACTCTCCAGGACAACACACTTCGAGTTAGGGTGCGAGCCATATATGCAAAGAAAGCCCTGAAAGTCTAATTTCCAGAACATTTGAAATCGCATCAATAGCTATTTTCTGGAGGAAGTTATACCCGAATCAAGACACAAAGGTCAAAGCTTCCGAGAAGAAAACAAGTTGCCAAACAGGAAACCAAAACTGCCGAACAGGGGCAGCGAACTGTCGATCCAGGTTACAAGTTGCCGAGAGAAGATGGCACCCAGCCTGCGCAGCAGCTGCCAATAGCGATGGCTTGCACCCTGCCGAGGCTGACATCCAAACTGCCGACAGCCTGTCGAGAAGACATGCAGCCTTCCGGGACGTGTTCGAGCCGTATCCTGCCCGTATCCGAGTTATGTCCGACACGTGCCAAGACGTATCCAGGCGTATCGCTGTCGAGGCTCTGCCGAGGATGTCGACGTTTCGGACACGAGTCCGATACGCTGTCGAGATGCTGTCAAGTCCCTGCCGAAGACCCTGCGCGTGTCTTGCCGATAGCTGCCGCTGTATTCGATACAAGCCTGGAAGTTTCCGATTCTGCCAAGAAGATGCAATCGGCCAATTTTCTTGTCTTGAAGCTTCCGAGAGTTTTGCTGCAATCAAGCCATGTCCAAAGCGTGTGGATCCATGTCCTAGACACAGATTGAAGAGTCAAAGACGCATGGAGAGTTTGTGAAGAATCCCACGGTAGCTAGGAGAACTTTAGCCCGACCAAGACAAGGAGTTCCTAGCCCAATTAGGGAAACTCACGGCTGCCAAGTTTGTGGATTATTTGTCCATTTGGGAATATTGTTGAGTCCATCAAGAAGTCCACAAAGGTTGCAGCCATGATCCATGAAGGAAATCGGCAGAAGTGTCCTAGAAGAATGAAGGAAACCAAATCGGCAGCCATGATCCATGATCCTGATTCACACAAGGATTCTAACTGCCGAGTCTTACAACCTCTCCTCTATATAAAGGCATTAGTTTTCTACTGAAAAATTGGTCATATCTTAAGCACAAGTACTAGCCAAAAGCTCTACCAAGTCTCTCAAACACCAAACAGAAAAATACAAGCCGAAATCCCTTCCATCACCTTCCATAAAATCCGAACCTCACTTCTACCTTCATCGTACATCTGATCAAGCTTCATGTCTTCAAGGTCTCCATTGAAAGTGTGATTCTACCATTCCATGGCTCTTGTATTCTTTTATGTTTGTGTGTATTGTTTGAACTTGTTTCGATTCTTGTTTTTTTTGTTAAACTTTTGTATGAACCCGATTCTATGTTTGTATATTAGTTTTATGATTTTAATTTGTAATTTTTTTGTGTTGAATAATTAGGACAGTGGTATTAGATGCATGTTTATGATTTAATTTGGTTAGTAAACTAAGGTTTGAACATAAAAATCGGTGCTTAGTTGCAGTTAGGATGTATTCTAAGTGCTAGGTTTAATGTACTAGAGTAATAACGAATAAAGTCATACGTAACTGTCGCTTTGATTTGTGTTGCTCACTTAGGGTAAAAACCTTAGATAACTTGCATGCTTAAATAAGAAAATTGACGCCCTTGCTTATTTACATGTCTTCAATTTTAGACTTTTGTGTTTCAATGTTAACTCTTAACCAGATTAGCATAAACTTTAGGATTTAGAACGAGAGTTAGTCCTAAAAACTTGAGAAGTCTTTCAACTAGGTAAATAACGAGAGTTCTAGTAGTGGTCGAAACCGAATTGAGTCTAAATTGTGTTGATACTTGTTCCTTACTTTCTTACATGCGTGTCTTACTTGTTGAAGAGTTTTTTTTTTTTGTCAAATTGCTTTGTGTGAAAGATGTCGACCACATGTATATAGTAATTTATGATTTAATTTCATGTCTTGTCTCTTTAATTTCGTAGGAACTTAGATAAAAATCCAAACCCCCCCTTTGAATCCATGTGTATATATTTGGTTATGTGAATATGTGAAACATGTGACATTGTTTGTACACATGTGTGTTTTATCTAACATTCTTATATTCAGGTACCTTAATTCCCGGCTAGAACGATCTTTACTTTCTATATGCTACTAACGTTTCTTGTAGGGTTATCGTTGAAGATGTGTTTAGACAACTCATCACTTCTACTATTGTAAATGTCTTGAATGGAGCAGCTCACTTAACAATGGCAGCAACTTTAACATCTGGACATTTCAATAGTGGACATCCTTTTAAAAGTGAGAATAGGAAACATGTAGGGTTGGGTTTCAATAGTGGACTTTCTTTAATTGTACATGTTATGTAGTCTATGGTGCTAATTTTCTTTTAGTTTCTCTGTTTCTATCTTCTGGTGTTCTGTATTCACGTCTTCCCAACTACCTATAATGAAATCATCTGCTTTTGAGAGGTTGGGTTATGAAAAATTGGTTCTTCTTTGGTGTATCCAAAAGGATAATTAGTGTGATATCTGATGCTAGATCTACAGTACAGGTATAAGTAAAAATTGATAGATTGAGGGAACAAGAAGAAACTTTAAACTTTGAACTGGATCTTCTGTGATTGTGAATTTTCTGAAGTGTACTTTTATTTCTTAGCACATTACTCTTCTATTGAAAGTTGAAACTTAATGACTTCATCCATCATTATTTCTGCAATTTTAATGGTTACATGATTTTGTTTAGTTGTTGTCATCTCCACTCGAATATAAAGGAATAGCACTCCCAGTGGTTGATGTAAATATTTTTGTTCGAGTTTGATACAGGGGTGGACACAGTAAGGGGCGAGCGGGGGCCAGTGCCCCCACTCAATTTTTTATATATATTTTTTAACTTTTAATTTTTAATCCTTGATTGTTCATTATATAATTGAATAGAGAATGAGAGGAAGATTGAGAAATAGTTGTAGACGTAGCCACTATTAGAGCTATAGCCCAAGGAAATTTACATAGAAACATATTGACGTATGTGTATATATTAGACTAACTGATAAATATATGCAAAATTATACAAGTTTTTGTTTAGTAGTCTCCTTGAGTTGTTGTCTTTATATTAATCTCATACTCAAATCGGCTAATCCTACTACCACTATTGCTGTTGTGAGTCCTTCAATCAACCTCCCGTTTTCCGACTCCCTAAGAATCTCAAGAACTTGGTCTCGCATTCCTTTGCACAATTTTTGATGACAAATCTCAACACATACACATATTTTAAGAAAAATAGAGACTTATATTGAAATCCAAAAAAAAAATTTCTGCGCTTCGCGCAAATAAAACTCTATATATTTATTTTGCCCCCACTCACATAATATTCTGCGTCCGCCACTGGTCTGATAGGCAGATAGCTTCTCTGCAGTTTTTTAGGAGGGGATTCTATAAAGAAAGTTTACGGTTTCTTTGTGCAACTCTTAGTACAAAACAACTGTGTATTATTGCTATTTCCAATTTATTTATATCTCAATTGTAGTATGCCATATGTAGCCTAAAATTTGTCTACTTATGTATTGTAACTAATTTGAGTCATTTACTCGCGATATGAAATTACGTACTGCCGGTGTTTAATAATACTGTTGTTGCTCCTTTTCATGTACTGAAAATAGTTGTGCTGAAAACAAATCGGCTGGAAAAGGAAAATAGAATCTTATATTTTAGTCATTGGAGAGATTACAAAGAGTGTTGGGACTAAACCACTGCGAACAAGAAATAAGAACAGAGTCAACAAACAATCGAAATAGCAGTACTCACTGATTACATGGAGCTTATTTATTCACTATTACTAAATTTTCAGTTCGGCATACAAATTGGCACTGTAGAACCCTCATTCCAAAGCTTGTTTGTTGTCTTAGGGATCAAGGATATTCCATTACTGAGCTCAAGCGGGCAACTAGAACACAAACAAGATCAGAAGCCCTCAGAACTGTTAATCCAGGTTCACCGCCTCCTACATCCATCAGCTCGTTGACCTCTTCGAAACCTTTGTAAATTAACCTCAAACACCTTATGATCAAAATACAGGTAAGAATGTATTCCCATGAGCTTGTCAAACAATTGGCACAGCTCATGTTTGTTAGACATATGTTCAAACACGGTCTCTCCATGGGCTTTGAAAAAGGGAGAACTCTCAGGTTTGAGTACTGTGTACTTGAGCATGGAGAAGCTCTTCGCAACGAGCATTTCCGAGCCCCAGATAACAACTGGAGCAAAAGAAACTCCATCTTCATTCGGCACAAGGCAGAGTGCTTCCTTTGTTGGTCCATAACTTGCTTCTTGCTTCGTTTTGTCAATAGGGTTTATTCTTTATTTATGGCACGTTTATTTAGTTGGAATGTAATTCATTGAGAATAGAATATGTAAGAAATGGGAGATGGAACGGAATTGTACGTGAAGATTTCAATTCAATTGAATTGTTTACATACCACATTGTTCGTACCTAAAACCCGTAGGCCTGGCAGAGACAGATGAATCCAAGTGTGATCTCCTGTAAACCTGCTTACTAAGGGGAATACCGGGCGGGCCGGTCTTCTCCTCTCCGATGCCTAAGTTAGTACAGTTGGGATGAATAGATAACTTAAGCACGTATGATAAGCAGTAGGAAAGATCAGTTACCTATTAATGAGGGTAGTTGAGGCCCTTATATAGGTGGCCAGGTGTGAGGTCTGGCCTCACTCTTCGATGTGGGACTGGCTTCCTTCTGTTCGTACACCAAAGGGCAGCTCTGGTGACCTCTTTGGCAGGCTGGCGCCCCCGGTCCCCGGGTCCCTGGTCGCAAGGTAGACTACTGGACCCCGGCTCCGGGTGCTGGCGATCCGGTTCTGGGCCCTAGGCCGGCCCCGGGTGCACTGGTTGCGGGTCTGTGGGCCTGTTGTAGCCCCTCTGTGGCTACTGTCAACAAGTCCCCCAAGTTCCCGGTCAAGTGCAATCTTGAATGGGGACTTAATATGTCTTGCTTCTGTCTCGCAGACCCGCAGTTACCAACCCAACGGTACCCAGTCCCCCAAGTCCGTATTGAAGATTGGGCGTGACCGGGAGTTCGGTCAGAGGAGGTGCGGTGAGTACCGTATCGAGTCGGAGAGTGCATGGGATCTCGACCGGGCGTTCTGCCATATCGGAACGAGTCCCCCAAGGCGAAATTGCCGAACCGACCGGTGGACTCCCATACCGTATCGAGTCGGAGAGTGCATGGGAACTCGACCGGGCGTTCTGCCATATCGGAACAAGTCCCCCAAGTTTTCAAGGCGAAATTGCTGCCAATGGTGGGGCAGGCCGGGGAATAGCCAGGTGGTTCGGCCCAGCTTGTGCTGGAATAAGCGTGGGGTAGGATTACTAGCGTGCAGGGAGGCCTGTTGGAGCGTGGAATAAGCCAATAGGTACCCCGGTGTTGCGGCCATGTTGAAGCACCGGTTAACACTTGCTAGTTCTTCTCAGCTTGTGTTGGAATAAGCGTGAGGTAATGTGCAGGTTTGTTAGCCTGCGGGGAGACTTGTTCTGTGTTAGAGAAACAATCTGCCCAGTGGGGAGGCGTTGAGATAACGAGTCTCGCCATGTATCCCCAAATGTATCACAGTTCAGTGTGATGCAGGGTTTTTATCCTGCTGGAAAAGACTACATGTGTTAGATGTAAACTCGCCCGGGTTTATAAAGCCCATGTGTTTGGAAGCCTTGAGTTGTTGCTGGCTCGTTTCTGCCCGCAGGCGAAGGAAAGTGACTAAACCGGTGGAATGCTTTGGAGCCGGTTGAATGTCATGATCGGTGGAATGCCATGGAACCGGTTGAATGCTACGGAACCGGTGAGGTGCCATGGAGCCGGTTGGATACTTCATAACCGGTGAGATGCTGCGGAGCCGGTTGGATACTTCATAACCGGTGAGATGCTGTGGAGCCGGTTGGATACTTCATAACCGGTGAGATGCTGCGGAGCTGGTTGGATACTTCATAACCGGTGGGATACTGCGGAGCCGGTTGGATACTTCATAACCGGTGAGATGCTGTGGAGCCGGTTGGATACTTCATAACCGGTGAGATGCTGCGGAGCCGGTTGGATACTTCATAACCGGTGGGATACTGCGGAGCCGGTTGGATACTTCATAACCGGTGAGATGCTGTTCCTTGGTTTGAGGTTGACTCTTGGGGAAGTGGGGGGAGTGGACGCCTCGGCTTGTGCTCCTATTTCCCCAAACTGTCGCTTGTAGGTGGGACAGGTGGCTGACATGCAATGAAGGGGAGAGCCCATCAGTCCCATCAGTTATGATGGCATGGGAGCCTTATCGATGCTGGGACGCGTGTCAGCAGGGAGCGGTCTGAGATGGAGGGGATCTGCGGCTGAGGTTGACTCTCTTTTATGCTTGCCCTAATTATCAAGGTGTAGTTTTGCCGCCTATAAGATACTTCCCCCCCCCCCCCCCCCTCCTCTCCTCCTGCCGTACCTTGCCGAAGCTTGGCTCTTCGCCTGCTCCTGTCTGTGTTGTTATCTTGCTACAGAGCTAAATTCTGTTATTTAGGCTTTATGGCATCTGAGAGATAAGCGAACCCTGTCGGTGCCGGCCGTGGGTCGATGGGAGGGCCCGTGAGGTATCAGTTGTTGGATGGCGGCAGGGTGATTTTCTGTGACGAGCCGACCAGAAGCATGACTGATATCGAGATAAGGGATTTTCGGGCGAAGTGGGACATTGACTCCTCCGTTAAGCTTCGGGGCCTGTATCCCGGGGAACTGGCCTGCAACCCGGATGCGGGTTGGGTTGCCGTTTTTGAGGATCAATTTCGGCACGGGCTATCTCTGCCGCTGCCGAAGTTTGTCCAGTATGTGCTGAGCATGATAAACCTCTCCCCAGCCCAGCTTCCTAGCAACCAGTGGAGGCAGTTGCTTGGTCTCGGGTGCTTATTCAGTCTGAGCAACATGGACTGGCCCACGGTAAATGAGTTCCGGGCGCTGTACAAGATTGTCTACTGCAAAAAGGCCCAGGCCTATGGTTGTGTTAATTTTACCGCGCGGGACTTCGATCCTACCGTCACCCACCTGCCGTCGTCGGTTTCGAATGTATGGAGGAGGGCAGTTGTGCTGGCCGGGGGTAGTTCGAGGAGCTTTCAGGTGCCCGGGGCTTATCAAGCTATCGGGGATCAGTCGTACCAGTTGGTCGACTTGGAGAGGCAACGGTTAGCCCGGCTTTTTGTTTGCTGGGACAATCTGGGCCGGAGTTCCTACAATTTCATCCGGTGGAATGTGCTGGAGATATGCGAGATGGGGAAGAAACCTGGTAAGGTACCTTGCACTATTGTTTTGTGGGGTCGCATTTTATTCTGACCGCTCGGTTTGTTGGTTTGCAGCTAATGCCCCCCGGCTCGCTGTTCGAAGCGAGGAGACCGTCGAGCCGGATGACGAGCTTGTGGCCCAGAGGTTGATGGATATGGGAGAGATGGCCTCGAAAACCGTTGTAGATCCGGTTACTTTAGAGAGGACGGTGCATAATAACCCTGTGCCGCTATGTTTCCGGACTCCCACTACGGTAGGCGGCCGGGCGGTGAGGATAACGCCCCACTTGTTATTCGGGAAGCAAGATCGGCGGGCTCGCAAGGTCCGGAACCACTAGCGCGGTCGGTGGTGGCACGAGCCCCGTGGGAGAGAGAGGCAGCGGAGATGACTGGGTACCGCAGAAGCGGTCTTGGCGAAGCTCCGGCAAAGAGGGCGAGGACGTTTGATGCCGGGGCGTCGATCTCGGTTGGTGGGGGGTCAGCACTGGTTCTGGCAGAGGGAACCGGTAGCCGAAGGAGTCGGGAGCCGGAAGCCGATCGCGGTTCTGGTGATAGTGGTTTTGGTAGGTTCGTGGCATCTACCATCGAGTCTTTGGGACTTGATCGGGAGGCTCCGGGGGCTACGCGGCCGGGCGAGAGCAGGAAGAAGGCTGTGGAGTTGGGTCTTCGGGTAAGCCTGGTTGCGTACCTGTGTGGAATTGAAGTTCTGTGCTCCTTGTCCCCTTTTGTGGTATGAGCTAATGTTCCTTTTGTGCACTTGTAACAGCTGGTTCACAGCCTTTACGCCGCTGAGCCTAGTGAGGAGACTCTGTTTTTGGAGAGGCAAGTGGAAGACCTCACCATGCAGCTGTCATTGGCGGAAGCTAAGCTTGCGGAGGAGAGGAAGGAGGCCGGTCGGCTGGCAGCTGAGCTCGCACGGGAGAGGGAGGAGGCCGGTCGGCTGGAGACCGCTCGGGAAGAGGAGAAAACGGAGCTGGAGGCAAAGGTTTTGGAATTGCAGACCCAAATAACAGCAGTCGTCAAAGGAGGGGAGAAACTCGTAGAATCCCGACTTGCCGAAGTCGCTGATAAGGCTATCGACAATTTTCGGGAGTCGGTGGAGTTTGAAGAGATGCTGGAGGCCGCTCGTGCGAAGGGTATAAATGATGCCTATCTGGAGTGGAGGGAGAAAGGATGGCTTGATGCTGAGCGGATGGAGGTTGAAGTAGCCTTGGCCGAGAAGCTGGAGCAAGAGCGGTCTCTCAAGGCTGGCGGGTCAGGGATTGGAGGCGTCGGCGGCGCTGATTAGCGGTTTTTTGTTTTACATATATACCTGGCAGATGTATATACCTTGTAACCAGCTGTAGCTCATTCTAGAGGCAGTGACTGTGTATTGCAACATTGGCACCAAATACATTACTGTCCCTCCAAGACTGATCTCATTTAGGGTAGAACCGCAGGTGCTGGATATTCCATGGGCGAGTAGAGTAGATGCCCTCGGCGTATATGATGTGGAATGTTGCCGGATCCGCGACTGCGGTGATTTGGTAGGGCCCTTCCCAAGTTGGCTCCAAGGCCAGCGGTTTTTTCTGAATTTTCTTCATGACCCAGTCCCCCACTTGCAATTTTCTTTCCCGGACCTTTCCGTCGTAGTACCGAGCGACCCGTTGCTTGTACGCTTGATTTCGCATATGCGCTTGGTCGTGCCGCTCCTCTATGAGGTCCAGGTTGAGCCGTATGCCTTCGACGTTTGTTTCGGCGTCGTAATTCTCAACTCTTCCGCTGGGCATGTCGGTCTCTATGGGGAGCACCGCTTCGCTTCCGAATGCCATGCAGAACGGGGTCTCCCCTGTTGCCCGGGTTGCTGTCGTCTGGATGGCCCATAGAACCGCAGGGAGTTCCTCAGCCCAACATCCCTTTTTGTCATCCAGCTTCTTCTTGAGGAGACTCTTGATGATCTTGTTGACCGCTTCCACCTAGCCGTTGATCTGCGGGTGCGCTACTGAGGCGAACAACATCCGGGTCCCCATGGAGGCCGTGTACTGGATTAGATCAGCATTGTTGAACTGTGTTCCGTTGTCCGTGACTATGGTCTGCGGCACCCCGAACCTGCAGTAGATGTTCTTCCATAGGAATTTTCTTACCCGCTCCTCGGTAATCTTTACCAGGGGTTCCGCCTCGACCCACTTGGTCTGATAGTCGACGGCTACGATGGCGTATTTGTATTGTCCCACAGCAATTGGGAAAGGGCCGATGATGTCCAGCCCCCACTGTGCGAATGGCCATGATGCTAACAGAATTGACAGCGCGATTGCCGGGGCATGGGGTGTGGTGGCGTACATGTGGCACTTGTGGCAGCTGCTTGATATTTTTCTCGACGTTGCTGCAATGTCTGGCCAGAAGTACCCTGCCCGTAGCGACTTGTGAGATAGGGACCGGGCACCAGAGTGATTACCGCACACTCCGTCGTGGATTTCTCACATAATGGCTTCTCCCGCCTCCTTAGTCACACACTTTAGCTAGGGGAAGCTGTGCCCTCGTCGGTACAACTTGCCGCTGAGGCGGCTGTACCTGGCACACCGGAGGTGTAGCCTCCTAGCCTCCACTGTACCCTGGGGGCTGGTTTTGTCAGCCAAATATCTAATTATCGGATCCATCCAGCTCGGTGGTGCCTCCTCTACAGCAAATATCTCAGAGATGGTCTTGCTTATGCTCGGTTTCTGGAGGGTTTCAATTTTAGCTCTTCGGTACTCCGGTGGGTAGTTTCCGGTTGCCAACATTGCGAGGGCGTCTGCATGCCTATTTGCCTCCCGGGGTACATGCTGAATCGTGGCGCCCTGGAATGGCTCGATCAGGGCTTTGGCTAAAGCTTGGTAGGAGGCTAACTGGGGTTCCTTGACTTCGAACAGCCCGTTCATCTGATTCACTACCAGGCTCGAGTCGCTGTATATTTCCAAGGATGGTATCCCCATCTCCTTGGCTAGCTGCAAGCCGGCTATGAGGGCCTCGTACTCAGCGGCGTTGTTGGAGGTATTGAAGAGGAACCGTAGGGCATACTCGTGCGACTGGCCATCGGGCGAGGTTAACATGACACCGGCTCCGCTCCGCTTACCCGTTACGGAGCCGCCCACATAAAGTTTCCAACCGCTGGGGAGGCCTGGTTCGATCTTTATGGCCTGAACTGCTTCGGTGCCCTTGGACCGGCCGGATTGCGCCTCTACCGCCATCGGGGTGAGTTCGCATATGAAATCCGCAGCGGCCTAACCCTTGATAGCCGTTCGCGGGGCGTAAGTGATGTCGAACTCTCCCAATTCAACCGCCCACCGTACGAGCCTGCCGCTGGTATCCGGTTTTTGCAGGATCTGCCGCAGAGGGTGATTGGTATATAGGGTGATGGAATGAGCCTGGAAATAGTGCCGGAGCTTTCTGGCGCTGACGATCAGGGCCAGAGCCAGTCTTTCAATGTCAGGGTACCGGCTTTCAGCTCCGGTAAGTCCCTTCCCTGCATAGTATACCGGGAGATCGATCGTGCCCTCCTTCCTGACGAGAGCAGCGGAGACGGCCGTTCCTGACGTAGCTATGTAGAGGTATAGCATCTCGCCCGGCACTGGTTTGGATAAGAGAGGCACTGCAGACAGGTATGTCTTGATGGACTGGAATGCCGCTTCGTGCTCCGCCGCCTAGTGAATTTTCTTGAACTGCTGTGCCTTGAGCAGTTTAAAGAATGGGGCGCACTTATCGGTCAGGCGGGAGATAAATCTGGCGAGGGCGGCCAGTCGGCCGGTCAGCATCTGGACTTGGTTTCTTTCCCCTGGTGTTTCCATGTCTAGGATCGCCTGGACCTTCAGCGGGTTAGCTTCTATCCCTCGCTGGCTGATAACATGACCTAGGAACAAGCCCTCTGAAATCCCAAAAATGCACTTCTTCGGGTTCAAGCGCATTCCAAACTTGAGCATCTTACCGACGACTACCGCCAAGTCTCGGAAGTGGGCCCCCGCGGTCAAGCTCTTGACCAGCATGTCATCTATGTACACTTCCACCGTTTTACCCATCTCCTGCTCTAACATGCGATTTAACATCCGTTGGTATGTGGCCCCGGCGTTCTTTAGACCGTACGGCATCCTCTTGTAACAGTAGGTGCCTCGGTCAGTTGTGAACGAGGTGTGCTCTTCGTCGTCCGGGATCATCCTTATCTGATTGTATCCAGCGTAGGCATCCATGAAGCTAAGTAGTTTAAAACCGGACGTGGAATCTATAAGCTGGTCGATTCGGGAGAGCGGGAAGCTGTCTTTTGGGCACGCCCGGTTCAGGTTGGTGAAATCCACGCACATGCGCCACCGGTCGGTTCCCTTCTTTGGGACCATAACCACGTTGGCGAGCCATCGGGGGTACTGGACTTCCCGGATGAAACCTATGCCTCTCAGCTTCTGCACTTCTTCTCTGATCGCCTCATATTTCGCCGGGCTGTAAGACCTCCTCTTCTGCCTCACCGGGGGAACGTTGGGCAACGAATTTAGCCGGTGGACAGCTATCTCCGGGAATATGCCTGGCATGTCCTCGTAGAACCATGCGAAGACCGAACTGTTGTCTCGGAGAAAGGTGATGAGATCTTGCCTGACAGCCGGGGCGAGCTTCGTTCCTATCACCTAGGGCTGGGCGTTTGGGCCCGAAGGACCGAAAGCCCGGCCCGAAAACCCGAAAAAAGACCGACACGGGCCAAGCCTTAAAATTTTTAGGACCGGCCCGAAGATGTAGATTTCGGTCCGAGCTCGAGCCCTATTTTTTTTGGGCCCGAAAGCTCGGCCCGGACCGAAAGTGTATTGAGCCCTATCCCACATTCCCACCACTTACCTTATTCTGATCCCACTTACCCCATTCTCCAATGTCAGACACACGATTCCCCACCAAAACCCCCTCCCCCCTTCTTCCTTCTTCCTCTCCTCTCTGTCTCCCCCCCCCCCCCCCCCCCCCCCCCCCCCGTCGTCCATCTCGCCCACTCCGGGCCTCAGCCAGTCGCCGATCTCGCACCCCGCGTCGTCGATCTCGCCCACACCAGGCCTCAGGCCACTCGCCCGCTCGCCGATGTCACCCAGTCGCCGAGTCCACCCCGCTCCAGCCGGCAGCCACTCGCGTGACTCCACCTCCTCCACTCCATCCTCCTCCGTAAGCTCCACCTATGTTCCTCCCTCTTTGACTTCTCCAATCGAGCTCAAGTGCAAACCACCGCCTCCACTCCTCCAGACCTCCACCGCCTCCGCTCCTCCATCAGTTGCAATATTGTTTGATTTTGTTCATCTTAGTTTGTCAGTAAGAGTCTGAGTCTCTGAGATCCAGTATTCCAGTCCTGCCGATTGAAATTTCTGCTTTGTTCTATGATATGTTATGTCTGCATTGAATCCAATAACTGAAATTTGTTTTCTGTTCGGTTTCGGAATTTTTGGGCCCGAGAAAACCCGAAAGCTCGGCTCGGCCCGTCGGGCTCGGGCTCGGGCCGGTCCTCATTTTAGAAAAAGCCCGGCTCGGCTCTAACCGAGGAGGTCGGGTTTTGGGTCGGGCTTTGAGAATTTTGGGCTCGGCCCGGCCCGCGCCCAGCCCTACTATCACCACCTTGCGCTCTTGGTGATCCTCCGAAATGGAGATTGTTTCGGTTTCTTCCACGGCCGACGGTCGTTTTAGCTTCTCGTTGTCGGAATCGGTGTCATCACAGGGGTCAATACTCGGATCCGGCACTGGCGCTTGTTGAGTAGCCGTGAAGACCTCGGTTCGCTTTCTTCCGTGGGTTAGGGCCTCCGCGTAATGCCTGCGAGCGATCTTCTGGTCCCCGCGTATGGTAATGACGCCGGCGGGTGAAGGCATTTTTAACATCAGCATATGGTCGGCTATAAACGTTTTCAGCTTCCACAACCCCGGCCGACCGATTATGCCATTATACGAGGACAGGCAGTCCACGATGATGAACTCCAGGTACTCCTTCCTCGTCTTGTCTCCCTCGCTGAAGATTAGCGGTAGGTAATCCGATCCCAAAGGCTGGACCACCTCACCGGAGAAGCTTATCAGCGGCTCGTTATCCTGGGATAACTTGCTCCTTCCTCTCTGCAGTCCCTTGTATGCGTCTCGGAACATCACATTGACAGAAGCTCCAGTATCGATCAGCATGCGGCTGGTTATCCAGTGGTCTATTTGGACCGTAATGAGGAAGGGGTCGTTGTGCGGTTGGATCAGATCCTCCGGCTCTTTTTCCTCATAGAACGTAACCAAGTTCCATCCGGTTTTAGCGGTTTGGCCGCTTCCTCCTCCAAAAGCGTATACCTCATTTCCCCGGATCGACCTTAAGCACCGCTTCTTCGAGCTCCGGGTAAGTCGATCTATGTGGTCTCCACCATGTATCATATTTATGCTCCTGTGCACCTCGATCCCTCCCGGGACTCGGGTGCTTATGGTTCCCACTTCTCGGGCATCCTGCCTGTCTCCTTGTGGGTCGTCTGTCCGGACTCGGCCGTCCACAACCGTTCTCTGGGGTCGTTGGTCGTTAGTCTGGACGGCTGGGTCCTCGCGTTTTCCTGCTGGCACAACGGCCAGGGCCCGCGGTTGTCGCCCCGCTGGCGCCGCTGCCACGGGCCACGCCGGTCGCGAAGTCGGCGGTCTTCTACCTGACTGTGAACCGTTGTTGCCGCTCCGGCGGGGTCGCCAATCCTCCCATACTTCGGTTTTCTTGCTGGTCGTAGGTGTGCGGTTGCTATCCTGCTGCCCCGCTTTGCTTTCACGGGAAGACGGTGGTAGTAGGTCATCCGGCCTTCGCTTGGGCATCTTATCCCCATACGTCTCATGCTCCGCCTGGGAGTGCCTGACGGCCACGGCTATCAATTCGTCGTACCCCAGCGGCTCCTTTACCCGCAGGGCGTACGAGAGTTCCTCGGGTCTTAACCCCTGCTTGAATGCCATCTCAGCGATCCTTTTATCCAAGTTCCTGACCCCAGCCGTGGCGATATGCCACCGGTTAACGAAAGCGCGTAGCGGTTCGTGGTCAGTCTGCATGCAGTCGAAAAGGATCGTTGATGTTTGGGCCGCCTTGGCTCTGAGGACGAACCGGCCGACAAACTTATCAGCCAGCTGTTCGAAGGTTTCCACCGAGTTTACTGGCAGCTCGTAGAACCAACTCAACGCCTCCCCCGAGAGCGTCTCTTGGAATACATTGCAACACGTGGCGTCTGAGTAGCCTTTTGTGCTCGTTTGTGACTTAAAGCTGTCCAGGTGCTGGTATGGGCAGCTCGTTCCTGAGTACGTCAGTTTCAGGGGCTTTTGGTTACCAGATCTTCCTGATTCCCTAACCCGGTGTGGAAAAGGTCCAGTGCGTTCGTTGAATCGTGCACTGTCCTGCGGTCGCCCCGTCCTTTTCTCGCTGGCTTCTAGCCGGTCCCTCATGTCCGACACCGAGGCGGATAGCGTCTGGAGCGTCCTTGCGGTGGAGCTGTCCTGCTCGCTCGATGCCAGACTCGTGCGGTATGGGGACTCAACCGGGCCGGAATTCTTCAGAGCTTCCGGAAAGAGAGGTGTGGGCATATGCGCAGTCTTTCTCCTTCCCGTAGGCTGTCCCACCTCTAGGTGCGGGAATTCGTTACTTTTGTTTTCGGGCCGCGATGCCGCCCGAGAAGTGCCCTGCTGGTGCCCCTTCTCCAGGGCCGCTAATAAGGCGATGTTCACCGCTTTCAACTCTTGGCACCGGGCATCCGCCCTTATTCGGTCTCGATCGCCCTCCTCTCGCAACCGTGCGACTTCTACCTTCATTTTTTTTTATTTCCTCCCCCGCATCGTATTGGTCAGGATTGTCTGAGCCTTGGCAACCGTGAGTTCCGTCCTGGTTGGGAGATGGGACGAACCTCGCGCTGACTTCGGATTTAATGTTTTAGGCTCGGCCGGGGATCCGGACTCGTTTTTTCAACTTTCCCTTGCTAGCTCTTATCTTCCTTCCTTCCATGGCCTCCGGATTGTGGATTTAACTGCCTTTCAAAGGATCGGTCGGGTTCTACCCTCCGGTAGAGCAACACAACTTTTTAAACTTGTTCCCACAGACGGCGCCAATTGTTCGTACCTAAAACCCGTAGGTCTGGCAGAGACAGATGAATCCAAGTGTGATCTCCTGTAAACCTGCTTACTAAGGGGAATACCGGGCGGGCCGGTCTTCTCCTCTCCGATGCCTAAGTTAGTACAGTTGGGATGAATAGATAACTTAAGCACGTATGATAAGCAGTAGGAAAGATCAGTTACCTATTAATGAGGGTAGTTGAGGCCCTTATATAGGTGGTCGGGCGTGAGGTCTGGCCTCACTCTTCGATGTGGGACTGGCTTCCTTCTGTTTGTACACCAAAGGGCAGCTCTGGTGACCTCTTTGGTAGGCTGGCGCCCCCGGTCCCCGGGTCCCTGGTCGCAAGGTAGACTGCTGGACCCCGGCTCCAGGTGCTGGCGATCCGGTTCCGGGCCCTAGGCCGGCCCCGGGTGCACTGGTTGCGGGTCTGTGGGCTTGTTGTAGCCCCTCTGTGGCTACTGAAATTAGACAATAAATAGAATTGATATTTATTATTTTACCATATGAAACCCACACCCATTCTAATTCCTTGATGTGTTAATAAACGTTGAAATTCTCTCATCTTGGAATCGATTACGCAATTCTCAATTTCATTCGAAATTAGTAAACGTGTCATTAATTTATGTTGGTGTTTTACTTAATGTACGGGGGTTTTTTTTTAATCAAGGAAATAACTTTATAAATAAAATATGACTCAATCAAGAGAGTCTAATACAATGATATCGTAACACATCCAGAATACTTTCTGGAGTATCATCAAAACAAGAAGAACTTGTACTATCCAAAGGCCAGAGTGACCACTAAATACCCATCCGCTGCCATCGATAGATAGAATGGTGTGTGGTAGTACCGATGGTGGTAAATGTCTCATGGTCCACTCATTGGATATATTTCATGCTTCGCTATTAAGCTTGAATCTTCCTTCAGTACTATTCCAGAAGATTCACTAGTGCAGCCGAAAAATTGTTTGAATTAGGAGAATCCTTCAGGATCCCACATATGAAACCCTAAAGTGTTAGAATTCATTAGTTGGGTCCACAGAAGGGCCAAAAAACAAGGAGCATCCAAAATAAATTTAGATCCCCTGATATTTTCGGCTGATTTGGGCCTCGTGCATGAGTTGGACCTCCAAACAGGTTTGGGCCCTAAAAGTGATATGGGAACCCAAAAACCAGTTGGCCGACACCCCCTCGGTATTGCTTCCGATCACCGACGCACAATTCTGAGGCTTCAAGCACAGTGCACCGGCCACGGCAGAAAGAAACATCAACCTCGACCACCGCCACATGTAAAGCCTGTTAGTAGCAGCCTCCAAACTCATCAAGACCGCCGCCTTTCTCCGCCACAAAACTGGATCAGACAAACACCAAATCCGACATGACCACACCACCGCTACAATCGAACAAACTCGATGTGATTTATCTTTGCAGGCTTAATGTACGGGCTTAAATGCAAAAGAAAGAAAAATTGGAGGAAAATCAAAACCATAGAGTAATTTTTTTTTTTTGGTTACAATAAAGTAATTTCGGTTCTTTATTTTATGCCATTAAAAAGGCAAAACCACTGAAAATTAAGTGGGCATCAAATAATACGGTCCAAAATTGGTAAGATCCAGCCCACTTTAGGTCCACTAACCCACTATTCCAATTCTGTTCTTGTTTCACATTCGAAACAGCGTAGACAAAAGCAAAGAGAAGAGGAACTATATAACACTCTCCTTGCCTTCGGTCTCTCTAAGCCTACACAACAGACAAACAGACACACAGGGAACCTCAGGTACTCTTTTCCTCTTATTTCCCCTTTCTTTCTGTCGCAACTTAGTTTGCCCTCATCAATGTGGTGAATAATTTCCTTAATTTCTCATTGTATTTCCCAAATTTTGTATCTTGATGGGTCGAGGTCCGAACCCAGTTTTTTGTATGTTTCTTGTGTAAATTTGAAAACTTTTTCTGTTTCTAATTCATGGCTTCTGCACTTTATTCATAATTCATGGATTTTGCTTTTCTGCTGATCCTTTTTTGCGCAAACCATAAGCTGGGTCATGGTGGTAAAGGGAATCTAGGTTAGCTAAAGCAGGTTGTTAAACACAAGTAATTAATTTACACTTCTAGTTGACGAAAGGTGTGATATATGAAGTTCTACTCTGAAATATGGTTGACATTTCGAAAGATAGTTCAAGACTTTTTGGGGTTCTCCATTGTGTAAATGGTTTTTATTTTTTATTTATTTATTGATGTTGTTGATATTTACTTTCACTTTGGCAACAATCTTCTCACCTGTAGTTTCTTAAATTCGCTGTCTTTTTTGTTTTGATTTTTGGATAGCTGCATATGCTAATCGCAGACTCGTTTTTGTGTTCTTTGCTCAGTGAGATCGTAGGGCTTTTCTGAGAGACAAACCATCTGGGTGTCCATTCTGTCAGTTTGGAAGACACCTTTCAGTATGGCTAACTGTGAAGAATTTCAAGGTAATCTTTTCCTGTCTTTTTTTTTTTTTTTTTATCAATGCCACGTCTATGAAAACAAAATTTAGCTTCACTATTAGTTTGTGTTTTTGCGAATAGCTTTTATTGTCACTATTTAGTAATATCCAGGTTCATTAGTTGAATCAGTTGGTCTACATTTAGTTCACGGCCCTGAAATTGGATTATCTTATTGGCCTTTATTAGGCTTGTTTGAAGATTGTTCTTCCCTTAACAGTCAGGAGAAATGCTCTAATCATATCCTAGTTGGTAGAAACTGTGTGAAAGAAGTCAAACTTCTAGGTTGACATGTTTATCAATCTGTGGAAACTGTTACCTAATGTAAAGTACAGGCCAAGTTGTTATTTCTGGTTTAGAGGACACAGGAGGAACTCACCAACAACCTTTTTTCTCCATATTCCCCAATTTTCTTAGGAGGATGTATGTATGTGTAATTTTATTTTCTGGAAACATAGATGTACAATAATTTTGGAGTCCCACCCTCTACAGTGCTTTTATATCTCATGCGACTGGTAAATTTCATAGTGCACCCGGTCTGTAGGACTGTCCTGTATGCCAGTGTGATACCTTCATCGTTTAGTCAGTAATTTATTTTTCTTATATTGTCATATAAGGTGTTTCAAAGTGCTACATATTCAAGAGCCGGTTGCAAGAGTATGCACAGAAATTGGGAATAAAGACACCAGTGTATGAGACTACAAAAGAAGGTCCTTCACATGAGCCTTCCTTCAGGTCTACCGTGATAGTAAATGACATTAGATATGACTCTTTGCTTGGGTTTGCTCATCGTAAGGAAGCTGAACAGTCAGCTGCTGAAGTTGCTCTGCGGGAGTTATCTAAATCTTCTGATGCTGCCCAATGCATCTCTCAACCTGTTGTAAGTTGTTTTATCTTACGATTATTACACTTGATTATACACAACACCGAATGTTCGTCCATTATTAGCTCTGAGTTTTTTACATTCTTATTATCCTTCAAATGCAACCATTGTTTTCAGCGCTTCAAAACCGGACATTTTATGGTTTCTAAGCTGTATAATTTATGTTCTTGTAAGCTGCAAAGCTTTATAAATCTACAGTCAGATTGATTTTCTCCTTCTAAAATTGTCTAATTTGATTAAAGGGTCACATTCTGGTAAACATGGGTATACTAGAGGAACTTCAAGTAAATAAGTAGGAAGATCTAAATAGATAATGATGTATTCACTTGAGGGAAGAAAATAGCATTTCCACCAGATTGAGACACCGAATAGAAAATAACAAAGGTGGAGAGAGAAGTAAGGACTCTAGATAAAAGCTTTCTAAAGTCAGAGTAGAATATCTTAATATCCTTCCAAGAGTATTGATTGCTGAACATAACTTCTAGTGCCTTGAAGGCCTAGATGAATGACATGCATCCATGTGTTTCTACCGCCCTCTTTTGATGTGCATCAAGTACTAAATTCAAATTTTTCACATGCCTTTCAAAGCAAGATTATGGCTGACCTTGTTTGGATGTTTATTCCAGCATGAAATTGGCTTATGCAAAAATCTGCTTCAAGAGTATGCACAAAAGATGAATTATGCTGTTCCTGTATATCAGTGTCAGAAGGATATTTCCCCTGGCAGAGCAGCAATATATTCATGTACCGTCGAGATTGGGGGAATTCGTTATATTGGAGCTGCAGCAACAACCAAAAAGGAAGCTGAGATAAAAGTGGCTAGAACTGCCCTGTTAGCTCTCTGGTTAAGTAGTACCGAGTCATCCATGGGATCAATTGGCACCTCTGAGTTAACAGTGCTTCCATCTAGAAAAAGGCGGTCAGAATCCGAAGAGACTTCTAATAAACCAAAACGAAAGCCATATAGGAGAACATTCAAACGGAAACCCTTAGAAGAATATGTGGTTCCTGTATTAGAGAGCAATGAATCCGTCAAGCCAACGGCTGCAGAAACTATGCCGCAAGATTCAGTGTCCGAGGAAATTCCCCATGCTAATAATGTTTATGCGGAGCATCGGCCATCAACAACTTCAGAATTCACCGACAGCAAAAAAGGGAGTGGGGATGTGGGTTCAGTTTTACTGCCCTGTGTAAACATGACTACTTTGGCCATGGTGTCTGCTGATAAGCCTATGACTGCTAAAGCTATGCCACAGGACTTAGTGTCTGAGGATATTCCCCATGCTAATAATGTCAATGCTGAACAAGGGTTGTCAACAGCCAAGGAAGTGAATATGGTGTCAATGACTGCAGAAGCTATGCCACAAGACTCAGTGTCCAAGGATATTGTCCATGCTAATAATGTCGATGAACATGGGTCGCCAACAGCCAAGGAAGTGAATATGGTGTCTCCCGTTAAGCCTATGACTGCAGAAGCTATGGTACATGACTCAGTGTCCGAGGATATTCCCCATGTCAATAATGCCAATGCTGAACATGGGCAGTCAACAGCTTCAGATTTCACAAACGGCAGCAGTGGAAGTTGGGATGTTGGTTCAGTTTCACTGTCCTGTGAAAACACAACTACTCCGGCTAAGGAAGTGAACATAGTGTCTTCTGCAGAAAATATGCCAGAGGATACAGTGTCCGAGCATATTCCTCATGCTGACAATGCCAATGTTGAACACGGGCTGTCAACTATGACTTCAGATTTCACCAACGCCCCCGATGGGAGTTGCCATGTAGTGGGTTCAGTTTCCTTGTCCTGTGAAATCACAACTACTTCAGACAAGGAAGGGAATATGGTGTCTGCTGGACCCTCTTCGGAGGCTTCAACTGTCATGCGTGGACCTGACCAATCGTAGTAGGACTGCAAGCTGGTGAAGTAATTGGTAGGAGTAGGAGTTCTTACTATCTAAGTGAAGGAGTTCTTACTATCTAAGTGAAACAGAAGTTAAAGTATGGATCGAGATTTCCTTGGTTATGAACCTTGTATCTCTTCACTGGCCGAGTTATGGGTATCAACTGTATGGAACGGGATTCTGGAAATTACTACCAGACTCGTTGATTTTTGTCCATGGTTTTGTTTGGAACCAGTCATCATGAATATATGGTTAATCAGTTGAGCTCGGTTGGCAACCCTTGGGTTCTCCTTTATATCTTTGCCTCGTTTGGTTGTTAAACATGATTAAGTCTGTATTTGAACCAACAAGATAAATTATTCTTAGAAATTTAAAGAGAAGAGTATAGGTTTCTTAACTCAGCACCTCAGCCATTTTTCAAAGATGTTCATTTGTTGAATTGTTTTCTTGGTTTGTAGGCCTAAAAGGCATGTCACAATTGACGTTGCTTTGAGAGTTTAGGTCCTTAGTGAGTTTTTCTTAGTCTAACTAGTATTGAATGAGTGAGGTCGTGATGAATGAATTCATTTATTTCTTAGAAAAAGCAAAGTTCAATATTAGCGTTAAAAGTTTATGGTCCGTAAAATAAGAGTAAATTAAAAATTTAAAGAATTAAAAAAAATACAAATCAAATCGACCATTCATGAAAAATATAACATGATTACAAAATTTTTGATCTCACGCCTAGTTTTTTAATTGAATAAACATTTTAAATGTTATAATTAGTCTTCATAACTCACGATCCTATACAAAAGAGAAACTATAACAATCAAGATAAATATTCTATTTTTTTAAATTACTGGGACAGAATTGTCAATACCTGACCAAAAATATTAATGACTGGGTTACTAAACGTGACTACATTTGGACTGAAACAAAAACGCCGATCAGTTATATTTCGAATCGCCGATTTCGAAAATGCACGGGTTTCCTCGGCGAGCTCCTCGGCCAGAAGAAGAAGAAGCTCTAGCGGTCAAAGCTAGAGACCTCCGGGCTCTTCAATCTGAGCTCTTATCGAACCATCACAGCAAGATTTACAGCAAAGAAGCTCTCGATGTGAGCGCCAAGCTCCTCGAGAAAAACCCCGAGTGCTACACCGCCTGGAATTACCGGAAGCTCGCCGTCCAGCACAACCTCCTCGCCGTGCCGGAGTCCGATTCCGTCGCGGTCAAGGCTATTCTCGACGTCGAACTACAAGTGGTAAGGGAATTTGATTTGATTGTGGATTTTGATTGAGATAGATTTGGTTCGATCGAGATTTGGAGATTGAGGAATTGTTGTGTAGGTAGTGGATGCGTTGAAGCAGAATTACAAGTCTTATGGAGGTTGGCATCATCGGAAATGGGTGCTGAGCAAGGGCCATTGTTCTTTGGACTATGAATTGAAGCTTCTCAGGAAGTTTCAGACCGCTGATTCGCGGAATTTCCATGCTTGGAATTATAGGAGGTAAGAGTTTACTTCTTGCTTTTGTCGAAAAGTTTTGGATTTTTTTGTTGTGGATTTGATTGACTGAGTTTAGTTGTGTTGATTTGCTTTTCTAGATTTGTTGCTGCATTGTTGAACAGATCGGAGAAAGAAGAGTTGGATTATACCACTGAAATGATCGAAAACAATTTCAGCAATTACTCGGCCTGGCACAATCGTAGGTATGGCAGTTTTTGCTTCCAACTTGCAATGTGGCTAATTTGTGGTATTGATTTGTATCTTTAATCAGTTTACAAGCGAAATGTTGGATCATTGCTACTGAATAGAATGGCAAGTTATAAAGAATTACCTATGTTGCACTAGTTAGTGTTCTTAATGCCAAGTCATAATGGAAATGGAGATGTATGTTCTTATAAATGGAAGTATACAACAAAATATTAGATCAGTGTACACCATCGTTGCCTATGCGTCTTCAGTGTTTACTTTGTGATTATGTTACATTCTAATGCTTCATTTGGCTAAATAATGTTTATCACCGATTGACTATTTGCGGAACTTGCAGTGTACTTCTGTCGAGTTTGCTGAAGAAAGAAGCTCAAGGTTTTTTTCCGAAAGAGAAGGTTCTGAATGATGAGTATGGGATTGTACAACAAGCTATTTTTACTGATCCAGATGATCAAAGCGGTTGGTTTCACTATCGTTGGCTTCTTGATCAGACGGTGAAAATGGATGCTCCTTTACTTGTTTCATCTTGGCCTGCCCATGGATCTAATCTCATTCAGTCAAGAAATAGGCACTCAGATGATTGTTCAGCATCATCTTTTGATAGTTTCCATTCTGTTTCAGGAACATTTCCACTGGTTCTATATTTTAATCAAGCTGTCAAAGGTGTAAATTCTTCTACAGTAACTATTGAATCTTCGTTTTGCAAAGAAGATCTTGACTGGAAACCACTGTTACAAATTAGCACCCAGTTTTCCCAAGTTTGGGTTACTCATATTCGATTTCCAGAAGCAAACTCCCAGTCTGAAGAAGCTTGTCCGCTGGAAGTTACTGTCAGACTGTCTCAGGGCATCGTTTCTTCAAATGGTTTTGACTATGGCCATCTTACGCGGTTTGCCTTTAAAGTATGTCCGTCCCCTGTTGACAGTGAACAGTCTAAAAAGCAGGGCAGGGATCAAATTTTGTGGAGAGATGAAAACTTCTCCTTGTACCAAACGCCCTCTGAGGAGCCACACGAATCACTTTCTATTGAAAATCTAATAATTCATCATGTTGATAAGCCAACGACTTCAAATTGGCGTGCAGAGACTATTGCTAATGAAATTGCTATTTTCAGAGAATTGTTGTCAGAGACAAGCTGGTAAGCCTGTACCATTTCATGCACATATTGGAAGTTAAAATTTTTCATTTTCTTAATTTTTCCGTCTCTTACAAAGTACTCCTCTTGCTGCTTGCAGTAAAATTGGAAAACTTTCGTTGGCAAGATTATTAACAGCTCATGATGTTATTCAGTCTGAATGTGGAAACAAAATGGTCAATTTTGAAGAAGTTCTGGAGCTTTATACTGACCTACTAAAGTTGGACCCGACACATTGTCAATATTACAAAGATGAACTCAGCTTAGTTTCTTTGCGGCAGGTCATTTTCTTTTCTTCATGAAATAAAGCCTGACCCTCCATCCTTTCAGCATTTCAAGTTAATGTTGGAATTGTGTATTCATGTTTCTTCGTTAGTATCAGTGGCTGCATGTCAAGACCTATATATGGGATTACACTGACTAATATAGTATTAATGTTTTGGTGAAATTGCAGGTAACTTCTAGTAAGGAGTCTCTGCTGAAACACTGCTTTAACCATGAAACCCTGGCTTCTTCAGGCATTGGCAATTGCATGTGTCTACGTCTAAATAAGTTATCCCTAACGCGGATGGGGTCCATTGAGAAATTATTGTGGGTCCAAATGCTAGACCTCAGCCACAATGAACTTCGTTCAATTGAAGGTACACTTCTTTGCTCATACTTCACAAATCTTGTATTTCAATGTGGCAGCCTTCACATGTTTGTATTCAAACTGCCTGTGTTTTCCTGGATTCACTTTGAAAGTCTTCATTATACTGGTTTTCAGCTAATTTGCCACCATTTAGTTCATGTGGAACTCATATTGCAAGCTTTTCTACTACTTTATACTTTAGGCACTTGAGAGTGCAGGAAAAATGATGAGGAGCATATCTGAGATAACAAATTTGATACTTGAAACTAGCTGAACTACAGAATTCTGAAAATGGACAAAACTAGACAGTTGTCTCTGTCTTATATTTCTTATTTTATGTTGTATGTGTTGGTTTTGACCTCATCTGAAGTTACTGAATCTATGAAATGCATAGTTGTTTTTAATTCTTGAACTAAATCTAGGTCGAAAGCTGCCATGTTTCTTTAATTGTCGAGAGTTAAAAAGCATCTTATACTTGGGTCTTTGGACAGGGTTGGAAGCCATGCAGCTTCTATCGTGCTTAAATCTGAGTAACAACAAGCTCAGTAGTTTTACTGCTCTTGGGCCTTTGAGAATGTTGAAGTCACTACAAGTGCTGGATATATCATGCAACGAGATAGGTTCACACACTATCGACAACACAAGGTATTTATGTTCGTCTCCTCTTTCCCACACAGAAGAAACTAGTTGGAACAACGACAAAAATATGAATGGATGTGTCAGTGTGACAAGTTATTGGGACGCTTTCCTGATATTTAAAAACATGAGCTTGACACAGTTGGACATATTGGGGAATACAGTTGCTGGTGAAAACTTCAGATCGTTTTTGGTCAAGGTAGTTCCTACTCTCGAGTGGCTGAATGGCGATAAATTGCACTGATCTTTATTCCTTCGTCTACTTTATACATGATTCTCTTTCATTTCTCCTTTCTCCTAGATAGGTTTACACTCGGAATACAATCTTGAGAAAAAGTAGTTATTTGTGATACTGGTAATATACATGATTAATCTTTAGTCCTACCCAAACTTATGTTTACTCACAGTAGCTATTTTCTCATCATACATCTGGACTTCCACTTGTGTGTTTGCTCTAGTTGGAAATGGGTTTAAGAGTTTGCAATCTAGAGTGTAAGCCTAAAGGTGTTCGTTCGGCAGATTTCTGTAAGCGAAAAGAGAGGAAAAACCATGAGTTTTGAGGTTTTCTTGAATTTTACAAAGAGTCGGACTTGGAAGAAATTGATCGAGTGAGTGCTACCCAAAATAGCATAGACGTTTCAAAAAAAGATGGTGTCTGGAGCAGGGATGAATATCGGAACTGTAGACATCTTGAGATGAAGAAATGGAGGAATTTAATTACCAAATTGATCAAGCCATCTTGCATGCTTCTTGCGACATTGCCTTGTAATTCAACTGCATAATGAGATACCAGGTTGTTAACTGACGAATTAGAGAGGTGCCATACCATAGGATTAGAGAAGGATGAAGATGAAACAAGTAGACAATACGCAATAGCAATAGCAAGGGGACAATATAGAGAACTACTCACCCATGCTTTGTGTAAAATGGCTTCTGTTAAGTTGTTCCTCAAAATTCAGTTGAAACCCATGAAAACAAGAGCTGAAAATAGCACCCACAAACAACCCTAATAGGGCCTGGAGATAAATATCCTGCTTGTTCATCTTGTTTAACTTTGACACCATCAACGCCATATGATCGATCTCGAAGGAGCTAGCTAGATTTCTATATGTGCCTTGCTTTTATATGCAGCTTCTCTGGAGTACTTGAGCAAATTAAAATGCTGTGAGACTTGTCAATTAGCTGTGACTGTAATCAGCTAAGAGGTACTCTTTTATATAGGAAGTAGGATGTTAGTCATGATACATCAAGCTTCCAACACACCCTTTTGATTAACTAGTGGTTGGAAACTTGTTTGGTCAAGCCTGGCTGTGATATACCTCTGATAATTCCTTAATTTGTTAATTAACTAAGTTGCCCCAAAAACAATCCTTAAAAGGGGTTGTTCATCACTTCATCAGCTGATTAGTGACCAATTCTTGGGGCGCACGATGTCAACTTCGACTTGATTATAAGAAAATCTGAAACCATCTTTCTTGCGGAGCAAGCACATCTTGGTCAATTTAGTCAAACCGAAACCTCTCATTACCTCAGACTTACCCCCCAATACGTACGTAATATATAGCTTTCTCTAATGAAGTTTATTCCCTGCAATATAACAAAAAATTCAAATAGTAACATCCATAATATATATATATATATATATATATATATATATATATGTTGTAGGAAATAATGAATTGGTCAACTCATTTAATTGATAATCCCCTTTATATAGGGTGAGTATTACAACGGTAATAGTAAATACATTAATGACAATAATGACTACCTAATTACCTCTCGTCAGTTACATTGACGAAGGCACATAATATGTTTTTCCTTTAACACTCCCCCTTGTGCCGAGTCAGATGTAAAATGGTGCATGTGGTGTTGCCTCATTAAAAACCTTGCCAAGTAACAAAAACCCAATGGGAGAAAATAAAACTTTGATCGAAGGAGAAAAAGAGCGCAACGCACCTATTACATTTGGAAACAACATGTATGTGCTAGACTCCCCCTGATGTCTGCACCTCCCCCTGATTTTTACATTAATCATGGGATTCTCCCTGATTCTTTTATTTGATCAAGGGAGCTTTAGTAACATTAGCATAGTTATGCATTTTCACATGTTTTTCCAAATATGACTTTGAGCAATGATTTAGTAACTAAATCTTGTCAAATCGTCCTCAGATCCAACTTGATTTACTTTGATTTTGAGGATAAGGTTGTTCATGTACCAAACGCATATGTTCATATTGAACATCAAGTTCACTCGTGGTATGACCTTCATATAACAAAATAGTCATAATTTCGTCTAGAGTATGGGTGAACCATTAAGAGATTTGAAATTGATCTGTAATAACAGATTTTCTTATCTCACCTTTAATGCGTTTTTCTGTACGCATAGTTAGTTATTACGTGGATAATTTCTTTATCATGTCACATTCTATGTAGAGATTGAATAAGCCCAAATCTTTCATATCTTTAAGTATTTGAAAGAACCATTTGCGTTGCGTGGGCGCAGAGCTACACATAGCTTTACAAGTTTTCATCGAATGAGAGGTCGAGTCTTACATATTATGTTTAGGTACAATCATGCGTCATTGTACTTGAATAGGAATTTCATTTCCCAACACTTCTTCGTCATCTTCCTTTAGATGAAAAACGGATCTATTGTTAGAGTAAAGACTTCGACTGATCATGAGAGTATATGTAGGCCTCACTTTATTCTTTAGAGTACCTAAGCCGATTGATGTATGGTCACCATCATTACAGTCCTTGAGTTTCATTTCAAGACTGTGTATTCCCAAGATCTTTTCATTCTTACACTACCAGAAAAAAGCCCTTTACCGACGAAAAAAAAAAAACCGGCCAACGACATACTATTTTCGTCGGCTATTCCCAAGAATGGCCGACGATTTTTTCTTTCGTCGCTAAAAATAAAAAATCGTCGGCTATTCCACAAGAATGGCCGACGATTTCTTCTTTCGTCCTTAAAAAATATTTTTCGTCGGCTATACCCCTAGAATGACCGACGAGTTAAAAATTTTGTCGCCTGTTCTCTTAAAGTATAGCCGACGAAAACTTTTGAAAGTTTGGCCGAAGAAAATTCCAATTTCGTCGGCTATAAGTCTTTATATTTTCAGATCTGGACAGCAGCTGCTCATTTAAAAAAAAACGAAAAAAAACGGGAGAAAGAGTGAAAAATCTGTGGGTATTGTTGAAATCCGTCCTCTCTTACATTGTGGAGCTATATATAGGTACGTATATGTGTATATATGTTGATTTTGAGTTTTAGTTGAGTTGATTTTGAGTTTTAGTGATTTTGATATAGTAAGTGATTTTTTGTTTTGTTGTTGTTTTAGTGTTAGAATGTATGTATATATGTTGATTTTGAGTTGTAGTTGAGTTGATTTTAAGTTAGAGTTTAATTATGTGTTTTAATTTGATGTTATTTTAATTAGTGTTAATATATATATATATATATATATATATATATATGTTAATTAATGGTTGTTGATAGTGTAATTGTTGACAGTAGCCGCAAAGAGGCTACAGAAGGCCCACAGACCCGCAGCAAGTGCACCAGGGCCCGGCCCGAGGCCCAGGACCGAGCCACCAGCACCCGGCCTCGGGGTCCAGCAGTCTATCCGGCTGCCAGGGACCCTGGGACCGGGGACGCCAGCCTACCAAAGAGGTCACCAGAACTGCCCTTTGAAGGGACCTAGTCCCACATCGAAGGGTGAGGCCAGCCCTCACTCCCAGCCACCTATATAAGGGCCCCAACTACCCTCATAAAGAGGTAACTTATCTCTCTCACTGTTTACATACGTGCTCAAGTTATATATATTCCAACTATACTGACTTAGGCATCGGAGAGGAGAAGACCGGCCCGCCCGGTATTCCCCTTAGTAAGCAGGTTTGCAGGAGATCAAGTGGGATTCATCTGTATCTACCAGGCCCCCGGGTTTAGGCAGAAACAATTGGCGCCGTCTGTGGGAACGGGTTTTGATCCACGAGAAAAGTTAGCATTGCTCTACTAGGGAGTAGAGCCCGATCGGCCCTTTAAAAGTATAGTTAAATACGCAGTCTAGCAGCCATGGAAGGAAGGAAGATAAAAACTGGCACCGGACGGTTGAAAGAGCGAATTCAGATCCCCGACCGGGCCCAAAGCACAGGGGCTGAGGTCGGTGCGAGGTTCGTCCTTTCTCCCGACCGAGACGGAAGATCAGAGCGAATTCAGATCCCCGACCGGGCCCGTAATATAAAGGCTGAGGTCGGTGCGAGGTTCGCCCCTTCTCCAGGCCAAGACAGAAGTCACGGTCACCAGGATTCAGAGAACCCCGACCGGAATGGTGCGGGAGAAGAAATAAAGAAGATGAAGGCAGAGGTCGAGCGGTTGCGAGTAGAGGGCGGCCGAGAACGGCTAAGGGCAGATGCCCGGTGCCGGGAATTGGAAGCAGTAAACACCGCCTTATTAGCGGCCCTGGGAAAAGAAGGCCAGCCGGGCACTCCTCGGCCGGCGTCACGGCCTGCAAGCAAGGTTAGCGAGTTCCCGCACCTCGAAGTGGGACAGCCCACAGGAAGAAGAAGGACCGTGTATGTACCCACGCCTCTCTTTTCGGAAGCTCTGAAAAACTCCGGTCCGGTCGAGCTGCCGTACCGCGCGAGCCAGGCGTCAAGCGAGCGGGACAGTTCTACCGCGAGGACGCTCGAAACGCTCTCCGCCTCAGTGTCGGACATGAAGGACCGTTTAGGCGCCAGTGAGAAGAAAGCAGGGCGACTGCGGGACAGTGCGCGATTCAATGAGCGTATTGGACCTTTTCCGCGCCGGGTTAAAGAATCAGGGAGGTCTGGTAGCCTAAGGCCCCTAAAACTGACGTACTCAGGAACGAGCTGCCCGTATCAGCACATGGACAGTTTCAAGTCGCAGACGGGCACAAGGGGCTATTCTGATGCCACGTGCTGCAACGTGTTCCAAGAGACGCTCTCAGGAGAGGCGTTGAGTTGGTTCTACGAACTACCATTGAACTCCGTCGAAACTTTCGAGCAGTTGGCTGATAAGTTTGTCGGCCGGTTCATTCTCAGGGCCAGGGCAGTCCAAACGTCAGCGATCCTTTTTGATTGCATGTAGACTGACCACGAACCACTACGCGCCTTCGTTAACCGGTGGCAAATCGCCACGGCCGGGATCAGAAACCTGGACAAGAAGATCGCGGGGATGGCCTTCAAGCAGGGGCTAAGACCCGGAGAACTTTCGTACAGCTTGCGAGTACAGGAGCCGCAGAGATACGATGAACTAATGACCGTGGCCGTCAGGCATGCTCAGGCGGACCACGAGACGTATGGGGATAGGGCACCCAAGCGAAGACCGGATGACCTACTGTCGCCACCTCCCCGTGAGAGCAAGACCGGGCGGCTAGATCGCGGCCGTGCGCCTATAACCGCCAGGAAAGCAGAGGTACGGGAGGAGTGGCAACCTCGACGAAGCAGTAACGACAGTTCCCAACCGGGGAGATGACCACCATTTGTGCGACCGGCACAGCCAGCGGCGCCTGCGCCAGTAGAACGACCACCGCGGGCCCTAGCCGTTATACCGGCAGAAAAGCCCGAAGATCCAGCCCGCAGAAGCGGCGATCCAAGACCCCAGAGAGCGGTTGTAAGCAGTCGAGCCCGCCCGGGAGAACCAAGAGAGAACCGGCCGGGAGCTCGGCAATTAGGAACCATAAGCACCCGACCTCCCGGAGGGATCGAGGTGCACGGAAGCATAAACATGATACATGGCGGGGGCCATATAGATCAGCTCACCCGGAGCTCGAAGAAGCGGTGCTTGAGATCGATCCGGGGGAAAGAGGTGTATGCCTTTGGAGGAGGAAGCGGCCAAGCCGCCAAAACCGGATGGAAGTCGGTTACTTTCTACGAGGAGGAAGAGCCGGAGGATATGATCCAGCCGCACAACGACCCCTTCCTCATCACGGTCCAAATAGACCACTGGATAACCAGCCGTATGCTGATCGATACCGGAGCCTCAGTCAATGTGATGTTCCGAGACGCATACAAGGGGCTGCAGAGAGGGAAGAATAAGCTATCCCAGAATAACGAACCACTTATAAGCTTCTCCGGTGAGGTGGTCCAGCCTTTGGGATCGGATTACCTGCCATTGATCTTCGGCGAGGGAGACAAGACAAAGAAGGAACACCTTGAATTCATCATTGTGGACTGCCTGTCGTCGTACAATGGCATAATCGGTAGGCCAGGGTTATGGAAACTGAAGACATTTATAGCCGGCCATATGTTGATGTTGAAGATGCCTTCACCGGCCGGTGTCATTACCCTGCGCGGGGACCAGAGGATCGCCCGTAAATATTATGCGGAGGCCCTGACCCACGGGAGGAAACAGACCGAGGTCTTCACGGCCACTCAGCAAGCGCCAGTGTCGGATCTATGTATCGACCCCCGCGATGACTCCGATTCAGTCAAGAAAAAGCTAGAGCCGCCTTCAGCCGTGGAAGAAACCGAAGCGATCTGCATTTCGAAAGACCACCCGGAGAGAAATGTGGTGATAGGGACGCAGCTTGATCCGGTTGTCAGGCAAGAGCTCATCGCCTTCCTCCGGGACAACAGTTCGGTCTTCGCATGGTCCTACGAGGACATGCTGGGCATATCCCCGGAGATAGCCGTCCATAAGCTAAATTCATTGCCCAGCGTTCTCCCGGTGAGGCAAAAGAGGAGGTCCTTCAGCCCAGCAAAGTATGAGGCGATCAGAGAAGAGATGCAGAAATTGAAGGGCATAGGTTTCATCCGGGAAGTCCAGTACCCTCGCTGGCTCGCTAACGTGGTCACACTACTACAAAAAACTCAATACACAACACAAATCAGACAACACTTTGAAAGTTACATGTTGTGTGAATGACTGAACCGTTTCACACAACCTAAAGTGAATAATTTGTGTTGTATGATGGTACACATTTTCCATATTCTGAAAAATATTTTTCCAGATTTTGTCACACAACTCTAACACATATTTTTTGTTGTATGATTAATGAAAATCTTGGCAGCAGAACTCCCTCCGACATTGAAACTCAAATTTGGGTAAGGTCTAAATGGACAGACAACAATGTTCTTATTATGTGTTGTATGATAATATCACATTTTGCATTAGGTGCCACTAGTGCAAGATGAAAAATACTTGTACAATAGAATTTTGTAATTCTGTTGTATGACTTGTTTTGCTTGTCCATGTGCTACATTCATTTTGGCTCCAATTGCTTAAAATTTGGGAAGACCGGCGGCAAATTTCCCTCGGTTGCAGATTTGAGCCAAAATAAAAAATAACACATATTCAAGATATTTTGTGTTGGAAACTTAAAAAAATTGAAGACAAAATTTTATAGAAGTCCTCGACTCTCTCCTTACAGAAGTCCTTCCTCTCTCTTTTCACTCTCTTCTCTCAGAAGAAAAACCGCGACCTCCACACCACCTCTCTCGACCTGGAATGTCACCAAAAATCTCCAGATCCTCACTCTCACTCTCTCTCTCTCTCCACTCCAAACCCACCCCACCCCACCCCACTTCAGTTCGATTCCTCCCTCCAAACGACTCAAACCCCGGACTCTCTCTCGATCCCGAGTTCGTTTTTGGCTCCGGCAGAATCTTCCACCATAACCAAATCTCTCAGCCCACAAACCCAGTTCGATTCCTCCCCAGATTTCTACTCAAACCCTCCTCAGATTTCTACTCCACCTCCTCCTCCCTCCAACCTGTCTCTCTTCCCATACAAACTCTCAGATCAGTCCAGGCACCAGAAACATGACCATTCTGACACACATAAGCCCTCACAACGGGCTCACCGTCATCATGGTAACCAAAGCCACGTCGCAAACAGAAGGCTGAATGCAGATCCCAAGTGTGGTTGCAGCTACAATAAGCGCAATTGAGGTCGACTTGGGTCCTCTTGCCATCCTTGATGTTCCTCCAGACTTGAGACCCCTCGAAGTCCTTGAAGAAGCCTCTGAACAGCATATAGCTACGCTTCTCTTCCACGTGGACGCATCCCGGCCAGTCACAAATGTAGAGGCAGTCGCCACGGAACCGGCTGTGGAGAAGCTTGTTGCCTTGCTCGCGGCTCAGATTCCAGGCCCCGGAGGCCAAATGAGACCTCATCGACCGGCAGATCTTTAGTCTTTTGCTGATCGGAAACTCGCCGCCGACTGCGACCGAGACGGCGGCGGTTTCGTTACCGGAGGTAGCGGCTGTTGCGAAGGAGGATTCGGAGTCGTCGTAGACCGTGTCGAAGTAGAGATCGTCGTAGAGAGACCAAGCGCAGTCCGGCGGCAGCGGAGGCGGCGGTTGGTGAGTGATTTGGGAGGAGGAGGTGGAGGATTGGGATTGGTGGTCGGGGCCGAGCTCGCGTTCGAGGCCGAAGTCGGAGTTGTCGAAGAGGACGCCGGAGTGGAGGAGGCCGGGGCAGCAGACGGCGAGCTTGTGGAGGGAGGCCCAGTAGCCGGGTGGGGGGTCGGAGGAGGAGGAGACGACAGAGGGGAGGGCGGAGAGGCACTTGGTCTTGCAGCAGACGTTGCGAATGAGGGACGAGAATTTGGTGCAGGAGCAGGCCAAGCGTGCCCAGTGCCGAGGGTCGTCCTCCAGCTTGTTGAAGATGTTCAGAACGACGTCTTCCGGGAGCCGAGAGAACATTTTTGTTCCTTCAGTTATTCTCTGCTTCTGCTTCTGCTTCTACTTCTGCTTCTTGTTCAATCTACTACTACCGTCTCTACTGGGCTGTGCAATGGAAGCCTCTTGTTTTATGGCTACCATGTTTTTTTGTGCTTCTTGACAGGTTGCTTGGTCAGCTGATCTTGGAAGACTATTGGTAGGATGTGGAATGGGGCTTCTATCTTATGTGGTAATTTCTTTGGGCTTGATAAGTACAACTCCTATATAAGATTCTTGTTATTGAGGTGATAGATGCTTTACCTGATGAGTATGTTTCAAATGCAAACAGGTGCCTATATACATAGCAGAGATAACACCAAAGAATCTGCGAGGAGCATTTACGACAGTTCATCAGGTAAAGCATAGGTATTTTACTAAGCTTGTTGATTTTTGAGTTATAGAGTCGATAATTGAAGCCATGCTAGTGTGTGAATGTGATTGCATTGTAAATTAGGGAGCTGTTTGAGTGTTTTCGTTTTCGAGTTTTCGGTACTTTACTCTCCTTGTTTGTAAAAATGAAATAGGTATGTCTGTGGTGCTTACTTAGGAAGACAATGAAGAACCTGAGGAGAAAATTGAAGAAGACATGTCTGATAGGATTGCCAGAGAAAGGGCTGAGGAAGAAGCACGGCAGCAGGCATTACTTAGGAAGAGATCAAAAGTACTTCAAAGGGAGCTCCCTAGGCCTCCTGCTCCTTCAGTGGAATCTCTGAGAAAGTCCTTGTTGAGAGCAGATGAAGATAAGAGTAAAGTAGTTCCTCCTACTCCAATTGAGCAGGCAAACGAAATGATTACAAAGGAGCTTCTTAGTTTGTTAGAGCATGATAATGCAAAATACCCACTTGATGAGAAAGTAGATAAGCGGAAAAAGAAAGGTACCAAGCGCAGTACAACTGGCTCTACTTTTGCTGTCCCTGAGATAGATGATTTTGAAGAAGATGAACTGAAGGAGGTATTATAAATTTCTTGTATGTTTTTTTTTAATTGCCTATTTCCTGTTGTCTTGAATCTTTCATATTCATGCACACACATCGGTGTTCATTACTGAGTTTAGAGAAGTAGAGATTGTCACACACTTGTACTGTTTCTTTGCTCGGGTCTGAGTATATTTCGTATTCAAGCTTACTTCATACAACTCATACAATCATAATTGGTGATCTAGGTCTTGGAAGGATTGTGCTATGATGATATTTTTGTGTGTGTGTGTTTTTTTTTTGAGAGGGGGGGGGGGTGAATTAATCTTATAATCACCATCTATATTATAAAAGAAGTTAAGTGATAACAATTATCATGTTTGGCGGGGTTGGAATTCTGGCAAACAGATATGGCCCCTGTTTATGCCTATCTGCTTTCCTATTTTTGTAGATGTTTTTCATTGAATGTTGCTATATATATATATATATATATATAATGTTCCTGTTTTTGTAGATGTTTGAATGTTCCTACATATATAATGTTTGGGACTTTGAACTCCTCATTGTGTTGACTTCGTACACTTGGGATATGTATCTTCAATATTCTGATACTGGCATTTAGTATGTATAATGATTTGGAACTTATCAATGACCATTTTGTGAGCAGGCTGATTCGATTATAAACGAAGAGGTTCAATATCTTCGTCTTGCAATGGGACATGAAGATAAATCCCTTGATGAATTTGTTGAAGCACACAAGACATGCATGAATGAGTTCATGTTTTTTCCCAAGCGCAATGCTTATGGTGAATCAAGTGTTGCTGGAAGCGAGGAGAAAATTGAGGCCCTGCGAAATGAGTTTGAGAATGTGAAAAAGAAGTTGGAGGATGATCTTGGTAAGGCAGCGAGCCTTGAGAAAAAGGTTAAAGTCCGAACACATGGTTATGATAGCAAATGGGCAACAAGTCCTTTGTCTACGTAGACTTTTAGGTGAAGTTAGAAATTTGTTTTTGGAATCTGTATGCCATGTTTGAAAGACAGGCTACTTAAATGATATGGAAGTTTTATGCAATGTTTTAATGGTAATGGCTAGCTGATACTATTTTTATGGTAAAGCTTCAGGTTTTGATATACAACAGTTTATGTTTTTGTGAATATCATGTGTTGTACAATATGACTAAAAGCCACATCAAACCTGTGTCACAAAATTCTCAAATCTGTTGTTTGATTTGTAGAATCATACAACTCAATAAATATGAAACAAAACCAGTTGTCTGAATCAGACAACTAAATAAGTGGGAGATGAAATCTGTTGTGCGAATGAGACAACAGAATAAAATTGTAATATTCTGTTGTATGTTTAAAACTTACACAACATAAAAGTATGTATATTCTGTTGTATGAACTAGACATGTCAGTGCAGCGAATGCTAAGCCAGCCATGGCATGGCATATAAGTTGTACAACAGAAATTATAAGTTGGTTGTTGGACGTTTCATCACACAAGCTCGAGATATACGACGGTTTTTTCGAACTTACACAACGGTGCAGCACCGTTGTGTATTGAGTTTTTTGTAGTAGTGTCATGGTGCCGAAGAAGGGAACCGGCCAGTGGCGTATGTGCGTGGATTTCACTAACCGGAATCGGGTGTGCCCAAAGGACAGCTTCCCGCTCCCCCGAATTGATCAGCTTATAGATTCCACATCCGGCTTTAAGCTGCTCAGCTTCATGGACGCCTACGTCGGGTACAATCAGATTAGGATGCACCCGGATGATGAGGAGCACACATCATTCACAACCGACCGATGTACCTACTGTTATAAGAGGATGCCTTACGGTCTAAAGAATGCCGGGGCCACCTACCAGCGGATGGTGAACCGAATGCTGGAGCAAGAAATGGGTAAAACCGTAGAGGTTTACGTAGATGACATGCTAGTCAAAAGTTTGACCGCAGGGGCTCACGTCCAGGATTTGGCCGTAGTCATCGGCAAGATGCTCAAATTCGGAATGCGCTTGAACCCGAAGAAGTGTATTTTCGGGATTTCAGAGGGCCTGTTCCTAGGCCACATCATCAGCCAGCGAGGGATAGAAGCCAACCCGCTGAAGGTCCAGGCAATTCTAGATATGGAAACGCCAGGGGAGAGCAACCAGGTCCAGATGTTGACCGGCCGGTTAGCCGCCCTTGCCAGATTCATCTCCCGCCTAACCGATAAGTGCGCCCCGTTCTTCAAACTGCTCAAGGCACAACAGACCAGGAAAATTCACTGGGCGGCGGAGCATGAAGCGGCGTTCCAATCTATCAAGGCATATCTGTCTGCAGTGCCTCTCCTATCCAAACCAATGCCGGACGAGATGATATACCTCTATATAGCTGCATCCGAAACAGCCGTCTCCGCGGCTCTCATCAGGAAGGAAGGCACGCTCGAGCTTCCGGTATATTATGCGGGAAAGGGACTTACTGGAGCCGAGGGCCGGTACCCCGACATAGAGAGATTGGCTCTGACCCTGATTGTTAGTGCCAGGAAGCTCCGACACTATTTCCATGCTCATTCCATCACCTTATATACCAATCACCCTCTGCGGCAGATCCTGCAAAAACCAGACACCAGCGGTAGGCTCGTGCGGTGGGCAGTAGAACTAGGAGAATTCGACATCACTTATGCCCCGCGAACGGCCATCAAGGGACAGGCCGCTGCGGACTTCATACGTGAGCTCACCCTAATGGTGGCAGAAGCGCACCCCACCCAGTGCGACGACACTGAGGCAGGAGGAACCGTAAAGATCGAACCAGGCCTCCCCAACGGCTGGAAGCTTTACGTCGATGGCTCCGTAACGAGCAAGCGGAGCGGAGCCGGTGTCATGATAACCTTGCCCGATGGCCAATCGTACGAATATGCCTTACGGTTCCTCTTCAACGCCTCAAATAACGCTGCTGAGTATGAGGCCCTCATGGCCGGTTTGCAGCTGGCCAAGGAGCTGGGAATCCCATCCATGGACATATACAGCGACTCCAGCTTGGTGGTGAACTAGATGAACGGGTCGTTTGAGGTCAAGGAACCCCAGCTATCCTCCTACCAGGCTTTGGCCAAAACACTGATTGGGCCGTTCCAGGGCGCCACGATCCAGCACATTCCCCGAGAGGCAAATAGGCATGCGGACGCCCTCGCAAGGTTAGCAACCGGAAACTACCCTCCAGAGTACCGGAGAGCTAAAATTGAAACTCTCCAGAAGCCGAGTATAAGCAAGACCATCTCCGAAATATTTGCGGTGGAAGAAGCGCCACCAAGCTGGATGGATCCAATAGTCAAGTATTTGACTGACAAAACCAGCCCTCCGGATGCGGTGGAGGCCAGGAGGCTACACCTCCGGTGCGCCCGGCACGGTCTCCTCAATGGCCAGTTATACCGAAGAGGGCACAGCTTCCCCCAGCTGAGGTGTGTGACAAAGGAGGCAGGAGAGGCTATCATGCGAGAAATCCATGAAGGAGTGTGCGGTAATCACTCTGGTGCAAAGTCATTATCCCACAAGTCGCTCCGAGTGGGGTACTTCTGGCCAGATATGGCAGCAACATCAAGAAAAATTACATGCGGCTGTCACAAGTGCCACATGTACGCCTCTGCACCCCATGCCCCGGCAATCGCATTGTCAATCCTGTTAGCACCATGGCCGTTTGCGCAGTGGGGATTAGACATCATTGGCCCTTTCCCGATAGCTGTGGGACAATACAAGTATGTCATCGTAGCAGTGGACTATCAGATTAAGTGGGTCGAGGCAGAACCCCTGATAAAGATCACCGAGGAGCAAGTGAGAAAATTTCTATGGAAGAACATCTACTGCCGGTTCGGGGTACCGCAGACTATTATCACGGATAATGGAACACAGTTCAATAATGCCGATCTTATCCAGTACACAGCTTCCATGGGGACCCGGATGTTGTTTGCCTCAGTAGCACACCCGCAGACCAACGGCCAGGTAGAAGCGATCAACAAGATTATCAAAACCCTTCTCAAGAAGAAGCTGGATGCCAAGAAGGGATGTTGGGCTGAGGAACTCCCCGCGGTACTATGGGCCATCCGGACAACGGCAACAGAGGCAACAGGAGAAACCCCATTTTGCATGGTGTTTGGGAGCGAAGCGGTACTCCCTGTGGAGACCAGCATACCCAGCGGCAGGGTCGAGAATTACGATGCCGAAACAAACGTCGAGGGAGTACGGCTCAACCTGGACCTTATAGAAGAGCGGCGCGATCAAGCGCATATGTGAAACCAAGCCTACAAGTAGCGGGTCGCCCAGTACTATGACAGAAGGGTCCGGGAAAGGAAGCTACAAGTAGGGGACTGGGTCATGAAGAAAGTCCAGAAAAAACCGTTGGCCTTGGAACCAACGTGGGAAGGACCCTACCAAATCACCGCAGCTGTGGGCCCAGCAACATTCCACATTATAGATACCGATGGCATCTATTCCACCCGCCCCTGGAATATTCAGCACCTGCGGTTCTATCCTAGGTAATATCGCTCATAAAGGGACAATTGTATAAATGGCATCAGTATTGCAATACGCAGTTTGTTCATCATCAATAAAGCTGGTTACAAGGCACACATATAGGGAAGCCAAAAAGAAACAGCTAGTCAGCGCCTCCGGAGCCCCCAATCCCTGGCCCGCCACCTTTTAGAGTTTGCTCTTGCTCCGCCATCTCGATCAGGGCTATGTCAGCCTCCATCTGTTCAGCATCAAGCCACCCTTTCTCCCTCCACTCCAGATAGGCATCACTTATGCCCTTTGACCGGGCCTCCTCCAGCATCTCCTCAAGCTCCACCGACTCCCGGAAGTCGTCGACAGCCTTATCGGCCACGTCGGCAAGCTGGGATTCCGTGAGCTTCTCCCTTCCCTGAGCGACTACTGTAACCTGGGCCTGCAGCTCTAAAACCCTCCTCTCCAGCTCCTCCTTCTCCCGCGAGAGTTCATGGTACAACCGAGCGGTCTCTTCTTTCTCCCGCACAAGCTCGGTGCTCAACCGACCGACCTTCTCTCTTTCCTCCGTAAGCTTGGCTTCCGCCACATCCACCCGCACACTCAGCTCCTCCACCCGCCTCTCCAAAACGGCAACAAACTCCCCTCTGGGCTCCGCCGCATAAAGGCTATGAGCTAGCTGCCAAACGTAAACAAAGGAACATTGGCTCGTATCACTCCAGGGAAAAGGAAGCACAGGAAACACTTACCCGAAGAGCTAGTTCCACGGGCTTCGTCCTGCTCTCGCCCGGTTGTTCCGTCCCGGGGCCCTCCCGATCAAGTCCCAAGGTTTCGATGGCAGATGCCACGAACCTACCAAAGCCACGCCCGGAATTACGATCGGCTTCCGGTCCTTGACTCCTTCGGCCGCCCACTTCCACGGCCGGAGCTGCTGCCCGCTCGATCGATCCAGCCGAGCTTGACGCCCCGGCATCAAAGGTCCTCGCCCTCTTCGCCGGAGCTTCGCCGTGGCCACTTCGACGATACCCGGTCGTCTCGACCGTTTCCCTCTCCCGCGAGGTCCGTACCGACATCGGTCGCGCCACAGGTTCTGCACCTGGCAGGGCCACCGAGCGCACTTCCCGGATAAGGAGTGGGGAGTTATTCTCACCGCCAGGCCGCCTGCCATAGTGAGAGTCCGGAAACACGAGCGGCACGGGCCTGTCATGCTCCCTGCGCCTCTGGGTAACCAGATCAATAACGGTTTTCGCGGCCTCCTCCCCCATCTCTATCAACCTCGGGGCCACAAGCTCTTCGTCCGGTTCAACAGTCTCCTCGCTCCGAACGGCGAGCAGGGGGGCATTAGCTACAAACCGATCAACCAAGCAGTCAGAATACAAGCAACCATGCAGAGACAAACAGTACAAGATACCTTACCAGGTTTCCTCCCCATCTCGCATATCTCCAGCACATTCCACCGGATGAAATTATAGGAGCTCCGACTCAGGTGGTCCCAGCAAGTAAACAGCCGGTATATCCGTTGCTTCTCCAAGTCGCCCAACCGGTACGTCTGTTCCCGATCGATCGATTGATAAGCCCCGGACACCTGATAGCCCCTCCAAGTACGCTGCCACCTGCCACCGGCCAGCACCACCGACCTCCTCCAGACATCTGAAACCGTCGACGGCAGATGAGTGATGGCAGGACCGACGTCCCGCGCGGCAAAATTCACACAACCGCTGCACTGGGCCTTTCTGCAGTAGGAAATCTTGTACAGCGCCCGAAATTCATTAACCGTGGGCCAGTCCATATAGCTCAAGCTGAACAGACACCCGAGCCCAAGCAGCTGCCTCCACTGGTTGCTCGGAAGCTGGGTCGGGGAAAGCTTTATCGAGCTCAGCATGTACTGGACAAATGGCGGCAGCGGCAGCGATAGTCCGTGTCGAAACTGATCGTCGAAAACTGCAACCCAACCCGGTTCCAGATTACAGGCCAGTTCCCCGGGATGCAGGCCTCGAAGCTTAATGGAGTTGTCGATATCCCACTTCGCCCGAAACTCCCTGATCTCTCTATCATTCATGCTTCTGACTGGCTCATCACAGAAAATCGCCCTATCGCCATCCAGCAGCTCATGCCGTATGGGCCCGCGGTTTGCACCGGCAGAATACGCAGATCTCCCAGACGCCATAAAGCCTAAACAAAAGAATTCACCTCTGAAGCACAGACAAACAACAGGCAAAGAGTAGCAAGATGCGGCAGGAGGAAAGCAGAGGGGATGATAAGTAGGGCAACAACAAAAGTGAGGCAACCCCAGCCGTGGATCCCCTCCATCTCAGACCGCCCCCTGCCGACACGTGTCCCAGCATCAATAAGGGATCCCATACTATCATAATTGATGGGTCTGATGGGCTCTCCCCTTTATCGCATGTCCGCCACCTGTCCCACTTACAAGCGCAGTTGGGGGAGATAGGAGCGCACAACGAGGCGTCCATTCCCCTCGCTTCCCCAGAAAGCCAACCTCGAACTAACCGGCTCCGCAGCCTCTCACCGGCTATGCTTTTTCAACCGCCTCGAGAAAATCGTTCCGAGTATGAGCCATCCATCCGATACCCTGGCAAATCTCCGGTTGCGCATCATTCAAACCGGCTGCATGGCATCTCACTGGGGGACTCGTCTCGATATGGCAGAACGCCCGGTCGAGCTCCGCCCGGAACCATGGCATTCCACCAAACATGTGACATTCAACCAACTCCAAAGCACTCTACCGGTTGTCACTTTCCTTCGCCTACGGGCAGGAACGAGCCAGCAACAACTCGAGGCTTCTAAACGCATGGGCTTTATAAACCCGGGCGAGCTTACATCTAACCCATGTACTCTTGTCCAGCAGGATAAAAACCCTGCATCACACTAAACTGTGATACATTTGGGGATACATGGCGAGACTCGTTATCTCAACGCCACTCCACCGGGCAGATTGTTTCTCTAACACAGAACAAGTCTCCCCGCAGGCTAACAAACCTGCACATTACCTCAACGCTTAACCAACAAAAGCTGAGAAGAACTAGCAAGTGTTAACCGATGCCCCAATATGGCCGTAACACTCTCCGGGGTACCTGTTGGCTTAGTCCACGCACCAACAAGCCATCCCGTAGGCTAGCGCACTCTGCGGGACTCGTCTCGATATGGCAGAACGCCCGGTCGAGGTCCCGTGAACTCCGCCTCGCACCTATATGGCAGGACGCCCGGTCGAGGTCCACACTGCAAGTTCATCCGGGACTCGTCTCGATATGGCAGAACGCCCGGTCGAGGTCCCGTGAACTCCGCCTCGCACTGATATGGCAGGACGCCCGGTCGAGGTCCACACTGCAAGTTCATCCGGGACTCGTCTCGATATGGCAGAACGCCCGGTCGAGGTCCCGTGAACTCCGCCTCGCACCGATATGGCAGGACGCCCGGTCGAGGTCCAGACTGCAAGTTTGCCTCATACCAAGCACAGCCCAACGCCCGGTCACGCCCAATCTTCAATCCGAACTTGGGGGACTGGGCACCGTTGGGTTGGTAACCCTGCGGGTCTGCGGGACAAGAGCAAGACAGACTTTAAGTCCCCATTCAAAATTGCACTTGACCGGGAACTTGGGGGACTTGTTGACAGTAGCCGCAGAGACGCTACAGCAGGCCCACAGACCCGCAGCAAGTGCACCAGGGCCCGGCCCGAGGCCCAGGACCGAGCCACCAGCACCCGGCCTCGGGGTCCAGCAGTCTATCCGGCTGCCAGGGACCCTGGGACCGGGGACGCCAGCCTACCAAAGAGGTCACCAGAACTGCCCTTTGAAGGGAACCAGTCCCACATCGAAGGGTGAGGCCAGCCCTCACCCCCAGCCACCTATATAAGGGCCCCAACTACCCGCATAAAGAGGTAACTTATCTCTCTCACTGTTTACATACGTGCTCAAGTTATATATATTCCAACTATACTGACTTAGGCATCGGAGAGGAGAAGACCGGCCCGCCCGGTATTCTCCTTAGTAAGCAGGTTTGCAGGAGATCAAGTGGGATTCATCTGTATCTACCAGACCCCCGGGTTTAGGCAGAAACAGTAATGAACTTAAATAATGGTTGTTAATTAATGGTATATATATATATATATATATATATATATATATATATATATGAGTTGATGTTGATAATAATATATATTGTAATATATATATATATATATGTTAATTAATTTCTTATTAATTAAAGTTATACATATATATTATTATCAGGCTATATATGGATCGGGATAAGAGTTGGATTTCGCTTCCAAGGCATGACCGACGATACACTACAGGAGTTGTGGATTTTTTGCAGTTCGTCGAGGAAAATGCAAACGGGAATGAATACCATTATTGCCCGTGCAAGAAATGTAAGTGTCGCAGTGATATGTGTCGATTTCCGATTAGGACAGTATGGGAGCACCTAAAGAGTAATGAGTTTTGGCCGAAGTACAAACGTTGGATATATCACGGTGAGCCATCATTAGATGGATCGCATGATCATGGGTAGTTTTTTGAGGCGGGCAGTAGTAGTACATCCAACGATCCAACAATGGCATTCGTCAACGACGTGTTTCCTTTTGAAAGCGGTGTACGTGGGGAACAATATATGCATGACCCGGTGCAGCCCTTCCCACAAGTTGTCAACACTGCTGCCTTTGACAAGTACAACAAACTGATTGCATTGCAACAGACCCCTGTGTCTTCAAGTTCTGAGAAGACAGTTCTTCAAAGTGTGATGGAGGTAATGAGGATTAAAGTCGAGACAAAATCGACTATCAGGCAAGTGGATGAATATCTACAGTACACTTCTTCGTTGTTGGAGGAGGGTCATCGTAATCCTACCAATCACCGTAAGGTCCAAAGTATCCTCAAAGATCTAGGGCTTTCCTACATTAAGATTCATGCATGCGCATTTGACTGCGTTCTCTTCTGAGGTAAAGATGCAGAAGGGAATGACCTTGCGAGCCTTGACGCATGTCCGATATGTCAGTCTGACCGATATAAGTTGACGGGAGCAGGCAATAGGAAACCTGTGAAAGTGCTTCGGTATTTTCCGTTGAGAGATAGGCTTGAGCGGTTGTACATGTCAAAAACCACCGCAAAAGCTATGAGATGGCACGGTGAGCGGGACGTGGGAGACGCAGATATGATGACACACATCTTGACGGAGCGGCTTGGAAGCATATAAACAATGAGTTTCCTCATTTTGCGTCAGATGTCAGAAACTTCAACAACCCAGTTATGCAGGTAAATACTAAACTTCACTACAAATGTTTATTTTGTTAAAATTTTAATTATTAGTTTAATTATTTTATAATTATTACACTAATATTTTTTTATGCATTTTTCTAATATTTTTTTTTTTTTTTTAAGGAACGTTCTCGGATAAACTCTGCGAACCGCCGCCGTAACACAACCCCCCATCATGGTAGTTCTAGGCCGTTTGCACAATATCAGGAGGAGGCGCTTAGAGATCATCCTGATAGCAACCCGTACGTGGAGACGTTCAAGATCGCTTATCCACAAGCGACAGAACAGCTCGTAAGTCGTTCGATTTAAAAATTTTAATTATTAATTTTACTTAATTATATATTTGTTAGAATATTAATTTTTTTTTCCCCGTCCAATTAGGAGAGGGTGAACCGGGCCGAAGAAGAGGTGTTCCAGCAAGTAGTTCGGGAGACACAACCGAACATTTCAGAGGCAGATCTGGAAGAAGCCCTGCGCCAGGTCGACCGGTCCAATGTCCAAACGGTAGCGAGGATGTTCGACGCAGCCTTCCCAAACCGCTCAAACAACTACTACTGCCGGGGTTTGGGAAGTTCTGGACTAGGGCTCCTGAAGACCACTAAGAGAGGTCAAAAGAAGGGAGGCGGGGAGAGCCAACAGGTGAGGGGGGAAGTATAGAAATTGGCAGAAGAAAATGCAAGGTTGGCGGCCGAGTTCCAGAGATCACAGGAGGAACAACGCAGATCACAGGAGTAACACCGCAGAACACAGCAGTATTATTTAGATCTGTCCAGTTGGCATGCTGAATGCGAGAGAATTCGGCGACACAACTACGACGGCCAACAAAACTGGTGATATGATATGTTCGCCGCACAACAACAAAACCTTGAACCCCCGCCCCCGTTTCAGCCGTTACTTGAACCTCCAATGCCTCAACCTCCCGAGTTCGGTCAGCAGGATGACGAGCATGATGGAGAGCAGGATGTTGGGGATGACGTGGTGGACTTTAGTGGTTTAGGTGATGATTAGGGTTATATTTTATGTATATTGGAACGAATTAAATAATAAGTCATTTAGACGTGTTTCTTGTTAGTGCAAATGCATGGACTGTCTTTGTGATTTGCAGGTTGCTTGGAATGGTAATTTAGAAAATAATTTAATTTTTTTTTCACCAAATGTAAGAATAGCCGACGATTTTGGCATTATTTCGTCGGCTATAAGCACTATAGCCGACGATTTTTACCAATATTCGTCGGCTATAAGTCTTATAGCCGACGAAAATGACATTATTTCGTCGGCTATAACTAATTAATGCCTATTAAAATATTAATATATTTCGTCGGCTATAAACATTGGTTTCTCAAGGCCTTTCCAATTTGAGCAAGCAACAAAACTCTAGAAACTACATGGTTCAGCAACATAATATCCATATATCAGCATACATGTGAGGGTTTGAGCAGAGCTAAATCTCAATTCAAAACCATCATGGATGAAGGAAATGCTTTCAGTATAATTGCATAGTCATAACTTTCAAGCTTCAAAAAAGAAGATGCATTTTGAATGATTGATAATCTAAAACCAAGAGATTGTCATGTCATCATGCAGAAATGTGCAGTACATATTTACATACACATCCTGAATCATCAAACAAGATAAAAGGAAAATGAATTGCATGACTGGAAATAAAAGGAGACAGAAGCAGAACACTGTCTCTCTCATTTCAAACTTCCAAGTAGAGCAAAAAAAACAAGATCAGTAGAAAATTGCACTTCAAATGCTAAAGTGCTATTCCTTTGACTAAAATGAATCCAGAACAACTAAATGAAGTAATGCAGCAATTAAAATTATTTCATATATGACGAGGACAAAGTCGTTAATTAGCTTCCATCAAACAGAAACGATGCAGAAAATAAAGATACAAACTGCAGAGAATCCATAACCATAGGAACTTCAGCAACTGTTTTGGTTCCTCAATAAATCAAAGTTCTAAATTGTAAATCTACCATAACCATAATTTCACATGGATGAACGAAGGTGAGCATTTTTTTTCCATAATATTGAAGAATGATTGCATGCACTAAACTATTCTAAAAACCAAATGAATGCAGGACACCAGAATAAAGATAATGGTATGAAAGGAAATCGCACCACAGAAAACTTTGATGCCATCTAACAGAATCAGAGAGAAAAGCCCAAAACCCCGCATTGAAAAACATTCCTACATGATTTTCTACTTCTCCATGCCAGCCTACAAAGTTTCCAACCAATTCAGTGTCACCTACGCAATGCTAGAGAACAGCACCAAATAACTATTGAAACTCAGTCCTAGAAGACTTTCTACACATATTCGCAAAATCCAAATCCAAAATTTGCAGGCACAACATCTATGAAGCAAAGCATCAACCCTTCAACTTGGAAAGGACAATGTCTATGACCCTTCTTATTACAGGTCCTGGCCTTCCCTTTAGAACCTCCATCATTGCCTTTGCATTTGGCACAAAACCCCACCAAGTCTTTCGCCTCCTCCTCAGCTGCCTTGTCCTCCCTGCTTAGCAAATCCTTCTATTACTGCAGTGTAGGTAGCAGCATTGGGCCACTTCCCATTTTCCATCATCTCAAGCAAACACTTCTTGGCATCTCCAAAGAAGTTGGGATCAGCAGTGAGTCCCTTGATTAAAACCGTGTAAGTGTACGAGTTTGGGGCAACCCTGGCAGCTATTATGCCCCGATATGCCTCCAGAGCACCCTTGGTCTTACCATACTTTAGGTAGGCTATAACAGCGGAGGTGTGAATTAAGACAGGGGGTTCCAGCCGCGTTTCAGACATGCGCTTAGAAAGCTTGTTTTCCTATTCTATATCGCCATCATCTATCAAAGAACGCAACATCTCCTTCAACTCTTTCTTGACGAGGCGGCGGGATTTATACCACTTGCGGAAGACTTTTTGCATCTCCTTGTCAGTGGTCTGGTTGATGATATCATCATATATCTTCATTACATTCATTGCTTGTGCAAGGTTGCCTTCTTTAAAGTGATAAACATTGGACTCAGGGACAAATCCCTTTGCTTGTATCTGCTCAAGGAACTCCCTGGCCTTCTCCAATCTCCACTGACTCGCGGCAGGCAATGGCGTTAAACACAGCCGAGTAGGAGGAAGAATGGGGCTCCATCCCCTTATCCAACATTTCCAAAAAGTACTTCTTGGCATAGCCAACGAAACTGACATCAGAAGCCGAGTGTGTTGCAATTGTGGGGATGAGTATAGTGTAAGTGAGGGAAGTGGGGGCTACACCGGCGGCTATCATCCAGTGGTAAACCTCGAGAGTAGCCTTGGGCTTGTGTGCCATGGCGCAGGCCCAAATGACAACAGCGAAGATGGCCACATCAGGCAGCACCAGTTCGGCAGACTCGGTGCGAGGCTTAAAGAGTTCTTTGGCTTCCTCACCCTGGTTGTTATTTGCTATTATATCGTAGATTTGAATGGCATAAGTGTTAAGGGTGTTGTAATCCTGAACCGGGTCAAACATTTTCTTCAATTTCTTGTCCTCAAAGCCTTTGGTGGCATCCTTGTAAACCTTCATTACATGTTTCTTAAGGTCATCGACGGAAGCTTTGAGGAAACTAGTGTCTTCCATTGGTTCGATTAACCAACTACAATCAAGCAGTAATTAAATAAGAAACAAACAAAGTTCAGAGCTTCAGAAAAGGTCAAGAAGACCCAAATTTAGTGACGTCAACTGGTAAAGTGGGAAGTGAAATCAGGTTTTTCTATTCTAAATCAAACTAAACAATAAGCCATCAACGGAGTGAAAAGATCGGAACTTTACTAGAAACCAATTGCAGAAAACCAAGAGGAAAATTATTGGAAATAAGGTGATCACTTTTCTATTAGAAATTTAAAGAGAGAAAGAGACTAAGAAAACCATTAGTTATTAGGTTTCTAAAGTAAAAGACGATCATGATAACGGAAAAAGCTGACTCACCTTTGTGCGGAGAATTCAAGTAGTGAATGCCCTCCATGTCGATAAATTGCACTAATTAATGTTTTGTGCCAAGTAGCTTCTATTAAGCGATTTCAATTGAAACCCACCATGAAACAAGAGCTGAAAATAGCGCCTGCAAACAACCCAATAAAGCCACAAGATATATATGCTTCATTTTGTTCCTCATCACCATTGACAGCAACTGAAAGATGCAGTTTTGCTGTGATTTTCAAGTTTGCTGAGAGGTATTCCTTTTTATAAGAAGAAGATGCTCAAAGCTTCCCAAGAACCTTTTGAATCGTTAGTGGTGGAAACCTTTGGTCAATCCCATTTTGTCCGGCAAGCCTTTGTTAATTAAATTATGTTTCTTGACTGACTTGCTGAATAAACAATCTTAATAGGCTTTGTTAATCAACAGTGATTAGTGACTAATTCTTGACGCGCACGATGTCAACTTCTAGTTGATTATAAACATTAAGAAATCCGAAACTTCTAACTGGCGGAGTACGCACGGCTACTTGGTCAGTTGACTCAATTCAGTGAAACCCAAATCCCTCAATTTTCACCCAATATACCTACCCAAAGTTTCCGTCGACTTCTCCGAGCACTAGTAACCCTTTCCGGTGTCGGAGGACTATGGTGGATAAATGGTGAGGGCTATTAGCAGTCGTAGAGGTAAGCGTTGATTCTGTCTTAACTCCTAAGTAGCTTGCTTCTTGCTTTCTTCTACAACCCCACCACTCCCTTTGGTTCTTCACATCCATTTCCTTTCAAAGCTAGATCTCCATCGATCTCCGCAGGCACTGATTTTGTGTATTACTCATTCTTTAACAGCATATTCAGCTTCAATTGGTTCCTTCTGTTTGTGGTTGAGGACTTGAGGAGCTCTGGAATTTGGCACCTTATGATTCCCTCCTCTAACGTGAATATTAGGTGTAGAAGGGACTGGACAGGGTTTTGGATTCTCCTACAAGGGCCGCAACAAGAAGATTGAACTTTAGGAAATGGAAATGAAGGAATCCATAAAGAAATAGAACACAATAGACAGCAAGTTTATGCTGCTAAACAAGAAGAGACGAGATTGCTTGAAGGCTGACATTGATGCCCCTTCTCAATTGTATAAACTTCATAATCTTGATGGGAATGAGACTCGTTAACTTAAGGTTAGAGTTAGACTACGATGGTCCTAATGCACTGTGATCAATTCGGCAAAGTACAAATAAAGCCATCCAAAGTGATCTTACTATATTGGTACCTAGAACTCATTAGGACTCAATTTATAGTCCTATAGATACCTGAGTATAACCAATCTAACTATGTTGGTACCCAGAACTCATTACCATTAGGTTAATATATTGGTTTATTAGGGCCTTTCCAATCTGAGTAAGCAACAAAATCCTAGAAACCACATTATGCTTCCGGACTATATTATCCATATATCAGCGCATATATGTAAGGGGGCTCAGACAGAGTCAAAAATTTCAATTCAAAACCTGGATGAAGGAAATGCCTTCAGTGTAATTTCAGTCATAACGTTTATGCTTAAAAAAGAAGATGCATTATGCATGATTGATAATCTAATACCAAGACACTGTCATGTCATCAAACAGAAATGTGCAAAACATATTTACATATATATCCTGAACAATCAAACGAGAGAAAAGGACTGCATGACTGGATATAAAAGGAGACAGAAACAGAACAATCATCTCTTTCATTTTAAACTTCAAAGTAAAGCAAAAAAACAAGATCAGTAAAACAGTTGCACTTCAAATGCTGGACTGCTATTCCTTTGACCAAAATGAATAGAGAACAGTATATGAAGTAATGCAACCCTTAAAATAGTTTCATACATGACCAAGCAAAAGTCGTGAATTAGCTTCCATTGAAGAAAAAACAAGCAGAAAACAAGAAAGATACAAACAGCTTAGTTAAAATATATATATATATATATATATATATAAACAGCAGAGAATCCATAACCATAGGAACTTCAGCAACCATTGAAATCCAATTTCAAGTATTTAGTATTTTGGTTTCTCAACAAATCAAATTTCTGAACTGTAAATTTGCCATAGCCATAATTTCACATAGATGAACAAAGGTGAGCATTTTTTTCATGATATTAACCATTAATTGCATGTTGTAAACTATTCTAAAAATCGAATGCAGGACAACAGAATAAAGATAATGGTATGATATGAAATCGTACCACAGACACTTCCAACATGATTTTGTACTTCCATGCCAACATTCAAAGATTCCAACCATTTCAGTGTCACCTACAAAATGATAGGGAACAGCACCAAATACCTATTGAAATTAAATTTTGGAAGACTTTCTACACTCATTAGCTTCCCCATATTCACAAAATGCAAATCCAAAACTCGCAGGCACAACATTGATGAAGCAAAGCATCAACCCTTCAACTTGGAAAGGACAATGTCTATGACCCTTCTTATTACAGGTGTTGGCCTTCCCTTTAGAACCTCCATCATAGCCTTTGCATTTGGCACAAAGCCCTTGTTCATCATTACCTCCACCAAGTCTTTGACCTCCTCCTCAGCTGCCATGTCCTCCTGCTTTGCAAATCCCTCTATCACTGCAGTGTAGGTAGCAGCATTCGGCCGCTTCCCCTTTTCCATCATCTCAAGCAAGCACTTCTTAGCATCTCCAAAGAAGTTGGGATCAACAGTGAGTCCCTTGATTAAAACCGTGTAAGTGTACGAGTTTGGCGCAATACCAGCAGCTATCATACCCCGGTATGCCTCCAGAGCATCCTTGGTCTTGCCAAACTTGAGGTAGGCTTTAATGATGGAGGTGTGAATTAAGAACATGGGCTGTAGACCCGTCTCACAAATGCGCATAAAAAGCTCGTTGGCCTCTTCTCTATTGCCATCACCTCTCAAAGCACGCAACATCTCCTTTGTCTCTATCATTGGGAGGCTGTGGGTTCTTTGCCACTTGCGGAATACTTTTCGCATCTCCCTGTCAGTAGTCTTGTTGACTAGATCATCAAATATCTTCATTACATTCATCGCGTCTGCAAGACGGCCTTCTTTAAAGTGATAAACATTGGACTCGGGGACAAACCCCTTTGCCTGTATGAGCTGAAGGAACTCCCTGGCCTCCTCCACTGACTCACAGCAGGCCATGGCGTCGAACACAGTCGAGTAGGAGACAGAATGAGGCTTCATCCCCTTATCCAACATTTCCAAAAAGTACTTCTTGGCATATCCAACGAAACTGGCATCAGAAACCGAGTTTGTGGCAAGTGAGGGTATGAGTATAGTGTAAGTGCAGGAAGTGGGGGCGACACCGGCGGCTACCATCCGGTGGTAAACCTCGAGAGCAGCCTTGGGACTGTGGGCCATGGCACAGGCCCAAATGACAACAGTGTAGATGGCCACATCAGGCAGCACCAGCTCAGTAGACTCAATGCGAGGCTTAAAGAGCTCTTTGGCTTCCTCAGCAAGGGTGTTACTTGCCAATATATCAAAGATTTGAATGCAATAAGTGTTAAGGGTGTCGTAATCCTGAACCGGGTCAAACATTTCCCTCACTTTCTTGTCCTCAAAGTCTTTGGTAGCATCCTTGAAAACCTTCATTACATGTTTCTTAAGGTCATCAACGGAAGGTTTGGGGGAACTAGTGTCCGCCATTGATTCGATTACCCAACTACAATCTAGCAGTAATTAAATAAGAAACAAACAAAGGACAGAGCTTTAGGAAAGGTAAGTGACCCAAATTGAGTCATGTCCAAGTGAAGTGAAATTAGGGTTTTCTATTCTGAATCAAACTAAACAATAAGCCATCATCAGATCTGTAATCATCAGAAATTGACTAGAAACCCAGTGCAGAAAACGAAAGGAAAACCATTGTAATGAAGTTAGGTATTCAGTTTTCTATTAGAGAATAGAAAGAAACTAAGTAAACTAGTGGTTGTTACTGTGTTCAATTTAGGTATTAGCTAGGGTTTCCAAAGTAGAAGACGACCATGACAACGGAAAAAGCTGACTCACCTTTGTGCGAAGAATCCGACGGCCGCCTCTGCTTTTCGGTTGAGGAGAGAACAGTGCCAAGAAATAGGTTTCTAAATATCACAAGTCGACATAGAAGAAATATTTGATGGTCTCTCTAGTTTCTACCCGCCAATTTATACATGTCCGTTAATTTTTTTTTTCTTTTTCTCTTAAAACAAAAGATTTATTTTCTTTTTTTTTCTTTTTTTTGAAGAAATCTGGATTTTTAGGTTGATTACATAGTTTGTCACTTTATTTTGTTTGCTCGTGAATTTGCTCAAATATCATGGGTGTGCTAATCCATTGACAACCTATACATTTAGTTTTGATTTCTCCCTTGAATTTTAACCTTAATTAGAATATATTATCTTTGTTCCTCCTCAAAATCAGATTGGAAAAAAATTAAATAAAATAAAAATGGAATAGATATGGAAATATATTCTCTGTTTTCTCTTTCCTATTTGTGAAAAATATTTTATAAAATATAACAGAACAGTAATTTCACATGACTTGACAAAATCAATACTAACTTGAAAAAAGTAGGAGATTCAAGTACCGTTTTTGGAGTTATGAATAGAACTATAGAAGTTTCCTTATTTTTTACTGAAAAAAAATAAAAAAATATAAAAAATAAGTAAAATAAAAAAAATCTTGTTGTTTCTGTGCAAATTAAAACATTCCGTTTCAAAAACTTGACAGAAAAAAAAAAAAATAAAAACAAAAAAAAAAAGTCTCTAACCTTAACTCTAAACACAGAAAGATTATGAAATCGAGAGATAAATAGGCTGTGTTTCCAAACTTCAATTGCATTGTTGGATCGGATAAGGGTGGCATTGTGGCAACAATGGCAGGGGATGACCGGCAATAGTAGTACAATTTTCAAGTTAAAGTTAGAACATTGAGGGTACTTAAGTTGTGTACAGGAGTTGGTCTAGTTAGAAGTTACCAACACCTTCTTGCTCGCAAGGGTGGCAAATTTTCTGTGTCAAAAGTCGAAACATGGGGAACTACACTGTTGGGACAATATTAGCAAACTTTCGTAGTGCAATGGCAGATTGATTTGCTGAGTCAACTGCAATCTTTGTGACAGTTGTATGACTTGTATCATCTACACCAAATCGGCTTTTTGAGTCCATCTGAAGTGCAGATTTAGTACCTAAGGGGTTCCATCTGAAAATGCAGCTTAGTACCTGACGGAATGTTACCACTATTTTACGATCAAAACATATACATGTATGTACATATATATCCCAAACCATCAACAAGGGAAAACGAAAATGAATAAATCTCATTCTTACCCTGCATGGACTGGATATAAAAGGAGACGAAAGCAGAACACTCGTCTCTCTCATTTCAAACTTCAAAGTAAAAAACAAGATCAGTAGAAACTTTCACTTCAAATACTGGAGTCCAGGAGCTTTGACTAAAATGAATAGACCAACCACTAATGAACTAATGCGCCACAAAATAATTGCATACATGATGAGGACAAAGGTAGTTTCCATGTAAGGGAAAGGATGCAGGAAATAAAAGAAACAAACTGCAGATAATCCATAACCATACGAACTTTGGCAACCAGTTATTGAAATCCACAGTTTTTGGTTACTCAATCAGTCAAACTTTCTGAACTGTAAAGTCACATAGATAAACAAGGGAGAAGCATTTTGTTATGATACTGAAGACAATTCCATGACTTAAACTACTCAAAAAACTGAAAGCAGGACACCAGGATAAAAGAGAAAGGTATTAAAGGAATTCGCACCACAGAACACTTGATGTCATCATTCAGAATCAGAGAAATCAGCACCAAATCCGCCATTGGATATCATTCCTACATGAGTTTCTACTTCCATGTCAGCATTCAAACTATTTCAGTGTCACATAAACAACGATAGAGAACAGCACCAAATACCTACAAACTCAATCCAAAAGACTTCCTAGTTTCTATAGTCATTAGCTTCCACATGTTTGTAAAATCCTAATCCAAAAGCTGCAGGCAAAACATTGATGAAACATAGCATCAGCCCTTCGACTTGGATAAGACAATGTCTAGGACCCTTCTTATAATAGGTATTGGCCTTCCCTTTAGAACCTCCATCATAGCCTTTGCATTCGGAACAAATCCCTTGTCCATCATTACCTCCACCAAGTCTTTGGCCTCCTCCTCAGCTGCCTTGTCCTCCTGCCTTGCAAATCCCTCTATCACTGCAGTGTAGGTAGCAGCATTGGGCCTTATGCCCCTGTCGATCATCTCAATCATGCAATTCTTGGCATCTCCACAGAAACTGGGATCAGCAGTGAGTCCCTTGATTAAAACAGTGTAGGTATAAGAGTTTGGGGCAACCCCTGAAGCTATCATTCCCTGGTATGCCTCCAGAGCACTCTTGTTCTTGCCACACTTGAGGTAGGCTTGAATAGCGCTGGTGTAAATTGAGACAATGGGATATGAACCCCTTTCACACATGCGTTTAAGCTTGATGGCCTCATCTCCATAGCCATCACCTATCAAAGCACCCAACATCTCCATTGTGTCTTTCTCGGCATGGATGCGGGCTGTATGCCACTTGCGGAAGAAATTTTGCATCTCCTTGTCAGTGGTCTTATTGGCGAGATCATTATACATCTTCACTGCATTCATTGCCTCTGCGAGGTTGCCTTCCGCAAAGTGATGAACATCGGAGTCAGGGACAAACCCCTTTGCTTGTATCTGCTCAAGGAACTCCCTGGCCTTATCCTCTGACTCACGGCAAGCAATGGCGTAAAACACAGACATGTAGGAGGCAGAATGGGGCTTCATGCCCTTATCCAACATTTCCAAAAAGTACTTCTTGGCATGCGAAACGAAACTAACATCAGAAGACGTGTGTAATGCAAGTGAGGTGATGAGTGTAGTATAAGTGCAGGAAGTGGGGGCGACACCATTGGCTGTCATCTGCTGGTAGACCTTGAGGGCGGCCTTGGTCATGCCGGCACTGGTGTAGGCCCGAATGACAATAGTGATGACGGCAACGTCAGTCAGAATGCCTGACTCAGGGCGAGGCTTAAAGAGCTCTTTGGCTTCCTCAGCCTGGGTGTCATCCGCCAATACACTGAAGAGTAGAATGGCATACTCGATAAGGGAGTCGTAGTCCCGAATCGAGTCAAACATTTCTTTCAAGACCTCATCCTCACAGTCTTTGGTGGCCCCTTTGTAAACCTCCATTACATGTTTCTTGAGGTCATCGATTTCGGCAGAATTGGGGAAACTAGTGTCTTCCATTGATTTCATTACTGTAGCTCTAATATTGTAGTAGACATTAAATTCGAAACAATCAAGGCCACAGCTTTAGGAAAGTTAAAGAAATTTAGTGAGGTTAACTAGAGTTTTTCAATTCTAAATCAAACTAAACTAATCAGCCATCATCGGAGTTTAAAAACATCAGAAATTTACTAGTAAACGAGAGGAAGAATCATTGAAATGAATTTAGGTTTTCACTTTACTATTAGAAAGAAATTAAGTAAACTAGTCGTCAATACAGTGTGAGATTGAATTCAGTGACTTGTACTTACTAGCTATACGGTTTCCATTTTCCAAAGTAGAAGACGATCATGATAAGGGAAAGCTTTAACTCACCTTTGTTGATGAGTTCCGACGGCCGCTCTGGGTTTTGGTTGAGGAGATGAACAGTGGAGAGAAATGAAGATATATTTGATGGGCAATTGGTCACTACTCACTACCCGCCTACATTTCTACATTATATATGCTTTAATTTTTTATTATAGCAACGTCTTACATACTTAAAATACTGGCCAATCGGAAGTCCGTTGATTGTCAATTACGATTAGAATTCAATAGTGGAGATTGATATTAATATAATAGAGTATCAAAACTCCAAATATGTAAAAAAAAATATTATATATCCGTTAAAACCCTCTTCTTTTTTTCACTTTTTGTAGTGAAAACATTCATCCATTTTTCAAGCTCTAACATTACTTTTGATTTTTTTTAAAAAGGCTCTAATGTTATTATCGTTATTTCTCTTGTATTTTTCGTTTATTTTTGTATTGTGTACCCATAGGGGCATGAAACATAGTGACAAACTGACCATCACAATTCAAAGGCAAGAAAATCACACAACCTGAAAAATGATTCTCGGTTTTCCTTTATAACGAGTGAAATACTTAGATCCAACCTCGAAACTAGGCCAAAGTCTCGGCCTCCACTTCTAATGGACCTCATAAATAAATAACTATGTTATCAGCTGAAAAATAGCAAAAAAGAAGAAGAAGATAGATTTCTAATTATAATTTGATAGGGTGTCTCTATTGCCACTCCACCGTTTCCTTTGATCACTCTACAAAGATTTCAATTCCTGGAAGACTATATCACCCAAGTGCAAAATGAATAATAAGTACACTAATTTTTTAATAAGTACATAACAAATTAATTCAATATAAAGAGTTCTTAATTACTTATTAAATATTAAATTTCATTATATAATATTTTCTACCATAATTTGAATATATTTCTTTTCTTAATCGAAAAATTTCTATTTTGTTTGTTATTATCTCTGCAATACCTTGTGAACATCAAAAATAAAAATGTAAACTGAAAAATCACTCTTTTTTTTAAGTAAAAATCATTATCTTTTTCATTACTCAAAGTTATTAACCTATGAATTTTTTTGACATTTATATTGAATTAGACGAACATTGAAAACTATTTTTTTTTTTAAATCAAAAATTATAATTTTATTTAGAAACTTTATTATTGTTTTTTTATTTAGAGATTTTCTTTAAAAAAAAAATTCTTTTTAAATTAGATATGTCATATAAGGACATGGTTGGAAAATAAAAATGGGTGAGATAAACAAATTTAACATTGAAATTAAAATGTGGGATTATTGTAGGAGAAACAATATAGATGCAAAGCGTTACTTTATTGATAGATAAGGAGGCCTTTATATAGGCATTACATCAAGTATCCCAAGTAATCAGGGATTCCCTATCTACTAAGGTAACTACTATTCTAGTCTAATTAGGTCAAGACACACAACGGAAGTTACGGAATTAACCTTCCTTGAACACTCCCCCTTGTGTCGCTTACCTAATGTGACACGGTACATAACATGTTGCCTCGCTAAAACCTTGCCAAGTAAAACAAAACCTCTTGGGTAAAAATAAAAAGCTTGGTCGAAGGGAAAAGAGCACAACGCACCAACTACAATTGAAGATTACATGTGAGGTAGACTCCCCCTAATGTCTACAAGACAACTCCCCCTGATTGGTAACTCAATCTTGGAGTTTAGATTAATGGCGTATACAAACGCTCCTCACAAGCTTCAAAAGTAGGTGTGGCCAATGATCGAGTCATTGAATATGGCCACATTATCCTTGTATTAGACCAGCTACACTTAGCTTTACTTGGTCTTAAGGAAGAAGGTTGCTCAACAACTCAAAACTAGAGTTCGCGTTGAAAATCAGATTCACGCGCAGCATGAATTTCGTGTACTTAAATAGTCATAACTCTTTCGATACAGTAGGTATGAACGAACCGTAAAAAGTTCTGAAAACTAGACACCCATATCTTTCCAGTGATATAAAGTACACAACGTGGTTCGTTCTGAGCTGATCACAAAGCTCTGTCGAATGTGACTGATCTGCAAATTACCAGACAGATTCGTCCTACTTTGCTAAAACAGCCATAACTCACTCAATATGATAGCTATGATCAAATGGTTAGTGTCCCTAGAAAGTAGACACATAGAGCTTTCCAACGGTACTAAGTTTACAATTTTCCGATGAGTGAGCTGTCATGTAGGTCACGGGGAAGTTGACGTACAGAACTAGGCAGAATCTGGAATTGCCTATTGATGTGTCTTTCATGATGGGATCGAATTAGCCTAAACCTTTCTCTCTTGAAAGGAAGTACCGCCATATACCATGGCATTGCGTGGGCGCATCTAGCCATTATCTTGGCTTTATAAGTTTATAGCGAATGAGATGTCGAGTCTATCATATTATAACAAGTACATGATTGCGCACATGGTACTTAGATGGAGAGTTTCATCTCCCAAGACTTCTCGTCACATGGACGAAACGAGTCTTCTCAAGACATCAACTAATCATGGGATACATATAGGCTTTGGTTTAACGTCCATTAGTTTGCCATAAGCCGATAGATGAACAAGTTCATCACGGACGGTTCTCACATTCGAGACCAAGTATTCCCAAGATCATTTCATTATTAACGTCGGATTAGTGATATCTCAATCACAATTCATCCGTAGTTTACACGCAAATAGGCATGATTCTTTACATTTCATCTCCAATCAAGTAGTCGCTCAACCGCGTTATACAATATCCAACCAGAAGATTTGAACCCATATAGAGAACATCCTAATCTGATAGCATACGCACTTCGAGGTTTTTGCTTACTTGACTTGGGTGAAAACTGATCCGTTCATGATATTTATGTAAATCTCTTTACTTAGTCCCAATAGAGATGATTCATAAGCTGCATGTTCAGTTTTTCGAAACTACCTAACTGACAAGGTAGTGGAGTGTGATATGACTCCATTACGAGAGCATATGTCATCGTAGTCGATTCCAGGGCGTTTGTGAGAGACCTTGCGCCACAAGGTGAGTCTAGGCTCTTTTTCTCACTACGCTTTCCATCAAAGATTATCGATAGGGTTTACACTTGTGGTGTCGGCATCACCTGACCAAGGACCTATCTCTTTGTGTAAACTGGATCGCATATCTTTCCGTGTAGGCCAATTCACAACGTTGGTATTTGCTTCAACGAAGTGAGTGTGTTCGATATCTAACTCATAGACCACGTACTCATGTACACTAGTGTAATTCGCATTTGTAGAGATCTCTATATGGATTGGCTTCTCATTGAGGCGTCCCCCAATGATGACCTTAATCCAGAAAATCCATGAGACGAATGAGTTGTCATTGATCCAAGGATCAAGTTGTGCCATACTCGCATTCGGCGAGTGTATATCGAACAAAGTGCCCTCTCTACACTTCTTGTGAGAGTCACGGCCTAGTGACACCATCTACCACTTTTGTGGAGTGACCATGTCACCATTTATGAATGAAAATATGTCCATTGATTTGGACATCAATCCTTACAGGCATGTTGATACAAGAGTACTATTCCGATCTTTTCCTTGAAAGACCAATAGTTTGCTCTTTGCAGCATGTATATCAAATCTCGTCACTTTGATTTATGGGACTTTGGGAACATGATGAGGCACAGTGGGGACAAACCACGACAATGCCAAGTCGTTCTACTTGAACAAACTTGTTCTTCTCTCCCCCTAACACGGGGAGACTGGCTCATCAAAAAGTGACATAAACGAGATTGCCTGTTAAGGTTTTTATATAGCGGACTATAGGTGGAAGCTGACGTCTTATTCAAAGACGTTATTCATAATCAAATAACCCATCATTGAGCGCTTGTGGTAGCGCAATATGGCACATAAATTATGTGGACGGTAAAGGGTATTGATCGTTAACACTTATACGTTAACAAGATGCATTCCGTTACAAAATGTAACATGCATGTATGCTTCCTGAAACGTTTCACTATGTTCCGGGACACCAAATGCCACCAAATTTTAATAGTAAGTAGACACGTGTGTTAGGATTCCAACGCCGCCGGCCTTATTGCCGGAACTGGTCGGAAACATACTGAGCCGGTCAGAATAGTCGCCGAAGGTCAGTGAACATTTGTGTCTAGTGGTTCAGCACCTTCCAGGTGTCCAATGGCTCTGAAATTTTATGAGCAGGTAGCCATGGATGTTAGGAATCGGTGGACTAAATTTCACCTCAAGAACCGGCCTAAAAGTAGGTAAACCGGTCCTCACAATGACGAGTCCGCGAGCTGAAAAAACCAGAAATTTTAAGGTTTTTACTACTTTTCAATCATTGTGAAGGTGCTTCATAACATCTAAGTGTTATGGCTTGAGTTTAACCATGAGGTATATCACCATAGTATCATTGTGCCTCAAGTTGGACTATGAGAAGGCATCAAAGTCATCATCTTATGTATCATTGCCTTTAGCGTAGGAGGGCGTTACTCCAAAACTTTGCTAAAGATTAAGCTTCCATATGTTGAGCATAGCTAATGAAGGATCATAAGGGGGATCATATGCACGTTTAAATGCATAGATGGTGCTTCCATTGACTGGGAGGAAGACTTGGGTGACGTGAATGTCATCCTTGAGCCTTGAGCATTGCTCATGACGCTACCAAATATTCTTTTGGTAATCTTTGATCCTAATAGCTTCTTTGCTCAAAAGAAACGATGTCCATAGCATTCTTGCATATATGGATCATCAAAACATGTCTAAAATTCCGGACTATGTATGGAAGAGTCTACATGAGTCGCCGATTCAAAGAATCCGAATCATAGTATACGTGAAATACATTCACAATATTGACTCATAAGTTGTGCGCATGCATTAGAGGTGATACATAAGAAATCAATTCAATTTTCACAATGAGTTTCAAGGTGATAAACGTTGGCACCAATATCTTTAAGTGGTGATCAAGGTTCGATGAAGATTAGCTACACACTTAATGTCTCTATGATACATTCATAAGAGTGTAGAGACAAGGGTTTTATGCCAAGACATATAAACCGGAATATATACTCAATTCCTATAGAGTGTGCAACATGGCGTGTAGTATCACAAGATAAAACATAGGCATGCTTAAAGGCGTACTAGACACATCCGTTAACGCTCAAAAATAGAGCCGGAAAACAACCAGAATGAGCCAACATCGATACTATAGAGACATAAATGTCTAAACCAAGTATCCAAGACCGAGGCCATGAGCTAGCTATCCGAGGCCGAAGCCAAGCTAGAATGGGAGCCAAGCCAAAACAAGGCAAGGAAGGGCCAGGGTCAAGCATAGGCGCGTGCTAGGCTAGCCAAGGCCGAAGCCGAGGTGGTGCACTGGCGGGCCGAGGCCGAGCAAATGTCAAGGCATGCCAAGGCCGAAACCAAGGCGTGTCGAGGCAAAAGCAAAGGCTTATGGGGCCGAGGCTTGATGTTGGAGTCGAGGTCATGCGAGTTGCCGATGGATAGCCTAGGCCGAAGCTAAGGCTTACCGAGGCATAAAACAAGGACCTGACGAGGCCGATGCCATGCTAAAGAGCCAAAGTCATGCCAAAGTCACGCCGAGGCCGAGGCCGAAGCCAAGACGTGCCGGGGTGAGTGCATGGGCTTATAAGGCCGAGATGGCTGCGGGCCGGGCCGTGTTCAGGCCAACGCCGAGGCCGAGGCCGGGGCGCGGCTAGGCGGGCCGTGTGCGTGCTAAGGTCCGGAGACCGAGGGGGCAGCAGCATGTGGTTGTGGCGGAGCTGTAGTCCAAGCAGCGAGCAGGCCAAGCCAAGGCCGAAACTGAGGCTAGGCAAGGCGGGCTTTGGTGGGCGCAATAGTGCCGAGGCCGAGGCCGGGCAATGCGCATGCATCCGCTCATGTACGCAAGCATGTCTATTTGTTTCTTGACGAGCGAAGCCTGGCGAATCGCAGCCAAGCTGGCGAGTGGCCATGGCGAGCGAGGCTTGGCGAATCGTAGCCAAGTTGGCGAGTGGCCATGGCGAGCGAGGCCAGGCGAATCGCAGTTTCTCGCGAGTCACTCATTTTGTCTTTTGTGATTTTTTGAGTTAACATCACCAATTAGGTTGGTGAACTCAATCAACAGGCCATGTAAATGTGTAATGCGATTCATTGCATTCACATATAGCTTTTTAGGGAATCGAACCATATATGCATCAAAATGCCAACGGTTATAGCGAGATCTTGACTATAAAGAGTGTATCGACTAAGTAGCATTAGTCACACATGTGAGGTCTATGCCTGCACAAAATCAACGGATTTGTAGTCACTTTGACTATGAAATTGAAGTCATATGCTTCATATTTATCGCAAATTATCTTTTGCTTTTGAAATCCGTAATCATGAGGATATACTCTCATCTTCTTCCATGTATCTCTTGTATACATTGACCATATGATTGCAATTTTGCAATTAGTGAACCGATAGAACCATATCAATGACATGATTCTCTCTTTTTTCAATGGCAATCTTCTAGGCGCATTTTATGGTCAATTGTTTCTTTGTATCAAAAGAACAAGAGGGAAGGAATTGAATGGTCGAGACTAAGATTCTGGTTACTCAATTCAATTTGTTGTGACAATTTCCGTCACATATCGATGTTACAGTGACAATTTCCGTCACACATCATGAGTTTGTCCCCTTTGTGACTCTCTTAGGATCGTCACAAGTATCAACAATATTATGTCGGAATCGTGATAAAATAGTCATGAAGAGTTGTGGTTCACAGTGACATCACAGCCACAAGCACAACTTTGGACGGTAACATCACAGTTACCCCTTAAATACTGTGATACGCAGGGGTGGGTGGGGCCCCTTTGTATCGTCCTGAAAAACACACAAGTTCCAACACATATACACAAGTTCAAATAATTGAAATTGCGAAAAAAACGGGAACTTTTATTAAATCATACATGCTAGTTCGCCAAATGAACTGCGTTGAAAAATTGCGCTTAAGGACTCGGTTCTGATCCTTGTGCAAATTAAGATGCTCTTCCATATACGTGCAACGAAATAATCCTCGCAATTACATCGCGATGCGTCGTGCAATAAGTTTCATGGAAAAGAAAAACATATGGTTAGTCATATTCACCATATTAAAGACAGTAAAACTAATAAAGAAATACTGCAGTAACTGTTTTAACCCGTAAGGTAAAAACGTTTTATCTTAGGTAAGTACAATTACCGTTTTGCCCCTGGGTCGGATCAGAAGATCCGGGTGAGCCGAACCGGGTCGGGTTGGCAAACCGGGTCGGACCTGGGCTGCACCACTGGCAGACGGGTCGGGTCGCCTGAATCGGGTCGAGCAAAATCGCATGCTGCAACGCTAGGTCGCTACCGAATTTGAGGGCAGCGCTGGGCAGGGACGTCGTCAGAGGCTGCATAATCTATCGATGCTCCTCGTTGATGCTGCTAGGCGAAGGCGGCGCTGGGCTGCGACTTCAAGCTTCAAAGTCCAGTCGAGGGCGACGGCGGAGTAGGGAACCAGCCATCGGCGCTGGGATCACAACTGGGAGAAGGAGACGTCGTTCTGGGCTCGCCGGCTTTGGGGCGGCGTCGAGCTGCATCGTCCGACCATCGAGCAGATGCACCATGGGTGCTCAGAGCGAATTACTGGGTGCCCTGAGAATCGTCAATCTCTGCCGACAAGGCTGCCGTCGGCAGAAGTGCATTGAGGGGTTTCTTTTCTTTGCCGACAAAATGGTTGTCGGCAGAGCTTGGTGCCTGGGAATTTTTTCTCTTTCTTCCGACGAAGCAGTTGCCGGCAGAAGGTGATTTTTGGGGAGGGCCTTCTTTGCCGACAAGCAGTTGCCGGCAGAAAAGCTAGGGTTGCTGAATTTTTTTTTTTTGGCAAAAAGCTAGGGTTTTTGCTATCAAGCACAGGGTTAGAAACTACGTGCTGATAACGTGTTGTAGGAGAAACAATATAGATACAAAGCGTTACTTTATTGATAGATAAGGAGGCCTTTATATAGGCATTACATCAAGTATCCCAAGTAATCAGAGATTCCCTATCTACTAAGGTAACTACTAATCTAGTCTAATTAGGTCAAGACACACAACGGAAGTTACAGAATTAACCTTCCTTGAACAGGGATGAAATAAGTAGGGAGAGTGACGAAATGGGATAGCTCAAATGGTAAATAGCACCATTACCTAAGAAGTAGGTTATTAGATCCTAGGTTCATAGAGGGTAGGTGTGAAATTCTTAGATCCATTTTTTTTAAAAGAAAAAAAAAAAAAAAAAAAGTAGAGAGAGTGAACAAAGAAGATGGTTGGCAATAGCCGCATCTTGGATTCTAATATGGAAGCTTTCGAAATAGTAGATGCTTCATGTTTGTGGAATGCCAGATGAAACCTTGCCTTAGTCTAGATACGAATTATCAACATTACCGACTGAGAATGCCATATTATGTAAAACTTCGTTACTTCAGCATAGACCAGCCAACAACGTTAGGGTAGAGCTTGAACTGTAGGAGTACCATGAAGGAATGATGATGCTGCTGCGCAAGAACCATAAGAACACTTGTGCTGCATACTTTATCGAAGTTGCATATGAGAATGCAGCAATGAGCCAACCTGAGCTTCCAAAGAAGGTTCCAAATTGTGAATTTTGCCAGAGCTTGAACTTCCAGTCGTACCAGGCTACCAGCGCACGCACCATCTTGAACTCTACAATAAATCAGCATCAAACCTGTCACAGAATACCAACAGGGTTGAAGACTTGAAGTGTCTTGTACTTTCCCCGCTATCACTTACCTGGTAAAAAGAAATAAAGAATAATGGCCTCACTGTACAATCCAATGCTGAATTGGGAAGGGACTTTACCTTAGAATTGTGCGGATTAGTTCCAAATACGAATATTCCCAATCCGACTCAACATTGATTACAGAGTTGTAGAATTATTTACCCTATGAAATAAAAATAGTTCTCCAACTAAACTAAGAGCTTGAGCCAACTTTAGGATGCGCTTTTTCCAATGAATGTTTTTGGTTCCAGAATTCTCCTAACGATTATACACAAGAACAAGGAATTTGGATTCAAGATTTTGAAGGAAACCATATAGGCTAGAACTTGGAGCTTAAGAAGATTGATGGAGGAATTGAAAGTAAGGAAACCAAATAGGCATAAGAATTAGAGGGCAAGTTTATGCTGCTAAACAATAAAAGACGAGATTACTTTAAGGCTGATACTGATGCCTCTTGTGCTTGTGAATTACTTTGTAACTTCAAAAGCTTTGATGGGAACGGGATCCATTAAATTGAGGATAGACCACGGCGTTCCTAAGTGAATGGATCACTATTTTACAGAGTGTGACTCTTGATAGCTCTTACACACTATCCTTGGTTTCCTTGATGCTGTATCTGGTGCTCCAGCACCAGGGCAGTTCCTCAAAACAAAGGTTATTCAACAGAGTTACCATAAAAGCCATCTAACTATGTTGATACCCAGAACTCATTACGACTCAATTTGCAGTCCTATGCTATCCTCAATGTAAACAATCATGAATAAAAAGCTTGCATCAAACCCAAATTTTTCTTCTAACATATTGCACACTTGCTCATTTACAAACAAAAGTTGGTAGGCAGATAGCCATAGGTTAATACTGCTAAACATTGGTTTGTAAGGACCTCAAGTAAGCAACAAATTCCTAGTCTCTGAACTCTAATATCATGTCTCAGCATATATGTGAGGGCTCAAGCAGATGGTAGATCTCCAGGAATTTTTTTTTATTTTTTTATTTTTTATTATTAATTTTTTTTTTTTCAATTCAAAACAATCATGGATGAAGGAAATGATGAGCCGCCTTTGATGTTCATAGGCTTTGAATGCTTGATAATCTAATACCAAGAAGTTGCCATGTCATTTAACAGAAATATGCAAAACATATATACATCCATATACAATTATACATATATCCCAAACAACCAAATAAGAGTAAAGGAAAATGAATGAATCTTACCTTGTTTGGAATGGATATAAAAGGAGACAGAAGTAGAACACTCGGCTATCTCATTTCAAACTTCAAAGTAAACCAACAAAAAAAAAAAAAAAAAAACATGTCAGTAGAAAATATCACTTCAAAGACTGCCATGCTATCCCCCATTGACTAAAATGAAGTAATGCTACCCTTAAGATAATTGTATAAATGACAAGGACAAAGTCGTTAATTAGTTTCCGTAGAAGAGAAATGAGGCAGGAAATAAAAGATACAAACTGCAGAGAATTCATTACCACAGGAATTCCCGGAACTCTCAAGTTTCAAGTCCTTTGTTGTTTGTCAATCAATCAAATTTCTCAACTGTAAATCGACCATAACTCCATGTGGTAAACAAAGGAGAAGCATTCTAACAAAGTATTAAAGATAACTCCATGTGGTAACCTATTCAACATACTGAATGCAGTACACCAGAATAAAATATATGATATTAAAGGAATTTGCACCCACAAAATACTTTGATGACATCATTCAGTATCAGAGAGAACAGCACCAAATCCGCCTGCAAACCATTCCTGCGTGATATTCTACTTTGATGTCAGCATTCAAAGTTTCCTACTATTCGAGTGCCATCTAAACAATATTAAAGAGCAGCACCAAATACCTATTAAAACTCAATCCAACAAGACTCCTACACTCATTAGCTTCCCCATATATAGAGAACAGCACCAAATACCTATTAAAACTCAATCCTACAAGACTTCTTACACTCACTAGCTTCCCCATATTAGTAACATCCTAATCCAAAACGCTGCAGGCACAACATTGATGAATCAAATTATCAGCCCTTCAACTTAGAAAGGACAATGTCTATGACCCTTCTTATTAGAGGTGTTGACCTTCCCTTTAGAAGCTCCATCATAGCCTTTGCATTTGGCACAAAGCCGTTCTTCATCATTACCTCCACCAACTCTTTGCACTCCTCCTCTGATGCCTTGTCCTCCTGCTTTGCAAAGCTCTCTATCACAGAAGTGTAGGTAGCAGCATTGGGCCTCATCCCCTTTTCCATCATCTCAATCAAGCACTTTTTGGCATCTCCAATGAAGCTGGGATCAGCAGCGAGTCCCTTGATTAATACAGTGTAAGTGTATGAGTTTGGGGCATCACCAGAAGCTATCATGCACTGGTATGTCTCCAGAGCACCCTTGGTCTTGCCAAGCTTGAGGTATGCTTGAATAACACTGGTGTAAATTAGGACAACAGGACATAACCCTGTCTCAAAATTGAGTTTATAAAGCGCCTTGGCCTCCTCTCCATAGCCATCATCTATCAAAGCACCCAACATCTCCATTGACTCTTTATCGGTGGAGCCGCGGCCAGTTCGCCACTTGCGAAAGAGTTTTTGCATCTCCTTGTCAGTGGACTTTTTGATGAGATCATCATACACCTTCATTACTCTCACTGCCTCTGTGAGGTGGCCTTCTTTAAAGTGATGAACATCGGATTCAGGGGTAAACCCCTTTGCCTGTATCTGCTCAAGAAACTCCCTGAACTTCTCCACCGACTCCCGGCAGGCAATGGCGTCCAACACAGTCACGTAGGCGGCAGAATGGGGCTTCATCCCCTTATCCAACATTTCCAAAAAGTACTTCTTGGCATACCCAACAAAACTGACATCTGAAGCCGAGTGTGTTGCAAGTGAGGTGATGAGTATCGTGTAAGTGCAGGAAGTAAGGGCGACATTGGCGGCTATCATCTGGTGATAGACCTTGAGAGCAGCCTTAGTCTCGCCGACATTGGCATAGGCCCGCATGACAATAGTGAAAACGGCCACATCAGGTAGCACAAGCTCGGTAGACTGAAAGCGAGGCTTAAAGAGCTCTTTGGTTTCCTCAGAGAGGAAGTCACTTGCCAATATACTGAAGATCTCAATGGCATACTTGTTAAGGGTGTGGTAATCCTGAATAGAGTTGAACATTATTTTCATGCCCTTGTGCTCACAGTCTTTGGTGGCCTCTCTGAAAACTCTCATTACATGTTTCTTGAGGTCATCGGCTGAAGAATTGGGTAAACTAGCGACCTCCATTGATTTGATTACTCAACTACAATGTAGCAGTAATTAAATTAAAAACAAGTAAAGTTCAGAGCTTTAGGAAAGGTGAGAAGACCCAAATTAAGTGAGGTCAACTGGTCTAAGTGAAGTCTTCTATTCTAAATCAAACCAAACACGCCATAACAGGAGTTTAAACATCAGAAATTTTAGAAAACGAAAGCATGATCATTGTAATGAAGTTAGGTTTTCAGCTTTCTATTAGAAATTTAGAAAGAAACTAAGTTAAACCAGTAGCTATTACTGAGTGAGATTTAGGTACTAGCTAGGGTTTCCAAAGTAGAAGAAGAACATGACAACGGGAAAAAGCTGACTCACCTTTGTGCGAAGACTTCCAACGGCCGCCTCAAGTTTTTGGTTGAAGGGAGCGTAACAAATCGAAAGTCGAAGAATAAGGAAACATCCGATGGCCTCTACCCGTCATATAGAATCCTCCCCTTTTCTTTTTTTTTTTAGTCCAGAAGGTTTGAAGTTCCACGTGTTTTTTTGTGCATTCTCCAAAAAAACAAAACAAAATCCACGTGTGAGAAAACTGTAAGATAATCCATTTTTTAAACTCAAGGGCCATAATTTCCACTAAAATTAACAACAACAGTGATTTAAAACATAAAGGAGCAGGAGTGCCCATGATAGAATGACGACACTACTGAAAAAAAAAAAAATGCTACAAAATTCATCTAATAAGTTGCATATGAGAATGTGACATTGAGCCAACCAGAACTTCCGAAGATGGTTCAAAAGTGTGAAAGTGTCCTAGAGCTTGGACTTCCAGTAGTACCACCAGCATTATCATGTACTCTACTGGACTTCAACTCTGGGATTCACCTGCATATCATCCTTTGTAAAATTAGTCTCGATTGCTGGAAAATTCTAGTTTATGTTCTTAATTTTATATATTTATTCAAGGTTATTTACCTATATTCTCGACTGATCCTTTTATTTCCTTTAGGTTACTAAAATATATCCTCCTTATCCCCCAAATATCAGGAAAAATAAGTTATGCCCAGAAATGTATATGGGGTATATTGTGTTATCTGTGAGCCTTTAAACGTGGTTATGTACTAAACTCAGAAGAGACAACGTTGGTTATAAAATGCAGCGACTCCAAGAGATTGGTAGCCAAGTTCAGCACTTCTAGCTTCTCTAATCCACCTATTGTATCAGGAATTACCTGTTTAGTAATTTTTTAAAAAAATAAAAAACCTATATACGATCATAATAACTAAGTCAACCAAACAATCAACCACTACGAAATGAGATACAATCTACAGCTCATTGTTGGAAATATCCAGCAATCCACTGATCCGGCAAAAGTCCTCGGGCAACAAACGCACACCAAAGTCATCAGCCATTTCCTCAAAACACCGATCTTAAAGCCATTTAACTATGTTGGTCTAGAACTCATTACCATTAGGACTCAATTTATGGTCCATTAGATACCTGAATGGCTGAATTACAGCCTCAATGTAAATAATCATGAGAAAGCTTGCATTAAACCGAAATATTCTTGGATCACTTGCTCAAGTTGCTCATTTACAAACATAAGATAGGTACTTGGGATTCAGTCAGATAGCCATAGGTCACTAAGCATTGGTTTATTACAGCCTTACCGATTCTAGTAAGCAACAAAATCCTAGAAACTACATTATGTTTCTGAACTACAATATGTATATCAGCATATATATATGTGTGTCGTGTGTGTGCGTGTGAGGGCTCACGCTAGCAGAGGCAAATCTCCAGGAAAATTATTTTCAATTCAAAACCATCATGGATGAAGGAAATACTTAGCTGGCTTTTTTGTCATTTCATAGTCATAACTTTAAGCTTCATAGTCATAACTTTAAGGAAATATATATATATACATATCAAAGGAATTAAACACACAAAGTACTTTGATTTAATAATCCCACAGTAAACCAACAAGATTTTCTACTTCCATATCAGCATTCAAAGTTTCCAACAACTCAAGTGACACATAAACAGCACAAAATACCTAAGGACCACTCAATCCTACAAGACTTCTCCACTCATTAGCTTTGCCATATTTGTTATGCCCTAATCCTACAGATGCAGGCACAACATTGATGAAGCAAACCATCAGCCCTTCAACTTGGAAAGGACAATGTCTAGGATCTTTCTTATTACAGGTGTTGGCCGTCCCTTTAGAACCTCAATCATGGCCTTTGAGTTTGGCACCAAGCCCTTACTCACCATTACCTCCACCAACTCTTTAGCCTCCTGCTCAGCTGCCTCGTGCTCCTGCCTTACAAACCCTTCTATCACTGCAGTGTAGGTAGCAGCATTAGGCCTTAAGCCCCTGTCCATCATCTCCAGCATGCATTTCTTGGCATCTCCACAGGAATTGGGGTCAACAGTGAGTCCCTTGATTAAAACAGTGTAAGTGTATGAATTTGGGGCAGCTCCTGAAGCTAACATGCCCTGATATGTCTCCAGAGCACCCTTGGTCTTGCCAACTTTGAGGTAAGCTTGAATAACGCTGTTGTAAAATGTGACCAAGGGATAAACGCCCGTCTCACAAATGCGCTTATAAATCTTGTCGGCCTCATCTCCATAGCCATCATTTATCAAAGCACCCAACATCTCCATTGTCTCTTTCTCGGTGAGGCCGAGGTTAGTTCGCCACTTGCGGAACACTTTTTGCATCTCCTTGTCAGTGCTGTGGTTGACGAGATCATCATACACCTTCATTACTTTCACTGCCTCTGTGAGGTGGCCTTCTTCAAAGTGATGAACATTGGAGTCAGGGGTAAACCCATTAGCTTGTATCAGCTGAAGGAACTCCATGGCTTTCTCCACTGACTCACGGCAGGCAATGGCGTTAAACACAGTCATATAGGAGGCAGAATGGGGATTCCTCCCCTTATCCATTTCCAAAAAGTACTTCTTGGCATAGCCAACGAAACTGACATCTGAAGCCGAGTTTGTTGCAAGTGAGGTGATGAGTATAGTGTAAGTGCAGGAAGTGGGGGCGACACCGGTGGCTATCATCTGAGAGCAGCCTTGGTCTCACCGGCTTTGGCGTAGGCCCAAATGACAATAGTGAAGACGGCCAAATCCATCAGAATGCCCGACTCAGGACGAGGCTTAAAGAGCAGTCTGGCTTCCTCGGCGAGGGTGTCATTTGCCAATATATTGAAGATCTTAATGGCATACTTGTTAAGGGTGTCGTAATCCCGAATAGAGTTAGACAATTTTTTCAAGAGCCTGTGCTCAGTTTTTTTTTTTTTTTTTTTTTTTTAAAAAAAAGAAGAGTAGATGAAAGTTAATCAGATATTATTGTTCATCATAAAGTCCAACCGAAAAAGTGGGGATTGATATTACTAGATTTGTACAACCATAAGTTTCCAGGACAGCAAACATCTTATGCTACCAGACCACCTCCACCCGAAACTTCCATATAACATACCATAATCAAATCTTTCTATTAATGCACTTCTGTCTCAAACGATTAACAAAAGCAATTCATTTTTCATGCCTCATCACGCGGGTTAAGCTAAGGGGCTAACACCTATCCACCAAAAGTACTCAATGTTTTCATGCCTAACCAGCAAAAGCATTCAATTGACACCTTCAAATGACTCCCAAATCCAACCCATCAATACGTTTACGCATACTACGCTTGCCCCTTGGAATATATTCAGCATACATGACGAAAGCATCCAACAAATCCTGGTAGTCATAAAGCATTGGAAACTTGTAGTCCTTCTCGTCCGAATGAAGATTACCATATATTGAATCAATGTCATCATATTGATGGTAACGTAGCTCAACCCTGTCGAATAAAAGATCAGACAACAACATAGCAGAGTTCAGTTGAAAGGTTGCCACACCCAAAGACCAGGACATTTTGTCAATACTTCCTGACAAAACGAGACAAAATTGGTCATCACGCACATGAACAACTTTTCCTCCAAAGCTTGCCGAATTCGGAGAAGGAAGACGGGCGTTATGATGTTGCAGCAGCTGTTGAAAAAGAACATTGCCATGTTGATCAAATATATGACCTGCTAACCCTTTAGTGGTGTAGCTAACAGCTAGGCCACCTTTCCCTGGAGTTGTAAAACAAACTGAATAATAGGGATGGGCCAGCGGGAAAGGTGCAGTCATAGTCCCACTCGTCCAACCTCCTGGAGTCGATTCGCTTTTGTTCATTTCCCTCCAACTCAACTATTTCATAGTCTGAATCATAATCAATGAAACGATAGTTGATCACGTGGTTCATATCGATGCGCCACTTTGAATCAACAACTTCTTTCCATCCTTTAGTGGGATCATCCACATTGAAACAGTAGAGTCCCCCCAGGTATAAGTAAATCTCTCGGCACACCACAAAATGGTAATAATACTTGGTACAAATATCATATTCTTCATCATAGACAGGAGGGACAAGAAGAGCCACCCACTTCTCTTCAGCAATACTGAATGACTCAAATACCGGCATGGGATATTGATCATCATAGAGAAAAGGTTGAGTGGAGATTACACACACCTTTGCGTCAATGGTAGCCAAGACTATGGCATTGGTCTTAGGTGCATGTGGTTTTGGAAAATAAGTGTCGACAGTAATCTTTCCGGTGGAGGGATTTAAGACAAAAATGTCAGAATTGAGGGCATCGGAGGGAACGAATCCCAATAGAGATGACATATTCAGGGTTGGGTCCCCGACCAGTCAAGTTCTCCGCCAATCATATACTTTTCCCCACAACTCTCAAAGAACGTACACATCCCAATGGGAAGACCCTGCTCTTTGAAATCTGACACAAGTTCCAAACCTCGCTCCAAGTTGTCAAGACTAACTCGATTGATATGATCCTTAAAGTGAATGTAAAGATATTGTTTCGAGTTTACCCACGCATCCTGTTTTAGCTTAAGGAACCCGTGAGAATCCAAGTAGCCCTCTTCCTCCAACAATTTCACAACGCTACTCTCCATGGTTCCACTACAAAGAACGGCCCTACGGATTCTGAATGAAGATGAAATTGCGAAGATGCTCAATTGAATTTCTCCGGCGGTTAAGGTTAGGGTTTGGGTTGCGCTCGGGTTTGGTTCAGACTTTATATATCCGAAATTTCCATTGCGGCATGTGCCGGGCACGAGATTTTCAAACACAATCAGGGCCGTCGATCATGAGCGGCTGAAGCGGCAACCTCCATTTTAGAGGACCCCTGCACAGTGTCTTTGGTGGCCTCCTTGAAAATATTGAATACAAGTTTTTTGAGGTCATCGGCTGAAGAATTGGGGAAACTAGTGACCTCCATTGATTTGAATAATCACTGTAGCAGGTATTAAATTGGACACAAACAAAGGACATAGGTTTCGGAAAGGTGAGAGACCCAAATTGAGTAATTATGCAAGTAAAGCGAAATTAGGGTTTCCTATTCTAAATGGAACCAAACAGTAAGCCATTACAGGAGTGTAAGCATCAGAAATTCAATAGAAACCGAGTGAAATTTAGCTAGAAATGAAGTCAGGTTTTCACATTTTCTATTAGCTAGAAATTAAGTTAGCTAGTATGCGTGAGATTTAGATACTAGCTAGGGTTTCCAAAGTAGAAGATGATCATGAGAACAGAAATAGCTGACTCACCTTTGTGCGAAGAACTCCGACGGCCGCGTCTGGCTTTTGGTTGAGGAGAGAGGAACAGGTACCGAGCAATGGGTTTTCAAATTTCCAAAGTCGAAAATTAAGAAAATATCTAATGGCTTCTACCCGCCTGTTATATATACCCGAGAAATTGATTTGTTTTCTGTTTCTATTTTTGTCTAGACAGGTCCGAATTTCAACCTGTGCATTTTGTGAGCAAATTAAAACATTTAATCCATATCTAAACATGCCAAAAAGGAGAAAAAAAAAAAACAACCTTAATTATGGACATATATATTTTGTTAATAGAAACGTAAGTGATTTACATCGTACCGAGATTTAGGGAAACATAACCAACAACGTAATCAGAAAATCATGCTTCTATCATAGAACTTCTATGAGAACTTTACAATCCACATTATTTCTTTTCTTATTTAGTTATTCAAATTTTGTCTTTTTATTTAAAAAAGAAATCATATTTTGTCTTGAGTAACTTAAATTTGTCTTTTATGTAATTAAGACCAAAGAAGAAAAAGAGGGTAAGCTCCGATGCAAATTATACCGTAGTAGACACAAATTAAAGAGGTTTTACACAAAAACAGATGTAGCAGCTAAGCTCCAATGCACCTCATCATCTGACAGAGATTGCTAGAAACCGGCTGTCTTGGAGAGGGAGGTGTAGGCAGGGGAACAGTCGCCTGAGCTTAGTTGTTCTACCGTCTTGCTTGTTATCATGGTAGAGTATCACGGATAACAAAATCCCTCAGTATATCACAAAACTCATAAAATGTGATACTAAACCATAAGCAACTAGTCATGTTGTTAAAACAGTAACAAAATTATAGTATTGATATAGAAGAAAATAGCAGTAGCACAAGTACTCGTGCTGTAAACCAAATGTCAGAATAGAAGGAAACTAAAACAGCAAAGACTGAACAGAAAACAATTCTGGATTATTCTAAAGTGTAACCAGTAGCTTTCAAGATACTAGAAGCTTGTGAAGTGCCAGAGGTAAGCTTCCCTTGGGCTCTTAAGGATTTATCAACATTACCATGTGCCATATCATTTAAAACTTCATACTTCAGCAGAGCACCCAATGTATAACTGTTGTTAGCTTCTCATCAACTAGTGTTTCAACACATAAAAGAGCAGGAGTGCTGAAGAAATGACGACACTACCCAGCAAGGAGAGGAAAAGAAGAAAAAAAAACTACGTTGCAAAATTTATGTATGTTGCATATGAAAATCAGAAAATGCAACAGTGAACAACCAGAGCTTCCAAAGATGGTTCCAAGAGTGTCAACGTGTCCCAGAGCTTGGACTTCCAGTAGTACCAGCAGCATTATCATGTACTCTATTGGACTTCCAATAGCCCTCAGGGACAAAATTTACCTGCACATTATCTTTGTAAAATTAGTCTCGATTGCTGGAATATTCTATTGTAAGCTCTGTTGATTTAAAGGTTTTTTAGCTATACAGTATTTCTCAACTGAACATTTCTCTCTATTTAGATTACCTTTCCCCACTTATCCCCATTTAGGTTAGGCCCAGAAATGCAAACGGCTGTATGGGGTAATTTGGGTTATCTGTAAGCCTTTGAAGGTGGTTATTTAATAAACTCATAGGACTCAAGAGTAAAGGTGAGTGGTGTAGTGCAACTTATAATATAACTAGATTGCAGAATGAATAAGACACAGAGTTACACCAAAGGTAATAGATTCATAAAGATCAACATTGGAATAAAAAGAAATCAAAACATTTGACATAGAAATACAAAACTAATTACATATGCCAAAAAGATGAACCACATTCATCAATCATATAACCACAGTTTAGTCCCAGATTCACGCATACCACAGCCAAATATGACGAATTATTTTTCCCAAATTACAGGCAAGATTCAAATTTAAAAAGAAAGGTCAGCAAAACTTACCAACCATCTGCATAATCCTTGGGTCTTCAGGTGTTATGTTCCTTGAAATCATAGCTGCTGATGAAGAATGGGGTCTTCAGGGGCTTTTGGAGAGAGATATTCAGAAGCACCTGATACATAATCCTTCAACCAAGATGTGCTACGTGTCAACCATCCTGCTTCTTCTTGTTCTTGGACCTGAAGGATGTTCTTCTTTTCTTCTTCGGCCAGTATCTCTGACCACCTCTTTCTCATAAAGGCCCTGATGGCCTGAACACCTTGTTTAACTACGTCAGGAGGCGGAAGCACAAGGGGGTTCCCATCCAAGTTAAGTTGAATCAGGTTTTCAAGGCGGCCAAATGTATCTGGAAGAGCATGAACCTGATTATTACTGAGATCAAGTTCCTTGAGATTGGTTAGATCACCAAAAGTCTCTGGAAGCTCAGTGAGATCAGTAAAATTATCAGCAAGGTTGAGACTTTGTAGACTAGTCAATCGGCCAAAAGCTTGTGGAAGACCACGTAGCTCATTGAAGTGAGCATCCAAATACAACAAAGATCTCAACTCACAAACAGAGGTAGGAAAGGAACGGAGTTTGTTCAGTTGGACCGAAAGTCTCTGTAGGTTAACCAACTCATAACCAATGTTGGTTGGCAAGTACACGAGCTGGTTGAAGCTCACATCCAACTCCACCAATGACCTAAAAGTTCCCAAAATATAGAACAGTCATTTTATTGATCCATTCCATTTCTTTTTTACTTAACTTAACTAGTTGCATTTTCCATTTAAAGCTCATTACCATATTGTAATCATAATTTTCAAAATTATAACAACTAGTCATTCTATTGATCCTGCTCCATCTATTATACTTTATCTAGTCGAAACATTTTCCATTTATTGCTCATTACTGTATTGTAATAATTACGAACATAATAAGATTAACTAAAATACAAGCTCCAGAGTTGTGTGATTTACCTGCAGTGGCAGATAGAGTCAGGAAGAGCATTTAGCTTGTTGCCAGCGACAGCCAGCACTTTCAAATTTTGGAGCAGCCCAATCGCGTCCGGCAGCATCTCCAAGAGATTAGTAGACAAGTTCAGCACCTCTAGCTTCTCCAATCCACCTATCGTTTCAGGAATGACCTGTTTCGCAATCGAAATCCTCAATATATCTATACTCATAATAACTAAACCAACCAAATCATCATCCACTACGAAATGAAAAAACAAACCTGCAGTTCATTGCTGGACAGATCAAGCAGAACCAATCCACTGATACGGCCAAAGTCCTCGGGCAACGAACGCAGGCCTCTTTCCGAGAGGTTGACCCGGTCCGGCCCAGTCCCGGCCGAAGCCTGCTGCAGAATACGGACGACCTCCTCATCAACTTGTTCGCTGACGTCATCCCCGACCTTCTCCTCCTCCATATTTCCGACCTCCGCCGACCGGTAAATCCTGACGAGCCTCTCCTCGGCGTCCTTGAGAAGCTTCTCGTAGGCCACGTGCATCTCCTCCAGCTGGAGGATCGCCATGCACGCTTCTTCGCTCTCTGCCGGCTCCGTCTCCGCCACGTCAGCGCGGACGGCGTCGATGGCGGCGAGCTTAGCCTTGGCGGAGTCAACGGACTCGTGATCGGGTCGGTCGCCGAGCGCGGTGAGGATTGATCGGGCCTGGGCGACGTCGGCCACGGCGCTTCTCATGGCGGCGATTACTTTGGGGTCGGAGAGGTGGGGCATCTGAGCAGCGATCTCGCTTTGAGCGGAGGCTGGATCGCCGACGTGGATGGACTTGAGCTCGGAGATGACGGCGGTTGTTGCGGTGGGCGACTTGGTTCCTAAGGAGGGTAACCGGTCCATGACGTAGGCGAGGATCGGAAATCTTGACGGGTTCGGATCCATCGGATCCATCGGATCGGGTAGGTTTGTTTCGGATGGGATTCGTTTGAGAAATTGAGAAAGAAAAAGAGCGAGTGAGAGTGAGAATTGAAAATTTATTATATATCTTCAGGTTGAGGGGTCACACTCGTCTACGAGCATCACCACGTTATGGTATAGATGATCCACATCTTTTCCTTTTGGTGCTTTTTCGATAGACTTGCCACGTGACGTTTAGGATATGCATCGTACGGCCAACGTCCCAAATAAATAAACAGGCGTATTTTCAATTCAAAATTTATCCATATATGGTACCCAACAACTAGCTGTCTATCTATTTGTCACACTATTTGCTTCATTGTAAACGTATCGAAATTAAAAAAGTTCAAAGTGTATGCATACCACCTCTAATCCTCTACAATTTGACCAGCATTAGACAGGTTTTATGCATTCCTAGCTTGGGCATTGACAAGGACTGCACAATCCGACTCCACTACAATCTCGTGATTCTCGTCACACATGTGTTGAATTTCCATTAGCAAACCGGTATAGAGTGACTTTACCTTAGCCGGTAGAGCATATTGGACAAAAGGAATGTGATGACCCTGACCTGACCTGACCTGGCTAGGGAAGCTAGCAGGTAGGCAGCTCATGCATCCCACATCGTCCGGGAAAGAGTGGATGTTGTACTTATATGTGTAGAGTTAGCTCAATACATAGAGACGCGTCTTAGGAAATCAGTGGGTTCAGAGAGGATGGGAACTCTGAAATTAAGCTCTCTGAGCTCAGAGCAATCCCAGGATGGGTGACCTACTGGGAAGTTGCTCGTCAGCTCCCAAAAACAAAACTCAGAGTCAGAGGGGAGAGTGCCAAATTATAATTTTTTAAGCAAAATTGTCAAAACACACATTCAATTTGGCTTAAATTGTCAATTTATATCCCAACTTGACAAAAACTGCTGATTCACTCCATCTCCGTCAAATCCAACGTTTTCCATCCAATTATAAGTCACATAAGAAAGGAATCAAACTCATTTGAGAATTTGTGTAATCAAGCCCCTAGTAGTTTTTGGCTTTTAGCTTTCTTTTGAGAAGATCCCTAATTGAAACAAAACTTATGGCGAATGCCTAACTCCGCATCTTCTATTGAAAAACCAGGCAATATTGCACATACATCATATGGAAGAGATGTAAGGCTTCAAGCAAGAAGCAGCGATTGCAATGTTCTCTCATAAATCAATATACGAAGCCTAGATCATAAAATGGGTTTATCTAGAAAAGAGAGATTATTTGCTTCAACATATAAAATTCTACTCGAAATTTGGTTTCTCTCTAAATTTTTCTACAAAGAATGGGTGAAGAAAATGCACGTGATATTGGAAGTTGTTCCTCTTTCATCCAATTTACAATCTTTGCAAAGTAGAAAAATTGAATGGACAGGTTTTGAGCCAGAAAGTCTTCAGTAATACATGATCTAATATAGAAAGTTAAAATTAATGACTATTATATAGATACGTTTGTTTGCCCGGATTAGTAGGTGGTTAGGACAAAATAATATATATGCTGGTGTTTGGTGATTTAGAATGCTCGAGGATAAGATATTCAAATCTTGTCAGAGTAGGATAATAAATCTTGTTAGAGAGGTGGGATATACACATATCCCACAGGATTAAAACATAAAATAAGGACGCAATTATCCCTTGACCCAAAATCAAACACATCATTGAAGAAAAGTAAGTCGTGCGGACTAACGAAGCTGATGAATGATGGAAAACCAATAGCTCGATAGTGGTGACAATAGCGACGGCGAGCCGGAAAAGTGTAAGGGCCATGTAGACGGTGCCGGTAGAGATGCGGAGGACTTGAATTGGCCGCCATGGAGGATTTGGGGAAGTCGCAGAAGTCTCAGATGGTGTCGTTTGGGCAGGTGATGGAGTTGACAGTGGGGACGAAAGTTTCCCGGTGGCCGGAGTCGACGAGGATGGAGTCGGGTTTCTGGAGAACCTGTTTTGCTTTCAGGATTGGAGGGTTGGGAATCTGTGGGAGATGTAGAACTAGTCAATTGGCGCCATTGTTGATTAGAATTTTGGGAATTTCCATTTTAAGTGGAGTTGAAGAACACGAAGAATGAAATCTTTTCTAGCTCCAATTCTCTCATACCAAACATGTGATCAGATTAAAATAAATCTAATCTTATCCTAATCTAATTTTATTACTCTCCTAATACATACCTATCCTGGTTGCCAAACGTAGCCATGGTGTCAAAATATATATAAATGGCTAAAATTACATCGTGTAATTACATAAGAATTTACGTTTTTTCTTTTATTAATTTTTTTTAATTTTTTTTTTATCACACAAGAATTTCCGGTTTTGAGCAGTGGACATCTTATAATTCCATTAGTTTTTCTGGAAAAAAAAAAAGAAAAAAAAAAAGCAGAAGTTTATAAACGTCATGCACAAACGGTCTTTATTTATTTTTGTTTAAAATAAATAAATCCTTTGGATAAAAAAAAAAAAAAATCCTAATACTTATTTTTTTTAAGACGCGTTGACTATTCTCCGGGCAACTAGCCGGCAGAGAAAACGCGTCGATATGCTATTCTCCGCCGTGTACCCTCCTAGCAACAACTCCCACTTCACTTGCGAGTTTGGACTAATTTCTCTCTCTCAATTTTCTGTTCCCTGTAGCAAAACCCTGATTCATTTTTGTGTTCCTGCATTGAGATTGAGATTGAGATGGAGGGCTTTGTTTCTCGTTTCGATGCTTCTGGCTTAACTCTCCTCTCCGAGGTTGCCTTCTTTGATTCGAAGACGGAAATGGCTGCTTGTTCTTCTTCTTCGGAATACGCTGCGATTGAGATCTTGACGATATTGATTATCATCTCTATTAATTTAGGGATTGTGGTGTGGTGTAGGTGGTGGATGATTATGTGTCGAATGAAGCCTGGCATCGTCAGAAGGAACGTTGTTCTTTAGGCAGTGAACAGAAGCTTCTTTGGATTCCCGGAATTTCCACGCTTGGAATTACCGTAGGTGAAAGTATTTACTGCATCATTAGTTGTTCTATTTTTCAACACACTAGCTTCTGATTTCGACCTAACAAACATATAGGCTTAGAGCATTACTACATTAGCAGGAAAGGTATTGGCATATGAAAAACCCATAAAAAAAAAGAGGAGGGTTAGTTACAAATGTTATTTGTCTGTTAGAGGCTCTTAGATTAATTTTGTTAGTGAGAAATGGTAGCTAATGCCTGCAGATTTGAAATTTGTTTTTTCTGCGGTTTTTATTTTTTATTTTTTGATAATTACATATTGCTGACGATCATTTCACTTGATACTTTCCCTTCTCCGTTAGAACTGTTAGAATAATTGAAAGAAAACATATATAAACAATCTTTGTTTAGTATTGTTAAGAGATTGACAGTTGGTGCAAAGTCAATGTGGAGACACTCCGTAGGTGTTGATTCTTTGATGTTGGACAGTCATACGGCTTCACAGGTTCCTTGTAAGTATTTCACTAACAATAGTGATTTTCAGAAGTTCTATTTAAATGGTATGCTAGGCCTATTTGAGCAGAGAATTGGTGGCAATAGAATTGTTGATGCGTTTGGGATTCTCTGACCATAATTGGATCCTTGGCAATTCGCATGGAGCCAAACTGATAGCATTTGGCTCCTTTTATCAGCCTATCACTGGTGTAGTTTCTGATGATCATTGTTTGGATTGGATGCTTTTGTTTATGGTCGGTAGAAGGAAATGGTCTTTGGTGCATTTGGATGATGTTCTTTCTCTTCTTAGTCTTCCTTAAATGCTGGTAGGAAACGTCAACTTTTTTGTGTATGTAAAATATGGTGGTGTAGCATTTGGACTTGCTTGCTGGATGGATTTGAACTGCTTACTTCACCTCAGGTTTGTTGGATCTCAGACTGCCTGGTCAATTGGAACTTTGGAAGCTGTGAGAAATTGAGATTTGACAAATCATGTATGCAGGGTGGCAGGAGTTTTCCGATTTGTGGTTCAACACTTGGACTGAAGTCAGACCAGAGTCCCTTTTTGTTTCAGCGAGTCGTATCACTACTCCAGTAAATAAGATATGTTAAACACCAGTGTTCAGAGTTTTTTTTCCTTTATTTGTAGCTGCTCCAAATCTAAAGCTGCTATGCTTGAGCTTTCTGATTCTTTTTTTTTCTTTTATTTTTCTTTTGTTCTTTCTAGATCATGTAACTGGAAGGATTTTTGTTGTACTCCTGACGTTGGCCTTCAATACAATTCCGTTTTCTTAAATTGGTACTTCTGCATATCTTTTGGTTTTTGCCCAATCAATTCTGGAGCTAGCTCTTAAATTGTTTTATTTTGTTCCTGGAAGTACAATTAGCAATTGAACACCACGCATAACTTTCACAATTCAAAAAAAAAAGCATGTTACCGGAAAACAAGCTAGCTTGTAATAATAGCATATCAAAAGTGTATGCACCATTTACAACCACCTCATCAATTTAGGAAGCTTTATATATGCTCCATTTCCATACTTTTTTGCTAGGCTAAAATTGATAACCTCAGAGGCAGTAAACATGAGAAAATTAGACAAACGTGATAAGCTATTATGAATTTATGATATATTGGTCTGGCAAATTCACAGCCAAAGTATAGTCGACGTAGCGAGAAAGAAAGAAAAAGAAAGAAAAATGAAACGTAATGATGCATGGATATGTGATATACTGGTACAAAAATACACCAAGGAGGCCAATTTTTTTAAGTTGCTTTGATGTCCTTGTTTACACTGAATTTTGTAAAATCAGAAAGTTAGTTTCTTGCTCTGTTTGGTTGCCTTCACAGTCATAGGAATGGGAAATTTCTAGCCGCTGCTGTTGTGTGGAAACTTTATCAATCAATTCACTAGCCAAAAGGAACATTTACTCTCTAAGGACCAGCCTTCTGTTATTTGTCATTTCATTCTGCTTCCTTTAGGCCTTTCATATTTACTGGCACTGAGGAATTTGGGTCTACAGTAACAAGCTGAACCGTTGGCTTTCTTCCCTTTTTTCTTGGGCCAGGTTTTGCAGCATTTGTACTCACCTGTAGGATTTAGAGATTTCAGTTAGATCAAGGAAAAAAAAGGATAATGAACCCCAGCAAGCATAAAATAGCTATTAGGGGTCAGGGGTACCTTGAAGCAAAAATTCTGAAAGTTTGTCAAATAGGATCCGAGAGAGATCCCAGTCATATAATAATTGGTAAAAACACCATTAGAGAGCAGGAAGCAAAGTACTCAATCGAAAAAATTAAGTTAATTTACCACATGCTGCAAAATTTTACGCTTCTAAAGAATATAGATTGGAGTTCGAAAAGGTTAATGAAGCATACCAATATGTTCCCAATTTCAGTCAAGGCATTCTTTCTTGCTCCAATGTTCTCTCTAGGTTCAGCAGGCTTCTGAACTAGTGCACTCTGAAGTAGCATTGCACCTTCGGAAGACTCTGTGCCACTCTTCACTGTTTCACTGGAATTTGAACTATTCAGAATGCCATTAGCAATCTCTGATAGTGGCGAGTCACTCGGCTTCATTGGGACTGCTTTCCTATTGCTGCACTTAGACGCTGCACAGCCACATGAGGCACCACAGCTGCCACCCTTGGATCGACATTTGCATTTCATCGTCTTGCACAAAGAATACTTACTGCATGAGCAGCAAACTGGAGATGCAATTTTAGATGTTTCAACTGTTGAATTTTCTGATGCAGATGGGCTAATGTCCTCTGCTGAGTTGTAAATACTGCTCCCAACAGATGCAGTATGCTGACTCCTAACGTCCTGATTAGCAGATAACAGACTTAGAATAACTCATAGAGCAAATCATGAAGTAAATCCGCATATGTAACTAATTCATTCAATCCTCATGAATATGAGTTAAAGTTACAAATTATTTAAGCACGGCCCAAATCCAACTACCACTAACCTGTGATTTCCCATAAGCAAGCTCAGCCTTGTGCAACCTTAATTGTTCAACCATACTACTGAGACTGACTACTTGATCCTTTAGGTCTGTCATACCCAAATCCTTCTCGAAGCTGTCAACATCTTTCTCCTGGCATGAGCACCTTAAGATAAAAAGGGGGGACACAATGGCACAATTTAGAAATGTGTAGCACAGAACGGTCACATACTTCTACTAAGAACAACTTTACAGAAAACTTTTAAGGGAACAAAGAATAGCTTTTCACCTTGACCTTTCTTGTTGCAGTGCCTCTACTTCATCTTGAAGCTTTGCAGCCTCCTCAGCCATCCTAGACATACCCAAACAAGAGATGTTTTTGATTAGCAAGAAATCTTAAGCAGAACCATTGAAATGAACTCTAAGACTTTCAAATCACAAAAACAACTTACTTTCATCATACTAATGAGCAAGACATCATATTTACATCATATTTTCAAAATCATCATTTCAACAACATATTTTTGAACTGTATGATTAAAATCTATAAACCTATAACCAGAGCATCACTGGAATGTCAAAACCCTAATATTTCTTTTCATCCAATTGTAGAATATGAATAAATAGACACCAGTGGAATATTTATCTTCCTTGCAGTGTGAATAAAACAAATAACAAGCCAAGTGCAAGTGCAGTGTGAAATCTAAAACAAACAGCAAGCCGAGTGTAAATGTCTATTGATATTTAGAACTTGTTTACATGAAAAAAGAAGAAGAAAATAAAAGGATCCACAAATCTAATCCACTTATACCTTAGAAAGAGTATGTGGACTCATTGTTTACAGTACCCTGATTTACAAAAAAATGGCACTCAAGTTCTTTTAGTGTAGAAAACCTGAAAGATTCATCTGCGGATACATTGTTCCTATATTTCTGCTTTCGGTTTTGCATCTAATAGATATTTATTGATGTAGGAATCTTGTTAATCGCTCTGTGCCTACCTCCCTAAAAGCATATAAGTTAAATTTGAAAGTACAAGACAGGAAGTGGCCATGTTCCAGAAGCAGTGATGAGATCTAGTGCCTATAAATTTCTTCACATCTAAAGACATTATGTTTTAATGATAAATTGCAATAAAAAAAGATAAAGTTTTCAAGAAAACAGCAGTTTGGTGTTAACCCTACTACTCAGCAGCTGCACAGGTATTTTGGCTTCCAATACTTGTTACAAATCACAACTACAGAATGGGAGGACAAAGCACCATCTAAAGTATCAAACTGACACAGTTCTTTCTCAAGTATTAAACTGGCACAATCCTCTTTAACCTAAGCCATTAACACTAAATGAACCAGATCCCTAAAAAAGTTACTCTTATTTTCCTAAAAGCAATGCCAGATGTTATAATTTTTGTGTTTTAATTACACGAAACCCATACTGATTCAAGCCATGAACTAAAGTACTAAGCCCCTTGAGAGAACTGCATGGCTAAGAGATTAGGGAATTGTTACTGGGATAAATATGGAGGAACATGGAAGAAAGCAACAATGGGACTCACTCTTCTATTTGACGTTCATATACACCACATAGTTCATTCAACTGCTCTGTGACTTCAGCTTCATGGTCAATTTCCTGCACCAGCTGTTTAAAGTGGTTTGAATACCAAATTATCAAAATCTGAAATCAGATCAATGGAAGAATATACACTCTGTAAAGAAAGGAGGAATTGTTTCCCTCACAACTAAACTAAATTTCTATTGCCTCTTTTTTTATTTATAATAAATTTTGAAGTACCCTTAACAAAAGTTTTCTATTAATGTGTCCAGCCCAGAACAATAAGATTTTGTCTAAGATTGAAATCCTATGACACATGGATAAGGAGTTTCTAATTCCACTATAAACACAAAGAAAGTGCAAGTCATGAACCAAGAATGAAAAGGGCCTAAAAATCCAAGACTACGACTATATTAGTGAATCAATTTACCCATACGCATTTACACTATGTGTGAGTGTATGCAACAAACACCGTAAAACACGCACATATATTCATCACAGTTCAGATATGAAGTACCTGAGTTGCTGCATTATTCCCCTTTTTGCCACCTACAATTGTTTAACAAAGAGATGAGGGAATAATATCAACATTAATGTAAGCAATAGAGAAATCTAAGCCAATTCTAATTTATCAGGAAGCATAAGCCAACTCAACAAGTAAATTCTGACCTCTTTTTAGCAACAAAGCCTTGCGAGATTCTAAGAGGCGCCTTAGCTGTTTAGTAGCCACAGACGCTTCTTCAGTCTTTCGATGCAAGACCTGACGCAGAAGGCCCAAATGTCAGAGTTATATTGTAGATGAATCTCGGGTACAAAAAGTTTCATCCAGTAACGTTATCTATAGCGTCTCAATTGCAAAGGAAACATATACTCACAGTCTTCAGTCTTTGATTGGAGGCCAATAGCTTATGAACCTCATGTTTATTCCGCCTACTCTCTTTCTTGAGCTGTTGGAGCATAAAGAAATCCAGAAAAAGAATAATGAGAAAAATTCATACTTTGGCATCATAATATAATTTCAGCATAAACTGGCCAGATAATACCTAACTAACAGCTTTAACTTTAGATTAAAGAAGCAATGCTACATAACTCAAGATCTGTATGCAGAGCTTCATAAACTCCCAGGATATGCTAATTAAGATATTTTACATGCCAAGGTGAATTTAGCAATAGAACTACAGGTCTCTGTTGCATCACCTCTTAATCCAAAAATAATTGCTTCCAGACAAACTGCCTTCAGTGTGATAGCCCTCAACACTAGAATGAATTGAATGCAAGGCTACATAAGCTTAAGAATGCTTTTCCGAAGAAAGCATTACAAATGTGGTCACGTGAAATTGTAAGGAACAAATTAAAATAATGCTGATTCCTAGCTTTGTATGTCACACAATGAAGATAGGTTTATAGGTCATTTCTTGGTCCTAAGTATGTAATGCTACTGATTGAAGATGTCTGAACAATAGTTTATATTGTTCTTCGAGATACCATGATAGGCATAAATGAATTATTGTAGTACACCCAAAAAGCATATATAAAGCAATTGTAAACCAGCACGCATTTACCTGAAGAACTTCCTTCTCCAACAAAGCTTTATGCAATCTGAACTGTACAGACTCTAATTTCATCTTACATTGCATTTGTACCTAAACATAAAACAAAAAACTGTTACCAGAAAAGAACAAACTTTAACTATATGTTAATATGTTATAGTAGCAAGCACCATTAATTAGATAAGTGAGTACCTTCTGAGCCTTCAATCTCTGCATCTCAAACTGGAATGGCTTTGCTGACTCATCCCCTCTTCTTCTCTGGGTTGATAGTTGAGATTGCGCATCTAGCTTCCTCGTCAACACTGCAACCTGCACAAATCACAAACTTATTATTAGATACAGAACATGCAATACAACTATCAACAAACAAACTCTCACAACTCTAACAAAAACCGCACCTGATCTTCGAGAAAAGTCAACTTCTGAAGGTAATTTTCTCTGAGTTTCTGAGCACTGTTATCAACACCATCAGTGGATGAAGCATTTGCAAGCTTGCATCTCAGCTCCTCAACCTCCTTCTGCTAATTGCCACCACAGAAATTAAGAAACTTTCACAATTAACCAAAACCAAAACTAAATTCTTCGTTTTCTAAAATCAATACCACACAAATATTAGATATACACACTGAGATACTCAAAATCAGAAATTATCAACCAAAACAAACTAGAGTGAACTTTCCCCAAACCTAACTCTTCTACTACAATTTCTCACAAGCTAAACACAAATCAAACTTAATCCCTATCAGATCAAGCTAATCCAGTACGAAATCGATTCTTCAAGTTCATCAATTGTCCCCCAAATTTTCACACAAACCAATCAAATTCTCCAAATTGAAACTAAAATCGAAAGCGAAAAGATCGAAAGAGTGACCTGAAAGGCTTGGTTTTCGATTTCGAGGTCGCGAATCCTCTTCTCGCGATCGTCGTCGGCGGCGGCGGGGGACGCGTCGGTGGCCTGCTTGGAGCGGCGGTTGCCCCTCTTCATAATTGTGGTGTAGGAAATTGAATCGATTAGTGAGAAATGAGAGAGAGAGAGTTGAAACCCTAATGAAGGACCGGATCTGAATAAGAGAGTGAGGAGAGTGAGGAGCTTTGGATCCGTTTACATAGACAAAGAGGGAAGCACTCTCTGATTCAATTTTGCCACGTCACACAATATGAACGTTGAAGAAAAGATTTCAAAACTCAAATTTAGAAATTAAAATAAATAAAAAAAGAAAAAAGAAATAGCTTCTATTTCTAATCCCTCTAGACAAAACGAATATTTTCTTCTACTTTATTCGCGTTAAGGGAACTTGTCAAAACGAATATTTTCTTCTACTTTATTCGCGTTAAGGGAACTTGTCAAAACGCTTTCTCCCCCTGGCTACCAAGAATAAATTAGGATTTAACTCCAATTAGCGACGGCGGGATTCAAACTTGGGTATGAGAGATTCTCACACCAAGACCTGTGGTGGTTTAAGCTATTTTTTACTTAATTAGTCCTATACATTCACTAAAAATAACAAAAAAAAAAACTTAATTAGTCTGGTATTTTTACTTGAGCTACGTACTTTACTTATAAGTTCTGATCCATTTGCTATTTGGACGATCATGTTAACTTTTTTTGTTTAAAACGAGATAATTATGTATTTTCTCAACCATCATTATATACCACATAACCAACTAAAATGAAAATTTGATTTCACTTTGAAACAAATACTTTTGCTTACCATTATTGTCTAATTTTGCTTACCATTATTGTCTAATTTGTCTCAATAGATTAACCATGATACTAATCTGACCACAGTAGTGGGTTTGCACTTTGATATTTGTACCAAGTGTCGCGGTGTATAAGCAGGAACACTATTTCTGCATCTTTATGACGCCCATTTAGTCATTTCTAGTGAGTCAATGTAACCTATATTTCTAACATTAATAGATGTATATTTCTTACATTAATAGATGTGAAACCCCCACCCCCCCCCCCCCCCCCCCCCCAATGGTTTCATAATATAAAATTTTGTAAATCTCATTTCCAAATCTATTTTCTAAAAGGCAAAATCAGCAAAACACATTGTATCCTGATGTCACACCAAAAGATACTATAACCCGCTCATAAATCATACACATAAAGGCAATGTAACATCCATGAGTCATACACCGAAAGCAAAAAAAAAAAACAAATAAATGATAAAATAATAATCTTGGGCCTATAAATTGCACAAGTCAAGTTGCAGCCAAGAACCAAAAGATAACTTGCAGCCTCATTCACCCTCAGTAGCATCATCAGAAGCATTTCCACTAAGACAATAAAGATTGAAGCCAACACAGCAACACTTCATGCTTTGTCCATCACTAATGAATCCGAAGAACTAGAACCGGATTGAAGATCTATAACCTCAGAAATGATCTCCGGCATCTGCTTCAATAGCCGCTCCTGTTCAGATGGTTTCTTCAGTAGCTCTCTCTGGTCCAGATATTCATCTAGCGTTTAATACAAACAGGTTAAGGTTCGCCATCATTTCATACATAGAGATATAAACAAGATATTTTACATAAAAATGATGCATAAAAAACCAAACCAATAAAAAAAATAATCATAAATTGAAATACTTGAAACTCCATGTATTAAGCTAGATGAAATGGAGACAAGATAGTGTAACTACAATTTAAACCAAGCATTTCTACACTGTCCTAACCGTAAGAGTGCTTTAGGTTTCAGGGATTCAATTACCAATTCATATCAAGCTTATCAGAACCATATTCCCCTAATAACAATGCACAATTCAAAAACCTCGGACTAAATGAAGCGCTTGCAAAAATAGCAATATAGTTCTGGTGCTCATTAACTGATGACTGCAAGTAACGTGTCTATAGATCATTATAAAGTATTAAGATCAATTAGCACTCAGAATGAAGAAAGACAATTCATAAATACTATGGAAGGATATTCTCTTCTCCATCCCTTCTCATTTGCTCGATCAACGCAGTTCTGCAATCTCACCAACTCCCTTTCAATCCACTGACAGCAATATTTCCATAAGATGCAGAAAGGATCAGAAAAGGGGAAGAGTAATACATTCAAGTTAAGGTTGGCAAGATATTCCAAAGGACTAAGCTAAAGATACACCAGAAGTTAATCAATTGTAAACACCTACATGCTTAGTTATGTCCTGATGCAGTTCTCTTGCCTTCTTTTCAAGCTCAACCTAGTAAAAAAGGAGCTCAGGTCAAGGTTGGGAGAAATAGCTATGTATATGTGGTATATATCAGTTTCCAAACATAGAGCTGGAAACCACTCAGGTCAAGGTCTTGACACAGTAAAAAGTTGATCAAACCAACATCAAGTTTGTTCCACAGAACAAGCTCAGAACTGTAATCTTCATGGCAAACCATTACAAATAATTTGCGGAACACGCGAAAAAGGAAAAGTAAATACAAGAAAAGGAAAAACCTGAAAGGATGCTCACTATATATTGAAACCAATAAGATCTGTAAGAAGAGAAACTGAAACTCACAACAGTGGGTTTTTTCAGATGGCCATTTGCTATGTTTTGGCACAAATCTTCACACTCTTCCTGCAAGAATCAAGGTGGAATATCATGCATGGACTGAAACTTCCGATCAATATTTTCATTACCAAAGCAGGAAAACAATCTTAATGATTCCAGAAATGATGAGATATTTATACCTAAGTATTAATGTAAGTACAACACATAAGCACAAGACAATATGGGAATAGTACGAAATATTAACTGTCTCTCAATCTTTGAGTAGGTAATTTATATGGATGCAGGGAGCAGGTGGTGAGAAAGTGTACATGAAATTGCAACTAAAGTGCGATAAAAGACCCACATACATCTCCATGTATGCATAATCACTCACTAGATGTTTTTAAGGTTAACCCTTACTCGACATATTTTTGCATTCTTCACAAGAGCTCTATGAATTTCATATCAAGGACCAAATGTCTAACATATTGAAGCTTTAAAGTTTACACTCCCAGCTTTCTATGGAAATCATGCAGACATTAATTTTAGTAAAGTCAGCTTGAAATTTGGAAAAGTAACGATTTCCAACACATCAATTACCTGACTGAAGTTGGAATCTGAAAGCAGAGAGAGGGGAATATCTTTCACAAAATAGGAAACTTGCAGGAGAATCGTATTGCCCTCACCATTGGTTGCTGCAATTTCCTTTATGCCTGCAAGGAAATAAATCAAAGCAAACCAAAAGACTCATAGTGCACTTAAAATCCAATGGAGGTATCAATTACATCTTTACTGAAAATCAATCTTTTTCTGATATTCTCCGTCGGGTATATCCAATGAAAGATGGATTTTGGCAAATTTATTCATAGATACATCACTAACTTTTCATTGTCAAAGAATCTGGCATTAGTAACAGAATGCATGGCATGATATTGACTGCATAGTAAACACAATACCTTTAATTTGTGAAAGTTGATGAGTACTTCTCTTGAGGTAGTCTAGGGGGTCATTTTTCACTCTCACAAAACTCCCCAGTATCTTGCTTTGTGAATGATCAGGCTCCTTCAGTAAATTCTCCAGTAAGCTCCTCTTTAGGTAAACAAGCTTCACATTTTCAGGAATAATAGATGCGAAACAGCTCTTTTGGAATCTAGGACTCGCTTTATTTTCATTAGACGCTATGGTTGTATCAGAGCTTACTCTTCTCTTCTTGTGTTCATGCGTAGTACCTTTGTTCTTATCTTCCATTTTGATTTCATCTTCATCCTCGCTTTCACTATCTTCTGTTACGTTCTCGGCAAGATGATCTGCTAGAAGACTAAATATTTTTACCAGGGGCACAGATTTGGTTCTGAAAATGGATTTCAGACTTTGATCACATAGAGCTTTTCTCTTGTATTTGGTGTCATAAAGCTCATTATCTCTGATGTAGCCATATATGATTTTTTCTAAATCAAGCTGGGATAACTTTTCGGTTGTATCCTTCCCAATGGATCTTAGGAATTCGATGAGAGGTTTAGAACCCCATTCTTCAAACTCTAGTCGCTTAGGTGCCTTCCATGTTCTCATTGGCTTTGGAATTTCTGTAGCACCAGTGCCACTATTGTCGCTATCTGACATTGTCAAGTCTTTACTTTCATCACTGTCATCAATATTTACTGGTAAAAATCTACACCCTTGACTTTCTCTCTTCTTTAAATCAGCATTTGCTGAACAAACATCACCTGAAGTCAATCCTTCTTTTTCCTTTACGATCTCCCAATATTCTTTGAATAGCCATTCATCTTGATCCTCCAAGTCTATTTTCTCCTGAAATTCAACAACATAAAACCACAAAAGGAACATGATCAGGAAAATATACATGCTATAGAATCATAAATTAGGATAACGCATGCTACCACAACCATGAATATGACAAAACAAAGAAACCAAATCAGAAGTAAAACAGATGCCTTGTATATCTATCAATCGGAGGTAAAAAATAATTCAATGGTTTAGAATTCATAACCTGTATGAAGTACAACAGCTCCTAATTGTAAGATCTATTCTTTTCATGAAAAACATTTCTACACTAGATTTTAATATCGGTAAGGAATCCCCTGAAAATTAATCTTTAATTAAGTAAAATTAAGTTCAGATCTATTGAAAACAATTACCTTGGTTTACAAAGAGGTATGATTTCTGGGTTGCAGACAAGACAATACAAGGTTTCTCCTGCTCACCTAGAACTTACCGACGAGAGAAGATTTAAAAACCCTTTCAAATAGCATTTGCGAATCAAAGAGATTTTCGGTAGAGGTTATTCTTTGTATATCCTTAACCGGCTTCACTTTCCACCTGTAGTACATGCTGTATAACTCATTACACCGTGTACCTCTGTATCTGACGTCACTGCACAATTCTAGTACATTCTGTATTACTCGTAATTATCATTATTTTCTAAAATGTGTAAGTTTGAAAAGCTACAACCCACATGTGAATATTACTGATTTGCTGTATGCTTTTCCTAGTTTCATTACCTATAATACTGAATTCAGTATCTATGCGCTCTTTCGATAGTAACAACAGCAAGATTCAATTAGTTTTGTTACTTTATAAGACAAAATATTATCAAAGGGAACTCTCATCAAACCGTTACAATGACCTCAAAATTTAATAGCGTGATACATAGTAAATTTTAGACGACCAAAAGGTAACACTCAAAAAGTGTCCATCTCGGTGGGAATCAGTACTACACCGGTGAAAGAGATATCTTAAAGAATACAACCTTCTATATAAGTGGCAAGCTGTCCCAAACAAGACTTCATTTATGTGGAAATTCCAAAATGATGAAGAAATAATACTGATCAAGCTAGCATGAATTCACTGCTCAGCGGCATAAGTAAAAAAAAAACATTACTAAAAATTGATAAAAGTAGGATATTTAACTTACTGAGTTTTCTTCTGCTAGCAAAATCCGCTTTACACAGCTCTTGCACAAGCCATTCCTCCCTCTTAGTAGTGACAGTTCAGAAGCACCTATGCAATCTCTACATAATGCATGTGGACAACAAAGACAATAAAACCTTGAGGTACCAGAGCACTCTACACATGAATGCCTACCTGAAAATCAAATAGCATCATGTCTTAAATTGCTGTGCATATATTCAAAAATGAACTGCAAACATGATGAAAAACATTAAAACCTATATTTCTGCAGTGTTTTTCTGTGCACCAATGCTTGAACAGAAAATTTGCAATACGCAATACGGAGTTTCTCTAACACCTTCAAGTGTCTATCTTTTTCACGTGTTAGGAACACTGGCCAAGTGATTTATCATCAATTTATAAGAAGGCACTTAAGATGTCCAGCTAATTAGCAGATTTTAAGAACAGGCAAAAGAACCGAGTAGAATTGCTGATTCCACAAAGAACTTCTCAAGGGCAAGGTAATATATGAATTTCAATAATCAATGTTTGGTGTGTAACGCAGAACAGTCAGAATCAACATTTATGTGAATTTTGGAATACTGAACAAATTGAGAGTCAACATAAATACTAATCTACAATAAGTTAAGTTTCTTACTACAAGTCCAGCGCTTTCCAGAGTACACGGAGTTTTTCTTTTTTCCTACGCATCCTGAATGATACACTTTTAAGCAATCCCTGATATCAGTAAATGTGTTAATAAGCAGTAAAAATATATAGGAACAGAAAAAACAACATACGGTGCATGATTGCCAACAGATACTACAGGTCGGGAAACAACAAAAAATACAATGGTGGCTATGCTGATGATAATGAAGCTTCCTTTTATGTGTGATGCAATGTTATATAAAATACAGACACTGCTAGGCGTTTTTTAGTTTTGGAAACACTAATGATAGTATATTCATTGCATTGATAACTATTTCCTAAACTACTCTTAAGATTCCTTTGAAACCAAGGCATATATAGGACTGTGTATCAAAAAAAAAAAAAAAAAGAGAAGCATATATAGGACTTGGGCCTGCCCTAGTTGGACCAGGCTGAGTCAAAAGGGCCGAGTAGAAGTTTATATATTTCTTTGTTTGGTTTGTTCTGGTTAGAGAGTCAGAGAGAAGGGAATCATCGACTCTGTTCTTTCTTATACTACAACTTCATGGATGGCCAAAATTAGCTGAAGCAATTCATTCTTCAAAGACCCAAATTGAGGAGAAGAAAAAGGAGAGAACTCACTTGTGGTCGCAAATCATAAGATTTCCACCATCATAGCAGCAGAAGCACCAATCCTCTGCATCTTTGTCTTCCTCCTCCTCCACCCTCTTCTTCTTCTTCATGATCCCTTCTCTTCCTCTATCCATACCCTAAAAACCCACAAGCCAACAAAACAGAAACCCAAATCACTGATCAGTTAACTTGTGCAACAAGATCAAACCCAGAACATACACAAAACAATATCACTATTATCTCAATGAATATTAGTCTTACCTTCAAACGATGCAGATGCACTGCAAAGCAATCAAGCCCAGCTCTCTTGCAGGAAGACACCTCAAACTTCTACAACTTCAAACATGCAAGAACAAAAACAAGAGAAGACAGTAAAAATCTTATACACAGAAGTGTTTATCGTCTAAAAGATCTCTTTCCATTTAAGGATTCATATCAGAGGGTAGGTTAGAAGTAGTACACATTAATTTCAATTACCCGAAATTTAACACTAATTTCAATTTTTACCCTCAAATTTTGAGGTCCAAAATATGACATTCCCTCACTTTTCCCAACTCTAAACGTTCTGATTGTCTGTTTCGATTACAGAACCAAATGGGGATAGTAAGTAGTAAGGAGGGACTGTTAGTTTTGGTGATTTCCAATGTTACACCTCTGGTTACACCAATTAGAGTAAGCCGTGTTGGGGTTTACTACGATCTCAACTCTGACTGACTCTACTATCAAATCAACATCTTTCACCTGTCATATCATTTGCTGTAATGGGGGCCGGGAAACGTACTTAGTCTCAACCAACCATCATGATTACTTTTAACCCCATCAAGTATATTAGCAATAAACAAAGAAAGAAAACCCAACAAACACGCATATATGTTTTGGGAACTACATCAACCGAAGGGTGTGTAAAACGAATATAATATAACACAAATTAATATATATATATATCAATCATGTACTTGTACTTGTACTTGTACTTGTACCCTAAACTGGTTTCTGTTGGAGACTTGGGGAGTTGGGGTTGCCGAAAGAATTGGCTCAATTGAGTGACTGTTACGATGTGTGGTCTCTTTTTCATACCTAAGGTTTTTGAGTAAATGATACACATGAGTTTTCCTTTCTATAATAGTCACATCAATTGTTGCAATAATTCAGACCAAAAAAAAATTGTTGCAATAATTTTTTAAGGTGTGTCACTAATCCTCCATAATGCTAGCCGGTCAGGTTACTTGGTTTGATTACACTTTGAGAGTGAGGTGGATCGGCGTGTTCAGGTGACTTTTACATATAGCATTTTGCGACAAATGTGGCTTTCATTTAGGCTCTTCAAACACGGACAAGCATTGCGTTCGTGTCAAACAATGCTCGTCCGTGTTTGAAAAGCCGAAATGAAACAATAAAATTAGGCCTGGCAATTAGGCCCGTAAGCCCGAGACCCGCACGAAACCCGCCCGCAAAAAGCCCGCACGAGCCCGCACGTTTACTAAACGTGCCTAGAAAAACCCGGCACGCGAAAAGCCCGAGTACTCACCGGCCGTGCCGTGCTTTGACGGGCCGACCCGTTGGAACCCGCCTGAATAGGAGAAGACCACGGAATCGGAGGCAGCAGAGCAACCGGAGCCCCAAATTGAAGAAGAGGAAGCCGGAGACGACGAGGAACCTGCTAAGAAGAAGGAAATGGAGAAGAAGAGGAAGAAGATGAAGAAATTGAAGGCTGAAAACCCTAGCGAGACCAAAGAGGAAGAAAAAATTGAAGAAGAAGAAGAAGCAGATGAGGTGAAAGAGAAGAAAGAGAAGAAAGAGAAGAAGGTGAGGACTGAGGAGTAGGGCAACACCTCACCTTCGAGTCGGAATCCCTCTCCATCGAGCCGGACTCCAACATCTCCTACGGCCTCAACGTCCGTAAGACGGAAAACTCCTCTGCAAGCGCAAGAGTACGAGGGAATGCCGGTGGACGAATTCGGTGCGGCGCTGCTCTCCTGCTACGGGTGGGTCCCAAGGAGAGGAATTGGCCACGGGCTGGGGAGGCTGGGCGACCCAGAAGGAGGTGAGATTGGAGTTGCTCATGAAGGCCTCCATCGAGGACGGCGGGATCGGAGAAGACGACGAGCCGAATCCGAGGCGGAGGAGAGAGAAGTTTGAGAGAAACGGGTTAACGGGTCTCAACAGGTAGCCCGTAAACCCGTCAGGCTGAGCCCGCGAAACCCGTTAACGTAAACGGACTCTTAACGGGTCGGCACCCGTTAAGAGCACGGCCCGTTAAGGACCCGCATGAGCCCGCACGATTGCCAGGCCTAAATAAAATGAGTAATTTTATTGTACAATCAAACAATAAAATGAAGTGAAACACATTGAGATACTCAACATAGAAGATGTTTTACCATACTATACAAGATTAAAAATTCATTTTAGCCCTAAATATAGATTAGATAGTCACACAAACTACTAGCTAAATTAGCAAAGAAGTATTTCCATTTTTTTGTTTTTTGTTTTTTCTCTTTTCATAGCTCTATGCAACAATCTCATAATTTCTCAAGTGCGTTAATAGGAAGCATAGATATATATATATACTCGTGTCAAAGATGAGCAACCGAGCTAAGGACATCGCTCATTTCTCAAGGCCTCTCTTCGTCGTCTTCGATTTTCCACCGAAACCCTAATTCTGTCGCCTTGCATTTCGGTACGAAATTCCTAATCACAAAATCGATTTTCATCTTCTCCATTACATTATCTCGACGAATCCTCCTTTCTCTCAGAACAAATTGAAGTTTTGGCGGGAAAATTTATTAGGATCTATGGCTGTGTGCTTTGGTTTTTTTGCGGCAGAGTTAGAGATGGAAAACCTTGACTTGCGAGGTTCTGAGTCGCCTATCAACCCCTGCAAGCACCGCCGTCGTCAACTGTCGCCGGTCTCACCCCTGCACAATCTGATCGCGCCGCAGACGGAGGAGCTTGACGGCGTTTCGGTTGCCGGAAGTTGCGGCTCCAAAGGCCAGGTCTCCATCTCTTTCGCTTTCTCTCTGGTTCATCGATTTATATGTTCTTGATGAAATTATAATAATCCAAGTGGTAGTACTGTCATGAAATCGTAATCTATTGTCAAATTTAGTCGGTTCTTTTTAACGATTGGTGCAAGGTGATTAGTCTTTTTGTGGTTTTATTGTATTGATTTGGTTGGGAGTGTTGAATATTGCTTAATTAGGTAAACTTGGTTTGAATTTTTTTTTTTTGGCAAGATGCAAATTTTAGCTAGTTTATTAAGGTTCTTGCAGTTGAACTAATATGGTTCTTGAGCTTAACAATGCAACATTTTGACTGCTGCTATGGTCAGCGAATATGACAGTCCATTAAGAGCTTCCTCAACTTGTGAAATGAATCTACAAGAAACAACCTCTAGGATTTTACCACTAGTTCACTAACATCTTAACGAGTGTGCTTACAAATAAATGCTATGGTCAGTAAAAACATAGTCAAGTACGTAGAAAAGGTTTTCACTCCCTGCCTCTAGAGGGCAGAAGATACAAGTAAACAACATTGCAACATTTGGAATTCATTTAGACTTTGGGATGATGCTATGGTTAGTCATGATGATAATTTATTAGAGACTTATTCTGACATGGGAAATGAATTATGCATGAATCGTAGGTTATGCCACTTGTTTAGTGTTAACATCAAAGAAGAGGTAGTTACGAAAGAGTGCAAAAATATTTCCATAGGACCTCTTGTCTTTTGCATTTTGGTTTCTTTAGTTTTTTAAACTCCTCTGCTTCATAAGCTTACCAAACTGTAGTGTTTGCTTGGTTATATACAAGCACAAGGCAGAAAATGTTGTTACCCGCTGTATCAAAGATCATAACACACAAGTTGTAATATTGCAATTCCTTGAGAACTCTGATGAGACTGTGTTTAGTCAAGTTGATGGTTTTGACATGTGAAATGAATGTATGAGAAAAATGTTTTCCACCATTAATTCATCAACATTTCAAGAAGACGAGTAGAAGGTAGTTACAACTTAGAAATAGGAGGTTGAAGTTTGAGATTGGTTTGGAAAGGACAAGGTTCAAGTAAGAGACTTGTACCAATAAAGCTTAGCCAGTTATTCTTTTCTGTTGCACATTGATCATTCAATACGTGTTTGGATATACTAAGTGCTGGATTTATTATAACTGTGAACAAGGACTTGGTTGGGTTAGTTGCACTTAAGTAAACTAGATGAGTGAGTAATGCAATTCTTGTCTTACAATCACTGCCCAATCAAAGTGCTCGTAGCCTATTGTCATATTTGAGATATTTATGTTGCAGTATTACGATTCATTATATGTAACTTTGTTTTTATGTACAATTAGGTTGCTTTCTGTAGAAATTGATTATCCACCTTCTGTCATCCTAAAGTATTATCTACTAGGTCACAGTTTGACAATAAGTTGTTGCCTTGGTCCTCAGATTTTGAAGTCATGTCTATGTACCTTCAGGTAATGCTAGAGTTGATAAGGAAGTAGGGGAAATAATCTGTTTTCACTGAAGTAACAAGTAACATCTTATCTGCCATCCGTCCACAAGCCTATAATTAAAGAAAAGAATCTAATACTGCTCTGTCGAATTAAGTTGGTCATGAGGAGGCTATTTTGTAAGTGCATCTCAGTTCATCACTCACTGTGATTATATTATTTTAAATTTTTAGTCAGTTTTGTACATGAACCTAATATTCACTCTGGAAGTTTTTGAATGCTGAATATGTTGATATCACAGTTTTGTTAGAATTTGGGTTTGTGTTATGGTTCCCTTCATGATTTTGGTGAGTTTGTTAGGTATGTTGATTATGCATGCTGACTTTGCATTTCCCAAATCTCATTGAGTTTTTTTTTGTCTTTTTGAGTTGATTTTTTTCAGTTTTGCCAGGCAAATTGTTTTACTTGCAGTAGCAAATGCTCTTTGATGGTGGGACTTGACCTTTAATTTTTTTGCAGTTTGTACATGGAAACAAAATTCTGCACCCAACATCCCCTGCTAAAAACAAATCTGAGGTAGCAGTCGGATAAGCGCTATTAGCTGCCATATTTTGACATATTCAACTACCGAAACTGCCATTGGACGTTTTTTCTGTAATTGTTTCCCAGATGTGCCAGTCTACCAGCAGCTCAGGATTATGCACACCCAGCCTGAAGTCCCACTTTTCTCATCCGGTCATGGCATCAGCTGTTACAGAAGCTGCAGCAGCATTAACCCCATCGCCAAAGCCAAATAACAACCCAATTACTGTCGTCAGCTGCAAGGATTGGTCACCCGCAGATGATGGCATTGAGGTTGTCTCGCCTCCAACTGAAATACCTTCATCGAAGCAAGATGTAGATGCATCCAGCACTGCTATGCTGAGTCTTGTCTGTGGTACAACTAGAAGGAGGAGATTGCCGGTGTTTACTGAAATTTGTCCAGAGTAGTGAATCTGGTGTGTTTAGAGTCTAGAGAACCTCCATTTGATAAAAGGTATACCATACCACACATATATCCCGTTAGAACTTGTATCATATACTTAAAAACACAAAATGTAGATTCCTCGTGCTGCTCATATTCTAGTGTGTAGATTGGGATTAAATTGAGGAAAAATTGTTACTGACTATAATGTTGTATAATTCGTGATGGAATTGCATCCGATGATACTTGAAAGGTAGAAGGACAATGGATTATGGTGTATAAATTCTCCTTGCAATTTCTATTGATGATTTCTATCTGCAGCAATGTACTCTTTTATACAAAAATCTGTATCAAACAAGACCAATAAAACTACTTATGCATATCTAACACATAAATTCGTCCAAAAAATTATCTAACCCATAACCGATTCACAATGGAGCTGCTGCAAGAACAGCAACGAGCCCATTGCAAGAAAGTAGCAGCGCTTAAATAATTATTACACCATAACTAGAATAATTAGATCAAGTGTCTCAAAATTAGACCTCAAAAAAGGATAATTAGAGTAAAACTAGCATCAGCTTCCCCAAAAGGAGCAGACGAGCAGTGTTAACTTTCTTCAATATTTATCAACAGCTTCCGCATTCCAGCACGAGTTCTATTATAGAATAGTACATTTATGTCAGCATAGTGTTGTTAACATGTCAATGAGAGGAGGCAATAAGGATATACAGGTCTAAGTAATCTTACCTGTATAACTAATCACATATTTGGTCCTCAAGTAATGAGAATATCCTCGTAAGGGGCATTTTGCCTAACTTTTTACGAAATCTCGAGTAGCAAGAACTGCAGATCACAGAACTTGCATACGCAATGTAGCTGTAAAAACAAGAGCATACAATAAGCAGGCAGGGGAAAAAATATGGATTCCTACCACATGTTTGATAGAAAAGCATAGCTGCTCCTCTTCGATTCAGTCCAGCAGTTAATTTGTTCAGGGATTCTACTTGAGGGCCACCCGGTAGTTCATAATGGGATTTCAATTCCCTGAGAGAATTCGAATACACGGAAAAAAGGCGGTCAGATAAAAGCTAAAGAAGGACCAGGCAATCTAACAGATCTCTGAGAGAAAAATACACTTGAGAACTTGGACAGAATGCAATCAGTTCAAAGCTACTTATTAACCAGACAATCTAACAGAGGTGTAAGACAAACATACATTCGAATTGCATCAGCCACTTTATCCAATGGCTGAGTGATGATAGGTTGTTGTGTCTGTGTCGGTCCAGTTTTCATCAATAGTTCTGCAAAAAAATGAATGACAGTTATGTGAAATTTCTAGAAAATAAAGATCGATGTTATAAAATCCCATAGCTACTATGATGCTTCAACAGGTAAATTTTACCTTGCTCAGGTGTTGGGCCATTTCCCGATAGACTTGATATCTTGAAGTTTGGATCAGGGTGATGATATCCATTATCCTCAGACACTGGTTCAAGTCCATCATTGCTATGTTTAGATGAATGACACCTTTTCCCCTGTTGGATTTGTGAGCATCAGTACTCCAATCACAAGTACATGAGCAAAGAAGACAAAAGAAAGAAAAAAGAAGGATTCGGATTTAAAAAAAAAAATCTGACTGTCCTGAATTGATTTCTGAATTGTTTTTGTTAACTCACTTTCCAGATGATGAGCTCAGGATGGATATTATTTCATCTCCTGTAAGCAAAAATTTAGTTAGCCATTACTCTACATACTTGAAACATAAATGCTTCAGTAACTAGAGAAGTGAGAGAGGAGGGATGTAGAAATTATATCTGTACCAGAATATCTTGGCGTGTCAGCTCTTTTCTTGCCATTAAGATTGGCTCTCAGTTCATCCATGATGTCAGGTGGTGGTACATCATTGTCAAATAAATTTTTCCGCAGCTGTTCTGCGGGAGTTACAAATGACTGGGAGCCACCTCCACTGTGAAAATCTTCAACAGGCTTCACATTCAACAAGTTGTAATTTATCAGACCTAATCTCGGTTATAAATTCTTGAAAAACAATAAACTCGAAGTCGCTGCTATGACTTAGACCGGGTCTTGATAACTTTGTCTTCCAGGTGGTGACCATGACGATGGTTGTGGAGAGGTGGCGAGGTGAATGCTGCAAACAGAACCATAATTAAGGCCTTCTTTCTGTTACTTGAATTATTCATGTATCTCTCAAATTACAAACTATAATACTAACCAGAAGCTGAGTCATGGATAGGTTTTTCCTTGAATAGCTCTAAGAGAGGAGCTGGATAATATATTTCTCCACTTCCAGGTTTAAATAAACGACCCATGAGAACAGTAGCTGGCTGCTCCATGAGCTTACCAATGTTCATAGTAGACATTATGTTCTTGGGCTGCAACAAAGAGAGAACACAAGGACCGTAGTTGAAATATACATAACAGTATGTTTAACTTCATTAAAGGGCATATTTGGACATCAGGAACAAACCTTTTGGTTTCTTCGTCTTCTTGAAACTATATCTGATGTATCTTGAAGCCAAGATTGGTACACATGACCAGGATGAATTGTTTGGTCATTATCCATTACAGAGGCTGGTGATTTTCTCTTTCTCCTCCGAATAGGCCCCTTCCTCTGTTGAGCATTCTGTTGAATGTCCTGCATCGGCACCATTTCAACAAACACATTATCAGGCTGCTGTCCTTCCTGATGCTGGTCTTGGCGAGGTGGAGAAGGTACTACATAATTTGGAGAAGGCGTTCGAACATGTAGGGGCTCTCCTGATGTGAGTCCAAGTCATCTCCCTCAATTTCAAATCTGCCCTATCATCCACAGTCACAATGGTAAATTGGAATATGATAATGATTCTTGCAACAGACTTATCAAGTACCTAGTATAACAGGAATAAAAGGACATGAAATTAGCAAAAGGGACAGGGTTCGCAAACTCTACTGGAAACACAAAAGCGTGAAAACTTGTTTCTCTCACCCTTTTTTTCTTCAAGAATAGGAATCTAAAACCAAAAGTTCACTTATAGTGGATTGTGGTAATGATTCACCTCTCATAGCGACGGTTGAACAAATCTGCATGAGAATCTGATGGATCATAACGCTTAGGCAGTGTGATATCCTCAGGATCAGCTGCATGCGAGAGAGAGGGGTGGGAATGGGATAAGTCAGCAGTTGAATAGATTATGGATATGGTGATCACAAGTGAAAGTAACTGAAGAAGGGAGACTAAATGAATAAGGACCTTGATGTAAGTTCTCATGTTGATCTCCCTCTGCTGCATTATCGAGAAGTGGTTCTCCCCACATCTACACTATCCAGTTGCTGCCAGCACAGAAAAAAGATAAAAAGCTTGATGAGTGTTAATAAGAATCAATCAATTATGAAGTTTATGTATGCATTTCATACATGGCACAGAACTGGACAAAAGTTTTATCCATGGTACATGAGAACTTCAGTAAAACAAACTAAAGACATAGGGGAGCCCGAGCAGGTGTTAAATGATAGGAGCACAATGTGCATCGTTCTTAATATGTTTTTACCCCCATTTGTCCAATGTTTAACCTTTATTTTTGTAAGATAGAGTCATATTTTAGTTTAGTGTCCCTTTGGTAGAGTTTTGGAGAAAATGTGCTTAATTGTCAGAAAAATGACTAAGTAAAGAAATCTGAGCAAAAAGTGCAAAATATGTTGTTTTCGTGATATTGAGGCCTGTGCTAAACTGATCTATCCTTTTCTAAATTTGATGAAATTTGGTATGCATATAATTGGCAAGCTAAAGTGTATTATGTCAAAATTTCAGATCAATCGGAGTTCGGGAAGTCACCCAAATGAAGGCTGCAACTTGGCAGTTTGAGCAAACCAATCCAGGGACTACCAGGATTTTCCTGGGACTGTGTCCTGGCTTCCGGAATTTCTGTGGGACACATCGCTTGGAACCAGAGAACGAGCCATACGCCGTTGGAAAGCTCTACGAGTCTAGTTTCTCTGGAACTTGGAATCGAAGCAAAATCTTTCCTGAGAAAAAAGTTATGCCGGTTTGAATGCACGAAGGTCAAGTCTGCCGAAAGAAGAAAACCTAAACCGAGTTCTACATGGATTTGGCTTACGAATGTGGACTGAATTCCATCCTTTGTGCAAGATTTTTGGCTGAATTAATTCATGGAAAACCTAAAGAGATATTGTTCAATTATTCAGCCATTATCTTGGGAATTTTCGGCAGAAAATAGAGGAAGAAAATCGCAACAAATCCTGATCAAATTCGGCAGAATTCCTGTGCACGTCATCCAACTTCCACGGACTCTCCCGGACAGCTCACAATGAATCTGAATTCGAGCCTTATATGGATAGAAAGCTACGGGAGTCTAGTTTCCAACCCAACTGGAATCACCTTAATATCTATTTTCTAGAGAAAGATATTCCATAATCTTCACTCGAAGGTCAAATCTGCCAGCAGGATAAGTTTGAGAAAAACTAGGTTTTGTAAACCCTAGCTGCCTCCCTTGCCTCTATAAATACCACATCTTAAATTCAGAAAATCATCTTCTCTTCCTCACATAAACTTGCCGAACCTCTGCCAAAATATCTCCATAAATCTTACCAAGAACAAGGCCGAATCATCTCCACCACCTTTCCACAAAACCTTTCCAATCATCATCACCAATCCTATTGCCGATTCCTTCAACAAGGTTGTCATTAAGATTGTAATATTTCAATGGCTTTGATTTCTTTGTATTTGAACATTATTTTGTCTATGAAATATGTTTGGATTCTTGGTTTTATTTTCGGTATTGTTAATTATATATGGGATTTCCGAATCTTTGTAATAATTGTTTGGTTATTTCATGTTTGATTACCGATTTATGCATGTGATTTGATTAAATATGTATGATGGGCAGTAGGATTTTGAATGCTTTCTTGATTTAATTAGGTTTATTTCCTTAATTCGTGTGCAACCGAATGAGATGTCTAGATGCATTCGAAAGGCCATGAGTGTTATCTAGGTATTGAATTCACTTGCCGATTTAATACATGTTGGATCATACGCATGTTATGTTTTAATATGTATTTATCTAAGGGCTAGAGTAATTCTGGAAATTTACATGTCGATGTGAGATGAGTGACGCCATACTTGCTAACATGTTCCAATTCGACATATTGTGCTTATGTGTTATTTGTGTTTAATTTCTACGCATTGTGTTATTAAACCGATTAGTACCATGTTTAGGATTACACGCATGTTGGATTCTAAATACTTGTGATGTTTTGAATAATTAGAATAACCGCATTGGCTCTAATTAAATTGGAACTTAATTGATCTTGAATTCGATATTTGCTGCTGCCCCTATTGCTTGTTTTAATTTCATTGCATGTATAATGAGATTTGTGTCTTGTGATTGTGTGAAAGGTGATGATCAATTGTAGATAATAATTTAGGTTTTAGAATTTGTAAAAATTCAGTAGGTAATTAATCATAAAAATCGACAAACCCCCTTATGTGCAACACTTTGTGTGATTGAAAGCCCTTGATTTCCCCGGATAGAACGATCCCTACTTGTCCTAACTACAATTGACAAAAGAAGGGTATTATGTGTATGAAGTTGTTTTGCAGGTACTTTGTGCTTGGATAACACCTCCATCAATTTTTGGCGCCGTTGCCGGGGAAATTATAATATTTTGATTCATAAAGTGTTGTTTGTAATTATGTATATTGCAGGTTATTTTAATTTTTCAATAGATTTTGGGATATGTATTAATAGGATTTTCGGAAGTGTAATAGTAAATAGGACTTATCCGATTTTTGGTTGTTGGTTTTTGGTTTTTATTTTGCTAAATTGCCGATTGTGTGACATATTTTGTGAATGTTTGTACACTTAGATAATTTCTAGGAAGTTGATAGTTTTTGTGTATGCTTTGAGTTTATTGTAGTTTCTAAAGTGTAACATGTAGGTGAAGCCTCTTTTGTTGATCATAACCAAAACCCTTCATTTGAATGGTGCTTTGTTGGATCCGTTTTTATGTAGATTGGGAAACGCGGGATACTTCCCCCCCACGCATACAAAGCGACATTTCAGCAAGAGTATTACTTCTATGAGGTTGAGGGCGGTTTTAATCAACACTTGTAGACCGCTAGGACCCGAGTTTATTTTACAAATTATAGGGCAAGTTATTTTTCATTGATTGGTTCGAGGTTTGTAAAACTGGTTCTCAAGACCCACAGACTGATGTTCATTCTCTGTGAGTGAGTCGATAGGGGATTCGTCCTCCGTGGTTACCAACTTTGAGACCTGCCTGGTTCTTAAAGGGAGTTTACTCTCCGTGAATCTTAACGACACCGCCTTAGAAAAGTAAAATACGCTCGACCTAGACAACCGCTTGTGCCGAAGCATCACCTCACTTTAGACGCTGGAAAATAACTTGAGCATATGTGAATCTATTTTTCTTCAAAAGATAAAATTCGTCTTTAATTTTTGAGGTATATCGGAATAAGCATGATACTACCTTGGGCTGCATCAGTCCATTGCACTGTTATCTCCTCTGCTCCACGTACCTCAAATTTTAAAATTGTGTGAATAAAAAGATATTAGAAACTCTAGGTTCGGCAGTCTCACATATCACATGATTCGAATAATTTGAAAAGACTAGGACCGATCCATTTTGTGATACTTGTAAATTTTCATGAAACTTATACTTGCATAAATCGTGTGGAATATATACTTATAGAGAATTCGTATGATACATTTATAGTTTGAAAATTTTACATTACTTCTAACTTATTTCTAACCTATACTCTAACTTATTCTAACTCATTCTTTCTAATCTATACATGTTGATTCTCATGATTCTTGTAGAGTTTAATTGTTAGTTGCAGATCATAAGGAAGAGGTGAAGAATTATATTGTAAACAGTTGATTGAAGCTCTCATTGACTTGGGAAGGACGACAAGTGTTGCAAGAAACGAGTTCCACCACTCTCAACTTTTGTTCTTAATTTGCAATTAAATTCTACTTACCTAATTATTGTATATTTATACACTAACTTCTAACTTTAGCTAATTCACTAACTCACTACTAACTTATTCTTTGAATTTTCATCTCCACTCTTCTAAATTTCTTTATCTTGATGCGATGCAGTTGAAGAGTGGAGTAATCATGCATCGAGTTATGATAACCATTGTAAGGAGGCACGAATTTGGAGTGCGCACTCCAAAAGGCGTCGCCCACAACTTGATTAAGAAGTGAAGAGTCTAGGCTGAGTAGACTATAAACATTAAGCGCTGCATGGGAGGCAACCCATTTCAACCAAAATTGTGAAGGAGCCGTCTACGAGAGTTTGAATTTTCTAAATCCCTAAACTCTTTTTGGTTGAATTGTATAAATGTGGAATTTGTGGAATTTATCATATGCTTAGAAATTACAACATTATTTGTGGTTTACATTGAGGACAATGTAATTTTCTAAGTGTGGGGTAGGGAATATATGTTTCACATGTTTTGTTTTGTTTTGAGTCTTTGTTTTGAGTCATAAAAAAGAAAAAAAAAAGAAAAAAAAAATCGGAAAAATCAGAAAAATTAAAAAAAAAATTGTTTGTTTTTGTTTGTTTTTGAGTCTTAGGTGCCCCTAAATAGTCTATGATGATTATATCTTTGAATGCATAGATGATGGTTTTGCATAATCTTGAAAATAATTGTGAGTTTCATGGACATTGTGATTGGTATGAACATTTGAGACTTGGACTTATTTGTGTAATAAACATGCATGTTTGTGTTGATTTTGTTCCATAATAACATATATATGTGAGCTTTGATGCCATATACTTTCTTCATGAGCGATAAATATAAAAAATTGGCAGAATTTTTCAAAACTTCATCATTCTTTGAACATTCAATGACTATGTGCCGTAGATTTTAATGAACTCTAGAATGCTAGAACTTGCTCTTGACGATTTTTGAGACTATTATTCATGAAATGCCTTGATTTCGAATATGATTGAGATGATCTTGTTAGGATTACCACCATGCCAAATAAAGCATATGCCTAATTTGTGCCCATCGTGGGACTCCTTAGTTTTAACCCCATTGAGCCAACATTGAGCCATTTTATTTCATCACCATGATACACTTTCCTTGAGCTTAGAACAGTTTATTCTTTCCATTGTTGTCAAGACTTGGTAAAGTTTAATTGGAATTTGTTATTTGAAGTGATGTTGTGAAGTAAGTGTGGGGTAAAACTTATCCAATTGCATGAAAAGAATTACATGAAAAGAATTGTGTTGCCGAAATAAAGAAAAGAAAAGAAAATCGGACAGAAAAATTTGAAAGAAAATCCGATCCGAGAATAAGAAAAATTGGAGATTTCGGCAACTAAAATAATTGGATGAGTTCTTGTGGTGAATTTGGAATTGTATGATTATTTGAAGGTCTAGCATTGTTATACTTGACCTTTGTTCATATTCACTATGTTATGGGGAAGAAAAGAATGAAGTTGGGCCCAACATGATGAAATTTGGCCCTTTGAAGTGAAGTCATAAGGAGTATTGAATTTTGCTAAGTCTTGGTGACATTCTATCACCACCTTCCTAAATGTGAATGCCTTATGCCAATCCCCATTATCACCTTTATGTTGATCTTTTCATGATTCTTAAAATGGGTGAACTTTGATTAGTGGAGATTTTTGTCAAGAGTGAGCTTATGGCTTTGGTTCATTTGTGCACATAGTTGTTGCATGAAGTTTTTCCAGAAAATTGATTCACAAAGTGCTTTTATTTGATGAAATATGCGAGTTATTTGTTGTCTTACAATCTGTTCTTTTGCATATATTATGAGTGAATTGCCATATCATGAGTGAAAAGAAGAGAGTATGCCTAGTGAGGAGGATGAAATCAACATAACATGTCACTGCTTGCGATTTTCGTTTCTTACTTGTTCATGCTTTGATACATGTCTATGACGCTCGGGATTTATGTGCTTACAATGAAACGCTTAACTTGAAAGCTATGTGTTTTAAAGATCCTGAGACAATCATTTAGGGGCAGTAGTTGAGTCTTTTTGTTTTTGTTTTGCTAAGGGACTAGCAAAAGCTAAGTGTGGGGTAGTTGATAGGAGCACAATGTGTATCGTTCTTAATATGTTTTTACCCCCATTTATCCAATGTTTAACCCTTATTTTTGTAAGATAGAGTCATATTTTAGTTTAGTGTCCCTTTGGTAGAGTTTTGGAGAAAATGTGCTTAATTGTCAGAAAAATGACTAAGTAAAGAAATCTGAGCAAAAAGTGCAAAATATGTTGTTTTCGTGATATTGAGGCCTGTGCTAAACTGATCTATCCTTTTCCAAATTTGATGAAATTTTGTATGCATATAATTGGCAAGCTAAAGTGTATTGTGTCAAAATTTCAGATCAATCGGAGTTCGGGAAGTCACCCAAATGAAGGATGCAACTTGGCAGTTTGAGCAAACCAATCCAGGGACTACCAGGATTTTCCTGGGACTGTGTCCTGACTTCCGGAATTTCTGTGGGACACATCGCTTGGAACCAGAGAACGAGCCATATGCCGTTGGAAAGCTCTACGAGTCTAGTTTCTCTGGGATTTGGAATCGAAGCAAAATCTTTCCTGAGCAAAAAGTTATGCCGGTTTGAATGCACGAAGGTCAAGTCTGCCGAAAGAAGAAAACCTAAACCGAGTTCTACATGGATTTGGCTTACGAATGTGGACTGAATTCCATCCTTTGTGCAAGATTTTTAGCTGAATTAATTCATGGAAAACCTAAAGAGATATTGTTCAATTATTCAGCCATTATCTTGGGAATTTTCGGCAGAAAATAGAGGAAGAAAATCGCAACAAATCCTGATCAAATTCGGCAGAATTCCTGTGCACGTCATCCAACTTCCACGGACTCTCCCGGACAGCTCACAATGAATCTGAATTCGATCCTTATATGGATAGAAAGCTACGGGAGTCTAGTTTCCAACCCAACTGGAATCACCTTAATATCTATTTTCTAGAGAAAGATATTCCATAATCTTCACTCGAAGGTCAAATCTACCAGCAGGATAAGTTTGAGAAAAACTAGGTTTTGTAAACCCTAGCTGCCTCCCTTGCCTCTATAAATACCACATCTTAAATTCAGAAAATCATCTTCTCTTCCTCACATAAACTTGCCGAACCTCTGCCAAAATATCTCCATAAATCTTACCAAGAACAAGGCCGAATCATCTCCACCACCTTTCCACAAAACCTTTCCAATCATCATCACCAATCCTATTGCCGATTCCTTCAACAAGGTTGTCATTAAGATTGTAATATTTCAATGGCTTTGATTTCTTTGTATTTGAACATTATTTTGTCTATGAAATATGTTTGGATTCTTGGTTTTATTTTCGGTATTGTTAATTATATATGGGATTTCCGAATCTTTGTAATAATTGTTTGGTTATTTCATGTTTGATTACCGATTTATGCATGTGATTTGATTAAATATGTATGATGGGCAGTAGGATTTTGAATGCTTTCTTGATTTAATTAGGTTTATTTCCTTAATTCGTGTGCAACCGAAGGAGATGTCTAGATGCATTCGAAAGGCCATGAGTGTTATCTAGGTATTGAATTCACTTGCCGATTTAATACATGTTGGATCATACGCATGTTATGTTTTAATATGTATTTATCTAAGGGCTAGAGTAATTCTGGAAATTTACATGTCGATGTGAGATGAGTGACGCCATACTTGCTAACATGTTCCAATTCGACATATTGTGCTTATGTGTTATTTGTGTTTAATTTCTACGCATTGTGTTATTAAACCGATTAGTACCATGTTTAGGATTACACGCATGTTGGATTCTAAATACTTGTGATGTTTTGAATAATTAGAATAACCGCATTGGCTCTAATTAAATTGGAACTTAATTGATCTTGAATTCGATATTTGCTGCTGCCCCTATTGCTTGTTTTAATTTCATTGCATGTATAATGAGATTTGTGTCTTGTGATTGTGTGAAAGGTGATGATCAATTGTAGATAATAATTTAGGTTTTAGAATTTGTAAAAATTCAGTAGGTAATTAATCATAAAAATCGACAAACCCCCTTATGTGCAACACTTTGTGTGATTGAAAGCCCTTGATTTCCCCGGATAGAACGATCCCTACTTGTCCTAACTACAATTGACAAAAGAAGGGTATTATGTGTATGAAGTTGTTTTGCAGGTACTTTGTGCTTGGATAACACCTCCATCATTAAATCTAAGAGAGACTACTTCTACTCAATCACTTATATTCACTAATGACTAATGAGCTGCATTGTAATCTCTATATAAAAATCAAGGCAAATTATGGAAAAAACAAATTGAGAGTCATGAAAGCCTAAATGCTCTCATTCGGGCATTTCATCAAACACCTGCCGTGCACCATAAGCTACTAAACAAGTAAAGAAAATATGAACTGCTCCATTACCAGGTTAATCTCACTTTCAATACTATAAAATCACAAAATCAGTTATACATTTGCACCCACCAATTTCTTCATGCTCAATCTCTGGCAGAGTTATTGCTTCTTTCCTGCAACAAACCCACAGTAAATTCAGGAAATTGACAATTATACCCCTGCGCTCTAATTACAACAATATGAGAAGGAAACGCAGCGTTGTACTGACTTGGCCTGAGCTCTCCGTTTGGGAAGGACAGTGGAGTCTGAGTTTGATTTGACCTTCTTCCATGCTTCGTTTAATTGACCCTTACACAACACAAAATTGGAATCAAATCATTAAAATAACACAGAATAAAAAAGGACTAGGAGCCAAAAATTGAGAAAAATTAGCTGAGAAATTATTACCAGAAGACGGTGCACATCGTCTGTGTTAATTATCAAATTCAAAATAAACATGATGAGAAATCGTTGGAATATAAAATTCATGGTGTAAAAATTTATAGATGGGTATTTAATTGAAATGAGGTTCGGATATTTATTTGATTACCAGATTTAGCAGAGCGGCTCTTTCCAAAACACACACACACAAAAACCGACAACTACGACGACTAAGACTGAAATTCATTCAAATTTGAGATAAAAATGAAAATATCTTGTGACCGTTGGGCAGGAACCGCCTTAAAGCGCAAACGGCAAACCTAAACCCAAAAGGATTTGGAATCCTTTCCTATTCTTCTTATAAATACAGACACTCACTGATCGAGGTTCCAAATCTCAATTCTCTTCCTTTCCTCCTGTACGTTTCAATTGCTCTCTACTTGGGAAACCCAAATATGAGGAGTGAAAGAATGAAGAGGATGCTGGCTAGGGCAAGAGCAAATCGTAAACACCAACACCAACCCATTGTGATGATGGCTGATCATCATCATCATCATCATCATCATGAAACGAGGTCTCAGATCACCCAAACACCTCCTAAAGACAAGTTGGAATTAGAAACAAGTTGGAGAAATCCAAAGTGGATTCTCAACCAACACAGTTTAAGCTTCAAATTCAAGAGGTTGAGAGAAGAGCATGCTCCAGCCCACTTCTTCAAGACAATTCTACACTAATGCCCGATTTCTACAAATTGATATTGCAAGTCTAGTTAATTAGTTAGCACTTCTATGTCTATTATTTTCTTACTTGGGGTAAATTTGTACTATTTTTTTTTATATTCTTTGGTCAATGCACCTATTACACAATATTGTGGATCAAATTATTTTTATTGAATGAAATCAACTGAATTTCAATTCTTTTATCTCTACACTTGATCTCCATCTCTATTCTCTAGTCTTAGAAAGGAGCCAACAACTTTTATATTCAATTCCGTCTATATATATATATATATATATATATATATATGACACTGGCGTATATGAATTCTTATAAGCTTCATCGAGAATTAAAACTACCATGGAGAAACATGATATTCAGAATTTGGAATGGGTGGCATAGAAGATTATGGCTTAGAAATGAAAATCACCATGACTCCATGAGTATTAACTTGAGCACTCTCAGGCTGGTGTGACCTAGGTTTGCAATCGGGTTCGTCACGTTTTACTAGTTCTCGAGTTGTTCGACTACAATGGTGAAAAAAGTAGAGGGGAAAAAGAGCGAAATGAAACATATTACACTAGCGGTTAAGCTCAAGTTCCAGGCAAAATAACCAAGACTAGGCTCAGACACTTCAGCAGTTTAGCATTCACGGGACCTTTTAGCAAGTATCGATAACATAATTTATGAAACTTCTCTGAGTAACCAGCCTCCATTGCAGATATTCAACAAGTTGTGTGCTTTTGTAATTTCCCAGCTAGTTTCTTCAGTGACAGGCCTTCAAGAAATTATTTCTTCATAATCTTTGAAACCAGTGCTGGTAAATTAGCCAAGGGCTCAACCCAAGGTCCATCCTAAGGTTCATCCAACTGCATACGCTGGGTTTCGCCCTAGGCCGAGGTTGTCGAGCACGACGTAGCACATGCAGTCACTATTTAGGGATGGCCTTGCTGGAACTAAGGGGGGTGTATTCAATCCAGATTTGAAAAGATTCTGGCTGACTTTTTATAATCCATGGAGTTTGTTAATTCCATGGAATGTTTTAATTCTATATAGAGTTTAGCAGATTCTATTGGATTTATTTGTCTATGATTATGTGGACTTATAAAGTCCATAGATTATTATCATAATAATAAATAAATAAATTAACACTATCAAACACACAAACAATATACAAAAATAAAATTATAAGTCAAAATGAAATGCTTTTATATAATGTCATATGCAACTACTTTTAAAATCGTTACCAAGTTATCCAACTCCATATAAGAATTCATTAAACCGATTAATCAAAGGTACGTACACAATTAAAAAAATACATTAGAATGCAGCATACTCTTCCATTTCATTATCATCATTAATCTCTTGATTCTCATCATTCTTCATTATTCTCATTGTCTTGATCATCATTATTATCATCTTCATTTTCATCATCATCATTCATCGGCCTATCGTCCCACATAGCATCGGCAATAGTAGTTCTCCAAGCATTAGCTTCCGCTCTTTGTTGTCGTTGGCTTTGAGAAAGCAATTCAAGATTCTCATCTTCCATGTCAAGATATGGTGGAAATTGATCATCTTCTTCTTCAATAGGAAATTCATCAGATCGACATTCTTTCCTAAGAAAATTGTGTAATCCAGCACAAGCTAGCACCAACTCCGCTTGTGTAACCATCCATTGTAAAATCTCCAAAACTCAAAGCCTGGGTAACAGTTTACTCCCTAACTTCCTCGTCACTGTTCTCAGGGCCATGACTATACCAAAACGGAAAAAAAAAAAAAAAAACAAAAAACAAAAAAACAATTCAGGAACTCATAACAAAATCAAACACTTCATGAACAAAGCTCATTCCCTTTTCCAAAGCAATCAATATCAAAACTTTAAAATTTCACATCAACAACATCCTCCAAACCCAAATTTGCATTAAAAAAAAGGATCAGATATATATTTGCACCCACAAAGCAAAATCCAAAAACCAACACAGAAAATGTAAAAGGTCCCAAAATTTGAGATTTAACAAGTCCAGAAACTATTGGAATCAATCCAAATAAAATGTAAAGAAGGGAAGCTCGGAATCTAAATGAAGTTAAAAATTGATTGCCTAACTGGAGAAGAGAGCAGGTTACAAATAGTGAATGGAGTGTTCGGCTGCAAAGAGCAAAAGGAGAAGTTAAAGTTGTGATCTTTCAAGTGAAATTCAGTGAAACATTGAAGATAAATATATGAACAATGCGGAGGAGAAGAGACAAGATCACTGGTTTAGTTCTCTGAGGCATTTGATCAAACACCTAGTGTGCGTAACAAGAAACAATCTTTTCTAACAATAACGAATCATGGGTGTAATCAAACTACATTAGAGGCACGTTTCCTGTCGTGGGTTTGATTGCAAAGAATGTTTGGGGAAACCAAAAATAGAATAATTAGAGAATCAAAGTTCCCTTCTTTCATTTGGGTTTGGTTTCTACAACAGAACAAAACGTGAAGAATTTGAGACAAATTAGAAAAGTACATGTCGTTCGATAGGAGCTGATTCTTCAAACACTCGCAGTCTCAAGACTCTCAGACTAACAGTATAAGTTTCTGGACAGGCATGCGAGTACAGGGTTTCAAACAAAACCTCAAAACGAATACTGTTTCTGATCTCTCGGCCCGTGCTAGTTTTTCCAAATCAATCCAATCTAATGTATTGCCGAATCAGATCAAATCAATTATTCAAATCTCAGAAAGGAAGACATAATGAGAAAGAGCAAGTACCAATTGGTTATCAGAGATAAGAGGTTGAGGTCGCAGTTCGTCAAGGTCAGTTCGTCTTCTCCTCTTGCTGTTGACATTTCATCTTCAAAGTGAAGAAATAGAATACGTCAAAATCTCTTGTGGTCTGACAAGATTTCTTTAGGGTTTTGGTATTTATAGTAAGCACTAAAAAATCCTACAAAATCGATGAGATAATAAAGTCCTTAAAAGTCTACCAACTTTTGAATACTGCAGGAATTTAATGGATAATTTTAAATCCGGATTGAATACCAATAGATTTGTAAAGATTTTTTAAAATTTGAATTGAATACCTATGGACTTTTGAAATCCTATAAAATCTTAATTGAATACACCCCTCTAAAACACTCATGCTCATACTTTTGCGTTTTTCTCCCAACACACTTTTTTCCTCTGTTCTAAAAACGAAAAGGCCAATCCACCAGCTAGGTTAGCAGAGCAGAAATAACACAGCAATAATCTGACTATAAATCGTACATACAAAAAAATTAAGCACAAAGTTGAGAAACAGAGTTTACTTGAATCCAAAAACTAGTGTTAAGTTAGACGAAATACAATCTATCTAATGGTTGATCATATATCTCATCACAGGGAACAGTCTACCACCATAAAAGAAACAGAATATAAAGGAATTGGCACATTAGACTACTTTCAATGTCAACATGAACAAAGAGAGATCGTCACCAAATATTGAAATACCCTTCAGTTTCAGCATTCACACTACATTGATTCATTCAAACTGATCCAGAACAGCACAAAATGAAAAACCAACCTACTTGTCCAGTCTTACTAGCTTGGACATATAAGAAAGCACCTAATCCTAAAGCTGCTAACAGTCTTAAACAAAAGATCAGTCCATCAATGTCACATTCAAATGACAGAACATCATTAAACCCATTTCTACATGACTGTTCACTCTTACCATATATGAAACAACCTGCTGCTAGCATAACCTCAATGAAGCAAAGAATCAACCTTTCAACTTGGAAAGGACAATATTCATGATCCTTCGAATAACAGGTATTGGTCTGCCCTTTAAGACCTCCCTCATTGCCTTTGCATTAGGGACAAACCCCTTACCCATCATCACTTCCACAAACTCTTTGCCCTCATCCTCAGCTGCCTTATCTTCTTTCCTTGCAAACCCTTCTATCACTGCTGTGTAGGTAGCAGCATTAGGCTGCTTCCCCTTGTCCATCATCTCAAGCAAGTACTTCTTGGCATCTCCAAAGAATTCGGGGTCAGCACTGAGTCCCTTGATTAAAACAGTGTACGTGTAGGAGTTGGGGGCAACCCCAGTAGCTAACATCTCTAGATATGCGTCCAGTGCCCCCTTGGTCTTGCCAAACGTGAGGTAGGCTATAATAAGAGTGGTGTAAACTTGGACCAATGGCATAAACTCTGTTTGAATGGTATGAGAGAACTCGATGGCCTCGTCCACATTTCCATCATCTACCAAAGCCTTCTGCATCTCAATCGCCCACATAAGCCAACCGGATTTAACTGACTCGCAAAAGAATTTTCGAACAACCTTGTCAGTGGTCTTGCTGGCAATATTCATATAAGTTTTCACTGCTTGCAGTCCTTCTGTTGTGTCAAGGTCTTCGTTGTACTGAAAAGAATCAACTGCAGGGATGAACCCCTTAGCTTTTACCTGATCAAGAAACTTCTTGACCTCCTCCGCTGGCTCTTGATACGTAATGGCGCTTACAACCAGCAGGTAGAGTTCATCATGGGGCTTCATCCCCCTATCCAACATTTCAAGGAAATACTTCTTGGCATACCCAACAAAATTAGAATCCGAAAAGTCTTTTGTAAATCCACCGATGAGTATACTGTAAGTGTGGGTGGTGGGGGTGATACCATAGGCTATCATCTGCTGGAAGACCTTGTGAGCTTCCTTAATGGTTCCAGTGCCGACGAATATCGCCATCACATAGGAAAAGACAGCCACTTCCGGCAGTGTGGTCTGCTCAGGATGAGGCTTAAAGAGCTCTTTAGCTTCGTCAAGGAGACCCTTATCTGCCACACAACTGAACATACGAATCGCACATGCATTAAGGGCATCATAGTCCACAACCTGATCAAATAGTCTTCTCAATAACTCATCCTTGCAATTTTTGGTCAGATCCTCGTAAATCTTCATTATATGTTTCTTGCAGTCTTCGGCCTTAGAATAAGAGGGACTAGTTAAGTTGACCTGGGTGTCAGCCATTGATTTGGTTGTGCTCTCTAGCTTAGTTTGGTTAAAGCAGAAATTCAAATGTGAAACAACACTAATCAGAGCTTGATTGATTGAGAACAACTGTAGAAAAGGAAACCCACCCAAATCATTCAGAATGGGTTTTCTATTTTGGAGCAAACAACAGATTACAATCAAGAGTAGAAAAGAAAAGTATAAATCACAGTAATGGAAACCGGGTCACTCACCTCTCTCGGATGATGAATGCTGTTGCAGGAACACCAAGCAGCAATGATAGAAGGCTCAACTTTCAATGGAAAACCAAAAGACCCGCTTCCACAACACGATTCTAACTTTGGTCAATTGCAGTTTCAGTCCTTTGTCTTTTGGGTAAATCACTATTTTGATCCTTACAATTCATTCCTCATGTTTCTTAAATATTAGCAATTTTGACAGTCGGGTGGTACAACATCGATTTAACTTGTTTGAGAGCAAAATGATATTTAAGCACAGCATCATCCCAAACCTTTTCATTTTCAGTTAATTTAGCCCCATTTAATTAGTCATTTACCATTGATATTGTGTTGCCATTTCAATGAAAGAGCTAGAGCAAGAAATACTATGTATACACTAAGGCCCCCGGAAAGTAATTATTCACTCATTTTCCAGGTTGGGTTTTTCTTTCGGTTATCAACATATAAAGACGTCGAGATGCGCAACCAAATAACATTTACACTAGAAAAAATCTCACTCGGTAGTACTGATAATGAACCCAAGTGAGGTTCAGAGAAACACATGTTTTATAAATCGGAAAGTGCTACTACCATTCAAGTTTTTCTTCTCTGTATCAGGGTATACACATTCTCTGTTTGTGGAGTCATGGGGCTACACTAGTAAACACATAACGAAAAAAATGGTCAAATACTCAAATTCATAACCAACACATACGCTTCTTTTTATCATGGTTTAAAACATGGATATAAAGTTTTTTACATTTGATTTACAAAGTAAAATTCCGTGGTGGTAAATTCCGTGGTGGTTTCGTTTCCAGAAAAACCAGGGAAGAGCTCAAATGTGCTTCAAAGAAGCTGATACATAGTGGAGAAAACTTCATATCACAATGGCTTGGATCCCACTTTAGCTCCAATTTTTAATGGAAACTTTACCACCTTAAGAGTAAGAATGGGGCCATGGGATGTAATCATGTAAAAAGGGCAATAAACCATTCAATGACAATCATTCAATTTCAGTAATGCTGATTCAGTCGGTCTATCTAACTGTGATGATCTCCTTCGAATAAATTATGCCTTAAGATCCTAACTATCTCACGGATTCTCACACAATCATCATTTTATTGCCAGGTACTGTTCTGCTGAATGTTTATTTGTTAAGAACATTTCTTCCTACGTGGTAGTTGACTAGTTGGTTCCTTCTTTCACAATAATCCCATGTTTCACAGACAACTGAATTTACTCTAGCACCGAAGGCCTAGAAACCAAAATTCTGCCCCAAAAACAAAAGAAGGAACTTCTATAGAACAGTTCTGAGATTGAACCACAGTGACCATCATCATAAAGAAAAACTGAGATAATTTCTCATTCATAAACTAATAAAGAATTACCTTATCCTCAGTCTTTAGCAACTGGCCGGGTTCGTTTTAGTCTCAATCGGACTGCTGCAATGAATCTCAAGGCATTTCCCCCACAGGTGACCTATCCACAGGTTTATACACACAACCCATGAGAACACTAGCTGGCTGCAACGAAGAAAACATAATGACGACAGTACAAGGAATGAATATAAGAGTATGTGTAACTCCTCCGCTGAAGGATATACTTGGATATCAGGAACAAACCTTTTGGTTTCTTCGTCTTCATGAAACTCTATCTTAAGTATCTTGAAGCCAAGATTGGTACACATGACCAGGATGGATTGTTTGGTCATTATCCATCACAGAGGCAGGTGATTTCATCTTTATCCTTTGTATAGGCACCTTCCTCTGTTGAACATTATCTTGAACGTCTTCCATCTTCACCATTTCATCAAACACATTATCAGGCTGTTGTCCTTCCTGATGCTGGTCTTGAATAGTTGGAGAAGGTATTAGATTATTCAAAGAAGGTGGTCATTGTAATACCCCGGAAATATCTTAATAATTTATAATATTTATTTAAAAATTATTAGATTGGAAGTTAGTGAAACTGAGTGGTTTGAGGGCGGAGCAAAAGTGTTCGTATAAATTATTATTCAAAAACGTTTTTAAGGGGTCACAAAATTGACTTTCGATTCGTTGGGAATTTGAAGAAACTTGCTTCACGAAAGTCGTAGAGCTCGACGATACGAGTTCGTAAACATACGGCACGCATGAAACGGACGGCGTATGAAGAAGTTATGGCCGACAAAATTTTTCGTGCTTCGGGTATTTTAAGTATAAATAGGAAAAGTTTTATGGCACGGGTCCAGATCTCCTCCTCTCCTCCGTGCGCGCCTCCCTATGGTGCTGGTCTGCTCCAACTCGCCCCGGTCTGCGCACATCGAAGGCCACAGTGGGCGGTGGCGACCCGACTTCGACCCAGTTCGGTTTTGGCGCGTTTTGGCGGCGGCTTGACTCGGAGCTGCTCCGTCCTTGATGTCCCCTCCCTCCTGAACACGAGTATGCAAGTGTTAAAGCCCATTTCGAAGCGTGGAGTTGCTGGGTTCAGCATTCTCCTTGGCGACGCCGATTCGGTCGCCCTCCGGTTGAGACGAGGCTCGGTGCAGGTACTGTAGTGTTCCACTGCTCTTAATCTTCATTTTATAAGTTGGGTGGTGTTGGGTTCGTGGGTGGTGGGAGACGGTGTGTGGGGCCGACGCGCAGCCGCCTAGGGTGGTGTGTGGCGGCGCCTTTGGTTGTATACGGGGCACTGCTGTGCTCTATGACCTTGTGCTTGTGGTGACGAGCACGTGGGTATAAAATTCGATAGGTTTGGTTGGCGTATGTGTATGCTAAACTTTGGTGAGGTTATTCCTTTGTGGGTTTCGATTTGTGGAAGCGGGAACTCTGGAATTGTGTTTTGGTGCCCTACCCCAAGGTGTAAGTTATGGTGGAGGCCTTGAGAGACCCAAAAGGAGAGTTGTCTCGCGAGACAACACTCTGGATTACGGGATTAGGCGTTTTGGTACAAGTTGTAATATGGTTAATTGAGTTGATTACTAAGTTTTCGATTATTGCCATTAGGTGATTGGCGGAGCGTGAATATCTCACCTTTGTAAGGTTGAAGACGCAGCGAGAGTAATTAAGGTGAGTAAACCTCACAGTGTTCGTATTTAATACGAGTTAATTATAGTATATGGGTCGCTATATGCAAAATTGTTTTATGGAAATGATATTTGCTTTAAATGGAATGAACTTGCATGAGTTGTGTATTTGTGTGAATTTTGAATGTGTTGGTTTGGAAAACAACTGCCAGTGTAAGATCCGACCTGTTTGATGGGGATCTTACACTTGTGGCGTAGGGATATCGCCTTCGTGGAGAAAAGGGATCCTTACGGCAGTTATATCGGAAACCAAACATATGGCCGGGTGTTGGTTACGATCAGTTAGAGCTCTAGTCCGTCTACCATTGTGAGATTTGGAGGGGAATGACAGTGGTCATCGTGCCCCGGGTTTTATTTTTTGGTTGATTGTGTGTTGTGAATTTATAATTCTCGAGTTGGGTTTTTTAAAAGAAAATAAGGTGTGTGTTGTTTTTCTTCGAGTTTAAGATAGCATGAGTCATTTTGGGGTTGTCGGATTTCTTCTTTACTTTCATTTGTTATATATTTGTGTTAATTGTGCGTGACTTCCTGAACTAAGCTATATGCAGGAGTCACGATTTTAATTGGTTATGCGTGGCTTCCTAAACTAATCTATTTGCAGGAGTCACGATTTTAATTGTGTAAGATTTATACCTTCCTGAATTATGATTTTAAGCAGGAAAGTATGAATCTTACCTTGTATTTTTATGTGCGTATATATGGTATGTTTTTTAAGAGTTGTTGCGTGAGTCTGAGTTTACTCACACGAGCTTTATATGCTTACCGGGTTTGTTGTTTACAACCCGGTGCACCAATTCATGGTGTAGGGGTTAATTATGCAGGTGAGTATTAGCAGAGTTGAGGCGGCGGTTGATTATGCGATGAGTAGAAGTAATTCTACACATTAGTCTTGTTTTTCCTTAAGTATAGTGAGGCATGAGTAAACTACTACATTGTCCTTTATCTCGCAACTTGTGTAATAATGGAAATGTAGTATTTGTTTTCACCAGAGTCGCATTTGTATGGCCTCTCTAATGTATAATAATTTGTAATTTATTTTTTACTTCGTTGTGATTATTAAATTATTACATTTTTGAATTTGAATTTTATCAGTTCAAATTCGGGGCGTGACAGTCATTTATGTGTGGCTCTCCTGATGTGAAGTCTAAATGATCTCCCTCAATTTCAAATTTGCCATAGCATCCAAAGACAATGATCGAATATGATAATGATTCTTGCGACAGACTAATCAAGAATGTTATAACAGGAATGAAACGGCATGACATCAGCAAGCAACAATGTTCACAATCTCTAGTGATAAAGGAACATGGAAATACAAAAGCGTAAACACTTTGTTTTGCTCAACCTTCAGGATGGGAATCTAAAATCAAAAGTTTATCTATAGTGTTTTGTGCTAATTGTTCACCTCTCATAGCAATGGTTAAACAAATCTGTATATGCATCTACCGGATCATAACGCTTAGGAGAATTCGAGAAAGGGAGGTGGGTTGGGTGAGTTAGCAGAGAACAGATTACGGATCGATAACTGTGGTCACCATTATAATTTGATTGAAGAAGGCAGACTAAATATATTAGAAAGGACCTTGATGTAAGTTCTGATGTTGATCTCCCAATGCTGCATTCTCGTTAAGTGGTTCTCCCCCATCTACACTATCCAATTGCTGCAAGCTCAGAAAAAGATAGGGTAGAAAAGGTCCATGAGATATCGCAAAGAATCCATAAATTTGAAGTTTATATGGGCATTTCAAACAAGGGACAATACACTACGCCATAAATGGAGTCAAGCGACGGACTTTGAAAATGGCTGATAAAGTCCGTCGCTTAAGAAGCTCTAAAGTGACGGTACTTACGAGACGGTATATGTTAGTCGCTTCTTAAGCGACGGTACTTAAGAGACGGTATATCTTAGCCGCTTACGAAGCTCTAAACCGACGGTACTTAAGAGACGGGATATGTTAGTTGCTAAAGTCTTCTAAAGCGACGGATTTAGCAAACAACGTTCGCTTAAGTGCTCTAACAGATTGTATAGATGATTGGATTTATGCTTAATTGGAATATTTGAAAATATGATCGGTTCTTGCACATGCGAACGGTAGATTGGCATGACTACGGAGTCGGTAATATGGCAACCCCACCTCCCGAAAGGTCCCCGGGATGGGGTCCACTCATAGAGCATATTAGTGGTGTTTTTAGTTTTTCCAATGATCGGATGGCCGAACACCTCCCGTTCCGGCCCAAATTTTTACCATCTCCCTTATTCTACGTACATGTCACATCCGACGGTCAGTTTCACTGACGAATGTCCACTCCTAATAGCGCCCTCAAGAACTAGCAACTTTTTTGTCAACTTAGTACAAAGGTTAAGCAACATAAGGGGATACTTGGGTTTTTAATTAGCAAAGTAATCATTTTGGACTAACTAACCGTTGGATGTTATTAAATGTACGTGATTATAGTACGTTGTTAAAAATCGAGACGTAACAGACATCATTTGACCGTCCGATCGTCGGAAAAAGTAATAAAAAACTCACTTTGACCACACAAATTTGGGACCGCCTTCCTCCGAAAACATTCCTCCGCAACGGGTAGGTGACGGTAGAAGGGCATGACCACGGGGTCGGGAATATGGCAACCTCGCCTCCCTAATAGCCCCCAGGGTGGGGTCCACCCATATAGTATATTAGCGGTGTTTTCAGTTTTTTTCAACGATCGGACGGCCGAACGACGTCCGTTCCGTCCCAAATTTTAACTGTCCTCCTTATTATATGTACATGTCACATCTAACGGTCAGTTTTGCCGACGGAGGTCTGCTCAAAATAACGACAGAGTAAAACAAGGTTTTTCAGAGTATTAAAACGACGAATATAATGTTTTTCCGTCTCTCAAGTGGTTAAAAGGCACGTATGTTTTAAAATTTTGGCAAAATTTTTTGAAATTGAGTGTTTGGGGTTGACCGTTGCTTAAGAGTGTCTCTTAAGCGACGAGTTTTGGGTTAGTCCGTCGCTTAAGAGATAAAACCTAAACTTATTGACAAAAATCCCCAATTTCCGCCTTCCTCCCTCGCTCACCCGAAATCCCTAATTTCACATCCGGCACCTCTCTCTGCTGCTCAACACAAAGGCACCCCTTCTCTCTTTCTCTCTTCCCACGGCCCATTCTCTGAAGGTTCTTCTTGCGCCAGATTGAGCTCAAGCTCGTCGTCCTCGAGGACAAGCTCACCGATCAGGGCTTCACAGACTCTGAGATTTCCCGCCGAGGCCAGGAGGACTCTCGAGGCCGCCGCTTCTTCTGAGGCCGAGGGTGGGCCCATTGCCATTCTTCTCGGAGATAAGAAGTAAGATCGAGATTCACTCTCCTCAATAATCAATCTCGTTTTATTTAGTGGCTCTAGTGCAAATTAGTTTAGTTGAATGAGTTACATCTTGGCTGTTTCAAGATAGCAGCAACATCATAGTAATATTTAGTGGCATTGTTATACTTCCAGTGTTCATTGAATAGTGATGAATATCGGACAAACCTTAAAAAGAGAATTATTGTGAGATATGTGGGTGTTTTTTAGGTTGGCCACACCACAAATGTGGCATTTGCCCAACTTTTTCCTTAATAAAGGCACTAGACATTGTACACTGGTGCATTGCCTAGCTTCTCATTACATGATTGATTATGGGAAATGAGAATGAGACATCATTTTGGGTGCAGATAGCAAAGAAGTATTTCCATGAATCATATCAAATCATTTGTTAGCTGACAAACCTTGCCTTGGTGTAATGATTTGTTACAGGCCGTCACGAAGATATATGGGGGAAGGAAACAAGTAAAAGATTATGGGGAACACAATTTTGTCTTGGGTACGTGCCTTTGAGTTTGATAGAGTTTTTGAGGCCTTTGAGAGATATATCATGACTTTCTAAAACAAGAGTTTGGCAGAATCCAACATCACCACCAAAACACACAATACAAGAATGATTTCCATGTATAATTTGTATTCAAATGTTACTGATAATAGTGAGGAATTTGATTCTTGCTTACAAGGGGTGACTTGGTTACCTTGTCTTCAATTATACAGATAGTTTATGAGAGAGTGATTGTCATATATCGGTAGATTTACGTTGTCCCTGTAGCTTCTTCAATCAGTAAAAAAAAAAAAATTGAACAAAAAATAAAACCATAAAAGTAGGAAAAGTACTTGATATATAACAAACAAATGCAAACGTTTTATCCAGTAATGCTTGCTTGAGGGGTAACTTGAATGTCAACACTCATAATAAGAGAAGATTTAGTAAGGTTGGAAAACACTACTCAATCAAAAGCAAACAGGCCTACAGTACTAGAAATCCTAGATAGATGGATGAACAAAATTCTAAGCAAAAAAAAAAAATATTAAAAAAAAATTCCTAGAAAGATCGATGGATGAACAACTAAAATTAATCTATGCCCCGTTGATTAGGGCGAGGACTTCAGACTCAGTAGGGAGTGCAGGAATAGCTCCCTTCTTGGTAGTTGTTATTGCTCCACATGCATTTGCAAATTTGAGTACTTCCCTCAACCTTGGCTCATCATCAAGAACAGATTGGTCATCAACAATCTTTGTAAGCAAAGCACCCACAAATGAATCACCAGCACCAGTTGTATCTACAGCAGTTACATGGAAAGCTTCCACACATCCCCGGAAATTCTTCGTGTAGTATCTGCATCCCTTTTCGCCGAGGGTGACAAGGAGGAGCTTCAAGTTAGAGTGCCAGAGACTCATGGCAGATTCATCATCAATGTTTGGATTTCCTGTCAGAAACTCAAGCTCCACATCACTGACTTTGATCACTTCAGCCTTTTCCCATATACTCAATATCTGCTCGCGCGCCTCCTCAGGTGAGGGCCACAGTGGCAGTCGGAGGTTCGGGTCGTAGGAAAGCAAGGCACCAGCTTCTTTAGCAACCTGCATTGCCTTTAGATGTGCAGACCTGCATGGCTCGACGATCAAGCTTATTGATCCATAATGGAACACTTTGGCTGATTTGATCAGCTCATAGTTGAGCTCTTCGGGCTTGAGCAGCATATCAGCGCTAGGGTTCCGGTAGAACATGAACTCACGCTCTCCGTCAGCGCGTAGGGTCACGAAGGCCAGAGCAGTGCGTGCGCCTTGGTCGAACAAGACACCCTGGTCGGAGACACCGTTCTCCTTTAATATTCCGGCGAGCATGTACCCGAACTCGTCGGCTCCGAGCTTCCCGACAAAGGATGAGTTTCCGCCGAGACGAGACACCGCGATTGCCACATTGGCAGGGGCGCCACCGGGGGCCTTCAAGAAAGCTGGAGCCTCTGCCAGCGAAACGCCAGAAACGGTGGGGACAAAGTCGATCAGCATCTCCCCAAAACTCACGATCAGACCCTTATCATTAGCCATCTTCAATCAATCAAGAGAATGTAAACAGATGAGAAAGAAATAATAGTAGTTGTAAGATGTAGGATATGATCGATTGGAAAGCATGCATGCATTATTTATAGATTGACAGTAGACCTGGTCCTCATTGGAAACTTATTCATTTTTCTGATCAGAATACTAATGCCAATCTTACTCCTCATTGGAAACTAATTCCAATTTCTAATCAGATTACTAGTTGATAATGCCAGTCTTACTCCTCATCGGAAACTAATGTATTTAGTTAATGAGCAAAATCACCTAAACGACGCCGTTGTGCGAGGAATTGGAACCCTGCTCCCTATACATATAGCTACTTCTTAAAGATTGTTAGCAAGAGATACCAAATCAAAGTAGATTGTTCACAAAACAAACCACACTACCAGAGCTTCTCCTCTCGCTCAAATTCTTCGAATGGCTCCTACTAAATCGTCCGTATCTATCAAAATGCCAAAAGTGATCGTCCTGATGAAAGATTCTCAGCTACAATGATGTGCTACTAAGACGATCAGACTTGCATATCCTCAGTGGCCCATATAATCTCAATGTCCGAATCATCGAGTTCTATTTCAGTTATCTTTCATCATGCTCTTTGGAGATTTTACTCGTTCCGCCTTCAATCACATTCTGGATAATGTATTGCCCATGCGCGCAGAGGACAGCCTAAAAGACTTCTTTGAGACCCTCTTCATTTTCCCAAAAAGTAACTGGTAACCTTTCCCGTCAATGACGATGATGATATGTGAGTGAAACTCAAGGCGGATCTCATTGGAGCCTAGCTAGTTGCATTTGATAGATGCATCAAACACATTTGTTCATATAGTGGAAAAACAGTGTCATTTGTTCTTACTGTGGTAACTAGATCAGCATAGGGGTGAGTCATAATGGTGCATCATAACTGTAATAAAAGCAAACTAACGATGTACTTAGCAGGTGCTTCTATTGAACAACTTATCCTTACTACAGAGCTGAACTGTAATCTCTTAAAATTAAGACATAATAGCCAAAATACACTCTGAATTTGGCTCAAATTGCACCCCGAACTTGTAATTGTGAAATTTTACCTCCTCAACTTGTCGAACACTACCGATTTGCACTCCTCCGTCAAATCTAACGATTTTCATCAAATTAAGAGTCACATGCCTAGCACATGAGGGGTATTTTAGTTATTTTATATTTATTTCGTTTTTTAAATAAATTACATAAGAAATTTATTTTTTGTACAATTATGTCTACTTACTCATAATATTCTTTTTTTTTCTTTCATTTTTTTCTTCAAAATAACGCATACCTTACGTGATATAATTTGTCAATAAGAAAAATTATGTGGATAACTAAAATTGAATTGTCGAACCACTATTTTAATTAATAAGAAACATAATATAATTTGTCTAAGACTAAAGAACTCAAATATCTCAACAAAAATAGTCTTTAGATCACAAATACAATGATATAATTGTAGAAAATATTGTACAAAAATAAGTTTTTTTGTGTATTTTTATTAATAAAATGAAATAAATATAAAATTAAAAATATCCCTCGTGTGCAAGGCATGTGACTCTTAATTGGATGGAAACCGTTAGATTTAACGGATGAGGTGCAAATCAACAGTTTTTGACAAGTTGAGGAGGTAAAATTTCGCAATTACAAGTTCGGGGTCTAAATTGACAATTTAAGCCAAATTCAGTGTGCATTTTGGCTATTATGCCTAAAATTAATCATGTTATATTATTTAAAAACAAACTAAGAGGCGTTAAAGCCTAAATGCGCTCATTCAGGCATTTCATCAAACATCTTTGGTCCATCGTCAACAAGTTAAGATAATATATACAACTCAGAGCGCCATTGTTTCACCAATTATAGAACAAACGTGAGGAAAAAGCTTATTATTGCCTAAACAAATTATATCGTCCGCTATAGAACCTAATTCATGTAGCATTTCCAGAGGTAAAAACATAACTAACACAAATTAAGCTGAATTCTTTCATAGTGGTCTCCAATTACAATTCAAATCAGAAAACTTTTGCACAGAATCTACCTAATGAATAATACCTCTCATGATATCGTCACACTACAGACTAAAGAAACGAGCGAGCATATATACAGATGGGGAGAACGAGCAGTAGTCGATCTCAACATTCGAAATTGAATATAAAAGAGGTTTAGAGAGATTGAGAGATTTAAAGAGAAAGAACGTACCGTTTGTTGATTAAATGAAAATTACTAAAAACAGTGAAATATATGACGATCATTTGACTTACTATCTCCGTTGACTATGGCCGGATCAGGCAAAACGCGTGAAGCAACCGCCATATATATGTCGGAAACAGCTAGCTTTCATCTCCAACGGTCATAAACAGATAAACCCGAACTTTCCCTTTTCTTTTAGGGATTAAAGACTGTCACTTTCGTTCTCATCCTAAACCCCTAAGGATTGTAAGCCTATATAATAGCCACTTGCTCACACTTTCCTTCTCCATTCACAATTGAAACACTCTTCACTCTCTAGACGCATTTCAGTTCATTCCTTCAATTTCAAGTTTTCATTTTTGTTCAGAGTCTCTCAATTTTTCTCTCTTGTGCGAACAAACCCAACAATGGCGTCTTCTTCTTTTGCTGGGTCTAGTCGGTTGGAGGAGCTTCCGTGGGGTGTTGTTATGACCTTCAAGCCTACAGATGCCGATTTAGTGGGTGGTTATCTGTATAATCGTATCATGATGATGGATCATGGTGAGAATGAGAAGCAGCCGTTTCCTGAATTGGATATCTATGGAAAGACAGCGATGGTACCTTGGGCTATTTGGGATTCCCTAGAGGCAGAAAAGCTTCCCCACCAGGACTTCTTGTATTTCTTCTCAAGGGTTAAGAAGTTGAGTTCCAAGGGTAAAGGGAAACGTTTGTCTCGCACAGTTGGTTGTGGAGGAACATGGAGCGAAACAGAACCTGTCAAGCCTGTTTATGTTGATGGTGTTCAAGAGCCCTTTGGGAAACTAAAGAAGTTTCGGTACGAAAACAAAGATACATCCTTTGTACACCACACTGCTTGGATGATGGAAGAGTTCTCCATCGATCATCACTCGGTGAATTCCTCGGATTTGGTGCTGTGCCGAATGAAAAGGAATGAGATCAGGAACAAAAGAAAGAGGAAGTTCAATGAGGATGAGGAGGAGACTACTACAAGGAACAAGTCTTTCAGACCAGAGGCACAACTACCCTCTGATTCTCATCATGAGCAGCAACAGCAGTGGCAAATCTCGGATTTTGCTCCTCAGGAATTGTTTGATGTTGATGAACTCTTATATGGTGACATTAATGGTGTTGAACAAGAACAAGGCCAGCAACAGCAGATTCCTGCTCCTTATATGTTGTCTACTACTGATGCTGTAATTGTATCTCAAAATGTGAGTGAAGACGCACAGTTAGAGGATAACTGGCTTGATTCCTATATCAACTCTGAAGAGTTCAACAACTACAACTTCACAGATGAGTGTTCTTTGTTGGGATGGAATGATATCGACACAGCTGCTACACTACCACAGTCATTATCTTTTGCACAGCTGCTCGGAGATTAGGATCATGAATATAGCTAGCTAGTTAGGTCCTTAGTTTAATAGCATAGGATTTTTCTATATGTCACTGTAAATCAGGACGCTAGTTATTTGACTACATTTTATTGTCATCTATTTCCACTGCAATTGCATGTAACACCTGCAATGTTATATCATGTAAATAAAGCAAAGACTTGGTTTCTTAAGCTTATTTGGTGTTCCTTGTTCCGTTGGCATCTAATTTCAATCAACATATGTATGATACTCTATTTGAATATGTTGGGTTGTCCTGCATTATATTGGGTTGTTCTGCATATTGCATAACAGTGATAACACACATATCAGTTGCTCTCTGTAATTGTGCAATAGCAGCTTTAAGTGCGAGTAAAAACTCCACATTTTAGGGTTCAAATAAGGAAGCAAGTTTACACTTGTATCTTGTGAGCCATAGGTTCTGATCAGTACAGTAAAAAAATACTATTTAGTCACCTCATGTTTGTTTTTTTTGGGTCTGAACTCTGTACCTCATGTTAGATGCTGAACTACTCTGATCCGGCCAATGTTTGATAACTGAAGCACAAAGCTGCTATAAGCCTTTGGCTGTTCAAAAGCTGATTCCCATTTATCTTACAGTACTTTTTGGGTGTAGAGAGTAATATGCTGAGGTTAAGGGGAAGGTCTCAATACGTCACAATATATAACCAGTGCCTCTTCCATGATGCTAGCTTGAGGCTTGAGCCAGCATGTACCAAGATAATCACTCAGAGCAGAATCCTCCCCAAAAAATTTTGCCCAACCGTGCACAGCAGGACTGCAGGAGCCACTCTCGGATCATATCCAGCAAAAGCCATCAATTTCAGCCATATGTGATCTGCTTCCAATTTCATCCTAATCAAAAGTGACATGAGCAAGAATATGAATGTTGAAAATAATAAATCCAAGATGATAATTACTCAAAACTGCGCCATACCCTTCAAGGAATCGACCTTCTCCTCCGGGCAAGAACTTCTAAGCAAAACTGTGGCACAAAGTTGATGGAATCAAGAGGCAGAAAGTTGATGCAAGTTTATCACATGTACTAAAAGAAAAATTCAAACAGATTTATATTTTGCCGGTAACCATATAAACCAACTGACACAGTTCAAATATACCTTCCTCTTTCATAACAATAGTTCCAGTCAGTTAGGTGGTAAACAGTTAGTTCCTATCACTGAAGACTAGCAAAGAATAAAATATCAGCCGGTTCCTATCATTAGTAAACACAGCACAAGTGAATACTTAGAAAAAAAAGAAAAAAAAAACAGCCAGCAGTGAGTACATATCCTTTTAGTTATTCAATCCGTGTTACTATGTTGAAGTCCTAAAAGAAAAATAAGACAAATGACAAAGTGCTCACGATGCTATGTAAATGGGCTTTCCAACCTCAAACAATATGGTGACATGGTTCTCCATAGAACTCAGAAGTCACCTCTTTACATCAATGTAGCCCTGCTCACCATAGAATGAGGCAAAGTTTGACCAACATTTTGAGACCAGTAAGAAGATGGCATCCATGTTTTAAATTTCTAAGGATACATGTGGTCAAGTATTTGAAAAAACTTACAGCCACATTAGCAAGAGCCTTTGACATTAGATCTACTGCAGATATGCCTGAGGTGTTTGAAGCTCTTGAGCAACACTCTTGAATGCAGGAAAATAAAAATATTTTAGTATTTGAACCTGATCACCATCAGAATGTCATTAACATCACACCGTCACGTTTATTACCTATTAGAGACATTAGCAATGCACTAAGATCTGCAACTTTGGCAACATCAATTGGCCGAGGAGCATAAACGTGCTCAAATTTCACCCCAGATTCGCTTTCAGTCTTTGATAAATTTGACTTTATGGGTCATAAAGCATTACAGCAACTTCACTATTGCCTGAAAGTATGGTCACACTTTTAAGTACTCCTATAAAACTAAGTAATTAGATCCAAGACTAAATTCTTTCAAATATTCACCTGCTCTCCCTGTGCGTGCATATAGTCTTCTACATCACATGGAGGTTCACATTTCACACTACAGACCAAAAACAAATAAAGTAAGAGATTGCATATTTTTCACAGATTACAAATATGCAAACGAGCTTGCAAGTGTGACTTGCAAAGATAAAACATATACTACTCCGGGAAAATAAAGTGCTCAAGTCTATATTTTGCCAGTCAATATGATCCAACACCAAAGGAATCTACAATAAGGAATATTAAAATTGCTAGCCAGTGTTCTAATGAATCAGCCACCCGGACGATAAAATAAATTTGCTCATCATATTAAAAAAAGGATATAGAACAGTTGACATTTCACAAACAGAAGATTGGTACTTTGAATTCAATCAGATAGCAGAAGCTTTTACTGCTGGTAAACTTTGTTTTCTTAGGGCTAAAAATTATTCAACTGCACACAACATATGTTTCCATACAGTCAAATAACAGAAGAAGGAAATTAATGAATGTTACCTTACACGGACAACCACAACCACAAACAGAAGCAGAATACTTTATCTCATTTCAAAGTAAACCAAAGTCATTATTAGTAGAAAAGTTCACTTCAAAGCCTTTCAATCGGACTTAAAGAGACATCTTAACTTCAACCACAAGATAGTTTTTCCTTTGACTGAAATGAAGACAGGAACAACAGATTGAAGTCATGTGATCCATGAATTATTACACAAACTATTTGTACCCGTTCATGAAGTTTGGACAGAAGAGAAGAATGAATCAAGAATAAATAAATACATGCTGAAGAGAATGCATAACCCGAGGGCCCTAGTACTGAAATTGAAGTTTTTAAGTATCTTTATGTTTCCTCAATCAATCAATCTTAGTTCTGTAAGGTAAACGTAACATAACTACAATTTCAGTTTGTTCAACCTTCTGAAGATACCAAAGGGAAAAACATTTCTTCACCTCCCACCTTCTGATAAACTAAAATATGAGGAAAAAAGAATAGGAGACAATGAAATTGCTGAACACATAATAAGAAACCCAGACCAAAGAAATTATATTGTGGTTATACTTTGATGTCGACATTCGTAGTAAGGGGACACCACAAAATCTGACATTATAACCCATTCCTACATGATTCTTCACAACAATAGAGAACAACACCCAAATCCCTTCTTCAAGCAGAATCCTAGATCAGTTCCTAATCTGACTAGCTACCTCATCTCTGAAATACCTTAATCCTAACACAGCTTGCACAAAATCAATAGAGTAAAGCATCAGCCCTTCAGCTTGGAAAGGACAATGCTTAAGATCCTTCTTATCAAAGCTTTTGGTCTTCCCTTTAAAACCTCCATCATAGCCTTTGCATTCGGCAAAAAACCCTTGCTTATCATCACATCCACCAACTCTTTGCACTCCTCCTGAGATGCCATGTCCTCCTGCTTCGCAAAGCTCTCTATGACAGTAGTGTAGGTAGCAGCATTGGGCCTCATCCCCTGATCCATCATCTGAAGCAAGCACTTCTTGGCATCTCCAATGAAGCTAGGATCAGCAGTGAGTCCCTTGATCAAAACCGTGTAAGTGTAGGAGTTTGGGTCATCCCCAACAGCTAACATTCCCCTGTAGGCCTCCAGAGCACCCTCGGTCTTGCCAAACTTGAGATAGGCTTCAATAACACAGGTGTGGACTACAACCTTAGGATGCATATGCGTCTCACAAAAACGCTTAAAAAGCTCGTTGGCCTCTTCTCCATTGCCATCATCTATCAAAGCACCCACCACCTTGAATGTCATGGCGAGGTTGTCGGCTGTAAGCCACTTGAGCAATACTTGTTGCACATCCTTATCAGTGCTAGTGAGGATATCATCAATCTTCATTGCCCTCATTCCTTCTATGAGGTCGTCTTCTTCAATTTTAAGAACATCGGGTTGAAGGGTAAACCCCTTTGCTTGTATGTGCTCAAAGAACTCCCTGGCCTTCTCCACTGAGTCGCGGCAGGCAATGGCATAGAACAACATCGCCCACGCGACAGTATGGGGCTTCATCCCCTTCTCCAACATTTCCAAAAAGTACTTCTTGGCACACCCAGCAAAGTTGACATCAGAAGATGTGTGATGCTAGTGCTATGATGAGTATATTATAAGTGAGCAAGGAGGGGACTACAACATTGGCTATCATCTGGTGGTAGACCTTGAGAGCACTCTTGGCCCTACCGAGATTGTCGGCATTGACATAGTCCCCCATGACAATGGGGAAGACAGCCACATCAGGCAGAATGCCCCACGCATTGCGAGGCTTAAAGAGCTCTTTGGCTTCCTCAGCGAAGCCGCAATCTGCCAAATTACAGAAGATTTGAAACGCATGATTGTTAAGGGAGTCGTAATCCCGAATCGAGTCAAACATTTTCTTTAAGACCTTGTCCTCACAGTCTTGGGTGGCCTCCTTGAAAACAATCATTACATGTCTCTTAAGGTCATCGGCGGAAGAATTGGGGAAACTAGTGTCCTCCATTGATTTGATTAATCACTCTACTCTAGTTTTATCAGATATTAAATTAGACCCAGACTAAAAGGTAGGGTTTTTCTTTACAGATCATACAATATGCCACAACCAAAAGTGCAAAGATCGGAACTTTACATTAGAAACAAATCAACTCAAGTAGAGCTACCGGCTGAGATTTAGATGAAGAAAGATCACTCACCGTTCTGTGATGATCTGCAGCAGCGATGGGTCTGCAGGATTAATTGATACTCTGTGTGTTGCGGAGAGACGAGTACACCAAGCTAGAGAAATGGTGGGACTTCAAATTTCCGGTCTCCACCTGGTAAAACCTCATTTCAATTTCTTTATTTTTTTTGTTCGATTTATGAGTTGGTGTGGTAAGGTTGTTCCGGGGAGAGCCACATGCCTAATAGAGAGCCCACTGTAACGAGGAGTAGTAAGTTGAGAACTTTTTTACTGGAGCGGATTCAGTGCATCAAAGTGTACTTGCGTAGGCCTCATCATGGGCCGGGCCGGGCTAGGCCCTACCCTAAAATTTAGGGCTTAGGGTAGGGCCGGGTAGGGCTTGACCAAAGTCAACAAAATTTAGGGCCGGGTAGGGCCGGGCCGGGGCTCTAATATGTAAGCCCTTACCCGCCCTAACGGCCCGTTATGTTAGGGCTAAAAGGGCGGGTCGGGCCGGCCCTCCGAATAGGGCTAAATAGGGCCGAAATGGGCCGAACGTGGTCTTTTTTTGTTTAATAAAAATTTAGTTATTATTTTTCGTTTCTTCTTAAAATTAGCTAAAGAGTTATACCGTGTAATATAAAGCTCTTTTGTTTTTATATAATCATATTTTACATAGATATATGCATTAGATTTAACTTAAGGCATTGATAAATATAAGTTTAATAGGTTAAATTCATTTACCATCTATCAAATCACTCAAAAACCATTGTTATTTCTCACAACAAATATAAATAAAAGATAAAAACCTTATAAAAAATGATAAGTTGTATTGTATGTAAAATAGAATAAACATATTTTAAAAAATAGTTTATTATTAGGGCCTAAAAGGGCCAAGTAGGGCGGGCTTTTAGGGCCGGGTAGGGCTTGGCCCTAAAGGGCCAAATAGGGCCGGGCCGTAGGGTAGGGCCGGGTTTCATTTGCTTGACCCTTGCCCTACCCTACTTGAAAGAGGCTAGGGCCGGCCCGCCCTAATGGAGGGCCGGGTAGGGCTTCGGCCCTTTAGGGTAGGGCGGGTTTTAGGGCGGGCTAGGGCCGGAGGGCCAAATGATGAGGCCTATACTTGCGCAAATAATATGTAAGTCATTTACGTAGTTATTTATTCAACTTTGTCAGTGTCTTTCAACGCCTCAATAACTGGGTATTGTGGACGCTGTTTTTTATATGGGGGTTTTTTTTTTTTTTTGCGATTTCTATTGTTGTTAATCATGTTGACATAGTGACTCATCTCCAATTTGTTTTATTTATAATATTTTACAACTTCATCTTCACTCATAGGGTAGATAAGAACATACGACTAACTTATTCAACTATAATCTCCAAAAACATTTCAACTCTCACTTAATTGAGCCTATAAAGCTTTGAAAATACACATAGTATATAGACCCATTCCACCTAATAATCATTTGCCAATCCCAAATGCGGAACCCTAGCATGTTAGAACTCCTTTGATAGGTCCCTAAGAGAGCCTTATTCCAGCACAGAAGTCCAAAAGGAAACAGGGTACTATCAGGCCTCCAGACCCATTTTGTTTTGGGGACCCAACACAAATGTGGTACCCTAGCAGAAACCGAGATGAAGTCCTCCATCACCTTCACACCGGCAGGCTTTGTCGTTGCCGCCGCCGCCGCACGAGCAGGCTCTGTCATCATATACTCCAAACGGTGCCATGCTGCTTCAGATCTTCGCATCCAAACTATCATGGTTTTCAATCGAGTTGAAAAAAAAAAAATTAATTCATGAGGACTTTCACCACTCCGGATTCAAATGAGTCACCGGCAAATTCAACTTGGTTGCCGGAGACCCAAACTCGCACAATACTTACTTGTGTGTCGGGGTCCTTGAGGCGCGTTCGAATCCAACCTCCATATTTTTGTATCAGCCACAGGAAGTTTACGCTAGGCCTGTCATCCTTAAGTACTTTGTGAAGAGAAACAACTTGGATAATGGTAGATTTATCTTGGATAGCCAAAAAGGCATTGTGTAGGAGGGGGGAGACCTGTGATGGCCGACTTTGGGCGGAGACCTGTGATTGTCGCCTTAGGGGGGAAGCTTGTGATGGCTGCCTTAGGAGGGGACCTGTGATGGCCACCTTAAGCTAGTGCAACAGTGTGTTATCGTAAACTATTATATCCCACCTACTTTCGAACGCTCGGAGCTCTCTTCTCCCTTGCCCGACCTGCGCGCAGTTTTCAAGTTTAAATCCCCAAATCAACACTTGCATATATGTAATCAATTAATCACCCTTTTTTTTGTACTATAGTTCTGGTCCAGAACTCCAGCGTAGGTGCAATCTAGCTAATTTCAATCAAAATAATTAAGATCCTATATATATGCATGTACATGCATGGTGCTACGCGTACGTACAACGTCTGTGGGGTGTTCTCGATCTTAATCGATCAGCATACGTTGATTCACCATTAATTAGATCTAGCTTCAATTATTAATCAACAGAAATATTTCCCAAGTTTTTACTAGTTAATTTGTTACTGATATCACAAGATTAATATTAATCGATTTCCAACATACACATGCTTAACTAATTAATAACCTACGTGTGCTTACTTATATATGAAGCAATTTATGGATCTAAGAATGCCTGACGACGTACTCAATTGGTAGTCTCATGATGTAGCGGAGAACACCAAATTAAAACATATATATAAGACTTCAGATCTTAAAGAAATTTGAGTGTTACCGGCCATTTGGTCATTAATTATGAAAATTAAATGTTTAACTAATTAGATCACAATTAATATAAGAGACCACGCATTAATATAAGAGACCATTTGGGCATCTCCAACAGCTTCCCTATTTTTTTTGTAAAATAAGGAAACAAAAGTCAGAATCTCTAAAAAAATTATGCTCCAACTCCAAGAGCTTCCCCATTTTGGAGATTTTCACATTTATTACAACTACATTCATATTTATTTCAACAATATAATATTTTTTTATTTTTTTATTTTTAAACATGCAATAAATACTCTATATCTAATACATTTATTGTAAATTGTAATTAATGATTACTTTTAAGTTATTCTATAATAATAAATTTATTTATTTTAAATAAAAATCTATATAAAATTCTATAATTAATGATTACTTTTTAGTTTTCTGTGTCAAATTGATTTGATCATTAATTTTTCATTCTTTAAATTTTTCTTTCTCTTTCTACAAATATAAGGATGCATATATTCGATCTCATCAAAATCCCCATTTTAGGGAATGAGATGGAGAATCTATTGGAGGAGATTTAGAGCCCAAAATCCTCAAATTTAAGTAAAATCCCTATTATAGGGAATCTGTTAGAGTTGCTCTTAGAGCCCAAAATCCTCAAATTTAAGTAAAATCCCTATTATAGGGAATCTGTTGGAGTTGCTCTTAGAGAGTTAGAGTGATCGTGAGCTGTCAAGGACGTTATTCTGACCAGCCATGCATAATTAAGGAAGAAAATTTACGTTGCATTTACCTCAATTTTTTTGTAATACCTTAAAACCCTGAAAGTTGTACTTTCCGATCCCTTTCAGTCAAAATTTTTTAGGATTTATCAGAAGAGTGTCTATCGAGTGAGCTTAATTGGTTGTGATCTTTTAATTATGAAATCAAATGGAAAATTTGTTTCATATATAAGATCGCATATTCTCGACCTAAACATCTGAATTTACATAGAAATCGACTAATGTCACCATTACTAAAGAAGAGCACCAATCCAAATTAACCAACCATATATAAGATATATATATTTTTTTTTAAATCTTGTTTCCATGCCAGATCGATCGAAGAGTTTCAATATTCCTTGCAAAATTCTGCAAATTCTAATCGTATGTGGTGAATTTACGACGTAAGTTGAAGTCATGAATATATGTTTGCAAGTCTGGTAATCCTTGTACTGTACTATCGGCCGGCAGTCATTTAAAAATATTCTGACAACTGTGTATACAATACATGCATGCACCCTCTTATATCTCTTTTATTTTAATTTTTAGACCATGGAAGTGCAATATCAAAATTAAATAATGAGAGTGCAAATTTCACTCTTGATTATAATACTCTTCTCTTGGTTGTCTACTGGTTGTCGTTGTTAAATAGTACATGCTTGATTAAAAAAACATGATCACAAGTCTACTGTCGTTATTCAATACTGAACGCTTATTAAATAGTAAACGCTTGCTTAATTAAGTATGCATGATCACGTAAACACATAAAAGATAATAATATACAAGTGCAGCAATCAATTGCATAACAATGATAAACCTTTACAGAGATTATATACAAGTGCAGTAATCAATTGTTCCAATATCTAAGGCCTTAAAGCCATGATCCACTATTAGTGGGATTTTATCAATCCTAACTAAGGAAGGAATAACTAAGGAAAGAATATAACAACATAATTACAATATATTTCTCAAGACCACATCGTACGTTGTCGTCTTTAAATAGCGAAGCTGAATGCCATACCAAACCATCCCTTATAACAGCCAGTTAATCTTGCTCACCACTCACGACTCTTAGCTAGCAATGGCTATCGAGTTAGTTCTATTCATCCTCTTTCTTGTTTTCGCTTTCCTAATATCCAGACACTTCCGTGAGAAAAATCTTCTTCCTCCGAGCCCATTAGCCTTGCCCATCATCGGACATTTCCACCTCCTCAGCCCCCTCATCCACCGCTCATTCCACGACCTCTCCCTCCGCTTAGGTCCCGTATTCTCTCTCCGCCTCGGCTCGGTCCCATGCGTTGTGGTTTCCTCACCGGAGCTGTCAAAAGAGTTCCTCAAAACACACGAGCTCTCCTTCATTAATCGACCTGCAAATATCGCAGCTGCAAGCATGACCTACGATGCTTCGTTTGCATTTGCATCCCACGGCCCGTACTGGAAGTTCGTTAGGAAGCTCACCACCAACGAGCTACTCAACAACCTAAGTCTGGACAAGTTTCTTCCCATTCGAAACCAAGAGTACGTGAGGCTTTATAGAATGTTGGCCAAGAAAGCCGAGCTGTGTGAATCTGTCAACTTCAGTGAAGAGCTACCAAATGTCGGCCACAACATTATGGGGAAGATGTTGTTGGGGAAATATTCAAGTCCTGTGCGGGCGGCGAGGTTCAGGGTGCTGGTCCGGGATGCTACCAAGATTTTCGGGGAGTTCAATTTCAGTGATTTTAATGGGATTTGGAAGAAGCTAGATTTGCAGGGATTCCAGAAGAGAATTGATGCCATTCATAAAAAGTTTGACAGGTTGGTGGAGGAGATTATAGATGAACGTGAAGAGTTGAGGAAGATGAAAAGTGAAGGAGGCAACAATACTACTAGTGCTGGAGAAAAAAATGTCGAGGGCTTTATCGATGTAATTCTTGATAAGGAAGAGGAGTCTAAGAGCAGTACTGAGAATTCGGAGGTCGTAGTTACAAGAAATCATGTTAAGGGTCTCATTACGGTATGTTATTTTCATGGACAAAATTCAGTTTAGGTGAGGGTACTAAACGTAATCTCCCGGATTATTCTGATTTTTACTAAAAAATTGAGGATACTAAACTGAATTTTGTCTTATTTTCATGATCAAACCCTACACCCTCATGCTTTTTCAGAGTCCATACATATTTTAGAGAGCAAGAAAATAACAAACATTTCTTAATTTTCAGGATTTGTTTACGGCTAGCATAGACACGACCTCCATTACAATGGAATGGGCGCTGGCCGAGGTCATCAATCACCCAGAGGTGTTTAAGAAAGCAAGAGAAGAGATAGATCGAGCAGTTGAAACGGGAAAATTAGTCGGAGAACTGGATCTTCCAAATCTTCCTTACATCCAAGCCATCCTAAAAGAAACATTAAGGCTGCACCCACCCTTGCCTTTAGTTCCAAGAATATGCACACAAGAATGCAAGGTTGGCAAATACATGTTTCCAGAAAAGACATTGTTATTCATAAACAATTGGGCTATGGGAAGAGATCCTAAGAATTGGGAGAACCCATTGGAGTTTAAGCCTGAGAGGTTCTTACAACTCGATCGGAGCGATTCGACAAATGGAGTAGATATTAGAGGTCAACACTTTCAATGTCTTCCATTTGGTTCTGGAAGGAGGATGTGTCCTGGCTTACCCATAACCATGAAAATGCTACCAACACAGCTTGCAGTTATGATTCAGTGCTTTGATTTCAAGGTTAGTGGGACACAAGGCAAAAATACAGATAAGGTTCTTGAAATGGACGAAAAACCTGGATTAACAGTTCCCAGGGCTTCTGATCTTGTTTGTGTTCCAGTTGCCCGCTTCAGCTCACTTATCGAATATCCTTGATCCCTAAGACAACTTCACACAAGCTTTGGAATGAAGGTTCTACTTCTACAGTGTCAGCCGAACTGAAAATTTAGTGACAGAGAATAAATTATGGTATGTGTTTGCAATAAGTATCGTACGAAAGTATTTTTCTTTACTATGTCAAAATCTCGAATCTCCCTTCTCAAAAAAAAAAAAAAAAAAAAAAAAAAAAAATCTCCAATATCCAATTATTGTTTACTGTACGTTTTTCTAATTCGTTTGGAAATCGACACAAAAAAGTTCCATGTAATCTGTGAGTAATGTACTATTTCGATAGTTTGTTATTATTTGTCTTTTATTACTCATCATCTATTCGATAAAATGGAATAACTCAAGTGGTAAAGAGCACAATTATCTACCCACAAGATCCAGCTCAGTTGGTAAGTATGCTGAGTTACTTAAGCAAGGTCTCGGGTTCGAGCCTTGTGTATGTAAAAGTGCGGGGAGGACAGGCCCACCTACGGGTGTACTCAAAGCTCGGAGGGGGGGTGTCGCTGCGTCTTTGGGACAACACTGGCGAACTTCGGGTAAACAGGCCATTGGCCTCCTTGTGGTCCCCCCAGTACCCCCTTTTTTACAACAAAAAAAAAACACAATTATCTAGGAAGTAGGTTATTAGAGCAACTTTAGCAATGCTAGCCATTTTTTTGTCAAATGTTAACCAAAATAGCTAAAATGTCATTTTGGCTAGCTAGTTTAGAAATATATTCGTATCAGTTCTCTCTATTTTAACTATTTTGAACTGATATTACTAATTAATTTTTTTAAAAAATTACTTTAAATGCAGTTATATATTACATAGAATCATCTAAAAAGAATATATTAAATTATAGAGAGCCTCATCTCGCTCTCTATATTTAGGAGCGAGATAGCTAAGAGTTAAAATGGCTAGTCACTTAGGAGTCTGGTGGATCTCCTAATTTTGATAAAAAAAAAACTAAACAGACTCTCTAAAATAGCTAAAGAGTCAAAATAGAGAGTCTGCTAAAGATGCTCTTAGGTCCTAGGTACGAGTTACAAGAATGGAGTAGATGTGAAACCCTTAAATCGTCTTTTATGATATAAGGAAAAAACTCATCATCTATTTCAATAGTTAAAAATCAATACAAATAAGCTCCATGTTTTCTACTGTAAATTTTACAAAAAACCGTAAACTTTCTATACACATATCCCATCCTACTCTCTTAAAAACTGCACTTGACTTTCCATTTGTGATTTGATCTTGTATTTAAATTGATCAGGTCCAGAATGTTACTGTACTTAGACGTTTATCCGTGGCTACGGGGATAAAGTTTTTGAGGCAGGCGCACACTTTCAGTCACTTTCTTTCAGAACCTAGATCTCGATTAGAGGTCGATCAACTAAAAGAGAATCTATTTTATTTAATTATTCATTTAAACCAACGAGTCGTTATTGTAGCAGATAGCAACAAACATTTCATCCAACATGCGTATTTTTATTTTCCAATGGATTTACATCTTTCATTAATAATTTTTTTTTGATGTAGTGAGTAATTGCTCCGGTTGTTCGCTGTTCAAGAATTCTTGTTTAGGCAATTCATACCATCCATACATAATGTTTTGATCTAAGATTTCAATTCTTCCATGTTTCAGCAGTAGTTAGTATAATGTTCCATCGATGTGTAATAGAAAGAGTCGATATCCTAAGTCTCTTACATCACTCAAACCTAGTAAGGAACGGGCCGGCGGCTTGTCAAACCCCAGACTTGTAGTAGCATTCCAGGCACCTACGTCTCTTGGATCATGCTTTGTCTTACTTTTGGGACTTTGCTTTCTAACATAGGGCTAGCCTTTAATGCTTTGACTAGGTCTATTATTTGGATTGAGAAAAAGAAAAGTATATGAATTGAGTAAAACTAAAAAAGATTTGATAATAAGTAATATGATGATTTCTGAATGTCCATTGAACATTCTATGAAAATAAAACTTCCATCGAAGAGAAGCAAATGAAAAACTTTCATAAAAATTCTCGTAGAATCGAGAAGGAAGTTTTCATTATGTACGTGCCAGATCATGAATTAGTAACTGCATCCAATCTCCAGCCAAGATCGAACTCTCCATGAGATTCATAGTTGCATTACTTATAGGTTCCTTAGTGCTAAGTGTTCTAAAAGGCAGCCGCCTAGACAGCTTAGGCAGTAGGCGACGCTACTCCACCTAGAAAAATGCCTCCAAGGCGACATTAGGCATTTGGGGAGTTAGGCGGCTGCCTATATTTTTTATTTTTTGGTGGTTTAACTAAAAAAAAAAAAAAAAATAGAGATTTGGACTTGCATTTGTTTTAACTTTTATGATAAAAATTTTATTCTAGTATTATTATCATAACTATTATTGTATGAACTTAGGATATTGGACTATTTTGATTTGGTTGGACTTTGGATTAATTTGAAATTTAATATTTCAGTATTCTATATGTTAAGTATTATCATTTATAATTATATAAATAGTTGAATATTGATATTGTTCAAGGAAGGTTAATTCTATAACTTCCGATTTGTGTTTTAACCTCATTATAGTAGAATCTCTAGCAGATAAGGAATCTCTGATTATTCAGGGTACTTGATGTAATGCTTATATAAATGTCTCCTTATGATCAATGAATGGAATTTGATTTTCATTCTAACTTTGTCTCTTAGAACACGTTATCAGCACTTTGTTCTAAAGTGTATGAGCAAAAGCCAAAAACCCTGATTAAATCCTAAATCCTCAGTCGGCAACCTTTCGTCTAGGCCACCGGTCGAGCTTAGCGCAGTCAATGACTCCATAGGCGTCGACGTCCTCCTCAATGCCTTCGTCGCTACATTAGTCTGACTTTCATCCTCTGGTTGATGAAGCCTTTGTTCAGTCCAACTTCTCTTGTTCAGACCGCTTCAAGCCGAAACTCGATGACCCAGTTGACCCGGATTAGTCTTGATCCGGATTGTTAGATTCGACCAAATTCAAACCTGACCCGAGTCGGCCTTGGGTCCCTTGATGAGCCCAACAGCCCTTTTGGGTGTTTTCTCACCCTCTTTTTTCTATTTTATTATTTTTCATAATTTAATTGCACGCTAATGAATCTAATTATATTTATTTTTTGCAGTAAATTACACAGTAGCACCTGACCAAATTTACAAACACAAATAACTCAGCTCCAAAATCAAGTGGACCCAAAACTGATTGAATAATTGAGGCTGAAATGCCTAAAATGTCACTGATTTCGCCAAAATTATCATGCAGTAGCAGCTTTTAAATTATACAATAGCAGCAATTAAGACTGAATACAAGTGTGAATATTAAGAACGGCAAAAGAGTAAATTTTTTAGTGACAAGTGGCAACTTGACAACATATTGTCATGATTTGTAAACTTTAGTCCTAATTTGTATAAAAAATATGATAAGTACCTTATTTATTGATAAAATTATTATAATGTATTTTTGTGTAATTCGTTGTATTTTTTACGTGCTCATATAGAAAAAAAACATTATTCGTATCGTGACGATACGAATGTCATGGAGAAGAGCAATTATCCATTCAAATTGATTCGACTTATATATCTTGAATTATTAAACACTAGCAACCGCTTACACACAACGTGTAGAAAGTTTTTTTTTTTTTTTTTTTTAAATATGTTGAAAGTGTTTAAGGAAGGTTAATTCCGTAACTTCCGTGGTGTGTCTTGTCCTAATAAGGCTAGTAGTCTAGATACATTATTAGATAGGGAATCCCTGATTACCAGGGATACTTGATGTAATGCCTATATAAATGCCTCCTTATCAATCAATAAAGATACAGTTTATTATCATCTATTTCTCCTAGAACACGTTATCAGCACGTTGCTCTAGCCTCCCGTCTAAAACCCTGATTTCGTAATTTTTTTTTCCCGAAACCCTAATCCCGACCGCCGACCGCCGTCCTTACCTCCGGCACCGTCGGTCCATTCTCGGAAGTACCTGGGCTGCCGACCTGCCTCCCTGCCGCGCCGTTCCTTCACGAGCTGCTCCTCCTCTGTCTCTCGGTAGACCTGCTCGCCTGCAGCCCAACCCGCTCGCCAGCAGCCCTCCTTTGCGTGCTATTCTTTGCACGCATCCCTTGAAGACCAAAATTGCTCGCAAGGCAAGAAAGCGGCCCTCGAAGCCTTCTTCGTTGCTGAGAAGACATCAAGAAAAATCGAAGAAAACAAGCTTCCCTAAAAGTCAAGTTTCTTTCGATCAAGTTTCAATTGAAGAGGTTAATATTTTATAATCGTTCCCGCTTATGAAATTTCAATAGTTGGGTTGTGTTTTCTTCCGGGACCTTTTCGTGTCCCTGCTACATCATCCCGATTCTATCGCTTCTCGAGACGGCATACGGGGATTTAGTCACCCCAGTGCCAACGTTTATTGGGGTAACTGTGATGTTACCGGCCACCGTTATGCTTGTGACTGTGATGTCACTGTGAACCATAACGTCTCTTTTTCAAAAGAAAATAAAGGGAAGATATCGATTGTGACTTGATGTCACATTATGCATCGATTTATGTGACCATAATATATCTTGGCACTGTTCTAAAAGAACAATCAAACTTGATTAGTATTCATATATACTTACGTCTCCCTGTTTGTGTTCTGTAGATGGCTGACACTTAGCGTTCAGAATTTGACATCTTGGATGTCCAAGGCAAGGAATACAAGAGGTGGATCTCAGATGTAGAGAACACCTTCATTGGTAAAAGATTTACCGCTACCATCAACCCTCCTGAGGATGCAAGCTTACAAGCTTCTCCTGAACAGAAAGCACAAGCCCTGATGTTTCTCAGGTGCCATATCCATCCAACGCTCAAGAAGCAATACCTGAGGAAAACCGATCCCAAAGAGCTATGGGATATCTTCAAGGACCGCTTCGACAATGTGCATGACGCACAACTCTCAGACCTCATGTCAGATTGAGAGCAAATCCGCTTATTGGATTTTGATTCCGTCCAGGAATATCATCAGACTATGCTAAACTTGCAATCTGATTTGAGCTTTTGTGGGGTCGAAAAGACCGATGACGATATGATGGAGAAGACTTTCACGACGTTCCCAGAATCTGCGTTCATGTTGTCGCATCAGTACCGCGATCTCCGTGAGAAAGGCACTATCAAAACCTTCAGTGATTTGATGAATGTGCTTCAAAGAAAGGAGAGGTACCATGAGTTGATTCTTACCACCAATAAGAGGCCTCGAGGACCGAAATTCATTGCGGAATCTCATCAAGCCCATGGTAAAGCTTCTAAGCAAGAGCATCAATCTCATGAACGTCAAGCACCACCACCACGTACGCCAAGAGCAACACGTGGCGGACGAGGAGGGAGAAGAGGCGCCGGCCGTGGCCGACAGCTTTCTTGGACAAGGGATGGTGGCGGCGCCGCCGCTCCTAGAGGAGGGAACCGGCCCGGTTCCGGCCCTCGACGTGGTGGCCACGCCTCAAGCTCTGCTTCGGCGCCTTACTTTAAATGTGGCTCCATGAATCATCTTCAACGCAATTGCACAGCAAGTAGAGAGATTCAAGCCGCTTACAAGAAACACAAACAATACATAGAACAAGAAACAAACTATGTAGGAGACTTTGAGGAAGAAGAGTATGATGAAGAAGATACCAACTTCACCGTTGATGACTTCCAACCTACCAAGAAGCGTAGGACTCATGCCGGTTCGGCCGCCATGCCGTCGATAGCCACCTCTCGGCTCCAAGGAGAGGTTCGGCCTCGTCCTGCTTCTCATGCTTCTGTAGCGATGTCTAATGCTCATCGTTCGTTTTGCAAAGCTTGTTCACTAGCAAAACTTCAAGCAAGACCATCTTTTGCTATTGATAATAAACAGAATATTCCATTCCTACAACGAATACAAGGTGATATTTGTGGACCTATAACACCAGAATGCAGACCATTTAGATATTTCATGGTTCTGGTTGATGCGTCAACGCCTTGGTCACACGTAGCGTTGTTGTCCACGAGGAATGCTGCATTTGCTAAACTCCTAGCTCAGATCATTAAGCTTCGGGCTCACCACCCGAACAATCCGATTAAGTCAATCAGACTGGATAATGCTGGAGAGTTTACGTCAAAGTGTTTTGATGACTATTGCATGTCAGTTGGGATTGAAGTTGAACATCCCGTACCCCACGTTCATTCTCAGAACGGTCTTGCAGAAGCCGCTATTAAGAGACTACAGCTTGTTGCTAGGTCCCTTGTCATGGCCACTAACTTGCCGGTTTCGGCATGGGGATATGCAATATTACATGCAGCTATGCTTATTCTTCTACGACCCACAGATAGCCAACCATTTAGTGCGTACCAGTTGGTAACTGGTTACGAGCCTGATATTTCTCATCTGCGTACTTTTGGTTGTGCCGTATATGTGCCTATCACGCCTCCACTGCGTACCAAGATGGGTCCACAATGACGATTAGCTATTTATGTTGGATATGAAGAACCAACAATTGTCCGCTACATAGAGCCTATGACAGGTGATCTGTTTACTGCAAGATTTGCAGATTGTCACTTTAATGAGACATCCTTCCCGCCGTTAGGGGGAGATGGGGCCGCATCCGTCCCTAGTGAACGTCAGGAATTGACGTGGTTTTCTCCCACTATGTCTCATTATGATCCCCGTACGTCTCAGTGTGAGACCGAAATACAACGCATATTGGAACTACAAAAGGTGGCGGATTCGATGCCCGACTCCTTTACTGATATTGCGAAAGTGACAAGATCAACCATACCTACTGCGAATGTACCTGCAAGGCTCAACATTCCTCGCCATGCGTGAGCACGCGCCGCCGGTCCCGGACCCGCAGCCCTAGGTGCCATCGGCAGCCTAGGCTCGGCACCTCCAAGTGGAGGGCCGACGTCGACTTCGGATCCTCCTAGAAAGAGGGGGAGACCAATCGGTTCCAAGGACAATGTACCTAGAAAGAGGGCATGTGTCCAGGCGATACTGTGACGCCGTCACACGAGATTGTCTCTGACTATACCTATGTCCAAGAATCAACTCTGAATCATCTGGGGGACGCCTCAGACTCACCGTTGATGTTGGAGAACAAGGAAATCTCACTAAACTACTTATGCATGCACAATCTTATGGAAAGGAATTCCATGTATATCGATGATGCATTCGCCTACCCCGTTGCTCAAGAAATCATTGACGACGACGATATGGAACCCCGCACTGTTGATGAGTGTCAACGTAGGGAGGATTGGCCGAAGTGGGAAGAAGCAATCCAGGCTGAACTAGACTCTCTAAAGAAAAGGCAAGTATTCGGACCGGTTGTGCCTACACCGCCGAACGTAAAGCCTGTTGGACATAAATGGGTTTTTGTCAGAAAGCGTAATGAGAATGGTGAAGTCCAGCGATATAAAGCTCGACTCGTGGCGCAAGGTTTTTCTCAACGCCCTGGAATTGATTATGAGGAGACGTATTCTCCTGTCATGGATATTATTACCTTCCGATACTTAATCAGTTTGGTAGTCTCAGAGAGACTCAATATGCAGCTTATATTTGTTGTAACAGCGTATATTTATGGGGATCTAGATACGGAGATGTACATGAAAGTTCCAGAAGGACTTTCATTACCCAAGTCAAGTGAGCGAAAACCACGAAGTTCATTTGCTATCAGGTTGAGACGATCTCTATATGGACTCCAACAATCTGGTAGGATGTGGTACACACGGTTAAGTGATTACTTGATTGGGAAAGGATACAAGAATGATGAGTTGTGCCCTTGTGTGTTCATAAAGAGAACAAGTTCAGGATTTGCCATTATAGCCGTCTATGTTGACGATATGAACATCATTGGAACTCTAAATGAGATCAATGAGACCGCAAGCTACTTGAAATCCGAATTCGAGATGAAAGATCTGGGAAGGACTCGGTTTTGCCTAGGCTTAGAACTAGAGCACCGAAGTGGTGGAATCTTTATACACCAATCTGTATATGTCCGAAAGATGCTCAGGCGATTTAACATGGACAACGTTATGCATCCTACAGGCACTCCCATGGTCGTTAGAAGTATGGATATCAATAAAGATCCCTTTCGTCCGAAAGAAGATGACGAAGAGGTCTTGGGAGCTGAATATCCATATCTTAGTGCAATTGGAGCTTTGTTATACCTAGCTCAGTGTACTAGACCAGACATTGCTTTCTCAGTGAACTTGTTAGCTAGATTTAGCTCTGCGCCAACACAACATCATTGGGTTGGAATCAAGAACATCTTTCGATACCTTAAAGGAACCCTTGACATGGGCTTGTACTATCTATACACTCATCAGGATTCGACACCTAGTCGATCTCTTGCATCCAACAACACAAACCGTGGCTCGGATCGCCACCGGTCAGCCGCCAAGACTGCCTTTGGCTCAGCAGCACCCTGCCTCGCCACAACAAGCCGCGGCTCAGCCATCCTCCATCCTGCAGCCATATCCGCCAACATATCCGGACCCGAGGATGCTAAGTCATGGTCCCGATATGGCTTTGGCGATACCCCCTTTTACTCAGATACACCAAATGATGTGATGGTAGGATTTGCTGATGCTGGATATTTGTCAGATCCACACAAAGGACGTTCCTAAACCGGTTATGTTTTTACCATTGGGAATACGGCGATATCTTGGAGATCAACTAAGCAAACCCTTGTTGCTACCTCCTCGAACCATGCTGAGATTATTGCACTACATGAAGCAGTCAAAGAATGTGTTTGGTTTCGCTTAGTTATATCTCACATTCGAGAGTCCAGTGGACTTGAGTTTACTACGATGGGACCAACTTGCATATTTGAAGAAAATGCAGCATGCATTGAGCAGATGAAGTTGGGATACATCAAGGGTGACAATACTAAACACATTTCACCTAAGTTCTTCTACAATCAGCAGCAGCAAGAGACTTTGAATATCCAAGTGAAGCAAGTCAGCTCAGAAGATAATGCAGCTGATCTGTTCACCAAGTCTCTACCCAAATCTACATTTATGAAGCATGTAAAGCGCATTGGAATGTGTCGCTTATCCGAACTCAAAGACTGATTGACTATCAGGGGGAGTTCTCATCTAGACTTCAGGGAGAGTCTAGTTATGCATGTCTCACATACTTGTAGTTGGTGCGTTGTACTCTTTTCCCTTAGACCATGCTTTTATTTTTACCCAAGAGGTTTTTGTTTGCTGGCAAAGGTTTTAACGAGGCAACAGTTCATGCACCATTGAGGACGCGACACAAGGGGGAGTGTTTAAGGAAAGTTAATTCCGTAACTTCCGTGGTGTGTCTTGTCCTAATAAGGCTAGTAGTCTAGATACATTATTAGATAGGGAATCCCTGATTACCAGGGATACTTGATGTAATGCCTATATAAAGGCCTCCTTATCAATCAATAAAGATACAGTTTATTATCATCTATTTCTCCTAGAACAGAAAGCTATTTTTATTTTTATTTATAAAAAAATGAAAGGGTGGAAGTTATCCGATTTAGTGGGATATAGGGTAGTCTCTGCAAGTAACTTCTAGTCCATTATCTTGTTTTTTCCTTTTGTTTTTTATTTTTTATTTATTATTTTACTATTTTCCAAAGTAACCCTCATATATTAAAAGTTGTTTTTATTTAACATATAGTCTAAGGGTATGTAGGTATTTTTACAGGCCTTTTGGCTAACAAAATCTGTTCCTTTAATAATAGTATAGATGAGTAGGCCTGGCAATTCAACCCGCTAACCACTACCCGCCCGCTTAAAACCCGTCCATTACCGCCCCATTAAATTTTTTCACTAATGGGTTAGCAACCCGCTAACAGCCCGCTAACTAATGGACAGTAATGGGTTGTCCAACGGAACCCATCTAACCCGCTAAGAGGAAAAGTACACCCTAAATCCCTAATAACCCTCTGAAACCAACTGCCTCAGTCTTAGTTAGCTCAGTCTTCTTCTCAGTTTCTCAATTCTTTCTTTCACAATTAAACACAATGAATCTTCTACTATTCCCTCCTGACTTCAGCTACCGAATCCTCGAGGAGACCGGCTCCAGCGTCAACGCTGGCGTTGACTACCAAGCTCAATTTGTAGTTTAGCTCAGAGCCAAGAAGCCTCAGATAGGTAGGAGTGCTTCAATGTTGATTAAATTCTATGTATTTGCTATTTTCAGGGTCTAATCATTAATGAGTTTGTGGGTTTTTGTTCAACTATGTCTCTATGATTGAGTTTGTTAGTGGATATGATTGGCTTAGTCATCGAAAATCTGATACGATATTTAAGCAGATTCCAGAATGTTGGTCGTTCTTAAAGTCCTGCATATCATAACAGTTGCTTAAGTCATTGTTAATGTTAAATCCTTCAAACCCTTCCAATGTGTTGGAAATAAGATCTTTGTATATTTTAGTTTTATGTAATGATATGACTTCATATATAACTCGTTTGGACAATGTTGAACTAAAATGTGTTATTTATAGTTTGACATTAAATATGATTTGATATGAGAATTGTGGCATTAAACCAGAATATATATATAAAAAAAATTAGAAAAAAAAAATTCTTAGCGGGTCTTAGCGGGTTCCAACGGGTAACCCACGAACTCAACGGGTTCAACCCGTTATAACCCGCTATCTTAATGGGTTATAGCGGGTTGAACCCGTTAAAACCGCAACCCGTTACAACCCGTCCATTACCCGTCCATTACCGCCCAATTGCCAGGCCTAGATGCATAGTTAGAGTTAGGGTGTAGTAAAATGAGTTAGTGTTATCAAAACAAATAAGTAACTAAGTGTTAACAAAACAAATAAGTAACGAATTTTATATCCACAACGTATGAGAATAAACAAATAAAAACGAGTATTGAAGTATAAAACAAAAACAAAGTATTACTATCACAAAAACAAAAACAAGTATAACAAATAATGTATAAGTATCACAAAATTTACAAGTAAATAAGAACTCAGGTTAACAAACAAATAAGAATGAATTTTATCTTTACAATAATTCCGAAAAATATCAAAGCATAATAAACATGTCAAACACGTAGTGTCTAATTGCTTTTATTCAAAACTCTAAAATTCGAGGTACGTGGAGCAGAGGAGATAACAGTGCAATGGGCTGAAACAGTCCAAGGTAGTATCATGCTTTTATCCGATATACCTCAAAAGTCAAAGGTAACATTTTAATTCAAGTTTTAAGACGTACTCATGCTTAATCTACTTTAGGTTTCGAAGCTCGGCGGTCGTGCGGCCTAGGTGTTATCGTCTAGACACAAAACTCCGTGGTTTCAGAAGGCTAGAACGAAAGTTCTATCATGAAGCAAGGCAAGACTCGTTGTTGGTTACCACGGAGAGCGAACTCCCTTTCGCCCCCTTCACAGAGAAGAGATAGCAGTCTATGGACCTTGAGATCTAGTTAAACAAACCTTGACAACATAATAGAGACAAACGAACTAATAGGCAAACCTTTTTGCCCCTTACTCAGTTTGGAATAATGTGTTGACAGTACCACTATTGTCTAATAAAAGCCGCCCTCAACCTCATAAAAATGGATTTGCCGAGTCGTCGCTTGTATGCGTGGGGGGCCAACAATGGAATAATTCCATAATTGAGCAGGGCCCGTTTCCCAATCTACATAAAAGGCGGATCTGCCATGGCATCATTCGTATGAAGGGTTAAGGCCATAAATTGACAATAGAGACCTTACCTATTCCTTCTTCCCCTCAAAAACCAAAGTAAATAAAACACAAATAAATCTTTAGACTTCTAGCAATTTAACTAGGTGTTACAAACATATATATCACATGATAGCTCAAAAATTTCGGCAACAATTATAAAACAAAAAAAATAGAAACCCTAATTACTATTACAAACCCGAAAGCTTAAAGAAAAATTAAACAAGTCCAAAAATTAAAATAAAACAAAACCAAAAACAGTAGAAACATTATAAACAATTGAAATATACAATGATACAAAGTAACACAACATGAATCAAATAGTTATAATATCCTCGACAACGGCGCCAAAAATTGATGGAACCAAAATACGAGCACAATTTGTACCTGTAAAATAATCTCATACACATATTATCCTTCTTGTGTCGAGTGTAGTATTGACAAGTAGGGATCGTTCTATCCGGAGAAATCAAGGGCATTTAATCTCATGAAGTATTACATAATAAAGGGGGATTGGAAATTTGTATCTATATGCTACTGAAAATTTACGAAAATAATATAAATATGAAAACCTAAACTATTATTTACACATGATCATCATCTTCACACATAACACATCACACAAAACTCACATAACATGTAACGAAATCAAACAAAGAATCATAACATAAAATTCGGCAAGCCTCAAAGAAAGTATTTTAGTTCCAATTTAATTAGAGCCCTTCGTGGTTCATCTAATTAGCAAAACTCTTTAATTATCTAAAACCAGCTTCGTGCGTAATCCTAAACATAGTGCTAATCAGTTTAAAGACACTTCGTGTAGAAATTAAACCAAGAAACACATAAGCACAATGAGTCGAATTGGAAACAAGTAACAAGTATGGCGTCACCTCACCCCATTATCATGCATATTTTCAGAATTACTCTACCCTTGGAATTCATACAAGATAAACCAACTTCGTGTATAATTTACCTCATACTTATTCGGCAACATGAAGCATACACCCAAGAATCAGCCATGGCCTAGGCTGCCCTCAAGTATACAACTTGTTGTGCATACGAATTCAGAAAATAAACCAAAACATAATCAAGAGAACTTGCGAAAATTATATACAAACCCTAATTAAAATTCGAAACTTGTTAAGAACAAAAATCGGAAATTAAACCACAAACATGCATATTCGAAAGTCTAAATTCAGATTAATAAAACCAATAAAACATCCACACATCCTTACAAACTTCATAGACAAAGTTAAGTAATTGTACAGAAAAATAAAAGCCATGGAAGAAGAGTTGATCACACTTTAAGAAACCTTCAAGGAAGCTTCCGGCAAGGATGATCCAATGGAGATGGGATGGTGCGATTTGAGTGTAGTGGTGAAGGGGGATTTCGGCTTTATTGTTCTTTGGATATTGTGGTGGTATTTCGGCAGAGATTTGGCTATGTGAAAGTGAGAGATAAGATGATAATTTTAAGGGCTGCCGTACCCTTTATATAGGAGAGAGGAGGAACTTAGGGTTCGACAAAGATAGCATTAGGGTTTCGGCAACAAGAGTTGTTGCCTAATTTTTCTTCTTGTGTCTTGCTTTGCAAGACTCTTCTTTTCCCTTTAATTGCTGCCGAAAATCCCTTGATATTTACTGAAAAATTATTCCTTTTCTTCTTAATTAATTCAGCATAAATCCCTAAATGCACTTGCATGGAATCAAGTCTAGATTCATTTAGGTTTTCTTCTTTTAATTTCAAAAACAAGCTTTCCTTCGTTGATCCGAATTCTTCTTCTCCTCTTTTTATAATTCGGAATTAATTCTTTTTCATACATGCCGAATTCTTCTCTTGCATTGCATGTGCACGGCATGCATTCCTTCTTCCTTGATCGACAAGCTTCATTGGCATGTGCTTGGCATGCTTTTCATTTAATCCAATTTCTCTTCTTTTAATTCCCTGAAAATAATAAAGAAAATAAATATATGTTAGGAAAATAATATTATGTATGCCGAATTTGATTAGAGTAAGAGTTTGATTCCATTTAGGTTTCCTGGTTCAACAAGGAGTCCTACTTTCACTGAAACTCTTAAAACCTTCGACGTTTTCAAAAACGTCGAGACATTCACTACCAGATCTGAGGGCATAGCCGACGAAAACATTTTCGTCGACTATGCCGAAATTTCGTCGGCTATACCTTCTGCCGACGAAATTTTCGTCGGCTATAATTCGTCGGAAAAACGCCGTCGGCTATACCAATGGCCGACGAAAAAAAGGAAATCGTCGGCTATATGCGAGTATGGCCGACGACTTTACCGACGAAACATCATTTCGTCGACCAAACCTTGGCAAAATATCCGACGAAATTCGTCGGGTATTTTCAAGTATGGCCGACGATATCGTAAACAATAGCCGACGAAATTCGTCAGCTATTTGTTCTGAACTATAGCCGACGATTTCATCTATTTCGTCAGTTATTCCGTCGAAATATATTAATATTTTAATAGGCATTAGTTAGTTATAGCCGACGAAATAATGTCATTTTCGTCGGCTATAAGACTTATGGCCGACGAAAATTGGTAAAAATCGTCGGCTATAGTGCTTATAGCCGACGAAATAATGCCAAAATCGTCGGCTATTCGTACATTTGGTGAAAAAATAAATAAATTATTTTCTAAATTACCATTCCAAGAAACCTGCAAATCACAAAGACAGTCCATGCATTTGCACCAACAAGAAACACGTCTAAATGACTTATTATTTAATTCGTTCCAATATACATAAAATATAACCCTAATCATCACCTAAACCACTAAAGTCTACGACGTCATCCTCAGCATCCTGCTCTCCATCATGCTCGTCATCCTGCTGACCGAACTCGGGAGGTTGAGGCATTGGAGGTTCAACTAACGGCTGAAACGGGGGCGGGGGTTCAAGGCTTTGTTGTTGCGCGGCGAACATCTCATACCACCAGTTTTGTTGGCAGCGTAGTTGTGTTGCCGAATTCTCTCGCATTCAGCATGCCAACTGGACATATCTAAATAATACTGCTGTGTTCTGCGGTATTGCTCCTGTGATCTCTGGAACTCGGCCGCCAACCTGGCATTTTCTTCTGCCAATCTCCGCACTTCCCCCCTCACCTGTTGGCTCTCCCCGCCTCCCTTCTTTTGACCTCCCTTAGTGGTCTTCAGGAGCCCTAGTCCAAAACTTCCTAAACCCCGGCAGTAGTAGTTGTTTGAGCGGTTTGGGAAGGCTGCGTCGAACATCCTCGCTGCCGTTTGGACATTGGACCGGTCGACCTGGCGCAGGGCTTCTTCCAGATCTGCCTCTGAAATGTTCGGTTGTGTCTCCCGAACTACTTGCTGGAACACCTCTTCTTCGGCCCAGTTCACCCTCTCCTAATTGGACGGGAAAAAAAAAAATTAATATTCTAACAAATATATAATTAAGTAAAATTAATAATTAAAATTTTAAAATTGTAATGAACGACTTACGAGCTGTTTTGTCGCTTGTGGATAAGCGATCTTGAACGTCTCCACGTACGGGTTGCTATCAGGATGATCTCTAAGCGCCTCCTCCTGATATTGTGCAAACGGCCTAGAACCAGCATGATGGGGGGTTGTGTTCCGGCGGCGGTTCTCAGAGTTTATCCGAGAACGTTGCTTCAAACAAATAATAAAATGTTAGAAAAATGCATAAAAAAATATTAGTGTAATAATTATAAAATAAATAAACTAATAATTAAAATTTTAACAAAATAAACATTTGTAGTGAAGTTTAGTATTTATCTGCATAACTGGGTTGTTGAAGTCTACTGTCTTCAACCAACGCCACTCGTACTCCCTGAACATGAACTCCCTGGGAGTACCCATACGACCAAGGTTGTCGTATTCGTTATAGTGGGAACGGAGCTCGTTCTTCCACTCTTTGAACCTACGAAAAAAATAAAAGTGCATTAGAAATATTTTTATTATCATAAAATATTAATAATTATGAGATGAGGAATTCCCAACGTACCTCGAGTTCTGCACGGTGTCCGCCCAATCCCGCTTGTGTTCGGCAATCTCGAAGAATGTCTGAAAAATAATATTTTATTAGTTTTACAATTGTAATAATACCGAAAATTATTAAATATTACGATAAATAAATTTATTTTTTTAAATTACTCACCGACGCGGCGTTGTTCACCTCCCTCTTTATCTCTTCGGGCACATCAGCCCACCGGGTCCACAACATAGGGACTCTGTCCCTAATCAGTGCCCCCACGCAACCCGAGTAGTCGCGTTTTTTCTTCCCCTGAACCTCCTGATTAGGAGGTTCGTTGATCTGGATCCTCCCCCTCAGATCAACTGTTCTCCTGAGCGTGTAAAAACATATGACACCTCTCGTGTTCCTTGTTGAACTGCTAGCGGCTGTCCCTATCACAAAAACGACGATTGGTTAATAAAATTAAATTTTAGTGCGTTAATTTTAATAAAACATTTAATTAATAAAATCGAATGTTACCTGAACTCGATGACCCGTCTGTCGACTTTCCTTTTCTCCTCGCCGAAATCAGGAGGTCAGGGTTCTCAAATGGCTGATGCTGGTATGCCTCCGCAGCACTCACGTACTGAGGAGTATCAGGCCATATGGGCACACCACGATTGTCGACCTCCGGTATCGCAGGAATATTGTACGGGAGGTACAGCTGGTTTGGGAGAGTAGGACTATCAGTCGAGTCACCAGCAGACGTCGTCGGACTCGTCATCGGCTCTCGATGAACCTCAGGCATACGAACCTGAGGAACGTCTGCAGCTATCTCGTCCTGAAATAGTTCCCTCTGAACCTCGGAGCATCTGGCCCGACAGGCGGAAGTGAACTGCTCGACGGCCGCCCCGCCTGGAGAAGGGTCTGGTGCCGAGAACTCATACTCCTCCGCGGCTGGGATGAATCCACAGTCCTCCGCGGCTGGGAGGAATCCACACTCCTCCGCGGCTGGCTGGTGGTTCTCTCAGGCTGGCTAAGGGTCCTGTCGGAGTCTGCGGAACCGGCGGAACTTCCAGAACCTCTCGATCTGGAACGACGGCCTCCGAAGAACTGTCTGAATGCATCGGCCATCTGCAGCCGCGGCCATTTTAAATAATACTAACCATTAACCTAAATATAACTATTTATATACAAATATAACTATATTTCTTTATTAACATATATATATATATATATATAATTAGACTACCAATTTATATATAAATAATTTAACAATTTATATAACAATTTATATAATTAAAATTAAATATATAACAATTTATATACCTAAATTATAACAAATATATAATAATTAAATTTATTAACAAATATATAACAAATATATAACAATTTATATAATTAAAATTAAATATATAACAAATATATAACAATTTATTATATCACAATTTATATAATTAAAATAAAATATATAACAAATATATAACAATTTGTTAAAATTAAATTTATTAACAAATATATAACAATTAAATATATAACAATTTATATAACAATTTATTATATAACAATCTATATAATTAAAATAAAATATATAACAAATATATAACAATTTGTTTGTTGGTGGCATATATGGTACACCGCCAAGCATGTTCGGCGACCTCGTGGACCGTGCAACCGGTGTCATGGGTCCCACTTCCGACATCCGGCGAGTAGACCGCAACCCCGGCTACATTCCCAATGCCAGAGATCACCGGTGCCGCACCCGGAGGGCGTGCCACCGGGATCCCGAAGTAGCTTCGTGGGTAGGGAAATGTGTAGTAATGTGGGTTTGTGTCCCACATTGGAGAAGTTGTAAAGGAGGAAGCCTTCATTCTCTATAAATAGGAGGCTTCCCCCTTAGTATCAAGGACTCTTGGTTCCAGGGCATTCCACCCTTGTACCACCGATGGCTTATTAGCCGGCTATAGTGAATTCCAAGTGGACGTAGCCGTGCCCTCCGATGGCACGGTGAACCACTATACATCTTGGTGTTCATGTTCTATCTTTATTATTCTGTATCTACTAGACCCCCGGGTTTAGGCAGAAACATTGTTAAAATTAAATTTATTAACAAATATATAACAAATATATAACCATTCATATAATTACAATTAAATATATAATAATTTATTAAATTAAATTAAATTGAAAAAAAAAATTACCGGATCGGATCGGAGGAGGAGGAGGAGGAGTTTCGATCGTCCGAGGAGGAGGAGGAGGAGGAGGAGGAGGAGGAGAATTCGGCCGGATTATGGAGGAGGAGGAGAATTCGTCGTCGATTTGAGGAGGAGGAGGAGGAGAGGGGCGGTGCGGATCTGTCTGAGGCACTGCGGATCGCAAAGTAGAAAAACGGAGGAGAAATGGGAAAAATGCAGAAAACGGAGGCTAGGGTTCGGCAGTTTCAAACTTATACCCGATAGAATAGCCGACGATTAAAAAATATTTCGTCGGCTATTCTTTACTATAGCCGACGAAATCTTTAATATTGTCGGCTATATTTTGAATGTCGTCGGCTATTCTTTGAATGTCGTCGGCTATAGTTTAGGTGCTCAGCAGCCGTCCGATCTCCCACATTCAACGGCGGACAATGAAAAGGCCCGGATCGCAAGAGTATAGCCGACGAATACAAATATTTCGTCGGCTATACTTTGGAAAATCACAGCCGTTGGATATGAGCCATCCAACGGCGGACAATAAGCGGATCGCAAGAGTTTAGCCGACGAAATATTTGAATTCGTCGGCTAAACCTTTGGTCAAACTACGAAGTCAAACCTCTAAACGCTTTAAAACGGAAATTGGTCTGTGTAAATGACGTTTTTTGGCCTGACCTTCAACAGATAATAGTTTCAAATCGATGAGACGCAACTAATCGTATAAAAATTTTCCTCAAAATATTTACCGACCGTCAGGCTACCCATAAGAAAACGGAAGTAAAAAAACAGTTAACCGCAACATTCGGCACACAGATTTTGTCGGAATCTTGTCATTTTTCAACCGTACACGTATTTCATTATTTCGGTCATATCTTATTTCACGACACATTTACATTTGAAGAGTGTACGTATAGTAACTATTTGAAACTATACATTCACTTAAACACTTAGTAAACAAGTTAAGGAACATTAGTGCATATGTTCCGATTTTGAATCTAAAAGTTGGAAAATCTATTCCAACCGTCAGATATCACCGTTAAGATTAAATACATGTATGAAAAAAATTCCAACTACATCTGACAACGTTAAAGGCTCGATCGGGACGGTCAACCGGGTGAGTCAACCCTTTAAACGCTTAGAAATGGAAATTAGCCTGTGTAAATAACGTTTTTTGGCCTGACCTTCAACAGATAATAGTTTCAAATCGATGAGACGCAACTAATGGTATAAAAATTTTCCTCAAAATATTTACCGACCGTGAGGCTACCCATAGGAAAACGGAACTAAAAAACAGTTAACCGCAACATTCGGCACACAGATTTTGTTGGAATCCTGTCATTTTTCAACCGTACACGTATTTCATTGTTTCGGTCATATCTTATTTCACGACACATTTGCATTTGAAGGATAAAGCAATGGGTTGTCGATAGTGATAGAAAATGGAAGGTGGTCTGTTTTTGTTTTTTTTTTTTATCATAGCCGACGAAATCAAACCTAGTACTCGTCGGCTATTCTTTTGTCGTTTTGTGTCTAAAATAAAATATGTATTTTTCAATATAGTTTTGCCCGTCGAAATCACGCATTTTTCGTCAGCTATAATTAGTATAGCCGACGAAATAATACATTTTTCGTCGGCTATTCTTTGAAAAAAATTAAAAAAATCAGTTGTGTTACACCTCTCGTATTCCTATGTCCTGTTAATATATAACAAAAATTGAACATAAAAAAAACAGAAACCCAACAGTCAACATATTTCAAATTTTTTTTTAAGGAGTTTGGAACCCAGCCTAGTTGGGAGGCTCATCCCCACGCCCGTTCATTAGAAATGAGTGGATTACAAATGAAAGGATTACATCATCTAAATTACTTAATCCGTCGGATTGTAATCGGAATCATCGGATGAGTCTTCTTCGGTTTCTGAATTGCTCGATAGGGGTAATCTATGTCTTTCCTCACCACTAGAGTGCTCGTTAGTTTCTTCATTTGGATCAACATCAACAAGCAGTGGCTCTTCACGTCGAATTTGCACCGGCGTGTCTAGGCGAATAAAAGAGGAGTCAGGAATACCGTTTGAGTTGGGCTCTTGATACGCGGTGCCACCTTCCTCGTTCTCTTCAGCCACTCCAAGTGTAGACGCCCGGTAAATGTTGCGATGGTGGATAGTGTTGACTACTTTCCACGGGTCCCCCTTGGCGAGATCATCAAGATAAAACACTTGTTTCACCCATGTGGCTAAAACGAACGGGTCGTCCTCATACCATGATGTACTAGTGTTCACAGAAGTTATGCCATATTGATCGGTTTTCATGCTCTGCGGCCGTGTGTCAAACCATCTACACTTGAAAATGTGCACTTTCATGCCTTCCCCGTAATGCAGTTCCACAACTGAATGGAGAACACCGTAATAGTCAACTCCATCATCCCCACCATGTGCCATAACCCCTGAATTTTGTGTTTTCAGTCTGAGGTCTCTCTCTTCACATCGAAATAACACACCATTCACCTTGCACGTCGCATAAACTTTTGAATAGACCGGCCTCATTGCTAGAAGTCTGAGTTCATGTGACCAATTTGGGTGATTATCATTTTTAATAAGGTCCATCTGCAACCATCAGAATCAACTATAAATATGAATAATTATACACAATAATATATAAACACGTATAGAATAGTGTTAAAGTTACGTACCCAGCGGCCGAAATACTCTGCGAATGTCCGGTTGTGGTAATCGAGATCACCTCCTACTTGGTCACAGTTTAGATGCATGTTCTTCCAAAACTGAACTTCTGGACAGTTGATTAGTACCCACCAATGTGCAATGGCTACCTCATAATCTTTCAACTTGTAGGAAACCGGCGTGTTTCCACCGAGTACAACATCGTCGGAGAGTATGGAAACATTGAACTGTGAAGGTACATCTTCCGGTATGCTTTCCTGTAACGCTCCTAAATACAGCTTCATGTAGGTGACGCACTCGTGCGCAATATATGCTTCAGCTATACATCCTTCAGGTGCGGACCTGTTTTGGACAAAATCACCGTATTATCCAAGTTGCCTATAAATAAAGTTTTTAAAGTGTTATGATAATACATTAATACTATATCACATATATTGATGAGGAAATTAACATAAGGTGTAAAATACGTACCTTTCCATCGGATACATCCAAGTGAAGTGCACAGGATCGGTAAGCAACAACTGCCGAGGAAGATGGATCATGAGGTGAGGCATGATGTCGAAAAAATTTGGAGGAAATATCATCTCAAATTTACACATGATATGAACGATGTCTTGTTGCATTTCCCAGAGGTCAGATTTTCTCACTTCCCGTTTGCATACCTTCTGGAAAAATCTTGCCAACGCTACTAACGGCTCCACAACGTGACGGGGAAGGAACGGTCGAATGAAAACAGGGAAGAGACGTTGTAGCAGGATATGATTGTCATGACTTTTCAACCCGTAAAGATTGTTGAATTGTCTGTTCACACACTTGGCTATATTTCCAGCAAAGCCTGAAGGATACTTGGCCCGACTTATCCAATGGAAAACTTCTGGTTTATGCTCAAACTTGACGGTGTAAGGAGCTTGAGGCATTTTTCTCTTCCCTTGTTTCAACCATAGTTGTTTTCTGATATTCATGTTTTGCAGATCAGTGCGAGCCTTAGGACCGTCTTTCGTCTTCCCCTCCAAGTTCAGCGTTGTGCCCACCACACTTTCAGAAACATTTTTTTCTATGTGCATAACGTCTAGGAAGTGACGGATCAGCAACTCACACCCGTATGAGAGTTCCCACAATATGCTCTTATGTGTCCAGAATTTGTACTCCTCAGGCCTTTCAGGTATTTCACTACAATATCGGGATGATTGCTGAGGGGCCCAAAATCGTACTCATTAAGCACTGCTAAAATTTCTCTTCCCGTCCATCTTCTGGGAGGACCACCGTGTTCTTCGGTTCCATCAAATGCGGCGGACTCGTAACGCCAGTGGTGATCCGCCGGATGGAACACACGATGACCCATTCTGCATATCTTGTTGCAATGAGGGGTGCTCCCATAATCGCTGAGGCACTCTGGACAAGCCTTGTATCCCCTAACAACGCTGCCCGACAACATCCCATAAGCAGGAAAATCACTGATGGTACCAATAACCATGGCATGCATCTAGAACGTCTCCTTCTTGTACCTGTCAAACGTGAGATGACCAACGTCCCACAATACCTTAAGCTCTTCAATCAATGGTCTCATATACACATCGAGACATTTCCCTGGGTAACCAGGCCCCGGAATCAACAACGTCAACATATTATATTCCTTCTTCATGCACATCCATGGAGGAAGGTTGTATGGTACCAAAACCACCGGCCATATACTGTATGAAAGACTCATGGTGCCGAAAGGGTTGAACCCGTCGGTTGAGAGCCCGAGCCTGACGTTTCTGACATCTGACGCAAAATGAGGAAACTCATTGTTTATATGCTTCCAAGCCGCTCCGTCAGAGATGTGTGTCATGATATCTGCGTCTCCCGCGTCCCGCTCACCGTGCCATCTCATAGCTTTTGCGGTGGTTTCTGACATGTACAACCGCTCAAGCCTATCTCTCAACGGAAAATACCGAAGCACTTTCACAGGTTTCCTATTGCCTGCTCCCGTCAACTTATATCGGTCAGACTGACATATCGGACATGCGTCAAGGCTAGCAAGGTCATTCACTTCTGCATCTTTACCCCAGAAGAGAACGCAGTCAAATGGACATGCATGGATCTTAATGTAGGAAAGCCCTAGATCTTTGAGGATACTTCGGACCTTACGGTGATTGGTAGGATTACGATGACCCTCCTCCAACAACGAAGAAGTGTACTGTAGATATTCATCAACTTGCCTGATGCTCGATTTTGTCTCGACTTTAATCCTCATTACCTCCATCACACTTTGAAGAACTGTCTTCTCAGAACTTGAAGACACAGGGGTCTGTTGCAATGCAATCAGTTTGTTGTACTTGTCAAAGGCAGCAGTGTTGACAACTTGTGGGAACGGCTGCACCGGGTCATGCATATATTGTTCCCCACGTACACCGCTTTCAAAAGGAAACACGTTGTTGACGAATGTCATTGTTGGATCGTTGGATGTACTACTACTGCCCGCCTCAAAAAACTGCCCATGATCATGCGATCCATCTAATGATGGCTCACCGTGATATATCCAACGTTTGTACTTCGGCCAAAACCCATTACTCTTTAGGTGCTCCCATACTGTCCTAATCGGAAATCGACACATATCACTGCGACACTTACATTTCTTGCACGGGCAATAATGGTATTCCTTCCCGTTTGCATTTTCCTCGACGAACTGCAAAAAATCCACAACTCCTGTAGTGTATCGTCGGTCATGCCTTGGAAGCGAAATCCAACTCTTATCTCGATCCATATATAGCCTGATAATAATATATATGTATAACTTTAATTTATAAGAAATTAATTAACACATATATATTACAATATATATTATTATCAACATCAACTCATATATATATATATATATATATATATATATACCATTAATTAACAACCATTATTTAAGTTCATTACACTATCAACAACCATTAATTAACATATTTATAGATATTTTAACACTAATTAAAATAACATCAAATTAAAACACATAATTAAACTCTAACTGAAAATCAACTCAACTACAACTCAAAATCAACATATATACATACATTCTAACACTAAAACAACAACAAAACAAAAAATCACTTACTATATCAAAATCACTAAAACTCAAAATCAACTCAACTAAAACTCAAAATCAACATATATACACATATACGTACCTATATATAGCTCCACAATGTAAGAGATGACGGATTTCAACAATACCCACAGATTTTTCACTCTTTCTCCCGTTTTTTTTCGTTTTTTTTTTTAAATGAGCAGCTTCTGTCCAGATCTGAAAATATAAAGACTTATAGCCGACGAAAATTCCAATTTCGTCGGCCAAACTTTCTAAAATTTTCGTCTGCTATACTTTAAGAGAAAGGCCGACGAAAATTCAAATCGTCGGTCATTCTAGGGGTATAGCCGACGAAAAATATTTTTTAGTGACGAAAGAAAAAATCATCGGCCATTCTTGGGGAATAGCCGACGATTTTTTATTTTTAGCGACGAAATAAAAAATCGTCGGCCATTCTTGGGAATAGCCGACGAAAAAATTATGTCGTCGGCCGTTTTTTTTTTTCGTCGGTAATAGTCTTTTTTCTGGTAGTGATTGTAGACTCCTAAACCGATTAAGACTCTTATTTGCATAAGGAGTCCTACTTTGAATCAAACTCTTGACTTTAGAATCCTAGTTCAACTCAAACTCTTCACAAATTCAACGTTTTTAGACGTTTTAGCTCTTTTCACAAACCGACTCTACCAAAGACTCTGACTCGATTAAACTACTCTATAAAACAATAATAAGGGATAAACAATTGCATAAATGAGGGTAAAACACTTTAAGATCGTCGTATATCATGCTCCTATCAATGACAGTGGTCATCGTGCCCTGGGTTTTATTCGTTGGTTGATTGTGTGTTGTTTTAAAAGAAAACAAAGGTGCGTTGTTTTTCTTCAGTTAAGATGGCAACATCTTGGTTTCGTTTTGAGGTTGTCGAATTTCTTATATACTTTCATTGGTTATATATTTGTGTTAATTGTTTGTACGTGACTTCCTAAACTAAGCTATATGCAGGAGTCACGATTTTAATTGTGTAAGATTGTGCTTTCCTGAACTATGCTTTTTTGTAGGAAAGTCTGAGTCTTACCTTGTATTTTGTGTGCGAGTGGTGTTATGGTTAATGTGTTGTTGCATGAGTTTGATTTTACTCATACGAGCTTTAAAAAGCTTACCGGATTTGTTGTTTACAACCCGGTGCACTAATCCATGGTGTAGGGGTTAATCGTGCAGGTGAGGGTTAGCAGAATTGAGGCGGCGGTCGATAGATGCGGCAAATAGAAATGATTCTATTATATTAGTCTCGCTTTGTTAGTGTGCTAGTGAAGCATGAGTTGAACAATTACATTGTCCACTACATTACAACTTGTGTAAGATTGGAGATGTAATGTTTGTATTCACCAGAGTCGCATTTGTATGGACTCTTTAAAACATAGTAATTTGTAATTTATTTTATTTTCTAGTTAGTTTTGATTATTGAATTATCATGTTTCGAATTTAAATTTTTATCAGTTCAAATTCGGGGCGTGATAGGATTGCTACAACAACATGGTAAATGAATTACTGATTTTGATCTTCCTCAAATTGATATTCATTTTGCAAATGATATTAGAATTGGAAGATTTATACAAGAAGAGTTGTCTGTGCATGTTCCACAAGAAGACTTGGCCTCAATTAATACATTAAATGAAGATCAACTTAGTGCATTTAACATAATCATGGCAGCAATTAGACGTAATCAGTCAACATCATTCTTCGTAGATGGCCCCGGTGGAACTGGAAAGACTTATCTCTACCGTGCAATTCTTGCTTCATTAAGGAGTAATGGTCATATAGCAATTGCCACAGCTACATCAGGAATTGCTGCTACTATTTTGCCTGGTGGAAGGAGCGCACATTCACGCTTTAAGATTCCCATTGACTTACTGTTCAATAATTCATGCTCTATAAATAAGCAAACAGATTTAGCAGATCTTCTACGTTGAGCGGTTGTTCTTATATGGGATGAAGCTACAATGACTCACAGAAAAACTTTTGAGGCTTTGGATACAACTCTTAGAGATAAAACTGGTGTGGAAATGCCATTTGGTGGGAAAGTTATGGTTCTTAGTGGAGACTTTCGACAAGTTCTTCTTGTTGTACCACATGGTAGCAATGCACAAATGATAGATGCATGCATTGTGAAATCTTTGTTATGGAATGCCATTTGGTGGGAAAGTTATGGTTCTTAGTGGAGACTTTCGACAAGTTCTTCCTGTTGTACCACATGATAGCAATGCACAAATGATAGATGCATGCATTGTGAAATCTTTGTTATTGAATGCCATCAAAGTACTCCGTTTGAAACAGACACTACCAGATCCGAGGGCATAACCGATGAAAAAAATTTCGTCGACTATGCCGAAATTTCGTCGGCTATACCTTCTGCCGACGAGATTTTCGTCGGCTATAATTCGTCGGAAAAACACCGTCGGCTATACCAATGGCCGACGTAAAAAAGGAAATCGTCGGCTATATGCGAGTATGGCCGACGACTTTACCGACGAAACATCATTTCGTCGACCAAACCTTGGCAAAATATCCGACGAAATTCGTCGGGTATTTTCAAGTATGGCCGACGATATCGTAAACTATAACCGACGAAATTCGTCGGCTATTTGTTCTGAACTATAGCCGATGATTTCATCTATTTCGTCGGTTATTCCGTCGAAATATATTCATATTTTAATAGGTATTAATTAGTTATAGCCGACGAAATAAGGTAATTTTCGTCAGCTATAAGACTTATGGCCGACGAATATTGGTAAAAATCGTCGGCTATAGTGCTTATAGCCGACGAAATAATGCCAAAATCGTCGGCTATTCTTACATTTTGTGAAAAAAAAAATTAAATTATTTTCTAAATTACCATTCCAAGCAACCTGCAAATCACAAAGACAGTCCATACATTTGCACCAACAAGAAACACGTCTAAATGACTTATTATTTAATTCGTTCCAATATACATAAAATATAACCCTAATCATCACCTAAACCACTAATGTCTACCACGTCATCCCCAGCATCCTGCTCTCCATCATGCTCGTCATCCTGCTGACCGAACTCGGGAGGTTGAGGCATTGGAGGTTCAACTAACGACTGAAACGGGGGCGGGGGTTCAAGGCTTTGTTGTTGCGCGGCGAACATCTCATACCACCAGTTTTGTTGGCCGGCGTAGTTGTGTTGCCGAATTCTCTCGCATTCAGCATGCCAACTGGACAAATCTAAATAATACTGCTGTGTTCTGCGGTGTTGCTCCTGTGATCTCTGGAACTCGGCCGCCAACCTGGCATTTTCTTCTGCCAATCTCCGCACTTCCCCCCTCACCTGTTGGCTCTCCCCGCCTCCCTTCTTTTGACCTCCCTTAGTGGTCTTCAGGAGCCCTAGTCCAGAACTTCCCAAACCCCGGCAGTAGTAGTTGTTTGAGCGGTTTGGGAAGGCTGCGTCGAACATCCTCGCTGCCGTTTGGACATTGGACCGGTCGACCTGGCGCATGGCTTCTTCCAGATCTGCCTCTGAAATGTTCCGTTGTGTCTCCCGAACTACTTGCTGGAACACCTCTTCTTCGGCCCGGTTAACCCTCTCCTAATTGGACGGGAAAAAAAAGAATTAATATTCTAACAAATATATAATTAAGTAAAATTAATAATTAAAATTTTAAAATCGTAATGAACGACTTACGAGCTGTTCTGTCGCTTGTGGATAAGCGATCTTGAACGTCTCCACGTACGGGTTGCTATCAGGATGATCTCTAAGCGCCTCCTCCTGATATTGTGCAAACGGCCTAGAACCAGCATGATGGGGGGTTGTGTTACGGCGGCGGTTCTCAGAGTTTATCCGAGAACGTTGCTTCAAAAAAAATAAAAAAATATTAGAAAAATGCATCAAAAAATATTAGTGTAATAATTATAAAATAATTAAACTAATAATTAAAATTTTAACAAAATAAACATTTGTAGTGAAGTTTAGTATTTACCTGCATAACTGGGTTGTTGAAGTCTACTGTCTTCAACCAACGCCACTCGTACTCCCTGAACATGAACTCTCTGGGAGTACCCATACGACCACGGTTGTCGTATTCGTTATAGTGGGAACGGAGCTCGTTCTTCCACTCTTTGAACCTACGAAAAAAAAAAGTGCATAGAAATATTATTAATATCATAAAATATTTCAAATTATAAGATGAGGAATTCCCAACGTACCTCGAGTTCTGCACGGAGTCCGCCCAATCCCGCTTGTGTTCAGCAATCTCGAAGAATGTCTGAAAGATAATATTTTATTAGTTTTGCAATTGTAACTGTTTCTGCCTAAACCTGGGGGTCTGGTAGATACAAATGAATCCAACTTGATCTCCTGCAAACCTGCTTACTAAAGGGAATACCGGGCGGGCCGGTCTTCTCCTCTCCGATGCCTAAGTCAGTATAGTTGGAATATATAACTTGAGCACATATGTAAGCAGTGAGAGAGATAAGTTACCTATTAATGAGGGTAGTTGGGGCCCTTATATAGGTGGCTGGGGGTGAGGGTTGTCCTCACCCTTCGATGTGGGACTGGTTCCCTTCAAAGGGCAGTTCTGGTGACCTCTTTGGCAGGCTGGCGTCCCCGGTCCCAGGGTCCCTGACAGCCGGATAGTCTGCTGGACCCCGAGGCCAGGTGCTGGTGGTTCGGTCCTGGGCCTCGGGCCGGGCCCTGGTGCACTTGCTGCGGGTCTGTGGGCCTGCTGTAGCCTCTCTGCAGCTACTATCAACAAGTCTCCCAAGTTCCCGGTCAAGTGCAATCTTGAATGAGGACTTAAAGTCTTTCTTGCTCTTGTCCCGCAGACCCGCAGGGTTACCAACCCAACGGTGCCCAGTCCCCCAAGTCCGGATTGAAGATTGGGCGTGACCGGGCGTTGGGCTGTGCTTGGTATGAGGCGGAGTTGACAGGACCTCGACCGGGCGTTCTGCCACATCGAGACGAGTCCCGGATGAACTTGCAGTCTGGACCTCGACCGGACGTCCTGCCATATCGGTGCGAGGCGGAGTTCACGGGACCTCGACCGGGCGTTCTGCCATATCGAGACGGGTCCCGGATGAACTTGCAGTCTGGACCTCGACCGGGCGTCCTGCCATATCGGTGCGAGGCGGAGTTCACGGGACCTCGACCGGGCGTTCTGCCATATCGAGACGAGTCCCGGATGAACTTGCAGTCTGGACCTCGACCGGGCATCCTGCCATATCGGTGCGAGGCGGAGTTCACGGGACCTCGACCGGGCGTTCTGCCATATGGAGACGAGTCCCGGATGAACTTGCAGTCTGGACCTCGACTGGGCCTCCTGCCATATCGGTGCGAGGCGAAGTTCACGGGACCTCGACCGGGCGTTCTGCCATATCGAGACGAGTCCCGGATGAACTTGCAGTCTTGACCTCGACCGGGCGTCCTGCCATATCGGTGCGAGGCGGAGTTCACGGGACCTCGACCGGGCGTTCTGCCATATCGAGATGAGTCCCGGAGAGTGCGCTAGCCTACGGGATGGCCTGTTGGTGCGTGGACTTAAGCCAACAGGTACCCCGGAGAGTGTTACGGCCGTATGGGGGCATCGGTTAACACTTGCTAGTTCTTCTCAGCTTTTGTTGGTTAAGCGTTGAGGTAATGTGCAGGTTTGTTAGCCTGCGGGGAGACTTGTTCTGTGTTAGAGAAACAATCTGCCCGGTGGAGTGGCGTTGAGATAACGAGTCTCGCCATGTATCCCCAAATGTATCACAGTTCAGTGTGATGCAGGGTTTTTATCCTACTGGACAAGAGTACATGGGTTAGATGTAAGCTCGCCCGGGTTTATAAAGCCCATGCGTTTAGAAGCCTCGAGTTGTTGCTGGCTCGTTCCTGCCCATAGGCGAAGGAAAGTGACAACTGGTAGAATGCTTTGGAGTTGGTTGAATGTCACATGTTCGGTGGAATGCCATGGTTCCGGGCGGAGCTCGACCGGGCGTTCTGCCATATCGAGATGAGTCCCCCAGTGAGATGCCATGCAGCCGGTTTGAATGATACGTAACCGGAGATTTGCCAGGGTACCGGATGGATGGCTCATACCTGGAATGATTTTCTCGAGGCGGTTGAAAAATCATAGCCGGTTGAAGACTGCATAACCGGTGAGAAGCTGCCGAGCCAGTTAGTTCGAGGTTGGCTTTCTGGGGAAGCGAGGGGAATGGACGCCTCGTTGTGTGCTCCTATCTCCCCCAACTGTCGCTTGTAAGTGGGACAGGTGGCGGACATGCAATAAAGGGGAGAGCCCATCAGTCCCATCAGTTTATGATAGTATGGGATCCCTTATTGATGCTGGGACACGTGTTGGCAGGGGGGCGATCTGAGATGGAAGGGATTCACGGCTGGGGTTGCCTCACTTTTCTTGTTGCCCTACTTATCATCTCCTCTGTTTTCCTCCTGCCGCATCTCGCTACTCTTTGCCTGTTGTTTGTCTGTGCTTCAGAGGTGAATTCTTTTGTTTAGGCTTTATGGCGTCTAGGAGATCTGCGTATTCTGCCGGTGCAAACCGCGGGCCCATGCGGCATGAGCTGCTGGATGGTGATAGGGTGATTTTCTATAATGAGCCAATCAGAAGCATGAATGATAGAGAGATCAGGGAGTTTCGGGCGAAGTGGGATATCGACAACTCCATTAAGCTTCGAGGCCTGCATCCCGGGGAACTGGCCTGTAATCCGGAACCGGGTTGGGTTGCCGTTTTCGACGATCAGTTTCGACACGGACTATCGCTGCCGCTGCCGTCATTTGTCCAGTATATGCTGAGCTCGATAAAGCTTTCCCCGGCCCAGCTTCCGAGCAACCAGTGGAGGCAGCTGCTTGGGCTCGGGTGTCTGTTCAGCTTGAGCTATATGGACTGGCCCACGGTTAATGAATTTCGGGCGCTGTACAAGGTTTCCTACTGCAGAAAGGCCCAGTGCAGCGGTTGTGTGAATTTTGCCGCGCGGGACGTCTAGGGCTGCGTTCGGGTCGGTCCGGGCCGGAAAAATTCAAAACCGAACCAGAACCCGAAAATTTCGGGTCGGTCCGGGTCGGGTTTTTAGAGGGCTAGACCCGGAGATTCCGGGTTCAATTTCTGTCGGTTCGGGTTTTTCGGGTTTTCGGGTTTTTTCCTGACATAAATTTTCTGAGCAGAAATTTGAAAAATTCATGCAAAATCTGTCTTATTTCTCAACTTCTCAAAATCTGTCTTACAGTATGAGGATCGACAATAGTTTCCAATGAAGAATCATGAATGATGGATATGATCGGAACCATGAATGCATTTGACCCTCCAATCACAGTTGGCAATCTTGTTCCAAACAATGTCTGCAGGAGTGTATTAATTCCTTCAATGAAGAGCAGAGTCTGTATCACTCTCACTTTGTCACCCTGATCAATCAATCAAGCACAACAAGAACCAAATTCATCAAAGGGTCACAAACTCAAATCCAACAGATAGCTAATTCAAACTCTGAGAATAAATGAACTCACGTCAGTGCCACCCATCAAAGGCACAAGGAATGATGGGATCATAACAGCAGTTCCCAAGGCCTAAATGTAGTGCTGGAAACCCAAAGCAATTGCCTCCCCTGTTTCCACATAAAAAAATACCCAAATTTTTCATGCTTTGAACAAAACCCAGATGGAGAAAACCATACACCAATCAAACAATTGAGATTCTGAGTCCAAATTAACATCAAAGACTCAAAATTTACTTACCCCAAGAAGGGTTAGAGTCAATGCAATACTCTAAACCCTGAAGCTGGTCCATTGGTGGATGGCTTATCTCTTCTGCTTTAGCTGGAGGAGCTGCCATAGGACTTTCGACAGTGTTTCCCCAAGGCGAATCCATGGGAGTGATGGGACTGGGTTTTGATTGAGGGATTGAGAGATTGAGAGATTGGATTCGAGATTGAGAGATTGAGAGAGACTGAGAGAGTGAGAGGGACTGAGGGAGGCGTCGAAGACGAACTGACGAAAAGGGGTTAGCCCCGGGTTTAATGAGAGGGGCAGAATTGAAAAAAAAAAACCCTAAAAAATCAATGTTTCAGGTTTCGGGTCGGTTTCGGTCTTTCACTTTTGGAACCCGGACCGATCCGGGACAATTACATTCGGTCCGGTTTTAGACCGACACGGAAATTTCAGTGTTAAAACCCGGCCCGATCGGGTCGTTTTCGGGCCAAACCGGTCTGGGTTTTCGGGTTTCGGTCTTAAAATCGCAGCCCTAGGGACGTCGGTCCTGCCATCACTCATCTGCCGTTGACGGTTTCAGATGTCTGGAGGAGGTTGGTGGTGCTGGCCGGTGGCAGGTGGTAGCGTACTTGGAGGGGCTATCAGGTGCCCGGGGCTTATCAATCGATCGATCGGGAACAGACGTACCGGTTGGGCGACTTAGAGAAGCAACGGATATACCGGCTGTTTACTTGCTGGGACCACCTGAGTCGGAGCTCCTATAATTTCATCCGGTGGAATGTGTTGGAGATATGCGGGATGGGGAGGAAACCTGGTAAGGTATCTTGCACTGTTTATCTTTGCATGGTTGCTTGTATTCTGACTGCTCGGTTGATCGGTTTGTAGCTAATGCCCCTCGGCTCGCCGTTCAGAGCGAGGAGACTGTCGAACCGGACGAAGAGCTTGTGGCCCCGAGGTTGATGGAGATGGGGGAGGAGGCCGCGAAAACCGTTATTGATCCGGTTACCCAGAAGCGCAGGGAGCATGACAGGCCTGTGCCGCTCGTGTTTCCGGACTCTCACTATGGCAGGCGGCATGGCGGTGAGAATAACTCCCCACTCCTTATCCGGGAAGTGCGCTCGGTGGCCCTGCCAGGCGCAGAACCTGTGGCGCGACTGATGGCGGTACGGACCTCGCGGGAGAGGGAAACGGTAGAGACGACCGGGTATTGTCGAAGCGGCCACGGCGAAGCTCCGGCGAAGAGGGCGAGGACGTTTGATGCCGGGGCGTCAAGCTCGGCTGGATCGATCGAGCGGGCAGTAGCTCCGGCCGTGGAAGTGGGCGCTTATGGTAACATGTTTATGCTTCCGTGCACCTCGATCCCTCCGGGAGGTCGGGTGCTTATGGTTCCTACTTGCCGAGCTCCCGGCCGGTTCTCTCTTGGTTCTCCCGGGCGGGCTCGACCGCCTACAACCGCTCTCTGGGGTCTTGGATCGCCGGTCCTACGGGCTGGATCTTCGGGCTTTTCTGCCGGCATAATGGTTAGGGCCCGCGGTGGTCGTTCTACTGGCGCAGCCGCCGCTGGCTGTGCCGGTCGCACAAGTGGTGGTCTCCTCCCCAGCCGGGAACTATTGTCACTGCTTCGTCGGGGTTGCCACTCCTCCCGTACCTCTGCTTTCCTGGTGGTTATAGGCGCACGGCTGCGATCTAGCCGCCCCGTCTTGCTCTCACGGGGAGGTGGCGACAGTAGGTCATCCGTCTTCGCTTGGGTGCCTTATCCCCATATGTCTCGTGGTCCGCCTGAGCATGCCTGACGGCCACGGTCATCAGTTCATCGTATCCCAGCGGCTCCTGTACTCACAAGCTGTACGAAAGTTCTCCGGGTCTTAACCCCTGCTTGAAGGCCATCCCCGCGATCTTCTTGTCCAGGTTTCTGACCCCGGCCGTGGCGATTTGCCACCGGCTAACAAAGGCGCGTAGCGGTTCGTGGTCAGTCTGCATGCAATCAAAAAGGATCGCTGACGTTTGAACTGCCCTGGCCCTGAGGACGAACCGGCCGACAAACTTATCAGCCAACTGCTCGAAAGTTTCGACTGAGTTCACTGATAGTTCGTAGAACAACCTCAACGCCTCCCCTGAGAGCGTCTCTTGGAACACGTTGCAGCACGTGGCATCAGAATAGCCCCTTGTGCCCGTCTGCGACTTGAAACTGTCCAGGTGCTGATACGGGCAGCTCGTTCCCGAGTACGCCAATTTTAGGGGCCTTAGGCTACCAGACCTTCCTGATTCCCTAACCCGGCACGGAAAAGGTCCAATACGCTCATTGAATCGTGCACTGTCCCGCGGTCGCCCTGCTTTCTTCTCACTGGCGCCTAAACGGTCCTTCATGTCCGACACTGAGGCGGAGAGCGTTTCGAGCGTCCATGCGGTAGAACTGTCCTGCTCACTTGACGCCTGGCTCGTGCGGTACGGTGGCTCGACCGGACCGGAGTTTTTCAAAGCTTCCGAAAAGAGAGGCGTGGGCATATACACGGTCCTTCTTCTTCCCGTGGGCTGTCCCACTTCGAGGTGCGGGAACTCGCTAACCTTGCTTGCGGGCCGTGATGCCGGCCGAGGGGTGCCCGGCTGGCCTTCTTTTCCCAGGGCCGCTAATAAGGCGGTGTTTACTGCTTCCAGTTCCCGGCACCGGGCATCTGCCCTTAGCCGGTCTCGGCCGCCCTCTGCTCGCAACCGCTCGACTTATGCCTTCATCTTCTTTATTTCCTCTCCCGCACCATACCGGTCGGGGTTCTCTGAATCTTGGCGATCGTGACCTCTGTCTTGGTCTGGAGAAGGGGCGAACCTCGCACCGACCTCAGCCTTTTTATTACGGGCCCGGTCGGGGATCTGAATTCGCTCTGATCTTCCGTCTCGGTCGGGAGAAAGGACGAACCTCGCACCGACCTCAGCCCCTGTGTTTTGGGCCCGGTCGGGGATCTGAATTCGCTCTTTCAACCGTCCGGTGCCAGTTTTTATCTTCCTTCCTTCCATGGCTTCTGGACTGCGTTTTTGACTATCTTTCAAAGGACCGATCGGGCTCTACTCCCTGGTAGAGCAATGCTAACTTTTCTCGTGGATCAAAAACCGTTCTCACATACGGCGCCAATTGTATCTGCCTAAACCCGGGGGCCTGGTAGATACAGATGAATCCAACTTGATCTCCTGCAAACCTGCTTACTAAGGGGAAAACCGGGCGGGCCGGTCTTCTCCTCTCCGATGCCTAAGTCAGTATAGTTGGAATATATAACTTGAGCACGTATGTAAGCAGTGAGAGAGATAAGTTACCTATTAATGAGGGTAGTTGGGGCCCTTATATAGGTGGCTGGGGGTGAGGGCTGTCCTCAACCTTCGATATGGGACTGGTTCCCTTCAAAGGGCAGTTCTGGTGACCTCTTTGGCAGGCTGGCGTCCTCGGTCCCAGGGTCCCTGGCAGCAGGATAGACTGCTGGACCCCGAGGCCGGGTGCTTGTGGTTCGGTCCTGGGCCTCGGGCCGGGCCCTGGTGCACTTGCTGCGGGTCTGTGGGCCTGCTGTAGCCTCTCTGCGGCTACTGTCAACAGTAACAATACCGAAAATTATTAAATATTACGATAAATAAATTAAATTTTTTAAATTACTCACCGACGCGGCGTTGTTCACCTCCCTCTTTATCTCTTCGGGCACATCAGCCCACCGGGTCCACAACATAGGGACTCTGTCCCTAATCAGTGCCCCCACGCAACCCGAGTAGTCGCGTTTTTTTTTCCCCTGAACCTCCTGATTAGGAGGTTCGTTGATCTGGATCCTCCCCCTCAGATCAACAGTTCTCCTGAGCGTGTCAAAACATATGACACCTCTCGTGTTCCTTGTTGAACTGCTAGCGGCTGTCCCTATCACATAAACGACGATTGGTTAATAAAATTAAATATTAGTGCGTTAATTTTAATAAAATATTTAATTAATAAAATCGAATGTTACTTGAACTCGATGACCCGTCTGTCGACTTTCCTTTTCTCCTCGCCGAAATCAGGTGGTCAGGGTTCTCAAATGGCTGCTGCTGGTATGCCTCCGCAGCACTCACGTACTGAGGCATATCAGGCCATATGGGCACACCACGATAGTCGACCTCCGGTATCGCAGGAATGTTGTACGGGAGGTACAGCTGGTTTGGGAGAGTAGGACCGTCAGTCGAGTCACCAGCAGACGTCGTCGGACTCGTCATCGGCTCCCGATGAACCTCAGGCATACGAACCTGAGGAACGTCTGCAGCTATCTCATCCTGAAATAGCTACCGACTGTACCCTGGAGCATCTGGCCCGACAGACGGAAGTGAACTGGTCGACGGCCGCCCCGCCTGGAGAAGGGTCTGGTGCCGAGAACTCATACTCCTCCGCGGCTGGGATGAATCCACAGTCCTCCACGGCTGGGAGGAATCCACACTCCTCCGCGGCTGGCTGGTGGTCCTCTCAGGCTGGCTAAGGGTCCTGTCGGAGTCTGCGGAACCGGCGGAACTTCCAGAACCTCTCGATCTGGAACGACGGCCTCCGAAGAACTGTCTGAATGCATTAGCCATCTGCAGCACTCGTGGCATTAATACATTAATTAATATTAAATTATATTACATTAAATAACAAATTCTAATTAATATAATAACCAATAATACTAACATATTTCAAAACATACTAACAAATTAATATTTAAATTTTAACTATTTTTAAATAATACTAACCATTAACCTAAATATAACTATTTATATACAAATATAACTATATTTCTTTATTAACATATATATATATATATAATTAGACTACCAATTTATATATATAATTAATTTAACAATTTATATAACAATTTATAAAATTAAAATTAAATATATAACAATTTATATACCTAAATTATAACAAATATATAACAATTAAATTTATTAACAAATATATAACAAATATATAACAATTTATATAATTAAAATTAAATATATAACAAATATATAACAATTTATTATATAACAATTTATATAATTAAAATAAAATATATAACAAATATATAACAATTTGTTAAAATTAAATTTATTAACAAATATATAACAAATATATAACAATTTATATTATTAAAATTAAATATATAACAATTTATTAAATTAAATTAAATTGAAAAAAAATAAAAATAACCGGATCGGATCGGATCGGAGGAGGAGGAGGAGGAGGAGGAGGAGGAGGAGGAGAATTCGGCCGGATGGAGGAGGAGGAGGAGAATTCGTCGTCGATTTGAGGAGGAGGAGGAGGAGAGTGGCGGTACGGATCTGTCTGAGGCGCTGCGGAGGAGAAAGCATAAAAACGGAGGAGAAAGCAGAAAAAAGGGGAAAACGGAGGCTAGGGTTCGGCAGTTTCAGACTTATACCCGATAGAATAGCCGACGATTAAAAAAGATTTCGTCGGCTATTCTGTACTATAGCCGACGAAATTTTTAATATCGTCGGCTATACTTTGAATGTCGTCGGCTATTCTTTGAATGTCGTCGGTTATACTTTAGGCTCTCAGCAGCCGTCCGATCTCCCACATCCAACGGCGGACAATGAAAAGGCGCGGATAGCAAAAGTTTAGCGGACGAATTTTAATATTTCGTCGGCTATACTTTGGACAATCAGCAGCCGTTGGATCTGAGCCATCCAACGGCGGACAATAAGCGGATCGCAAGAGTTTAGCCGACGAATTCAAATATTTCGTCGGCTAAACCTTTGGTCAAACAACGAAGTCAAATCTCTAAACGCTTTAAAACGGAAATTGGCCTGTGTAAATGACGTTTTTTTGCCTGACCTTCAACAGATAATAGTTTCAAATCGATGAGATGCAACTAATCGTATAAAAATTTTCCTCAAAATATTTACCGACCGTGAGGCTACCCATAGGAAAACGGAAGTAAAAAACAGTTAACCTCAACATTCGGCACGCAGATTTTGTCGGAATCTTGTCATTTTTCAACCGTAGACGTATTTCATTATTTCGGTCATATCTTATTTCACGACACATTTGCATTTGAAGAGTGTACGTATAGTAACTATTTGAAACAATACATTCACTTAAACACTTAGTAAACAAGTTAAGGAACATTAGTGCATATGCTCCGATTTTGAATCTAAAACTTTGGAAAATCTATTCCAACCGTCAGATATCACCGTTAAGATTAAATACATGTATGAAAAAAAATCCAACTACATTTGACAACGTTAAATGCTCGATCGGGACGGTCAACCGGGTGAGTCAACCCTTTAAAAGCTTAGAAATGGAAATTGGCCTGTGTAAATGACGTTTTTTTGCCTGACCTTCAACAGATAATAGTTTCAAATCGATGAGACGCAACTAATCGTATAAAAATTTTCCTCAAAACATTTACCGACCGTGAGGCTACCCATAGGAAAACGGAAGTAAAAAACAGTTAACCGCAACATTCGGCGCAGATTTTGTCAGAATCTTGTCATTTTTCAACCGTAGACGTATTTCATTATTTCGGTCATATCTTATTTCACGACACATTTGCATTTGAAGGATGAAGCAATGGGTTGTCGATAGTGATAGAAAATGGAAGGTGCTCTGTTTTTTTTTTTTTTTTTTTTAAAGAATAGCCGACGAAATCAAACCTAGTACTCGTCGGCTATTCTTTTGTCGCGTTTTGTGTCTAAAATAAAATATGTATTTTTCAATATAGTTTTGCCCGACGAAATCACGCATTTTTCGTCGGCTATTCTTTGAAAAAAAATAAAAAAATCAGTTGTGTTACACCTCTCGTATTCCTATGTCCTGTTCATATATCACCAAAATTGAACATCAAAAAAACAGAAACCCAACAGTCAACATATTTCAAATTTTTTTTTAAGGGGTTTGGAACCCAGCCTACCTGGGAGGCTCATCCTCACGCCCGTTCATTAGAAATGAGTGGATTACAAATGAAAGGATTACATCATCTAAATTACTTAATCCGTCGGATTATAATCGGAATCATCGGATGAGTCTTCTTCGGTTTCTGAATTGCTCGATAGGGGTAATCTATGTTTTTCCTCACCACTAGAGTCCTCGTTAGTTTCTTCATTTGGATCAACATCAACAAGCAGTGGCTCTTCACGTCGAATTCGCACGGGCGTGTCTAGGCGAATAAAAGAGGAGTCAGGAATACCGTTTGAGTTGGGCTCTCTTATACACGGTGCCACCTTCCTCGTTCTCTTCAGCCACTCTAAGTGTAGACGCCCGGTAAATGTTGCGATGGTGGATATTGTTGACTACTTTCCACGGGTCCCCCTTGGCGAGATCAGCAAGATAAAATACTTGTTTCACCTATGTGGCTAAAACGAACGGGTCCTCCTCATACCATGATGTACTAGTGTTCACAGAAGTTATGCCGTATTGATCGGTTTTCATGCTCTGCGGCCGTGTGTCAAACCATCTACACTTGAAAATGTGCACTTTCATGCCTTCCCCGTAATGCAGTTCCACAACTGAATGGAGAACACCGTAATAGTCAACTCCATCATCCCCACCATGTGCCATAACCCCTGAATTTTGTGTTTTCAGTCTGAAGTCTCTCTCTTCACATCGAAATAACACACCATTCACCTTGCACGTCGCATAAACTTTTGAATAGACCGGCCTCATCGCTAGAAGTCTGAGTTCGTGCGACCAATTTGGGTGATTATCATTTTTAGTAAGGTCCATCTCCAACCATCAGAATCAACTATAAATATGAATAATTATACATAATAATATATAAACACGTATAGAATAGTGTTAAAGTTACGTACCCAGCGGCCGAAATACTCTGCGAATGTCCGGTTGTGGTAATCGAGATCACCTCCTACTTGGTCACAGTTTAGATGCATGTTCTTCCAAAACTGAACTTCTGGACAGTTGATTAGTACCCACCAATGTGCAATGGCTACCTCATAATCTTTCAACTTGTAGGAAACCGGCATGTTTCCACCGAGTACAACATCATCGGAGAGTAGGGAAACATTGAACTGTGAAAGTACATCTTCCGGTATGCTTTCCTGTAACGCTCCTAAATACAGCTTCATGTAGGTGACGCACTCGTGCGCAATATATGCTTCAGCTATACATCCTTCAGGTGCGGATCTGTTTTGGACAAAATCACCGTATTGTCCAAGTTGCCTATAAATAAAGTTTTTAAAGTGTTATGATAATACATTAATACTATATCACATATATTGATGAGGAAATTAATATAAGGTGTCAAATACGTACCTTTCCATCGGATACATCCAAGTGAAGTGCACAGGACCGATAAGCAACAACTGCCGAGGAAGATGGATCATGAGGTGAGGCATGATGTCGAAAAAATTTAGAGGAAATATCATCTCAAATTTACACATGATATGAACGATGTCTTGTTACATTTCCCAGAGGTCAGATTTTCTCACTTCCCGTGTGCATACCTTCTGGAAAAATCTTGCCAACGCTACTAACGGCTCCACAACGTGACGGGGAAGGAACGGTCGAATGAAAACAGGGAAGAGACGTTGTAGCAGGATATGATTGTCATGACTTTTCAACCCGTAAAGATTGTTGAATTGTCTGTTCACACACTTGGCTATATTTCCAGCAAAGCCTGAAGGATACTTGGCCCGACTTATCCAATGGAAAACTTCTGGTTTATGCTCAAACTTGACGGTGTAAGGAGCTTGAGGCATTTTTCTCTTCCCTTGTTTCAACCATAGTTGTTTTCTGATATTCATGTTTTGCAGATCAGTGCGAGCCTTAGGACCGTCTTTCGTCTTCCCCTCCAAGTTCAGCGTTGTGCCCACCACACTTTCAGAAACATTTTTTTCTATGTGCATAACGTCTAGGAAGTGACGGATCAGCAACTCACACCAGTACGGGAGTTCCCACAATATGCTCTTATGTGTCCAGAATTTGTACTCCTCGGGTCTTTCAGGTATTTCCGCTACAATATCGGGATGATTGCTGAGGGGCCCAAAATCGTACTCATTAAGCACTGCTAAAATTTCTCTTCCCGTCCATCTTCTGGGAGGACCACCGTGTTCTTCGGTTCCATCAAATGCGGCGGACTCGTAACGTTAGTGGTGATCCGCCGGAAGGAACACACGATGACGCATTCTGCATATCTTTTTGCAATGAGGGGTGCTCCCATAATCGCTGAGGCACTCTGGACAAGCCTTGTATCCCCTAACAACGCTGCCCGACAACATCCCATAAGCAGGAAAATCACTGATGGTACCAATAACCATGGCATGCATCTGGAACGTCTCCTTCTTGTACCTGTCAAACGTGGGATGACCAACGTCCCACAATACCTTAAGCTCTTCAATCAATGGTCTCATATACACATCGAGACATTTCCCTGGGTAACCAGGCCCCGGAATCAACAACGTCAACATATTATATTCCTTCTTCATGCACATCCACGGAGGAAGGTTGTATGGTACCAAAACCACCGGCCATATACTGTATGAAAGACTCATGGTGCCGAAAGGGTTGAAGCGTCGGTTGAGAGCCCGAGCCTGACGTTTCTGACATCTGACGCAAAATGAGGAAACTCATTGTTTATATGCTTCCAAGCCGCTCCGTCAGAGATGTGTGTCATGATATCTGCGTCTCCCGCGTCCCGCTCACCGTGCCATCTCATAGCTTTTGCGGTGGTTTCTGACATGTACAACCGCTCAAGCCTATCTCTCAACGGAAAATACCGAAGCACTTTCACTGGTTTCTTATTGCCTGCTCCCGTCAACTTATATCGGTCAGACTGACATATCGGACATGCGTCAAGACTAGCAAGGTCATTCCCTTCTGCATCTTTACCCCAGAAGAGAACGCAGTCAAATACACATGTATGGATCTTAATGTAGGAAAGCCCTAGATCTTTGAGGATACTTCGGACCTTACGGTGATTGGTAGGATTACGATGACCCTCCTCCAACAACGAAGAAGTGTACTGTAGATATTCATCCACTTGCCTGATGCTCGATTTTGTCTCGACTTTAATCCTCATTACCTCCATCACACTTTGAAGAACTGTCTTCTCAGAACTTGAAGACACAGGGGTATGTTGGAATGCAATCAGTTTGTTGTACTTGTCAAAGGCAGCAGTGTTGACAACTTGTGGGAACGGCTGCACCGGGTCATGCATATATTGTTCCCCACGTACACCGCTTTCAAAAGGAAACACGTCGTTGACGAATGTCATTGTTGGATCGTTGGATGTACTACTACTGCCCGCCTCAAAAAACTGCCCATGATCATGCGATCCATCTAATGATGGCTCACCGTGTTATATCAAACGTTTGTACTTCGGCCAAAACCCATTACTCTTTAGGTGCTCCCATACTGTCCTAATCGGAAATCGACACATATCACTGCGACACTTACATTTCTTGCACGGGCAATAATGGTTTTCATTCCCGTTTGCATTTTCCTCGACGAACTGCAAAAAATCCACAACTCCTGTAGTGTATCGTCGGTCATGCCTTGGAAGTGAAATCCAACTCTTATCTCGATCCATATATAGTCTGATAATAATATAAATGTATAACTTTAATTAATAAGAAATTAATTAACACATATATATTACAATATATATTATTATCAACATCAACTCATATATATATACCATTAATTAACAACCATTATTTATGTTCATTACACTATCAACAACCATTAATTAACATATTTATATATATTTTAACACTAATTAAAATAACATTATTAAAACACATAATTAAACTCTAACTGAAAATCAACTCAACTACAACTCAAAATCAACATATATACATACATTCTAACACTAAAACAACAACAAAACAAAAAATCACTTACTAAATCAAAATCACTAAAACTCAAAATCAACTCAACTAAAACTCAAAATCAACATATATACACATATACGTACCTATATATAGCTCCACAATGTAAGAGAGGACGGATTTCAACAATACCCACAGATTTTTCACTCTTTCTCCCGTTTTTTTTTTCGTTTTTTTTTAAATGAGCAGCTTCTGTCCAGATCTGAAAATATAAAGACTTATAGCCGACGAAAATTCCAATTTCGTCGGCCAAACTTTCAAAAGTTTTCGTCGGCTAATGTTTTTGAGAAAGGCCGACGAAAATCCAAATCGTCGGTCATTCTAGGGGTATAGCCGACGAAAAATATTTTTTAGTGACGAAAGAAAAAATCGTCGGCCATTATTGGGGAATAGCCGACGATTTTTTATTTTTAGCGACGAAATAAAAAATCGTCGGCCATTCTTGGGAATAGCCGACGAAAAAAGTATGTCGTCGGCCGTTTTTTTTTTCGTCGGTAATGATCTTTTTTCTGGTAGTGAGAATATGAGAGCTCAGCAAGATCCAGAATTTGCAGATTTTCTACTTCGCGTTGGTGATGGAAATGAGCCGTTCGTACAAGATGATATGATTAGGATCCCAGATGCGTTGGTTATTCCTTGGGATGGTGATCAATCTCTTGGCCATCTAATTGCTTCTATATTTCCATCTTTAGAAGATAATGCATTTGATAGTTCTTATATGGTTGATAGAGCTATTATAACGCCAAGGAATGATGATGTGGACAAGCTGAATGAAGTCGTACTGAATTCCTTTCCAGGTGAAGAGCACATTTACTATTCTTTTGATACAGTTGAAGATGACCCTCACAACTTATACCAACAAGAATTCCTAAATTCTATAGCTCCTTGTGGTTTGCCCTCTCATAAGTTAACTCTGAAATTGGGTGCACCCATAATGTTGCTTAGAAATATTGATCCAAAAAATGGTCTTTGCAATGGGACAAGATTAATATGTCATCAGTTCTTTCTAAAATTCATTGATGCAGAGATTCTCAACGGCCATTTCAAGGTTACACAAGTTTTCCTACCACGAATTCCTCTAAAGACTTCATAAAATGTGAAGCTTTCGTTCTCTCTCATATGTCGCCAGTTTCCTGTTAGACTAAGCTTTGCACTAACTGATCGATTCGCTTACGCGACGCAATACAATAATAAACCCTACAATCGTTAGTAGTATAGACATAAGTAGGGATCGTTCTAAGCCGGTGATTAAGGGTACCTGAAATATGAGAATGTTAGCACAAAATATTCACAAATATATACATATTTACATGTTTTCAATGGGGGATATAGGATGAGATTCGGCAGCAAATCTTCCCCTAAAACCTAGACATGAAAATAAAACCTAAAACTAATATGTACATGTTTGGTCGACATCTTTCACACAAAAATCACTTAGCACATAACTCTTTAACAAGTAAGACTCACACACAAGAAAGTAAGGAACAAGTATTTAGCATGCATAGGACTCAAACAAGTTTCGACCACAATTAGAGCCTACGAGGTCATCTAATCGTTTGATTACTTAAGTTATTAAGATTAACCACGGGTATAATCCTAAAGGTATGCTAACCAGTTTTTACACGTTTAACACATAAGCATCACAAATCGAAGACAAGTACACAAGTAAGGTTGTCAATCTTCTTATTAACTTGCAAGTTCTAAGGTTAATAACTCTAGTCGAGCAACACAAAAGCACTAAGATGAAACGTTCATCCCGGTTGTAATTACTCTAGCCGATTAAACCTAGTACCTAGTTTCATTCAAGACGACACTAAGCACCGATTTTCATGCCCTCACCTTAGTTCTAACCGATTTAAATCCTAAAACATGCATCAATACCAACTGTCCTAATTATTTAGGTGTACGAAACTCTTACAAGTTTTATATAACAAAATTAACATGTAAAGACTCATTGAAACCAAAACCTAGACCTAGACCTAAGCAACGAATCAAATATGTTTTTATAGACAAAACTAAATTCCAATCCGAGTTATATATAGACATACAATTCGAAACCAAGAATACATGCAAGTTTAGGCTACATAGACAAAACTAAGCATAGCTACATACAACAAATTCCTAAACCGAGAGTAGAGAGTGGATCACACTTTTGCAGACATCTTTCATGGCTTTAAGACGTGTTGATCCGATGATGAAGATGGCGCATGGTTGAAGGTATTTTGGTGAAGGTGGGATGTGTTTCGGCTAGGTATTGTGTGTAGGATTCTTAGGGAATTTTGGTAGAGTTTATGACTTTATGTTTTGGCTTAAGATGTGACACTTTTCTTCAAGGTGTCGGCCTCTATTTATAGGAGAAGGGAAAGGCTGATTTGGGAGAGTTTTCCTTGCTCAAAACGGGATATAAATCCTCTTGTAATAATGTTTCCCAATCCGATATGGTTTTAGGTTACTCTATCCCTTTTCAAACAAGGAATACCATGCTTGGCCAACCTAGGGTTTACTCCTCATATGCTTAACACTTTTTCTTCTTCCTAGGACACGGCTGAGACGTTGCAGCCACCTCATAAGCCTTTCTTGACAATTTTGTATCTCCTCGAAAGCTTGTAGGCTTCTCGAGTGCAGTCCTTGCCAGTATTGGATACTGGTGAGGCTAATCTGGGTGGTGAGCAGTGGCGAGGCTGGTGCTGGCGAGGCAGGTTGCTCTTCTGTTGGTGAGGCTATCGGATGGCGAGCAGTGGCGAGGCAATACTGTTGGCGAGTATACTAGCAAGGCGAGTATGCAGGCGAGGCGAGTCTAGGCTGCTGATTTTCTTCTTTCTTCTCGGCAGATCTGACATTTGCGTCTTCAATCGAGCATAACTTCCTCCTCGGAGCAGCTATCGATGCGATTCCAAGTTCTGTGTAAACTAAACTCAGAGATCTTTCCATGAATATGTGGCTCATGCTCTGGTTCCAAGTGATGCGTCATACAGAAGTCCTGGAAGTCAGGACACAGTCCCAGGAAAATCCTGTTAGTCCCTGGATCGTTTTGCTCAAACTGCCAAGTTGCAGCCATCTTTTGGGTGACTTCCCGAACTCCAATTTATCTGAATTTTTGACACAATACACTTCAGCTTGCCTACTATATGCCTGACAAATTTCATAAAATTTGGAAAAGAATAAGTCATTTTAACACAAGCCTCAAAATCACGAAAACAACATATTTTGCACTTTTTCCTCAGATTTCTATACTTAGTCATTTTTCTATCTTTTAAGCACATTTTCTTGTAACTACCAAATATTCATTATTCTCTAATATGACTCAATCTTAGGTAAATAAGGGCTAAGCAAAGCATAAATGTAGGCATAAAAACATTAATATCGTAGCACTTTGTGCTCCTATCACTAACGATAAACAAAGCTCAAGGCCAAACAATTCCAAATGTTGGTGTGTACCTCCATAATCACGTCTTCATCCATGGCCAGCTTTATGTAGCTTTGTTAAGAGGTGTTTCCATACAAACAACTAAGATACTAATCAAGAATAGTGTCATTGAAGAACAACCTGGAGCTCACACAAGGAATGTTGTATTGATCAGAGATGTTCTGATGTCATGCCAAAGACAACAAGATGGATGATCACCGTAAGGATACGATCTCTTTACCTTTTCCATATATTTAGATGTAAATACATGCATATGTTTTTTTTTTTCTTTAAACCCCCAAACAATATAACAAGTAACTTCGATATATATTTCTCATAGGTACAGTTTCAAAATAAAATTACGGAACAAGGGGTAATACTATTACAACTTAACTATTCCATATTTTATAGTCGACAAAATGGATTATAACATGGTAGACTTTATTAGGATTTTGATCTACTTTTCCCATCATTCTTATCGCAGGCTCACTTAGTTATGTGAAGTTACAGAGTACACACATATGAGATCGTCTTTGGTACTCAGCAGTGGTGACTGATGAAACATAGTACGATTGGGACAAAACAATAGAGTGAAATTTGTGTACTTTCTGGTTTTCATTTCTTTTTCTCTTTTTACTCATTTGACTATTTTTTTCAGTTCTTTAAGAAATTAATATGTTACAACATATATTTATCAAATTTATTACCGTCTTGGAAATTAATACGTCGTCAGAGAGTTTATGTTTATAATTTTAAAATTATCATTTAAATCTAATACTAAATTAGTATTAATGTTGTAAATGAGTGGGAAAATGTATCTTCTTACTTCTATCTATGACATTATCATAAAATATTAGTGCGTAAATGATATTCGGTCTCGAATAAATGTTTTCTTCACTTGAATCACATTCGAGCAGATTTCTCCTGACTTAAATCCCTCTCGAAACATCATTCCTTACTTGGATCCCCTTATCGAGGGATCTCCTCACCAAGATCATTCTTCAAGTATTTTCTTCTCACTCAAAGAGATCCGTTCTTACTTGAATCACCATTGAGGAGATCCCCCTCCTCCCTAAGATCCTTCTTGAGGATAATTCTCTCCACTTAAATCCCCTTAAGGAGATCGCACTTACTTAAAGCACCTTTGAGGGATCCCTTCTCACTCCAATCCTTCCTATATGAGATTTCTCAATTGAACTTCTTTCGAAGATATCCTATCTAATTACATCATTTTTCAATAAATTTTTTAAACAAGCCATTGTTGTAGAAAAATGTAAGAAGTGTAACTATCGTTATTTATGTAAATCGGAAGTGGAAGTAGATTACAGACTCAAATCATAATTTGTTACTTATTTTGAATTCTTGAATTAAATTTTAGGTATCATGTATTCATTTGAAGAAAGAAAAATAAAGCTTATAGTGATTATAACTTAGATTTTGTGGAACGATACTTGCATACACTTAAATGTCTAAATCGAGTTTGCACACACATCACGTGTGTGCCGGTTGCTAGTATAGACATTACATCAAGTATGTTTGACAATCAGTGATTTTCTATCTACAAAATAAGAAGATACTAGAAATCTAGTCTAATTAGGAGTTATTTATTAAGCTGGTATCAGAGCCAGAACGAAGCTGGTTCGCGGTGTAGCAGTCTTCTTACAGTAAGATTGTTTATGTGAATATAGTACGAAGTGTGAAGATCAAGCAGAAGATCAAGACTGTACGTATTGGTTGAAGATCGGCAGATTAGGTAAGTAATCATCACTTTACTCTTTAATTTTTCGTTTTAGAGAGTTTTATCACTTGTATTTCACAAAGAAACCTATATCTCTCAAAACCCATACTCCCGCCTTGGCCGTTGAAGATCAGAGGATCGTTTGGCCGTTTAGGGAACCGGTTTTAGGCCCCTGAGAGGCCCAGGTTTTAGGTACCTTTTGTGAAATATAAATGGAAAGATTTTCTAAATACGAATCTTTACAGTGTTTTTGTGATGAACATACTTGCGATAATACCGTTCATATTTCGATAAAGTATAGTACTGATATTTCTGTGATTAGTAGTACTGTTAATACTCTTTATGATTTGATATGTAAATTATGTTTGGATTTTAATTCTCATCGTGCTCAAGTTGAAAAACAACTTGAAAAATACGGTTTAACAATCTCAAAGATTGAACAACAAATTCAGTCTTTTGAAAAAATATCTGATCTTGATCTCAAAACAGAGACCAAAGAACAGTTAAAAAATTTAATCCAAAAAGTCGAGTTGTTAACACAACAACAAGACCCAATGAACTTTCCGGGTGATAACCAAATCCCTAGATTGTTCTATGGTACAGAAGATATCATGGTTCTGGAAAAACCAGTTCCAAATAAAGAAGAATATGAAAATATTGTTGAAATTTTAGATTATTGGAAAACTATATATAAAGACCCCGAATCAACGGTGGAAGAAAGAAATCATATTTTAAGCCAAATAAGAAAAACTTGTTTGGAATATGAAGATTTACTTCAGTATTATAAATATGAAATTAATATGATATCAGACGATGAAAACACATCATCTGAATCTGAAGATGAAAACACATCTTCTAAATCTAAAAATGAAAATTCTTCTTCTAACACAGAAGATGAAATAAACACTTTAAATAATGAAGACTCAGAATCGGAAGAATCCACTTCTGATAAGGAAACTAAAAGAAAAGCAGAAAATGATTTACCAGATTTTCTAAACCAAGAAACTTTTGAAAATTACTTGAGAAACACTCAAGAAAATGATTTCATAAAAACTATGAGATCAACTTCTGGTGTAAAGGAAGTGACGAGTCGCCGAAGCGAGCATCAAGCAATAATAAACCCTGCAATCGTTAGTAGTATAGAATAAGTAGGGATCGTTCTAGCCGGGGATTAAGGGTACCTGAAATATGAGAATGTTAACACAAATATTCACAAACATATATGCACACAATTGTCACACTTATATACATATATACATATTCACACGAAATCAAGGGGGATTGAGATAGGATCGGTAGCACTAGGCTGCCCTAGACGACACACGGCAACAAAACAGAAAATAAATCCTAGGTCTAATATTTACAAGTGATCATCATCTCTCACAAAACATTTAGCACAAAAGACTCTTTAACATGTAGACTAATATGTAAGAAGGTAAGGAAAAAGTATGAATGTTGTTTCGACTTAACCAATTTCGATCCCAATTAGAGCCTACGAGGTCATCTAATCGTTGATTACTAAAGTCTTAAGATTAACTACGAGTATAATCCTAAGGTATATGTTAACCGATTTTACTGGGTTAACAATTAAACACATGAATCACAAATCGAAGACATGCAAACAAGCAAGGTTGTCAATCATCTTGTTTAACATGCAAGTTCTAAGGGTTTTATACTCTTTGCGAAAACACAAACCAAGACAACTACGAGTATGAATTATTCATGTTTTCTAGTTTGATGAAACCTAACACCTAGATTTACATGCAAACAACAAATGCTTAAGCACAACTAATGTTTCGGTTTATAAGGCATACTCCTTAGATTACTAATCGAATTAAGTTCTCAAACAACATCGCATACCTATTGTCCTAGTTATCAAACATAAAAAATCCACAAGTCACATATTACAAATTAACATGCGAAACATACAATTTATAAAACCAAAATTGATTCATACATAGACATACAAATCAACACCAAACATACATGAGTGTTTCATAGACAAAACTTAAACATAACTAAACAAAAAGTACTAAACCGAAGAAGGGAGTGGATCACACTTTGAGACACCTTGAGAGCTTCACTTGGTGTGGATCCGGTGGAGTATGGATGATGGGGTGAGGCTGCTCGGCAGTAGGGTATGTCGGCAGTAGATTATGGAAGAAAAGTTCCAAGATTCGGCTAGAGCAGAAACTTGGTTGAGGTGAGGTGAAGGTGGTTTTCGGTTTAGGTTTTTGTCTAGGATCTTTGGTGAATTTGGTAGAGTTTAGGCCTTGTGTTTATGCTTGAGATGAGATAATTTTTCTGTAGGAAAACATGGCTATATATAGAGGTAAATTCGGCAGAAACCCTAGGTAGAAAACCTAGTCCAAATCGGCAAAGGCAATCCTTGTGCAACAAGGTTTTGGTTCCTTCCTTTCTTGGTTCTTCTAGAAAACTTCTTTTTCTGATTTTCTTCCTTGGATTGGGCTGCATATCTTCATGAACATCTTGTGTAGGCTTGACAACTCCATTTGGTGAGCTTGGTCCATGGAAAAATGCCCCAAACCCGCAAGAACACAAGACCGGCAGCAACTCGGCTGGAATGACCTTGCTCCAGTAAATCCGACACATCTCCCTTCTCGGAGCTCCAATTGATGTGATTCCAAGTCTCAGATAAACTAGACACATATATCCATCTCCCCATAAAATATCTCGATCAAATTCCTTGTGAATGGTCGGGAATGATTTTTCGAAGTTGGATCAAAGTCCCAGGAAAATCCTGGAAGCCCCTGGATTGGTTTGCTCGGACTGCCGTTTTGCAGCCATCTTTTGGGTGACTTCCCGAACTTCGATTGATCTGAAATTTTAACACAACATTCATCAGTATATGAATAATAAGCACACCAAATTTCATTAAATTCGGACAAGGATAGATCGCACTTTTGCTCATCTCAAAATCACGAAAAAGACACATTTTTCACTATTTTCCAAATTTCTCATACTTAGTTATTTTTCGGATTCTTAACCATTTTTTCACCAAACTCTACCAAAATGACACTAAACTATATTATGACTCTATCTTAGACAAATAAGAGTTAAACAAAACATAAATGAGGGCATAAGCATATAATATCGTCGCACATTGTGCTCCTATCAGGAAGAACAACCAAGTCCTTCCTATGTCAGAAGAGATGATATGCTAACGAAGAATAACAAAAAGAAAAAGAAAAAAGATGAAATAATGCAAATATATCATCTCCAAATAGGGCAAGAAGAAATACTTTTTCTCCTAGCCAAGGAAAAAGAAAATATACATATGTCTTAGGCGAATTTAATTTTGCCAGATATAAATCATATAATTTATGTGCGTTAATTGACACCGGAGCAACAATCTCTGCATGTCGACCTAATGCACTTCCACCTGAAAAATGGACACTGATGAAAAACCTCATCAATGTCACGGGTATAAATCTAGAATATACCCGTGACATTGACTCCGTTTTTCCCTTTTTTGGGCATTTAGGAGCATAGTGACATTCTTCATTACAAATATAACAACGACATGTTTTTGTCGGTTTTTTAGAAGAAGTTTTTTCTCTAACATATTTTTGATTTTTTGAAATATCTCTTTTGGGATTATAAGGCTTCCATTTAAATTTATGTTTTTGAAAAGGTTTTCTTATCGGTGGTGGGTTACAACCGATTTTCCAATTTTCTTTTAAAATTTTATCTCAACATTTTCTTCCATAAGCTGTGTTGCTTATGTGATTTTTTACTTGTTTTTTAGCCTTGACTTCTACACATTTGTTAGTGATAAGTCGAAGGATGAAATTAATTCGAAAACCAAGATTATCTGGTTTTCCTAAACTTTTTAAACTTATTAGTACTATACTTCTACACATTTGTTAGTGATAAGTCGAAGGATGAAATTAATTTGAAAACCAAGATTATCTGGTTTTCCTAAACTTTTTAAACTTATTAGTACTATAAAGTATAGTACTAATATTTCTGTGATTAGTAGTACTGTTAATACTCTTTATGATTTGATATGTAAATTATGTTTGGATTTTAATTCTCATCGTGCTCAAGTTGAAAAACAGCTTGAAAAATACGATTTAACAATCTCAAAGATTGAACAACAAATTCAGTCTTTTGAAAAAATATCTGATCTTGATCTCAAAACAGAGACCAAGGAACAATTAAAAAATTTAATACAAAAAGTCGAGTTGTTAACACAACAACAAGACCCAATGAACTTTCCGGGTGATAACCAAATCCCTAGATTGTTCTATGGTACAGAAGATATCATTGTTCTGGAAAAACCAGTTCCAAATAAAGAAGAATATGAAAATATTGTTGAAATTTTAGATTATTGGAAAACTATATATAAAGACCCCGAATCAACGGTGGAAGAAAGAAATCATATTTTAAGCCAAATAAGAAACACTTGTTTGGAATATGAAGATTTACTTCAGTATTATAAATATGAAATTAATATGATATCAGACGATGAAAACACATCATTTGAATCTGAAGATGAAAACACATTTTCTAAATCTGAAAATGAAAATTCTTCTTCTAACACAGAAGATGAAATAAACACTTTAAATAATGAAGACTCAGAATCGGAAGAATCCACTTCTGATAAGAAAAATAAAAGAAAAGCAGAAAATGATTTACCAGAGTTTCTAAACCAAGAAACTTTTGAAAATTACTTGAGAAACACTCAAGAAAATGATTTCATAAAAACTATGGGATCAACTTCTGGTGTAAAGGAAGAACAACCAAGTCCTTCGTATGTCAGAAGAGATGATATGAATAAACAAACAGTGGCACAATATGGTACTTATTTGGATATAACCCATATTCCATTTAAGGTTCAAGAAAAAACAATAGATGATTGGGCACAATCCATGTCCATTCTAATAACTAATTATAAAAACACTTGGACAAAAGAAAGATTTTTAGATTATATAACAGCCACTCTGCAAGGAGATGCGTTGCAATGGTTAAAACAATGGGAAAACTCAGATGAAGGAAAACTGCAAAAAGCAGCTCTTCTTTCAAATTTTAAAGATTTTGATGCAATACTAAACGAGTTTGCACAAATCATAAAAGAAAATTTATGTGGTACAACAAACGAAAAAGATATTCAGGAAGACGCTGAATATGTTTTATCAAAAATTGAATTATGCAATATATGTGAATTTGAGCAATACACTCAGATTTACAAAAAATATTTTTACAAATTACATTCTTCAACTACAAAACACTGGTTGAAAGAGTTTTTTAATAAACTCTCAAATCCATGGGATGAGTTAGCTATAAAAAAAATATCCTAAATATTTAAAAAGTTTAGGAAAACCAGATAATCTTGGTTTTCGAATTAATTTCATCCTTCGACTTATCACTAACAAATGTGTAGAAGTCAAGGCTAAAAAACAAGTAAAAAATCACATAAGCAACACAGCTTATGGAAGAAAATGTTGTAATAAAATTTTAAAAGAAAATTGGAAAATCGGTTGTAGCCCACCACCGATAAGAAAACCTTTTCAAAAACATAAATTTAAATGGAAGCCTTATAATACCAAAAGAGATATTTCAAAAAATCAAAAATATGTTAGAGAAAAAACTTCTTCTAAAAAACCGACAAAAACATGTCGTTGTTATATTTGTAATGAAGAATGTCACTATGCTCCTAAATGCCCAAAAAAGGGAAAAACGGAGAAGAAAATTATTAAAATGCTTGAAGAAAATAATCTTGAAGTATTATTTGGAGAAGAAATTTCAAGTGACGAAGATATTCTCTATGAGCTTGAAAAAACAAGTTCAGATGAAGAAAGTGAATTTATTTTTATGCTAAACTATAGCATAAAAGAAAAAGATAAAGAAGATTTAGACTCAATAAATCTAAATGATGTCATCGGAGAAGAAATAAGCTTTTCTGATGAACAATTACAAACTCTAGAAAGAGTTAAACAAACTCTAAATAAAGAAAACATATATAAATATTCTAGATTTAAAATATTTTCTCAAGGAATATTTGAGCAATTTAGCGGTAACACAACTGCTAAATGCACAGAAGACGGAACAATGGAAATCCCACTGTTCGATAAAAAGAATATAGAATACTGGAAAAAACGATATCCAGATATAAGATATGTACATATATGTCTAATACAGATCACAATAACTGCACTTTTCAGGCAAGGATTGGACACACCACTTATTGCACTGGTTTTTGATAAAAGACTTAGTAACCCACTACAGTCTATGATTGGAGGTATACAGTCCAATCTAGTAAACGGAATAGTTTGGTTTAACATAAAACCAAATTATTTTATTTCAATAACTGATAAAAATATTGAAAATTCAGTCAAGATAAAGGTTCAGCTTAAAAACCTAAGCATGAATCATAGTTCTCAGGATCTAGCAATTCAATGGAAAACCATCCATGAATTGACAAGATTACCTCAAACATCAACAAAAGAAATAAATAAAAATATAGTCGAACTGTTCGAACCACGACCATTCGACACAGAAATACAACCTAAGCTTATACATTGGAAAGATCTGCAAATACCAAAACAATGACTGTAATAAATAACTACTAGAGTAGAGACACACTATTGCAGAAGTATATTTACATGGACATGAAACTGAGAGATGGAACACCAAGATATAGAATTCAGAAAATTATTCTATTTATTCAAGAGAATTTACATGGAGAAGGTGGTATGAACAAGTGGGAGGCAAGAGTGGAAGAGATGGGAAGTTCCACCCAAGAACACTAACTAAGTGGAGAGAGAACTAAGGAAGTGGGAATTCTCTAACTATCTCTAAGAGTTCTCACAATCGATGCTTTCATCTCTACTGAACTATCTATTTATAAGCTAACTCTACTAACCAAGGTTACCTTTTTCTTTTAACCATGGTTAGGTTACATATTAACTATAGTTACTTTTTGTTTAACCGTGGTTAGGTTAACAAAAAGTCTTCTAGAAATCTGTAGAAGATGCTTTTTCTTCTACGTGTCTTCTTCTCCTCATTCCAGCGATTCTTTTTATCCGTTTGATGAACAGAAGCGCCTACACTGTGGGCGGCATCGTCCTTCTGTTGACATCTGGATCTTCATTATTGTTGAGAAGAATGAAGTTTATTCCAGTAGCTTCTTTGCTGTATTGGCTGGAGCTACTATTTCTCTGTCGTTCTGACTATCCCTCCATCTGGTAGATGACGTTGTGACGCCAGACAGAGTCTATTGAATCCATGCTGATTGGGGAGTATGGTTCTTCCCTTTTGAGCTGCAAAATTGTTTCTGCTTCGTCAGCTAGAACTGGTGGCACTTCAAGTAGTGTTAGCTGTGATGCCATTCTTTGAAGAAGCTTATGGGCTTCCTTCTTCTGTTCTTCAGAAGGCTGATATTCGACAGGAAGATGTGTCATAAAAATTCTTCTGCCGTCTGTGACTTTGAACATGTTTGTGTTCAAAAGGTCTTGAGCACTTTCCATCAGATGAATATCTCGCCAGTAGACTTCTGGTTCAATTGCTTCTGCTATTGCAGCATTGTGTGCATCTTGGCTGTCCTTGTAGTGATGAGGTTCTGTTTCTGTTAACAGCCAGATCTGATAGGGCTTGTAAAACCGAACTCTTTCTCGCCAGCCGATAGTGCTTGCCACTGTGAGGGTTAATGGCACCGACCACTTGTGGCTTTTTACCACATGATAAATCATGGCTTTAATCATTTGTGGAAATTCCCACAAACTGTTAAGACCAAGACTCTGGAAAATTACTTGGTTGGTAATTCCCCAATCAATAGTTTTTATATCACATACATCATTGTTTATGATGAAATGGAGCTTTGGTAATCCATTATCAACCCGATTAATGTTGGTTGCATATTCGGATAGTAAGGATTTTATTACTGACTTGTGATCGTGAACCAAACTCAACAATAATGAAGATCCAGATGTCAACAGAAGGACGATGCCGCCCACAGTGTAGGCGCTTCTGTTCATCAAGCGGATAAAAAGAATCGCTGGAATGAGGAGAAGAAGACACGTAGAAGAAAAAGCATCTTCTACAGATTTCTAGAAGACTTTTTGTTAACCTAACCACGGTTAAGCAAAAAGTAACTATAGTTAATATGTAACCTAACCATGGTTAAAAGAAAAAGGTAACCCTGGTTAGTAGAGTTAGCTTATAAATAGATAGTTCAGTAGAGATGAAGGGCGTACAAAGGCGATAACAAATTTGCCTTCAGAAATCGGAAACCAGACAATCAAGAATCATCACTTTACTCTTTAATTTTTCGTTTTAGAAAATTTTATCAGTTGTATTTCACAAAGAAACCTATATCTCTCAAAGCCCATACTCTCGCTTTGGCCGTTGAAGATCAGAGGATCGTTTGGCCGTTTAGGGAACCAGTTTTAGGCACCTGAGAGGCCCAGGTTTTAGGTACCTTTTGTGGAATATAAATGGAAAGATTTTCTAAATACGAATCTTTACAGTGTTTTTGTGATGAACATACTTGCGATCATACCGTTCATATTCCGATAAAGTATAGTACTGATATTTTTGTGATTAGTAGTACTGTTAATACTCTTTATGATTTGATATGTAAATTATGTTTGGATTTTAATTCTCATCGTGCTCAAGTTGAAAAACAGCTTAAAAAATACGGTTTAACAATCTCAAAGATTGAACAACAAATTCAGTCTTTTGAAAAAATATCTGATCTTGATCTCAAAACAGAGACCAAGGAACAATTAAAAAATTTAATACAAAAAGTCGAGTTGTTAACACAACAACAAGACCCAATGAACTTTCCGGGTGATAACCAAATCCCTAGATGTCATGGTTCTGGAAAAACCAGTTCCAAATAAAGAAGAATATGAAAATATTGTTGAAATTTTAGATTATTGGAAAACTATATATAAAGACCCCGAATCAACGGTGGAAGAAAGAAATCATATTTTAAGCCAAATAAGAAAAACTTGTTTGGAATATGAAGATTTACTTCAGTATTATAAATATGAAATTAATATGATATCAGACGATGAAAACACATCAACTGAATCTGAAGATGAAAACACATCTTCTAAATCAGAAAATGAAAATTCTTCTTCTAACACAGAAGATGAAATAAACACTTTAAATAATGAAGACTCAGAATCGGAAGAATCCACTTCTGATAAGCAAAATAAAAGAAAAGCAAAAAATGATTTACCAGAGTTTCTAAACCAAGAAACTTTTGAAAATTACTTGAGAAACACTCAAGAAAATGATTTCATAAAAACTAACTTCTGGTGTAAAGGAAGAACAACCAAGTCCTTCCTATGTCAGAAGAGATGATATGCTAACGAAGAATAACAAAAAGAAAAAGAAAAAAGATGAAATAATGCAAATATATCATCTCCAAATAGGGCAAGAAGAAATATTTCTTGCTCCTAGCCAAGGAAAAAGAAAATATACATATGTCTTAGGCTAATTTAATTTTGCCGGATATAAATCATATAATTTATGTGCGTTAATTGACACCGGAGCAACAATCTCTGCATGTCGACCTAATGCACTTCCACCTGAAAAATGGACACTGATGAAAAACCCCATCAATGTCACAGGTATAAAAGGAAAAGAAGTCAAAATTGAACATAAGGCTAAACAAGTCACGTACAATTGGGCTAAACGAAAAAAAATTCGTTATCCCAAAAATACTAGCCTTACCAGATATGAATGGTGACATAATTCTTGGAAATAATTTTATATTTTCGTATTATCCAGTTTTACTTGACACAGGATATATAGTCCTTGATGTCAATAAAGATATGCATCAAATTCCTTTTTTAACACAACATAAATATAAGTGTCAAAAAGGATTTACGCCAACAAAGCGTAATGATCATAAAATAAATCACACAGAAATTTATGAACTTAGTGAAAACCACTGGGTTTATAAAATATTACAAGAAAATTTTAGTGATAACCCTTTACAGTTATGGATAAAAAGTCCGCGATACTGTAAACTTAAACTTAGAAACCCTGAGATAATAATAAGAGTCAAACCCATGATTTATACTAGGCAAGATATCAATGAATTTGATATCCAAATAAAAGAATTAAAAGAAAAACATCTCATAGAAGAAACTATGAGTCCACACTCTAGTCCTACATTTATGGTAAGAAACCATGCAGAAATTAAAAGAGGGAAAGGCGCCATGTCCGATTTCCCGAAACCCTAATCGCGCCTCCCAACGTCTATGACTTTTTGATGTCCAACTCACGCGCCGGCGCCAAGAAGAAGACGCCGCTGCAGACCTCCTCCACTTCCCTCAAGAAACGCAAAACCCTAACCCCGACCCCCAAAGAAAACCCCAAACCCGAACAGACCGCTCTTTTTTCCCGAAACCCTAATCGCGCCATGTCCTCCTCCAACCCTCCCAACGTCTATGACTTTTTGATGTCCAACCCACGCGCCGGCGCCAAGAAGACTTCCCTCAAGAAACGCAAAACCCTAATTCCGACCCCCAAAGCCAAGAAGAAGACGCCTCTGCAGACCTCCACTTCCCTCAAGAAACGCAAAACCCTAACCCCCGACCCCCAAAGAAAACCCCAAACCCGAACAGACAGCTACTCCTCCGACGCCGGCCGCGGAATGCAAACCGGTAATGGAGAAAGAAGCTCAATTAGACTCCCGCGAGGCCGGGCCGCCACCGAAGAAGCCGTGCGCGGCGGCGAGGGGAGTGGAGGAGCGGACGGCTCAATTGGCGAGTATGATTGAGATGCTGAAGAGGAAGGCCTTGGATTTTGACCCGAATGCGATGGCGAATTGGGGCAAAGGTGATAGGGTTCCGTTTATGTTTCTTGCTTTGACTTTTCATTTGATTTCGAAACAGACTAAGAGGATTGTGATCACGGATATAATTTGTAATATGTTGAGGACTGTGATCCACACCACGCCGGAGGATTTGCTCCCGGTGGTGTATCTCTCGGCTAGTAGGATTGCTCCGCCGCACGAAGGCTTGGAGTTGGGCATCGGTGAGACTGCGATCATCAATGCCCTTGCTGAGGCTTTTGGGAGGAGTGAGAAGGATGTTAAGAAGCGCTATGATGCAGAAGGAGACTTGGGAATCGTTGCTCAGAAAAGTCGTTCATCTCAGTCTATGATGCGCAAGCCTGAGCCATTGACTGTCACCAAGGTTTTCAGCACACTTCGTGCCCTTGCTAAGGTGATCTATCTACATTTTATAGCTTAAATCTGATATCGTAATGTTATGGTGTTACCATATTGAAGTGGAAAGACAATTTCTATGTTTCGTTTTTACTACTACCGTAACCTTTTGCTGCACCATGTTATATTACATTAGTTTTTATTTTCAATACCATACAAGGTGGGAGTGTCAGCTCATAAGATCTGCTTGTTAATTGCCTACAAGACTTCTGATATTTCCCCAACACCACGCTTTTCAGTTTCTTTGCTTGTCAAAGAATAATGGGTGTTTCTGATCCTTGTGATATAGTGTTGTTTCTTCACATAGTTTATGAATGAAAACTTATCGTTACTGTCTGAAAACATTTCGGAAATATGAAGACTTTATAACAGCTGTTTGGGTCACTGTTATGTTAAGATAGTTATCCTGTAAACTACTCTTAGGTCATTTAGCTCTCAGCTTACTGATGGAAAGATATATGAAGATCTGTTGCGGGTCTAATATGTGAGATTGGAGAAAACTGTATATGTAATAGCTTTCCCTTGCTGTTGAAACTCATAGGAATCTGGGAAGGATAGCCAGGAGAAGAAAAAGAACCATATGAAGTCCCTTCTTGTTGCTGCCACAGACGTTGAACCTCAGTATTTGACCCGTTTGCTTCAGGTTGCCATTTGGTTATATACACAATATCTGAGTTGTTAATTCCTTTTCCCATGTTATAAGCATTGGGGGCTCTGTCTTGTAGTCGAAGATGCGAATTGGATTTGCAGAGCAGACTCTTTTGGCTGCACTGGGACAAGCTGCAGTCTATTCTGAACAACATTCTACACCACCTCCTCATGTTCAGTCTCCTTTAGAAGAAGTGAGTCGTGTTCTTAGATCTGTTGTTTCTGTATATTTCTCTTAGATAACACTTTTGGCTACTGTGTCATTAGGATTGATTCTTGTGATCATATAAGAACCAATTAGGAGCCGTACTGGATTTTTATCAAATGTTTCACTTTTTTCTTCTTATATGTTTTACAATTGTTACGGATCAGGCTGCAAGGATTGTTAAACAAGTATACTCTCTGCTTCCTGTCTACGATAAGATCATTGCTGCTCTTCTGAGTGGTGGTGTTTGGAATCTTCCAAAAACATGTACCTTTACTTTGGGTATCCCAGTTGGACCTATGCTTGCAAAGCCAAGTAAAGGAGTATCTGAGATTGTACAAAAATTTCAGGATACAGAATACACCTGTGAATACAAGTATGATGGAGAACGTGCCCAGGTGACATTTCATAACTATATGTTGCACATAATTTGCTCTTCCTATACAACTCATGTCCCTATCTTGCTACTGCACAGATACATTACATGGAGGATGGTTCTGTTGAGTTATACAGTCGAAATGCTGAACGAAACACTGGGAAGTTCCCTGATGTTGTAGTGGCCGTGTCAAGGTAGGCTCTTTTGTTGGTCCTATGCTATTTCATATCTAAATCATATCAGAGGAATACTTGAGGAAATCCCTGTCTCCATGTGGCATTATCTGAACAGAAATTGCATTTGTTGGTGCGTGAACCTGAAAACAAGTGACAGAGAATTAGGTGTCGATGATCAAGATAACAGTTTTTTGGGCTGATTTTTTGTTTACATTGACACCACTAATGTAGTTAAGTCCATATAATACATTACCCATTAATTCAACAAAAGTGTCGGAGATTTCTGAAATGACTCTGAATGGGTGGTTTTATTGACCAATGAGTGCCTGATTTGGTGTTTGCAATCTGGTGATCCATGTTTAGAATTGTACTTCTAACTTGTGTAATTCTTAGGTTATTGAAAGTAATTTATTTACCGTGAGTAGCTCTGATGTTGGCGTCATGTTATTTGGAAAACTAATTCTCCCTCTACTTTTCAGTTGCTAATGTTTTATGTCAGCTTTCAGGTTAAAGAAGTCGTCTGTAAAGTCCTTTGTTTTAGACTGTGAATTGGTTGCCTATGACCGTGAAAAAAACAAAATTCTGTCCTTCCAGGTATTATATTTCAAACTCAGAAGGCATCTCAAATGTTTTTTTTTATTCGTACTTTTATATACGTATTGTTCATTTTGTCTGATTAATTTTTTTATTTTGTAATGCAATGATAATTCATTACATTTTGGACTTGGGCAATTTTATGAATATACTAGATGCTCTTGTGAAGAACACTTGCAGAATGATTATATATATGCCTTAAAAAAAGTTTGAGGATCTAGGAAGAGTTGAAAATAGGCCCTTACATTAAGGTTTATTAGAGGTTTTTGATGGTATCAATTATTTTATTTTTATTTTGTGCTCAATGGTTGTAATTTACAATGAGACAGTATTTACTCTTGATATTTGCTGAGTTAAGCTGGAAAGTATCTTTACGAGTAAGTGGCATGGCAGGCACTTAGCACTCGAGCCCGTAAAAATGTGAGCAGGAGAAAGATTAATGTTGAGGTCACCATATGTGCTTTTGATATGTTGTTCCATAATGGTCAACCACTTATTCAAGAACAGCTCAAAGTTCGTAGAGAGGTATGGATTATCTCTATTCTCAATTATCAGTATCAATTTATGGCTACATTTCAACTCTGGGAGTAAGTGCATTTTTATAGGAGTTATCATCATCATGCCAAGTCATGCATATTGAGTGGCATATCTTTGTCACTGTAGAAGAATAGATTTTAAAATTCACACTTCGTGTATGGGAGGTTAATATTCTCTGTGAGGGTTCATATTTGTTATGTTTGATCAAGTGTGAGTTAAAATGGTGAAATTATCATTTGTTCTAATTGTGGAGCATGATTTTGAGGTATATCCAATTTTTTACTGCAGGGATATATTTGGGTTGGTACATAATCTATTTGGATGAAAAACGTGCAATGCCATGCCTAATTTCCTTCGGAATATTCTGCAGAATGTTTTATTATAGAAATCTGAACCGCTGAAATAGTAATAAAAAGGTTCAATTTCTAGAAGTTCCTTGAAAGTTTCCTTAGGGTTTTTTCTTCTTCTTCTTCTTCTCGTCTGTCTGTGGTTTCTTGTTGGAGTTGGTGGTTTACGAGGTCTTTCAGTGGATTTCTATTACTTCTATGTAATTATTCATTTATTATTTTTTTTTGTTTTTTTTTTATTGTCAGTAAAAGCTTGTTTCATATATTTGTATCTATTTAAGCGTGTGAAGTACGAACTCTGCTGTTGTATTTTGCCATTTTTGTAGTTTATGAGTCGTAGATGATACTTCTTCTGATGGGGAACATTAGTTTCTCATGGGAGAGATAAGTGAAATAAAAGACGGACTAAATGTTTGTCAATGCGAGATAGTATCATAAATTGTTATGTTGATGCTATTGGATTATAAGAATGGGTCCATTGACCAAAGTTTCATTTAATTTGTTCCAAATTACAATTTTTTAGCACTCTAGATCTAGACTAAGAATTTAATATGTTCCTAAAAAAAAAAAAAAAAGAGATCCAAACTGTAAGAATTTGGAATTCTAGTACCATAATGCTAAAAGGTGTATATTCTTACGCGTGTGCCTGTGGCCTTGTGCAGTATCTTTATAACTCTTTTGAGGAAGAAGCTGGAGTTTTTCAGTTTGCCAAAGCAATAACCTCTAACAATAGTGATGAAATACAAAAGTTTCTTGATGCTGCCGTGAATTCAAGGTATGCACTTTGTGCTTTAAATGTATCAGCGGGCTAGTGGATATGAATTGGTAATCCGTTCATGCTGCACTGGGTCAAGTAGGGTTGAGATTGTTGAAATGCATTTCATGGTGGAAAAATAATATTAGTAATAGAGTTCTGTTCAGATCCATCAAGATTTCTTACAGTAATTGTGCTGAAGTAACTTTATTTGTTTTTCACTGGCCAAATTCTTTCCCAGTTTATGTTTATCAGCAAATTTTTAAATTTTTTTTTTTTTATCAATTTCGTGTTATTTCTTCATCCTGTTATGCAGCTCTGAAGGTTTGATAATCAAAACATTAAACAAAGATGCTACCTACGAGCCTTCAAAGCGGTCGCTTAACTGGCTGAAATTGAAGAAAGATTACATGGATAGGTAAATGGTATAATTAGATTTTCTTATTACTGATCCTGATTTTTGTCAATTTTGGCTTATTTTGTTTGCTCTGCCCTGCAGTTTCGGGGACTCACTGGACTTGGTACCTATTGCTGCTTTCCATGGCCGGGGCAAACGTACAGGTAACTGTAACTAAATAGCATTTTTATTTGAATGAACTGGTACCATCCAAACAACTGTTTGCTTATCTGGAATTGAGTAGTTAAAAACTCATCCCTTTCATCGAAATTTAATGACGGAATTCTTAGTTCCCCAGTCATTTGCACCCTTCAATTCCGTCATCAATGTATAGGCTTTGCTATTTCTTTTTAAACTGCCACAATGTATCCTAAGTTCAAAGACGAGGTGGTGGCGATAATGATTCCCTTGCCTTTCCTTTAGGTGTCTATGGAGCTTTTCTCCTTGCTTGCTACGATGGCAATAATGAAGAGTTTCAGAGCATATGTAAAATAGGTAACTGCATGTTGTCTGTACATTCATTACCTTTTCAGTGAGTTTGCCAAATCCCTATATTACTGATCATTCTGCTCGATATCTGGGCGTGATACAGGCACTGGTTTTACTGAAGCAGTGCTTGAAGAACGTTCTGTCAGTCTGCGTGAAAAAGTGGTACCCAAACCTAAGGTTTGTGTTCCTCTCTTGTGGTTTCTGTTTGCACTGAAAACTGTTTCTGTATTTGGTTCTCTTGATCCGCTTATTTTAGCTTCTCCTCAATTGCAGACATACTATAGCTATGCAGAAACAAGTATTACAGATACTCCAGATGTATGGTTTGAACCCAGTCAGGTATTAAACATTGCCTTTTTTTATATATAACTTTTTATACAACTCCCTCTGCACTTAGCTTTTGAAACCCAGTTTTTATTTTTTATTTTTTAATTTTTTTCCTGCAGATTGCCTTTTTACTTTTGACCTTTGAATGCTGAGATGAATTTTTCTATTTTGAAAAAGACTTCTCTTCGGAGAAATGCAAATAGAACATAGTACGGTTTGGAACATTTCTAGTGCATGCTTGACGAAAATCATGCATTAAAGTTAAAGATGCTCAGTGATCTAATTACTGATTGTAATGTAATGGTGTGTGTGTGTGTCTGTGTGTATGTGTATATTTCTTGGCTGTTCATATCTCAACTTCCTCTGGAAATGATGCATTTTGCATCTTAAAATGAACAGTAAAAAAATAGTTGGAATGGAAACATTTTTGTTAGATTTATAGAGATTGTCATATTTTCTTTCCAAAAATTTGATGATTAGATTATGGGTTTCTCGCCTTAACAAAATGTGTGGTTCACCTTACAGATGCATTTGGATAATTGACAATTCAAATAGAATAGACAACCAGCCTATGTTGCATGGACACGGACTTGGCGACACGACTCGGCGTGACACGGCGACACGGCAAATCCCAAGCAGCCTACACAGTATATGAGCGGATCGTGTCGTGTCGCCGTGTCCGGACGTGTCGGACACTCCGACACTCCATTCTCAGCCGTGTCCGTGCAACATAGCAACCAGCATATGAACAATATAGCAACACCATTTTCCCTCAAGCTCATACTCTCATTCTTGAGCACTGGCACAAAAGAAAATCTTTAATGACAATGGGAGATTATGTGCTTTAAAGTTAAAAAGGTTAATGAAGTTATAGAAGTCACATACGGGTGTTGTTGATTTGTCAACAATGATTATATTATGGAAGTTACATTGGTAAATCACATCTGTTCTGTAGGAGGAAAACTTGTTTAGTCTTCTCGTCATATGCCTGTTTCATTTTCTTCCAGGTTTGGGAGGTGAAAGCCGCTGACTTGACTATTAGTCCTGTGTATCGTGCTGCAGTAGGCATAGTGGATGCTAATAAGGTTGAACAAGTTTTATTTAGATTTACTGTACATTATTTAACCTTTTGGCACATTTTTCTACTTTTACATTGTGGAAAGAATTGAATGGTGTGTTTTCTTCATCTGCTTCCATGATTAGGGTATTTCTCTTCGATTTCCACGCCTTGTTCGTGTTAGGGAAGATAAAAAACCAGAGGAAGCTTCATCTTCTGAGCAGGTGAAAAGTTTATCGTTTGATTAATTGTTCGAGTCAGAGTTACATTTTGAAATATAGTGCTATATATTGATCCTATCACACTTCTGAACTTCAGGTTGCTGAGCTGTATACTGCTCAATCTAACAAAGCTTTGGTAACACCAAGATGACAAGGAAGATGAAAGACTAAGAACTTCTTATTTTTGTTAGATGCTGATCCTTTTCGCAAGTCGGACAGACATCACGTATGGAGTTGTTCTGAAGTTGGTTGGTGACTCGAACTAACCTGCCAGTTTGTCTTGTTACTATGGTTTATACATATTAATTGGAATATTAAAGAAAAACCATATATTATTGGAATTGTCCGATAAGATTTTATCTTCATTCAGATTCATCTTGACGTGATTTCTTTCGAGTGGATTACTCCTGGTCTTGATCCATATATTAGCATTGAGAAGATTTCAACTCACTTACTCACATGGATTCACCTCTAGGGAATTACTTCTCCATTCTCACTTAGATTCGTCTTGAGAGGATTTCTCCTCACCCAAATTCAATTTTTGAGAATTTCGCTTCACTTAAATATGCCTTGAGATAAAACTCGGAGCTCCTATACCAAAACCATCTTAGGGTTTCGAGTGCGGCGGCGGCGTCAGGCTCGTACCTGGCCGGCCAACAGGCGTCCTTCGTCGCGGGATTTGTACTTCGAAGGAAAGGGTGGCGACACCTCTGCTATAGGGGGTGAAGCGACCTTGCCTTTGCAAGAGCGACTCTCTGCCGACGTTAGTTGGTGGAGGTCTGGAGATTGAAGACAGCCGGGTCTGGAAACTCAGATTGATTTGGAGCCTCTGATAGTTTCAGAGCGTCTCGAAACCCCTCGAAACCCTAGGTTTCGAGTTGGCGGCGGTGTATCTCTTTATAGGTGTGACAGTCGTGGTGATAGCAAGCCCGGCCGCTGGAAGTCTCGGAACCCCTCAAAACCCTAGTTCAGAGTCCGGCCACCTTGTATGATAGAGGTGTTGCAGTGGGAGCAAGCCTGGCCGCCGGAAGTGGTGAGGCGATCCTGGTCTGGTTTCGGTTCTGGGCCTTTGGGCCTGGGCCTGAGATCAAAACTTGGGGTCTGTTATGCTTGGGCCTTCGGGTTTGGGTAGGTTAGTCCAATTTATTTATTTTTTTTTTTTTTTTTTACAGAATAAATCGAGATAGGTCTTTGACGTCTCTTCGAGATCGATCTTGGTAGCGTCGCTGGTTACTTGGTTACTTGGTTTTGGACTTATTTTCTAAGGTTGTATTGCTTTAGGTGAAACTAAGTTTTTGCTTAGATTTGCATTTCATGGCTCGCTTTTGACGTAGCCAGGGATCTCCTGGTGAGTCATGCTGATAATGTAATCTTTCTTCTACATTAATGAATTATGACGCCCACAATTTAAAAAAAAAAATAATAATAAAAATATGCCTTGAGATGTTTCACCTTGATATATATTTCTCAAACAGTTTGCCTTGCCTCTCTATTAAGCCATTTCCTTAGCAACCGTTATTAAAACCTTATACTCTAGATAACCTTTGTATTTTCATAATGCATGCCTCTCCATGAATGGTAACACTTTTTTTTTTTTTTTTTTTTACCAAAATTTAGGCAGTTAACAGAATAGGCTAATAATGCATATTCTAATACCTTGTTCGTTAAAATATATTTCCCAAAATTTAGGCATATCTGCTACCCTATTCGTACTAGGGTTCGTGAGTCTACCCTATTCTCATACCCTGTTTTATTGCCTTGATTTTGATTGATTTTAGATTCTGGGTTTTTACTTTGTTGCGCCAATTGAGGACTTAGACAACGCGCGAGTATTACCTTTTTTAAGAATGGGGTGGTTTGATTTCTTAGTCGTAGGCCTTTTGTGCGAATATGTTGAAATGAGGGTATTGGTGTTTGTACTTGTAGTAGCTTTCTATTGTCGACTATCCGGTAAAATCCACTCTTATTCCCTCACTCTTTGATTTCTTAGTATTTCTAATAAAAGTGTCATTCCTTTTGAATTAATCCATTATGATGTTTGAGGACCCTCCAAAGAACCTACTATGTCTGTTAGGGCTGGGCATTTGATCCCGAAATCTCGATCTCGTCCCGATCCCGTCCCTAAATTTTTCGGGATGAGACGAGATTCATGTTTGAAAAATACATATCCCGTCCCGTCCCGATCCCGTTTTAAAACAACGGGACGTGATCGAGATCAGCTAAATAAGTCTCGTCCCGTCCCGTCCTGTATTAAATTAAAATTAAAATAATTATATTATATATACATTTTGATTTGATCTCAGCCGTTGATATCATAAAAACTACAAAAAAACATCAACCGTTAGATTCAGCCCCAGCACAGTAGCTCTCAAGTCCTCCCAGCCTCTCCTCACTCCTCGAGTCCTTGACTCCTCTCCTCTTAGCCTCTCACCTCACCTCTCCTTCAGACGCTCAGACGCTCTCCCTCACCTCAGAGCATTGTCCCGATTCCGTCCCTAAATTTGCCGGGACGAGACGAGATTCATGTTTGAAAAATACATATCACGTCCCGTCCCGATCCCGTTTTAAAACAACAGGACGGGATCAGTGTGATGACCCGACCTGACCTGGCTAGGGAAGCTAGCAGGTAGGCGACCTGACCTGGCTAGGGAAGGGAAGCTAGCAGGTAGGTAGGTCACACATCCCACATCGCCCGGGAAAGAGTGGATGCTGTGCTTATATGTGCAGAGTTAGCTCAATACTTAAGGACGCGTTTTGGGGGCGCAATGACTTCGGAAGGGGTTGAGAACTCCAAAGTTAAGCTTGCTAAGCTCAGAGCAATCCCAGAATGAGTGACCTACTGGGAAGTTGGTCATGAGCGAGCCTCCAGAAGTAAATCCGTGCGGGAGTGCGGGCCCAAAGCGGACAATATGCTAAGTGTATGAGCTGGGCTGTTACAATCAGGATCAGCTAAATAAGTCTCGTCCCGTCCTGTATTAAATTAAAATTAAAATAATTATATTATATATACATTTTGATTTGATCTCAGCCGTTGATATCATAACAACTAAAAAAAAAAACATCAACCGTTAGATTCAGCCCCAGCTCACTAGCTCTCAAGTCATCTCAGCCTCTCACCTCACCTCTCCCTCAGACGCTCAGATGCTCAGACGCTCTCCCTCACCTATCCCTCACAGAGTCACAGTCGCCGTCGCGATCCCTAGCCCAAATTCTCGATCCTCAGACGCGCTCAGATTCTCGATACTCCGACAAGGAGCCCGACTCATCAGCCGCCAGCACCGGCGACCTCGGCTTCGTCTCCTGGAGCTCATCCGACGAGGAGCCCGTCAAGTCCTCCGAGCCCGTCAAGTCCTCCATCCCGTTAAATACCAACCCTCGTTTGACTTTGCCTTTTACTTTTTGTTGTTTTGCTTTCTTTGACACCCTGAAAACCCAATGCAACCAGAGCCACGTCAGCGGGCCTCCGCCTCCAGAGATGGGCCGGCGCTGGTTAGAAGTTACAAGGACTGGAAAGGGAGCAATGTAAGCTTTACTCGTACTTTGGTTGTTGTGTGTTTGAGTTTGTGTTGTACTTGAACTCAGAATTAGGTTTGGTTTGATATCTTTTGACTTTGAATATGGAAGATAGTGGAATACGTAGACTTGAGATTGTGATTGCTTAAGCAGTTTGATGATTGAATTGAATTTGATTAGGAATGAAGTATTGCTTAGAACAATTCTGTGTTAAGCTTTGAATTTTGATCACTTGAGCTAAATCTGTAAAAATTGGAGTCACTTTCATTACTATTGGAAAGCTATTTGGCTTGGTTCTTTTGTGATATAAGTGTCGGCTTATACATCCTTTTCGATTTGCGCTTATGTTTTGGTCACGGGATCCCGTTTTGGTCCCAGTCCCGTCCCGGTCCCGTACGGGATACGGGCCTGGCGGGATCACTTTTTAAAAAGTCTAATCCCGTCCCGTCCCGTCTCTTTTAAAATCTCACGGGACAGGACCGGGATCAGGTGAATCCCGTCCTATCCCGTCTCATGCCCCCCCCCTCCCCCCCTCTAATGTCTGGTATGGGAAATTTTGTGTTGTTTATTGATGATTGTATGAGATTGTCATGGGTTATTCTTCTTAAAACCAATGATGAGGTTTTTCCAGCTTTTTTCGCTTTTCGTACACTTTTTCACACTCAATACCATTAAAGTTCTTCGTTCTGATAATAGGGGGGAATATATCAATTGTGTTTTTCAAGAATTTTTCAAAAAAATTGGAATAGTTCATCAAACAACATGTTCACAAACACCAGACCAAAACGGAGTGTCTGAAAGAAAAAATCGTCATTTATTTCATATGGCCCGTTCTCTTCTCTTTAGTACTCATATGCCTAAATATCTCTGCGGTGATGCTCATCTCATCTCATCAACCGTCTTCCATTTAGTGTCATTCAGGGAAAAATTCCATTTGAGGTTCTTGCATCTCATGTCTCCTTATCTTATTTTCATAATCTTCCTGCTCGTGTCTTTGGTTGTGTGGTTTTTGTCCATGTTCCTAAAAACCAAAGGTCTAAGTTGGACGCTAGGGCGCTTAAATGTGTTTTTGTTGGCTATGGAGGGCATCAGAAATGGTACAAGTGTTATCATGCACCTACCAGAAAGTATTATGTCACTATGGATGTTACTTTCTTTGAGGACATGAGCTATTTAACCCCCTCTGCACTTCAGAGGGAGCACTCATATTTCGAAGAGTTGTATCGTATCATAGAAAGGGGGAGGAATTAGTTTCAGAAGAAGTTATTCAAGAAGAAGAGCCTTTTACAAGTCCAGCTGTGATCATCACGTCGCCGACTCCAGAGGTCGGAACTCCAGACATACATGAATCAGAAGTTGAGAATACAGCTGCCCCTCTTGTCACTATTCCTACTCCCAACCCACAGCTCCCTGGTACGGAAGATAACTTAGTTGAGGTTAGTTCGTCTACTGATACTAGTGATAGTGAGTCTAATAATAGGTAATATGTGTTACCAAATAGATCTACTCGTGGTCAGTCAGCCAAAAAAATATGAACCTACTCTTCAAGCCAAGTCAAAGTATTCAGTAGCCAATTACATTCCACTAAAAGATTGTCTAAGTCATATGAGTCATTTGTGAATCAAATACATGTTGTATAAGTACCTAACAAAGTACAGGATGCGATGGGTGATCCAAAAAAAAATGGAGAAAGGTAATGGAGGAGGAGATGAAAGCATTGCAGATGGCTTCAAGTGTTGAGGATGGAACTGGATTTAGAAGTGTTTTTGGTTGTTGCAGGTTTTAGGGTTGTCCACCCTAAGATTGACTTATCTTATTGATAGAGTTAGTCTTAAGATGGTCCCCGCAGGATCTTATCAGAATTTCTGGGTGAAATTCGGGACGAGTCCTAACAGAATCGGTATAAAGCACGTTTTGTTACAAAGGGGTTCACTCAAACATATGGTATAACCAATGTTTTTTTTTCCTCTAGGGTGAAAGTGAAACATATCACATGTCTTTTTCCAGTAAGTTTTTTCTTTCGACAGAAAATGGATTAACCAATGTTTCAATTTGATCACAAACCTTTAGTAAAAAAATAATAATATTTATGGTAGGCCGGGCCATCAGATATTTCTGATCTTCGACTTTGGAAATTAACTGTTCCTCTCCCCTCAACCAAAAACCAGAGCCGCCGTCGGAATTCTCCGCACAAAGGTGAGTCAGCTTTTTCCGTTATCATGATCGTCTTTTACTTTAGAAACCTAATAACTAATGGTTTTCTTAGTCTCTCTCTAAATTTCTAATAGAAAAGTGATAACCTTATTTACAGTAATTTTCCTCTTGGTTTTCTGCAATTGGTTTCTAGTAAAGTTACCATCTTTTCACTCCCTTGATGGCTTATTGTTTAGTTTGATTTTGGCTTAGTTTGGGACAGCTGTGCTGTGAGCAAAATGACTTTTGAATCAGCTGTGAGCAAAATAGCTTTTGAACTTGCTGTGAGAGAAAGCAATTTAGGTGTTTGGTTAACTGTTTTCAAAAGTGCTATGAGAACGAAAAATAATTTTTTTGTGTTTGGTAAATTTTAAGTAAAAAGTGCTTTGAGTAGGTGTAATTACCAAAATAATCATTAGAATAGAAAACCCTGATTTCACTTCCCACTTGACCAGTTGACGTCACTAAATTTGGGTCTTCTTGACCTTTTCTGAAGCTCTGAACTTTGTTTGTTTCTTATGTAATTACTGCTAGATTGTAGTTGGGTAATCGAACCAATGGAAGACACTAGTTTCCCCAAAGCTTCCGTCGATGACCTTAAGAAACATGCAATGAACGTTTACAAGGATGCCACCAAAGGCTTTGAGGACAAGAAATTGAAGAAAATGTTTGACCCGGTTCAGGATTACAACACCCTTAACACTTATGCCATTCAAATCTACCATGAAATAGCAAATAAAAACCAGGCTGAGGAAGCCAAAGAACTCTTTAAGCCTCGCACTGAGTCTGCCGAACTGGTGCTGCCTGATGTGGCCATCTACACTGTTGTCATTTGGGCCTGTGCCATGGCCCACAGGCCCAAGGCTGCTCTCGAGGTTTACCACCGGATGGTAGCAGCCAGTGTCGCCCCCACTTCCTGCACTTACACTATACTCATACGGTCATACCCTCACTTGCCGCAGATGCCAGTTTCGTTGGATATGCCAAGGAGTACTTTTTGGAAATGTTGGATAAGGGGATGAAGCCTCATTCTGTCTACTCGACTGTGTTCGACGCCATGGCCTGCTGTGAGTCAGTGGAGGAGTCCAGGGAGTTCCTTCAGCTCATACAGGCAAGGGGGTTTGTCCCCGAGTCCAATGCTTATCACTTTAAAGAAGGCTGTCTTGCAGACGCAATGAATGACTGGAAGATATTTGATGATCTAGTCAACAAGACTACTGACAGGGAGGTGCGAAAACTATTCCGCAAGTGGGAAAGAACCACCAGCCTCCTGACGATAGAGGCAAAGGAGATGTTGCGTGCTTTGAGAGGTGATGGCAATAGTGAAGAGGCCGACGAGCTTTGTATGCGCGTTTGTGAGACGGGTTCACAGCCCATGGTCTTAATTTACACCTCCGTCATTAAAGCCTACCTCAAGTTTGGCAAGACCAAGGATGCTCTGGAGGCATACCGGGGCATGATAGCTGCTGGTGTTGCGCCAAATTCGTACACTTACACGTTTTTAATCAAGGGACTCACTGCTGATCCCCACTTTGTTGAAGATGCCAAGAAGTGCTTGCTTGAGATGATGGACAAGGGAATGAGGCGCAGTGCTGCTACCTACACTGCAATCATAGAAGGGTTTGCAAGGCAAGAGGACAAGGAAGCTGAGGAGGAGGGTAAACAGTTGGTGGAAGTCATGATGGGTAAGGGGTTTGAGCCAAATGTAAAGGCAATGATGGAGGTTTTAAAGGGACGACCAGAAGGTGTTATCAGAAGGGTCATCAGCATTGTTATTTCCAAGTTGAAGGGCTGATGCTTTGGTTCGTCGATGTATGAGCTACTTTAGCTAGTAACAGTAGGAAGCTAGGGATCATGTAGGATTGAGTTTTGACATGGGATTTAGCGCTGTTCTTTATCATTGTGAATGCTGACTGTGAAGAACAAAATCATATAGGTTCCATCTAATATTTTGTGCTTTCCGCTGATGGTGGATGTTGACACCAAATTAAAGTGGCGTGCTAATTCCTTTAACTTCGACTTCTCCATTCTGGTGTTCACTTATTTTATGGATTACATGATCTCATTTAGTTATTGTTACCTTCATTTTAGTGAAAGGATCAATATTTCCAGTGGTTCGAGAAGTTCTCTGCTTTGAAGTGAACTATTCTACTAGTTATGTTTGTGCTTTAGTTTGATATGAGTGTCTGCTTCTGTCTCCTTTGTATCCAGTCTATTCCAGGTAAGATTTATTGATTTCCTTCTTCTCTCATTTGACCATTTCTAATTGAAACCAAAACCA